>CM065644.1:52590691-53822827 GCA_033220585.1 Dipteronia sinensis
TTTTTCAGTCCGTTTTCGTTTTCGTTTTTCAAAAACAATTTCGAATTTGCGTTCATTAGCCGTTTTTCATTTTATTATTAAAAAACGAAAAAAAAAGAAAAAAAAACTAGTTTTAGCGGTGAAATATTTGAAAAACAAATTTTTTTTTTGTTTTTCAATAAAATTAACAATAAATTTTTTTTTCTTTTTTCTCTTCACCGTGCATCATCTGGCCTTTTTTTTTACTTCGTGCATCATCTAGCCTTTTTTTTACTTCTTATAATCTTCTATACATTAATCCACACTCATCTTCTCTGCCTCAAAACCAACAGATCTTCATCTTCAAAAATCCAAAAAAACCAACAGATCTTCTTCTTCAAAAATCTAAAATCCAAGCAAATTTCACTGTGATATACATTAATCCACACCCTTCTTCTCTGCCTTAACCAACAGATCTTCTTCTTGAAGCAAATTTCACCAATAGCAAATGAAAACAAAATGAAAAATCTAAAATCCAAACAAATTTTCACTGCGATATACATCATCATCCAAGAAAAACAACTCGAATTCTTTTTTGATTATTTTTTCTTGATTCAATCTCTCACTTTGTCTCAAAAATGGGTGCCTCTTTCAAACATTAATAAACACCCCTCTTCTCTGCCTCAAAACCAACAGAATCGGAACACCCGATTCGCACTCTCGCAGCTTTTTGGGAACTTCTGGCATGCCTGATTCGTCAAAGCTTCTAGACTCGAGCCAGTCCTGAGTTTCAAGAACACATGACAACATCGTGCGAGGGCTTGATCGAGGTCAAAAGCGTTGAGACCCAAAAACTCAAGAGAGCGAGTGATGTGGAGAGTGTCTTTGTAGACACGGAGGACGGTGTTAGATCAGCGGAGGGATTCAGCTTGAGCCGTGGTTGGCGGTTGTGTAGGTGAAGACAAAAAAGTCAGGGGTGGAGGAGAGAGATTGAAGCCTGGATGTGTACCAATGACAATCTGGAATGGTGTGAATGTGGAGATTGAAAGATGTTTTTTTTTTAATTGTAATTAAATATTAATTTCATTAAATTAAAAAATTACAAAAGAAAAAATATACCCTCTAATAAGAATAAACTTATTGAATCAGTTTTTATTGGTATTAAAAAATTGCAATATAAAAAATAATAAAAAAATTATGCAATTTTTGATATTTTTGGGTTAACCTACCAGATGCGTTTTTTCCATTTTCATATTCAAAATACAGCTTTCAGTATATGCTATCATACGCGTTTTTGGATTTCGAAATTGAAACCAAAAACACTGTTTTCATTTTCATTTTTCTTTTCGAAAAACAGTCAACGAAAAACGTTTACCGGACAGAGCCTAAGCTTTTACTAATTTAGTAACATCTAAATATAAAAAATATTATATGGTTAGTTATTTCTTTTTCTGTCTTATACATGTAAATATTTTTTATAAAATGATATTGTATAGCACATCATTTTTTAATAGAGCTGGTAGTGCACATCCCTATATATATATATATATATATATATATATATATATAACTTATTTGGAAATTAAAAGGCAACTTTTAAGGGTTTTTTGTTTTCATCATCGAAAAATACTTTATGCATCGCCTCAAACTTTCTAATTATGCCCTAATTTCGATGACATAACGTTTTAGCAGGGGCGGAGCTGTAAAAAAATGTTAAGTTATTACAAAAGTGACCCTCATTGTTTCTCTTTTATTAAAATAATATTATATTACAATTCTATTTATTAAATTATCCTAATTAAAACAAAATGCTCTGTACACAAATTAAAACATATTGTTGACGATAATTTTTAGAAACTCAGCAGGTCAACGGTTCAATTTGCTAATCTGTAAACAAACACAATAATAACAACAAAATAACAAAAGAGAACAATTTTACGGGGTAAAACTTCGATGTTGGAGAAACATCCACAGATTGTCGCCGGGCGACGAGAAAAAGTAATTCACTATGAGAATATCAATTACACACTCTGCCCTCACACTGCCCTTTCTCTCTTATTTTCTCGATCCCCTTTACAATGATTTTACAGTAATATTTATATGAAGTCCTCTAAGGTTTCTGGCATGTAAGTGGAGGATTGTTGAATCCAACTTAGACTCTTCTTTCCTGGATTGCTTTGATCTTTTTCCTGTTTGGAATTGTTACGTAGTTAAGGAAGTTGATTCACAGTGAAATTAGAATTCTCAATATCTCGGAGAAGACCAGATTGTTTCCTTGTTGGAGTTATCTTCCTTTCTAGTTGACTTTTTTGAGTTTGTTTATGATTGTCTTGCCTTATTTGGCTAAGTAAATCTTGCTTGTGGAAGACTGGCCTGTTATGGACATATTTCCTATTCGGCAGAGTAGATTTGGTCGAGCAGAATCCTTGGTCGCTAAGACTCTTCAATTAGGCAATTCCCAAGTAAGCTTCTTTAATGACGTGTCCCAGATTGGCACACACTTCATTGACTGACTGACTCTTGTTGATGTGGCAAGGATTCTTTCCCATTTTTCCCGTTTGGATCAGACGACATGTCACTCGGGTAAATTTCACATACAACAATGCCCCATTAAATATCTGAGCCGAGTACCCTGCTCATCTCTTCATCCTAGAAACTGCCCGAGTAAGTTATACCCGGTGTGGCCTTCGTTGCTTACTCTGCTTGCTTATACTCGGCGAAAGGTATTTAAAGAAACTGTTCAGCCTTATCGTTTTCCTCATTAATGCTTTTTAATGCAACCATTATGGCCCTTACTAATTTTCAAAATTAATGTCGTGTGTTAATTTCATCTATGGGAATTCAATTTTACACATGATTGAAATTCATTGACAGTGATGTTTGGAGGCTTAAGGCATTCCGGTCTTGCCACTTGTTTTCGTATGAAGGAAGAAGTCAGGCGTTTTTCCAGGAGACATGGCCATCCCACTTCTCACGTCACCACTCACGCCATCGAGTTTCCCTCCTCTTTGCATTGTGACATCATCTAGGGTTTCGTATTGAAAATTGAAACAATCAGTACTTAAACCCTTCCAATTACCCAACTCATTTCATTCTTGCGTACTTTCGAGCTGCCATACTTGCTCTAAAAACCCAGAATCTCTCCAGAAATTCTCCAAGATCTGGTTATTTACTATTGTTTCTGACTTCTTCTTGTTCCAAAACTCGACCAGTTGTTCTTCCACTGTTGTTTTCTCAACCTTCTCCGTACAACAAGCATTTCAGGTACGTTTCCATGGATCTTGAAGCTAGACATCGTATATTTGTCAGTATGATGATTGCAATCGAGAGTAGAGATACTCTTGCGGTGGAGCGATTCAAAAACTTGCTTCAACCCTAGGCTACTGATCAGCCTCTTTTCTTGGCTGTTGATGTCTCTAGTTTTAGGATCGATGTTTATCCCAACGTTAACATTCCGCCACCTAAACCTGAAACTGATATTCCTTAAGCTAATCCTTCTCTCTTCTCGCAACGATTTTCATCCTCCAATGACAAGAGCTCAACACCCTAGTCATCCCTGAGGGACTAGGACAGTCCTCCCTCGAGATATCAGGGTCGGGCCTCAAACGATAAATGAAACCGATGTGGAAAAGGAACATAGGGTGGCCCGCATACGTTTTTTGGCGCAGCAAGTATGCATATATTATTATGAGCAGAATGTTGTCAGTGAAAAATAATTACGCTAGTACAGTAGTAGATTAGATCTGAACACTAACCTTGTTTGATTGATCTTAGTTGGAGACCGAGCTGCATGGAGTCCTCCACCATGAGCAGTTGTTATCTACAGATCGATGCTAAGTTGTGGGGTGACTCTGCCCTTCCAACCTCTTATCTTGTTTTTTTGCTGAAAAACAGCTTTCTCCAGTTTAACTAGCGTCGAACAGCTATCACATCTTGATGTCTTTATGGTGAGTGTGGCATAGATTGGGTTTGCTCGCCCCAAACCCTCAGGCAATAAGGCATTTTTATACACTAAGGCAGGTTGGTTGCTCGAGGACCTATTTTTTGCTTTCTAGTCAGCCCGACCATTGGATTCCCGAAGATGTGGAATCCACTAAGCCAGTTCTAGTCTCCACTGATAAGAAGTTAAAGGGCTTTATTTGGGGCTTCCCGTCTTCGAATAAGTATTGGAAGAACATTTGGTTCTTTGTTGGAGGTGACTGGGGCCAGAACGTCTCTTTTGAAGTTGATGGACAACGAGTAGAGCGCAAAGTTCTATGGTTCTTTATTTCCCCGGAGTTATGGAACAAAAAGATTTCTCAATTTTCTGACACAGAATTAGTTGTTCTGACCTAGGCTGCTGTGCGCTCTCTGCGGAAAAGAGAGAAGCCATTCCTCTTCGATGAAGAAATGATGATCAAAGCTCAATTTTTCTCGCAACTGTCAGCTCACCGCAAGCGATGTAAGGGTTTATCTTTTCTCATTTTAAAATTCCCTTTTGTTCCCGAGCTAATCATTTCAACTTGGCTGCCCTATTGTATGATGCAGACATCATTTACGATGTGCAAACATGTCGAATGAAGGATGTTGGAGAGGCAAGTCGTAGGGATGCCTCTTGTCAAGATTCTAGTGGAATCGCTCATCCCCAGGATTATGAGGCTAGTGAAATGTGAGTGCCTCCGAGGAAAAGGTTGTTGAGGAAGCCAATCAAGCTGAGGCAAGTACTAGGCCGAGTGATCCTGATGTACTAGAGAAAGAATGAGATAATGTGGGGAATTTTGGACCCTATTCTACCCAAACTTCACAAGCCCTATTTTTCCAAAATAAAGATGAAAATACTACAAACGTGTGTCCATTAACCTAGAAAGGGGGGGGGGGGGGGGGGGGGGGGGGGGGGGGGGGGAGGGGGGGGGGGGGGGGGGGGGGTAGATTATAGTTGATATATTACCAACTTTTCAACTTAGTCAATTTTAATGAAGCTACCCCATATTAGCAATCAATCAATTCACAAATAAAAGACGGAAAACAATAAAAACCACAAGGATTGATTCTGTGAGAAACCCTCCAACTGGGCAAAACTCACGAGTTATCCTTCTAGCCACACACGGTCCTCAAATCCACTATTTGAATAAAAGTTTACAACCTAGGTTGACCTCTCGTCACACCATTCTTGGTCACTAACCGTTTCACTTTACCCAATGGGCTTTTAATAGTGATTCTAAACCAAAAGCTTGTGCACTAATCCACTTAGTCACAAAGCTTAACAATCAATGAAGAGATATTGCAACCTATGTGAATCTATATGAATATTTGAATATGCAATTAATGCTAGGCTACATTAAATGCTTATCTATAAATTTTAAGTGACAATAAGTGCAAATCCTAAATATCAATATCTAAATGCAAAGCAATTAGATTTAGTTAGAAGGGTAAAATGGTCATAAATGCTAGCTATCAATGAACATATGTTCTCAACCAACAAACAACAACTCAAGCATTTTATAAATACCATTAAGCACAAAGACATGCATTAAATTAACATGTAAAGCTAAACATAGGCACATAAGAACACACAGAGATGCAATGGCGATTTAGGGCATGTTCATATTATCTAGTCAACAAAAGCAAGAAAAATCCATGATGAGATGATGCTTGTGAGATGCTAGATGTTCATGGATTAATGTTTGGTTGAGTAAAGGTGGGTTCTTGGGAGTTTCTCTCTCTTAAGGAAGCTTGGTCTCTCAAAAATGACTTCTTGAACTCACAAAAACGAGCAAGGAAGAAGAGAAAACATATATAATAGGGCTCAAAAAAACTGCGTCGTTTTGACAAAAACACGCCCAGAAAAATTGCACTGTGCGCGAGTGCCTTTGCGCTGATCAACAGGCGCACCACCTGCGCACACCTACTGCACGAGTTGTACGGGTGTCATTGCTTCGGTCGACAGGCGCACCACCAGCACACACCTACTGCCCAAGATGCGCTGGTGTCTTTACGCTGGTGGACAGGCACATGACCAGCGCTGTGTACTACGCGGGTATGGACCCGCGCATAATGACTCTAGCACATTCAATAAAAAAACATGCAAAGGTAAAAAAAACATGCAAGGACTTCTACCCTAAGGCAAGCTGTTGATGGTGATTTTTGGATTACGTAAAGTCGATCACGCGTCACACAAGGTATGTTGGACTAACAGTTGTGTTATGAATCAAGAATAATAAAAAAGATCATGCAAACAAGATTATACGTGGTAACACCTCAAGATGGAGAAACATCCGGTTTCCGGTGACGGCGAGGAAAGGAATTCACTATGAATAATATGATTGCACACTCAATCTTACTTACTATCTTGAATAACTAATTATTCCTATGTATGTCTGTGTATATTTCTCTATATTTTACAATGATGTTTTAGGGTCTATTTATATGTGTATAGAACCCTAAATCTTGGTATACAAATAAGAAAAGGTAGTGGTGGCTAATTAGGACTTGTTACTTGTTGAAGTCATTTTTATCTTCTTTCCTGTTTTACGTCTTCCATAAATTGAATGAATTAGACTTGTTGCCTGATTGAGACTCTGATATCTATAAGAAAGTTTATTTCCTTATCAGAGTGTACTGCAAGGTGCCTTGTGTAAGTGTAACTCTTTCTTCTTCGTATTTAAGTCGTAGTTGCCTTTAATATCTCCCACGCATTATCTAACTGACCAGCTATCTAACCCGACCAGATCTCTTTTACCCTAATCGGATTGTCTTTTCCCGACCAAGTCATCTCTACCCTATCAGCTGGGTTCCCCAACCAGGTTACTCGTACCCGATCAGTTAGTTTCCCTGGCCATCTTGGACAAACTTGATCAAGCTCTGAGATCATCTATTGGTCATCTTAGGTTGATCTTTCGTAGCTAACCCTGGTGACGTGGCATATCTAATCACCGTGCTTTCAGGTGATCATGCTGACTTGTCATGCTATCAAAAAATCCCTATAACACAAGCCAAACAAGATGCAATAAAAAATCATGGATGAAGAGAGTTATAGCATGAGTATGCACATACAAGAAACACACAAAGGATAATGAAATTTAGAATGTATGAGATGTGTGTGTGTATGTGTGCAACTAGATCTCTTCAAAGAGAGTTAGACACGTGATATACCTTTGAAGTGCTCTTGAACTTGGGAATGCCATCGAGACTTGATCACGAACAATGAGGCCTAATCTACTCTTACAATCAAATCCCCATGTGGTTTGTCAATGAAATAAGCCAATCAAAATATAAGGAACTTACAAAAGAGATAAAGATCGAGGACCCAGACGCCGATCTTAATACTCAGGAAAGGCATGCGACGAAAAGGAAAGCCACCAACTCGTCCACACATCTTGCTTCCAAAATTCCGCAGGTGTCTCTTATATTGATTCTTCTTCGCACGGAGGAGAAGATGCCCAGGAAATGAGAGGCGGTGAGTTCGTTTCTCAAGACGCTCACGTTGAGGTTTGATAGCACCAAAATTGTTATACATTTTGGCCCTCAATTCCATATCCTTTAGCTTGTTTTTGAGTGTGTTTTTGTATCTAATGGCTATATTCTTGTCAATGCAGGCATTTTTAGGCAAAAAGGAGTTTGGGAGGAAAATATTAGCAAAACTGAGATTTGATAGAAAAATGGGCAGAAATTGTGAAAAGCTTGTACAGCACACATCCAACTTTAGAGAGCTATTTCTCCCTTTTCAGATGGAATCACGTTTCAAGTTACATATATTCGGAAAGCCCCAGGAGTTTATTTTCCTGCGGTTTTTATGGATTGCATTTCCGAGTTATCTAGAGAAAGTTATGGCCATTTTAGTAACTATTGCGCGCCTGTCCACGGGAACTGCACGGGTAACCTACCCGTACACTGCACTTTCCAGCACCAAAAATGACGGATTTTAAGCAATTTTTAGAGGGGTAATGATGTCTTTTCATGCCCAGATCATGCCCTAACTTCCCAAGCAGATAAATACACCATTTTCTTATTGAAAACTTTCTTGTCCACACTTCAAAACTTCCACCCTCTTCTAAGAACGAGTTTTCTTCCATTTTTAACCCTAACCACTAACCTCACAAAACCTAACCATCATACTCATCTACTCAAGGACATTAGAAATTGGAATCAAGCTTCAAGAAATGAGGAGTTTCTCAACATGGGTCTTCTCTATCCCTCTTCTCCAATTTATTTACATGTATTTGTCATGAGTAGCTAGATATCCCACTAAGGGATTGATGTGAGACACTATTGGATGTTGGGCTTGTAATGAACTTTATATTTTATATTAAATCTATCAATTATGTTTCATTCATTGTTCTTCATTGATTTCTAGAATGATTTGTCTTTGATTGTACATGACTCTCTTTACAAGTTGTTTGAGAAATGATTAAAGTAGAGAAATTGGTATACATGATGCTAGGTTCTCTTAAGCTCACTTGAATGGAAGGATTGAACAAGGGTACATGAACCAAGTGAAATCCAGACAAATTAATCTCAATTTCTATCTAATCTCAAATGGGCAATCAATCCTATACATGAATTGATTGGTTGCTTGTGAGAGATTAAGCATCAACACCATACATGATGGGTTGGTGAATTTAAACTAAGAGATTAGTCCCTTATTTGATAGATATTCATTCATTGCACAACTATTTGTGGATGGCCAATACTATACATGATGGGTTGGACCTCATAAGTGGTATATAACCAATCCTATACATGATTTGATTGGTTACATTCGACTAATGATCATTATTGCAAGTTCATGATTTGCCCACCATTCACTTGTGGATCCATTAATTCCTTAGTTCTCACTAATATCATTCTAACCTCATTGCATTTAGTCTAGTTTAACTTAACTGCATTTTAGATTAACCTTTCCAAACAACCCATGACATTTTACTTTTATGCATTTTAGTACTATTAATCCTAATCTAGCCATCGCTACCCATAATCCCTGTGGACGTTAACCTTACTTGCCATTGTACTTGTTTGTAACATTTTAAGAGCATTTAAGGTTTTTATAAATTACTTTTGACAGGAACTTTCTAACGACAAAAACTCTTTCGTCAAGGTTGCTGAGGATGTTCGTACTAACCAATCCATTATTGATGAAGCCATTCTGCCCTCAGCTTCTGCTATAGGATCCATTCTAGTGGCTGAGGATTCTGTTGTACCTCGCCTGGAAGCTGATATACCCCCTGGCGTTGCTCATGAAGTGAATGCCAGTGATGTGGGATATGACCCCTCTCTAAGGCAACAATCTGAATCGGGCGGGTCTAGCACATTCTCGGGCTAACCTGGTGGTCGATTATCTCCGAGAGAGATGTTGGAGGCCATGGCTTCCAATCAATCATATATCAGTGATGACCAATTGAGCCATTTAAAGGTTGGGTCCGCTTTAAAATGACTCCAGAATTTCTTCAACAACTATGCTTATGTAAATTACTTCAATATATCATAATTTTTCCCTTGTTTAAGATCTTACATTTGTATAGCGCAGATGGTTGCAGAATTGGCGGACGCCTTGTAGACCAACCTTGCTCGGGCAAATAGAATCAAAAGTCTTGAGGTGCAACTCAAGGAGAACGAAGAATCCCGTGCTCAGATTAAGCGTGTTTGCCAGGAGAAACTCGAGGTTAACCAAGAATTCATGGATATGTGCTTTGTTGTTCAGCTTAAGGCCGAGCAAAGAGCTTCTCTGGCCAAGGAAGAGGTCAGGTCCCTTAAGGATCTCTTATTTGCCATCCAGGAATCGATGTTGCAAGCTGAGTAGAAGCCTTAGGATGCAAAGTCGACTTATGAACAGAAAATCGAAGACTTGAACCTCCAAGCCCTTACCGTTGAAGCTTTATCAAAGGAAGCTAGGCTGGAGTTGGAAATCCAAGGAGTTGACCTTTTCAAGAGATCTCTCGCTTATGATGCACTTCTTCTCAAAGAATTTCAACGAGGAATGGTCTCGGCTATAGAGTTATTTAAGGTGAAAAATAGGGCGACAGATAAAGCTAGGGCTAACTGGAGCTTGTCAATCAAAAGGCATGTGGACATATCTTTGGAAGTGCTTCAGGCCCAAATCAAGCAATGACGAGCATATTACCATAGTGTGAGCAAAGAGCCTTATCCCATGCACTTAGAAGTTCCTATCGAGAACGCCTTTTCCATCTTCTATGCAAGTCAGAAAGGTGGGATAAACGGTGAAGAGTAGGATGTTGGCCTGGTTATAGGTAGAGACTATAACGTCTGACTAGGGAACGAAGAAGATGAAATAGTATGGCCTTCAGATGCCAGCTTGCTCAGCGATTATGAGATGATGCCCAATAAGGGTGGTAGTAATGCTACTCAGCCATAAGCGCCTTCTGACTAGGGCCCATAGCTTCCCCTTTAGCTTCCTGCCCTTTTGTTTTAAGTGTACCCAGCCTTTTCAGGCATTGTTTTGTGCAAATTTCATGAAATGAAATCTTTGTTCAGTTTGCTTGCTTATTTTCATACTTGTGTTTTCTCCATCCTCTCGTCGAGGACTTCAGATTCTTTACACGTTCAGGATAGATTTCCTTTTGCATCATTCTCTTTTCACCCGAGTGTTACATCAAGGCTCACCCCGATCATACACCTAGGTCCCTGCATAAGTCACTAAGGACATCTCCCGGTTTTTTCTGTTATAGAGGTTTACCGAATCGTTGGGGTAGTGTATACCAGCCAACACAGTTGTGCATCTCACCGGGTCTTTCCCGGTGGCACCACTAGTAGTTTGCTAGGTAGCCTGGTGCCTTTGGTTTGTCTTTTTTAGTGATGGTGCATTCGCACCTAATTAGTTCTACTGGCTTGTTACTTTAGCTTCTCTGCCCCTCGAGCACTTTCCATCCGTTCTTTGTTTTTTCACGGCACTAGAGTTCTTAATTGTTTCTTAATAAGACACCTTCAGTCCATTTGTGTATTGCTTGAATATTTATAACTTAAATTATTTTTAAGGAATTGTTCCGCAAGGGCTTTTATTGATTCTACAAAACTGAGTTGACAAGTTACTAATAAAAAATTGCTAAAAGCTAAAAACATATAAGAAAATGCTAAAAAAACATCTAAACTAAGTTAGTCATAACAAAATCCCCTCATGGATAGAACTTCTTCTGGTACTAAGCATTGCATGATCGGAGCAAGATGCCCCTTCCCGGTCGGGCAATCAAATATTACACTTGACAGCCAAAGATCATGTTGCCCTGTCTTTTGTATTTGGAGACACCCTTCTCAGAACAAGGTCCCTGAGCTGAAATCTTTACACGTGAACGAGTGAATTGTAATACCTGGCTACTCTCTGTTGGCATGCTGCATTTCTAACTTAGGATAACTCTCTTTTCTCTTCCAACTCATCCAAGTTTTGGTGTAGCATGTTGACATTGTGCTCGGGATCGTACAACTGAACTCTTGGAGAAATGTAGGATGTTTCTACAAGGATAACCACCTCAGTTCCAAAAGCTAAGTAAAAGAGGACTTCTTTTGTAGAGGTTCTATTAGTTGTTCTGTATGAACATAAGACCTCGTGAAGCTTGTCTGCCCAGTTTCCTTTCTTCGCATCCAGCTTTGCCTTCAAAGTATGCTTGATTATTTTGTTCACTGCTTTAGTCTGCCCATTGGTTTGAGGATGAGCGGGAGAAGCATAATAATTTGAAATCTAGTATTCCCCGTATAGTTGTATGAATTTTGCATTATCCAACTGAGTGCCATTATCCGTGATGATGGTACTTGGGACCCCAAACCTATACAGTATGTTCGATACAAAATTAGCGGTGTTCGCATCAGTGATAAGCACAAGAGCATCTACTTCCACCCATTTGATGAAGTAGTCTACTACCACTATTGCATGCTTCGGCCCTCCTTTCACTCCGGTGGGCATCAGTCCCATAAAGTTAAGACCCCACATGGCAAATGGCCAAGGAGATGTGAGGCTTTTTAGTATATCGGGGGGTTACCGAATATCATTGGCAATATTCTGACAAGTTTCACAGCTTTCCGAGAACTGCTAAGAGTCTACGAATAAAGTCAGCCAATAAAACCCCTACTTGAGTATTTTATGTTCCAGACTCTTACGCTCAGTATGATATCCGTATACACCACTGTGGATATCCTTCAGGATCTAGGTCGATTTCTTCAGCTTTTACACACCTCTGTAATGCCTTTGAAAATCCCTTCTTGTACAGCTCCCCATTGATGATGGTATATCGAGTCGATTTGTACTTGATGCGCTTTGCCTCGAGGGTATCTTCTAGTAGGATATCCACTTCTAGGTACCTTCTGATAGGTGCCATCCAACTGTTCGACCTCTCTCGAATCTCAGCTACTGTCAATCCCTCTTGTTCGGTTATGCTTGGTAGGGTCAAATGCGCTACTGGCACAATCTTGGACCTTATGCTGGTTGTCGCAGATGCTAGTTTGGACAAAGTATTTGCTTTCTCTTTCTTTTCTCGCAGGATCTGAGTGATACTGTATTCCTTGAATCGTCTGAGAAACTTCTTCGCTGTATCCATGTAGGTAATCATACACTCGTTCTTTGATTGGTATTCATCCAATACTTGATTAACTATGACCTGGGAGTCGCTGAAAATCCCTACTTCATCTGCTCCCATGGTAATGCACACTCTTATGCCGGCTAGTAGTGCCTTATACTCGGCTTGATTGTTGGTTGTTGGTTGCTTTGAAGTCAAACATTATGGTACACTCCACAACATCTCCTTCCAGGGTAGATACCATTATACTCACCCCGCTGCTATGGGTGTTTGACGAGCCATCTACAAGCAGCTTCCATTGATAAGTCTTTTCCTGCTTTCCTTCCATCATCCTTCTTATTTCCATGTCCGGTTCAATAAACTCAGCCACAAAGTCTGTCATTGCATGTCCTCTGAGTGATGTCTTCAGTGTATATCTGATGTCAAATTCACTCAGTTCTATTGCCCACTTGGTTAGTCTACCTGATAATTTTGGTTTCTGCAGGATCTGTTTGAGCAGACAATCCATGTAGACTTCCAATGTGTGTGCTAAGAAGTATGGCCTTAGCTTCCTTTGCTGCCACAACTAATGTGATGGCCATTTTCCCAACAGGTGACTACCTTGTCTTGGCATGTAACAAAGCCTTGCTGGTTTAGTACATCGGTTTCTAGATTCCTTCTTCTAACCAAACCAATACAGAGCTGGTCGCCACTTCGGTGAGAGACAGGTACAACTACAATGTTTCCTCGACTATTGGCTTGGAGAGGATTGGTGCTCGGCCCAAGTACACCTTCAATTTCAAGAAGGCTTATTCACATTCCTTATTCCACTTGAGTCATCTCCCTTTCTTTATTGCTTTAAAGAATGGTGTGCATTTGTCTGTTGATTTGGATATGAACCTATTGAGTGAAGCGAGGCAACTAGTCAATTTGTAGTTCTTTCAATGTCTTCGATGAAGTTATATCAGCTAGAGCCTGGATTTTCTCTGGATTCACCTCGATTCCTCAGTCTCGTTTGTGGACTTGGAATCTGAGGAATCTTCCTAAGGGTACTCTGAATACACATTTGTTCGGATTAAGATTCATTATGTACTTCCTCAATACGTCAAAGGTTTCTCTAAAATCCGAGACATGCCTTTCTACTGTTACACTTTTAGTCAACATGTCGTCTACATATTGTTGGGGTTTATGCCCTAAAGCATGTAATTTGTAAATGTGAACAAAACATTAATAAAAGAAGTAGTTTATTCATTCTATAAATCTATCTCATACATTTATATCATGTGTACTTAACATCCAAGATTGCCGGATGTAATCTCTAACTGAGTATATGAGTGTCATATACAAAGTAACACTACAAGAAAAAGGGTCTTCTCCGAGAGCCAAAAAGCGTAAGAAAAAGTTAAAATGTCCTTGGAAATACTCAGTTCTGACGAAAAAAAGTCGTCGGTCTCCCTCGGAAATAGTATCGTGAGAAATAACCCTTTTTTGACCATCCCTCGAAAATAAAATTATTTTCGAGGGAAAAATTCATTGGAGATAGAGGAAAGAGGTTGTTAGAAATGTTACAAAAATTGGATCAGGAGAACATTTTCAATAGCCTTTGCCCTCGGAAATAATGCATGTCATGGTCGGAAATAAAAAAAATCGATAAATATTATGGTCTTTATTATCGATGAATATGATAGTCAAAAATAAAAATCGCAGAGGAATGATTTTGGATCGGAAATAATTTATTTTTTCTTGTTGAACAATGCTATCAAAAATACAATTTTTTTTGGTATATTACCCTAAAAATTGCTCAAATTATAATTTATACTAATTACAATGTATATAAAAAAAAGAAATAGAATATCAAAAGAAAAAAGAAATAGACATCTACAAATATTTATAAATGAATATAATTGAAGTACAATATAAATTAAGAGTGAATTGAAATACATAGTCTTAACACTGTCAGCTTATAACATAAGAATACAACGCTAATAATTTGTCAGCACCTCTCATTCTCTTATCCTTGAATTTGTTATTGCAGTAGGTTATTACAAGTCCAACTTTTACTGCAATGGAATAAAACAATGAATAATTAAATGTTTCCAATAAATATATACATATGCATTATCATATAATTGAAAATATAAAAGTTATCAAAAAATATAATTGAAAATATAAATATTTTAAACCAATTAATGTAAGAAAACTTACATGAATTTCCACGGTGTTTTTCACTAGGCCAAACTCCATCCTCCACTATATGAAATTTTTGAAACTCAGTACCACAATAAATATAAAACATCTACAACAGTCCCAAAAAAATTAAAAAAATACCAAGAATGTGAAAAACAATAAATAAATAACTACATGTATATAAATTAATAAGTACATGTATATCTCTTTGATTCTAGTCATGACCGCGGTTAGGTTCCGGTTCCGAACAGCCGGTTCTGGTTCCAGAGGGATGTGGAACCGAAACCGAAACCGAAACCGAAACCGCCTAGCACCGGTTCCGATTCCCATTCCGGTTCCACGATTCCGGGCGGTTCGGTTCTTTTTTTTTTAATCTTCTAACTAAAAAATATTAATAGACATGTAAATATGTAATGATGTGAAATTGTACTTTGTAAATGAAGTTTATTAGATAAGCCGAAATTAAAATAAAATAAAATTTTAAAAAAACTGAAAAACTAAATTGAAAGAAAATAAATATAAACAATTGAATAATTGATAGTTGAGAGAGAATTGAAGAGTATTAGAGAGAATTGGGAGAGAATTGAGAGAGAATTGGTGAGGAGAAATGAATGGGAGGGGGGTATTTATAGGGAAAAATTGAGAAAACAAAAAAAAAACAAAAAAACAAATAAATAATGGACTGGAACCGGCGGTTCCAGTCCAGTTTTTATTTTTTAAGAACCGAACCGAAACCTTAACCTTAACCCAAGGTTACGGTTCGGTTCCACGGTTTGAACCGAACCGTGGTCATGTCTAGATAGTTCACAATTAAACTATATTCGAATACAAGATTTATAATAATAAAAAAATTGTCTCCTTTGAAAATATTAAATTTATAAACAAATCCAAAATTCAAGTTCTTTATAAGCCTTTTATTGAACATGTTATATGCAATCACTACATCATCAAAGAAAACATATAGCAAAACAAAGAGTCTCAAATAATGAAATTAATCAACAAACATTAACACCCAAATAATAAACCAACATAATATAAATTATTTTCTCTTAAATTTCTTGCAATTGTTATTGTAAAAGACTTACCAAATGAGTGATTTGTACCGTAAGAGTCTTCAATAAAAAAAATAATGGTTTTTTCTAAGAGATTTAGTTGTAGATTTTAAAGAAACTACAAAAGATTGAAAGAATGAAGGGTCAATAATCAGGGTTTGAGTAAAAAGAGAGTAAGCGTGTTAAAGGTTAACAAAATAAAACTAGACAAGAAAATGGTAGGAAATAGATGGCTTGGTAGAGATACGTAGGGTTAGGGAAAAATAAAAATAGGAAAAGAGCAAAATGTGGAGAAAGAAAAAAAATGAAAAAAAAATTAATTAATTGACAGGAGAGAGACTGGCTAGGTAAATAGGATTAAAAGAAAAAAAAAGGAAATAAGTAAAAAGTGGAGTAAAAGTGTTAAGTGAGAATTGAAAATTATAGGAAAGAAAATATAACAGCTAAAATAAAAGGAATAAATATATAAAATTGTAAATATAAATAATAGGAAAAAAGGTAATATATTGAATAGAATATATATATATATATATATATTTATATATATAATGCCATGTTTATCAAAATAATTAAAATTTAACATGATAATAGTATATTTCATTTTAATTTTTATCTTAATATTTAGAAAATAATAATTCGAAATTTCATACATTAACAATAATCATCTTGCATAATACAATGAATCCTACCCATATAATATTGTATTTCCAAGCGCAAGGTACTTATGGTCGGAAAAATCTATTGTATTTCGGAGGGGTAGGTACACGTGGTAAGATAAATCTATTGTATTTTCGAAGGGTAGGTACATGTGGTTGGAAATAGTATTGGCGCCTAAACTTGACGCCATTTTCACAATATTTTTGACAAATTTCGATATTATTTGTGAGGGAACTTTTGTTGTCGAAAATGATATGCAATATTTTTATCCTTTTTTGATGACATGATTTATACGGTTAGAAAAACAATCATTTTTGACCAAATTTTGGCTCTGTCGGAAATTGTAAGTTCCTCATATTATTATTGGCTTATTTCTTTGACAAACCACATTGGGGAATATTTTTGTAAGGGTAAATTAGGCCTCTTGGGTGTGATCAAGCTTCAAGGACATCATCTCTCTCAAGAGCACTTCAAAGGTATCTCACTTGTCTAACTTTCTTTGAAGAGATCTAGTTGCACACACTCACTTGCTTGCATTATATTCTTATCTTCATGTAATTGAATGATGTATTGTATGCCACTTTTCATACTCCACACTTGCACTTTTTGCACATCACTTAGTGTGTTGAGTTTGCCCCGAAAAGAGAATTTCTTCTAGCGCGGCCTAGACCGCTTGGCAAGACATGCTTGCACCGTGGCATACAGAGCGGTATACCTCAGTAGGGTCATGCTTCCTGTACCGCTTCCTGTACACTTGCACGCATAGCGATCCAAGTCGCGGTGTTGTCCAGTAGGCCAGTGTTGCCCATACCGCGGCCTGTGCACCTGCATGCACATCGCCCTTCACCGCATTGTTGTCCAGACGGTGCACTACTGTGTGTACCGCTGTCTGGACACTTGCCTGCGACGCTGTCCATCAAGCGGTATTGACGGGTTTTTGTGCACTAAGTTCAAAACGATGCAGTTTTGACTAGGGCTCTCATATATATATTCTCTCTTCTTCCTTGCTCGTTTTTGTGAGTTCAAGAAGACATTTTGAGAGGCCAAGCTTCCTTTAGAGAGAGAAACTCCCAAGAACTCATCTTTACTCAACCAAACACAAATCCATGTGCATCTAATATCTTACAAGCATCATCTCATCATGGATTCTTCTTGCTTTCATTGACTAGGTAATTTGAACATGCCCTAAATCTCTTTGTATTTATTTATGTTCTTGTTTGCCTAGGGTTAGCTCATTTTTATGAATTTATTGCATATCTTTACGTTTAACGGCATTTATAACATGTTTGAGTTGTTGTTTGTTGGTTGAGAGCTTTGTTCATTGATAGCTAGCATTTAGGACGATTTTACCCTTCTAGCTAAATCTTCATGCATTTGCATTTAGATATTGATATCTATGATTTGCATTCATTGACATCTTTAAATCCTTAGATAAGCATTTAGTGTTGTCTAGCATTAATTGCATGTTTGAATATTTTTTACATATTCACATAGGTTGTTTAACCTCTTCATTGATTGTTAAGCTTTGTGACTAAGTGGGTTAGTGCACAAGCTTGTGGTCTAGAATCACTATTAAAAGCCCGTTGGGTAGAGTGAAAGGGTTAGTGACCAAGTAGGTGTGACTTGAGGTCAACCTAGGTTGTAAACTTTCGTTCAAATAGTGGATTTGAGGACCGTATGTGGCTAGAAGGATAGCCCGTGAGTTTTGCCCAGTTTGAGGGTTTCTCACGTAAATCAATCCTTGTGTTTTTATTGTTTTCCACATATTTATATTGGATTGATTGATTGCTAATATGGGGTAGGATTATTAAAATTTATTTAGTCGAAAAGTTTGTAATAAATCAACTAAAACCTATTCATCCCCCCCCCCCCCCCCTCTAGGTTGTATTAGACACACTTTGTGTATTTTCAATTCGGAAATGTTTGGTCGGAAAAGACCATTTTTCTTATAGTGGAATTCAGTTTGAGATGAGTAATCTAAAGAGTCCGTAAATAGAAAATAGAGCTAGGTACTTTATTTGTGGTTAACCTACAGATGAGGTCCGTTATGTAATGTACGGGGGGGGGGGGGGGGGGGGGGGGGGTCTTATCCTAGACTATTCATACGGTGATATGAGAATGGATGCACCTTATATGATATGATTATATAGGACTGAGCCACAATCTATATGAATCTCTCACCAATATCCATTACATGATGATATTCATATATATCAAAAAATGATGGCTATATATGTGTGATCTTAATCCTAAGTATCTTATCAACTCCTTCAGGTTAGATCGTGGTTATTGATATACCATGGGTGAGATTGGAGTTGCATTCCTGGTTAATAACTTCATATATTGGAATCGCAGTTTGGCTTGTGGCTGGGAAGGTCTGTACACAATAGTGAAATCCACTCCTTCTTGCGAGAAGTAGATAGTAATTCCCTTAAGGGTTGATTCGGGGCTTGAACAATATGAGCGCTCTCCTTCTTCCGTAAATGACGTTATGATTTATTGTTCATTAGAGAATCAATGGTACTTAATGGAATTATATAATTAGAGGAGTATAACGAACTTTATGACCTAACTCTAAATATGAACTACTTGTGGAGGATCATATCGTATGCAATAGCTATATCGATGGACAATTGTAATTTCGGTTTATGTAATACATCTACAATTGCAAGAGTGCAGCCTAGGGTTTTTAGTGGAATAACTTCGAGGTTAATAATCATGAAATATTAATTAAAAAGTTTGATTAATTATTTCTAAGTATTATTGGAGCTAAAAACCATAGGTCCGTTAGGTCCTTTTACTAGCCTAATTGATTAAAGGCAACAAGGGTCACGGTTAATTAATTGGATTGTCCAATTAATTATGTTACAAAAGTGATATGTATTTATTTAAATATTAATTAAATAATGAGATTATTTAATTAATATATTTAATAATTAAATAAATTAAATAATTAGATTATTTTATTAATGAATTAATAATTATGAAATATTAATTAATTATTAAATGGAGGTTGCATGTTCAAACCATGACTCGGACAAAGATAAAATAATTAGATTATTTTATTCTTTGCTAAGTCTAGTATTTAAGTTCAAGTCAACTAGGGTTATGTGGGAGTTAGAATCCTAATATACCTAGGACACTTAAATACTAATTATCTTTTTGAATATATATAGATATATTTGAAAAAGGATATGTATCTAGTTATATATATATATATATATATATATATATTTACATAACTAGGATACTAGACATATTGTGATTCATTACACCAAATACACAGAGCAAAAACAAAAACTAGAGAGTCTAGGGCAAAATTCGGCCAAGCAAAGAAAAAAAAACTTCTTGTGTGGCCAAACCATAGAAGGAAGAAAAAGAGTTTTTCTTATAGCCGGAGTAAACTATGCCTCTTAGAAAGGCAAGATGGAGTCTTACATTTGCCAAATAAATGACCGAGCATGGATGGCAATTGAAGATGGCTACACTCCTCCGGAAAAGACTCTTACAGACGAAAGTGTAGTTCCTAAGCCAATGTCGGAATGGTCAACTCAAGAGTTTGAAGCATCCAAGTGGAACAACAAGGCTTTGCATGCTATTCTTTGTGCAATGGATGACAATCAGTACAAATTGATCCAAACAACAAGAATTGCAAAAGAGGCATGGGAGATTCTAGAGACGGCCCATGAGGGAACCGAGGTGGTCAAGGACTCCAAGCTTCAAGTCCTCCAAACACAGTTCGAGCAAATTAGGATGGAGGAGGATGAGTGCTTCAACGAATTTCAAGTGAAGTTGATGGACATAGTCAATCAAAGCCATCAACTTGGTGACCCCTATTCAGATAGGAGAATCAAGCAAAAAATTATGAGGTCGCTTCCAGCAAGATTTGAGTCAAAAGTGACGGCTCTTGAGGAGAACAGTGATTACAAAAACATGAAGCCAAGTGAAGTTATAGGAAGACTTCTAGCATATGAGTCTAGGTGGACTCCTACACCTACACCTCCAAAGAAGCAAAAGAGTATTGCTCTGAAAACTTCCAAAGTAGAGAAAGAGGAAGATGACTCAGATGAGGGGATGGCCCTCATGGTGAAAAGATTCAAGAAGTTCATCAATTTTGAGAAGAGGGGATTTGGATTCAAAGGAAAGGAAATGAAGAAGAAGACTCATTTCAAGAAGTTTGAGTCAAGTGAAGACAAGCCCACAAGAAAAGGGATTCAATGCTTCGAATGTGGAGGTTTCAGACACATCTCCACGGATTGTGGAAATTTAAAGAACAAGAAGAAAGGAAAGGCCATGGCCACCACGTGGAGCGATGGTGATGACTTGGAAGAAGAAGGAGAATCCTCGGATGATGAGGATCATGTGGCAAACTTTATTGCATTCGCATCTTCTCTCAAGAGTAAGGAAGCAATAGATGATGAAGAGGTAGAGAAACAAAGTGAAGATGACTCTAGTGATGGTGACTCTTCATCCCATTCAACAAATATGGATGTAGGATGAATGGATCTTGAAGGCTTCATTGAGCATTTTCAAAGCTCAAGATTAAAGATGAAGAAAGAGATTCAAAGGCTAAAAGGAGAGAATCTCAAGATATCTACCAAAGCTACTCACTTAAATAAAGAAGTGAAGATAGCCAAAAGGAATGAGGAATTGATGGAAAAGGAGCTTGAAGAAGCAAGAGAGATCATTGCTAAGATGACTTCAAGCACGAAGAAACTTGACCACATGTTGGGAGTTGGCAAGAAGCCAAGTGATAAGAAAGGTCTTGGCTATGAAGATGACAAGGAGACCTCATCCTCAAGCAAGACTGTGTTTGTCAAGAGCTTGGATAACAAAGAGCCTCCAGCTCCACAACATCCTAGGAAGAAGATTGAACTAGGAGAGTGCTCTAAGGATTCCCAAGTCAAGGTGGCACAAGGGAAACAAGCTCAAGCTCAACCAACAAGGGTTCAACAAGCAAGCTTTCCTCAACCCAAGTATCACCAAGCCAAGAAGCAATTCATGCAATCTCAACCAAGGAAGCAATCTATTCCAACTCAACAACAAAGAAGGAGAGAACCAATCCAACACCAAAGCCAAGCTCAAATGCGTGGGAAAGCCCCGTTGTATTCACAAGGGCATGGTATATCTTCTTATTTCATTCCCACTTGTCATTTTTGTGGTGTTGATGGTCACATTAGACCTAATTGCTTCAAATACATTGAAATGTGTAGAATCAAGAGCATGATTGAAAGAAATAGAGCTAGAGCCAAAATCCATGTTCCTAGGAGATCTAGAGCCAATTTGCATGATCCTAGGAAATCTAGAGCCAATGTGACTAATAACACTAGGAATGAGAACATTTCACCTTGGTGGATTAGAAAAGATGACTATTTTTACTATGTGGCTCAAATTGCCTTGAAGGCAAATGCCTCTAACACTTGGTATTTGGATAGTGAGTGTTCTAGGCATATGACGGGGAACAAGAGTTTCTTTAAATCCCTTGTCTTAGAGGATGGAGGATTTGTCACCTTTGGTGATAGATCTAGAAAGAAAGTCATAGGGAAAGGAACCATTTCCATTCCCGATTTACCCTCCTTGTCCAATGCTTTACTTGTTGATGGCTTGCAAGCCAATCTTATAAGCATTTCTCATCTTAATGATGATGGACTCTCCGTCTTGTTTAACAAAAATGATTACTCTATTTTATTGCCCAATGGACAAACCTTACTAAAAGGAAAGAGATCTAGTGACAATTGCTATTGTCTTGAAGCTAGTGCTATCTCTTGCAATATGTCCAAGTGTGAGGAAGTTGAGTTGTGGCATCAAAGACTTGGCCATATGAACTATCGAGATTTGAGGATCTTAGATAAATTCAAGGTTGTGCGTGGCCTCCCTAAGCTTGGGAAGAAAGTCGATGGCATTTGTGGACCTTGTCAACAAGGGAAACAAACCAAAAGTATGCACAAGAAAGGCAAGTATCTCGCCACCAAGGAGCCACTAGAGCTTCTACATATGGACCTTATGGTTCCCATGCAAACCGAGAGTCTTGGTGGCAAGAGATACATTTTTGTTTATGTTGATGATTTCTCTAGATTTACATGGACATATTTTCTTAGAGAAAAATCTGAAACATTTGAAAATTTGAAAATGCTTTGCACTAAAATTCAAAATGAAAAGAACTCACACATTAAAAGCAGTAAAAGGATTAGGAGTGACCATGGGAGGGAATTTGAAAATGCTTGTTTTGAAAGCTATTGCAATAGCTTAGGCATTTCCCATGAGTTTTCGGCTCCTAGAACTCCTCAACAAAATAGGGTTGTTGAGAGGAAGAATATGGTCCTTCAAGAGAAGGCCCGTGTGATGTTGCTTGACAACAATGTCCCTAGGAACCTTTGGGCCGAGGCCGTCAATACGGCTTGCTACATAGGAAATAGAGTCTTCGTAAGACCCGGTACTAGGCAAACCTCCTATGAATTATGGAAGGGTAGGAAGCTAAATGTTAGCTACTTCTACTCATTTTGGAGCAAATGCTACATTCTAAATGACCGAGATCAACTTGGCAAGTTTGATGCCAAGAGTGATGAGGGGATTTTCATTGGCTATGCCCTTAATAGTAAGGCCTATAGATTTTTCAATTTAAAAACTCGGAGTGTCATGGAATCATCTAATGTTGTCATAGATGATTGTAGGCCTAAGACTAGAGACCATGATGAGGAGGTCATTGTGCTTGATGATTCTTCCTTGGAGAAGAATGGTGAGACTTCAATTGATGTGTAGTCAAGTCTTGATGAAGATGTCATTCAACCTCTTGATAGAGATTCATCATTGGACTCTAAAGAACCCACTCCATGGGCTAGACATCTCCACAACAAGAATAACATTCTTGGAGATATGAATGAGGGTGTTAGGACTAGGCGTCAAATAGCTAATCAAATTAGCTATACTTGTTACACCTCTCAAATTGAACCTAAAAAGGTTGATGAAGCCTTGAATGATGAGTTTTGGGTTCTTGCCATGCAAGAAGAGCTAAACCAATTTGAAAGAAATGAGGTTTGGACTCTTGTTCCTAGACCCAAGGATACTAATGTCATAAGCACCAAATGGGTATATAGGAACAAGTCGGATGAGAATGGCAACATTGTGCGCAACAAGGCTAGACTTGTAGCACAAGGATACTCTCAAATTGAGGGTATTGACTTTGAGGAGACTTTTGCTCCGGTTGCCCGTCTTGAGTCCATAAGGCTTCTTTTATCCATATCATGTGTGCACAAGTTCAAATTGCATAAAATGGATGTTGAGAGTGCCTTCCTCAATGGTTTCTTGCATGAGGAAGTGTTTGTTGAGCAACCCAAGGGGTTTGTGGATCCACACCACCCCAATCATGTCTATCGTCTCAAGAAGGCTTTATATGGGTTGAAACAAGCACCTAGGGCTTGGTATGAGGGCCTCACTCAATTTCTTGTTGACAATGACTACACTAGGGGTAGTGTTGACAAAAATTTATTCATTAAGAGAAACAAAGATGAGCTTTTCATAGCTCAAATTTATGTTGATGATATTGTTTTTGGCTCCACCAACAAATCCAAAGTCCAACAATTTGTTGATGTCATGTCCTATGAGTTTGAGATGAGTCTTGTTGGAGAGCTCAATTACTTCCTAGGTTTGCAAGTCAAGCAATTGCATAATGGGATTTTCATATCCCAAGCTAAGTATGCTAAGAACCTAGTGAAGAAGTTTGGCCTTGAGAATGCCAAACATTGTGACACACCCATGAGTACCACCTTGAAACTAAGCAAGGATGCTAGTGGCAAGAGTGTGGAACAAAGTCTTTATCGTGACATGATTGGTAGCTTGCTTTACTTGACCGCAAGTAGGCCCAATATAGCCTTTAGTGTGGGTGGGTGTGTGTGTGCTAGGTACCAAGCGGATCCCAAGGAATCCCATCTCTCCTCCGTGAAGAGAATCATTCGATATGTGAATGGGACATCCAACTATGGGATATGGTACTCTTTTGACACTAATGCTAGCTTAGTTGGCTTTAGTGATGCAGATTGGGCAGGAAATTGTGATGATAGGAAGAGTACATCGGGCGATTGCTTCTTCCTAGGCAACAACTTGGTCTTATGGTTTTGCAAGAAGCAAAATTCCATTTCTCTATCCACAGCTGAAGCGGAATACATAGCCGCCGGGAGTGCTTGCACACAACTCCTTTGGATGAAGCAAATGCTTGTGGATTATGGCTTTGATCAAGGTATTCTAACCATTTATTGTGATAACATGAGTGCAATTAACATTTCAAAGAATCCGGTTCAGCACTCTAGGACAAAGCATATAGACATTAGACATCATTTCATTAGAGAACTAGTTGAAAACAAATGCATTACACTTGAGCATGTGGGCACTAATGATCAACTAGCGGATTTATTTACAAAGCCTTTAGACTCAACTAGGTTCAAGTAACTTAGTAGGTCTATTGGAATTTGTCATATGCCTTGATGAGTTTTGGTGATTGACCCCTTATAGGGAGCTCAAGCAAAGAGAGCAACCTTGCATGTTAAAATAAGCAAAAACTTGATCAACTTTATGCTTCTTTATCAATTGCTTGAGTATTTTTGGTTGTGCTTATATATATATATATATATTCTTATATGGCTTTTTATTCAATAAATGTGCCTTGCTTGGTTTGTAATCCATGTCACCTCTATGTTCAAACATGAATTTTTGGATTAGGAGAATTGATTGGGAAGTACATTTGAATGACCTAAAGTTTATCTCCATGACATGTGACTTGATTTTGACATGCTAAAATATTATGCATGAATTGTGTGTGCAAATGTGTATGGAAGCACCTTGACAAAGCTAAACTCAATAAGGACCTTGTGTCCATGCAATAAATAAGGATGTCTCATCCAATTTAGCATTGGGTCTTTTCTTAATGGTTGAACAAGACAACAACCAATAAGGATTCTATATCCATTCAATTAATAAGGATTTTATATCCATGTCTTGATTGACCATTAAGGATTGACATGGTTGCTTGTGTGTGCTCAAACTTTTAAACGCTATATCTTGTTTAATTATGGCAAAAAGGTGCAAATTGGTTTGAATTCCTTTGGAACCCTTTTGATGTTCTCTTTGCCAAATACCATTTGCTTGAACTATGATGTTACATGTCTTACATCCAAAGCAACTAAGTCACACATTTTCTTCTTAAAAATAAACCCTCAATGATTCTCTCTCAATTAATTAAGTTGCATAAAGTTGTTGTATATGATTATGCACTTATCTTGCAAATCACTCTCTTTGCTAAAGTGGCCCAGTTGGGGAATACTCCTTTGCCTGTCTCATGACAAAAATAGGGAGTAATGTGGTTTATTTAAGGGGGTTGCATATTCGGAGGGATTGTCCCATTGAGGGGGAGTTAACCTATTTAGGGGGAGTATTTGCATGTTGCATGTTGCAGATTTCTTTTATTATGCAAATTGCTTTTATTTATTATCTCTCTTGATCACCTCACGTACACTTGTCTTGGAAAGTGTAGTCTCATTGTTTTGTAGGGAAGGTGGCTATTCAACAAGAGCTTGAAGTTTTGAAGACCTAGTATCTAGGTATCTTTTTGTAATGTAAAATATCTTTTTGTTGACCTTTAGTTTTTTTTTTTTTTTGTGAGGATGATTTGTAAGTGGTGGTTTTGTCACGAAATAGCCAAAGGGGAATATTGTAATTTCCTCATATTTTGATAGGCTTATTTCGTTAACAAACCACATTGGGGATTATTTTTGTAAGGGTAAATTAGGCCTCTTGGGTGTGATCAAGCTTCAAGGACATCATCTCTCTCAAGAGCACTTCAAAGGTATCTCACTTGTCTAACTTTCTTTGAAAAGATCTAGTTGCACACACTCACTTGCACGCATTATGTTCTTATCTTCTTGTAATTGAATGATGTATTGTATGCCACTTTTCACAGTCCACACTTGAACTTTTTGCACATCACTTAGTGTGTTGAGTTTGCCCCGAAAAGAGAATTTCTTCTAGCGCGGCCTAGACTGCTTGGCAAGACATGCTTGCACTGCGGCATACATAGCGGTATACCTCAGTAGAATCATGCTTCATGTACCGCTTCATGTACACTTGCACGCATAGCGATCCAAGTCATGGTGGCCTGTGCACCTGCATGCACAGCGCCCTTCACCGTATTATTGTCCAGACATTGCACTGCTATGTGTATGGCTGTCTAGAAACTTGCCTGCGACACGGTCCATCAAGCAGTATTGACGGGTTTTTGTGCCCTAAGTTCAAAACGAAGCCGTTTTGACTAGGGCTCCCATATATATATTCTCTCTTCTTCCTTGCTCGTTTTTTTGAGTTCAAGAAGCCATTTTTGAGAGGTCAAGCTTCCTTTAGAGAGAGAAACTCCCAAGAACTCATCTTTACTCAACCAAACACAAATCCATGTGCATCTAACATCTTACAAGCATCATCTCATCATGGATTCTTCTTGCTTTCATTGACTAGGTAATTTGAACATGCCCTAAATCTCTTTGTATTTATTTATGTTCTTGTTTGCCTAGGGTTAGCTCCTTTATATGAATTTATTGCATATCTTTACGTTTAATGCCATTTATAACATGTCTGAGTTGTTGTTTGTTGGTTGAGAGCTTTGTTCATTGATAGCTAGCATTTAGGACGATTTTACCCTTCTAGCTAAATCTTCATGCATTTGCATTTAGATATTGATATCTATGATTTGCATTCATTGACATCTTTAAATCCTTAGATAAGCATTTAGTGTTGCCTAGCATTAATTGCATGTTTGAATATTTTTTACATATTCACATAGGTTGTTTAACCTCTTCATTGATTGTTAAGCTTTGTGACTAAGTGGGTTAGTGCACAAGCTTGTGGTCTAGAATCACTATTAAAGGCCTGTTGGGTAGAGTGAAAGGGTTAGTGACCAAGTAGGTGTGACTTGAGGTCAACCTAGGTTGTAAACTTTCGTTCAAATAGTGGATTTGAGGATCGTATGTGGCTAGAAGGATAGCCCGTGAGTTTTGCCCAGTTTGAGGGTTTCTCACGTAAATCAATCCTTGTGTTTTTATTGTTTTCCACATATTTATATTGGATTGATTGATTGCTAATATGGGGTAGGACTATTAAAATTTATTAAGTCGAAAAGTTGGTAATAAATCAACTAAAACCTATTCACCCCCCCCTCTAGGTTTTATTAGACACACTTTGTGTATTTTCAATTCGGAAATGTTTGGTCGGAAAAGACCATTTTTCTTATAGTGGAATTCAGTTTGAGATGAGTAATCTAAAGAGTCCGTAAATAGAAAATAGAGCTGGGGTACTTTATTTGTGGTTAACCTACAGATGCGGTCCGTTATATAATGTATGAGGGGTCTTATCCTAGACTATTCATATGGTGATATGAGAATGGATGCACCTTATATGATGTGATTATATAGGACTGGGCAACAATCTATATGAATCTCTCACCAATATCCATTACATGATGATATTCATATATATCAAAAAATGATGGCTATATATGTGTGATCTTAATCCTAAGTATCTTATCAACTCCTTCAGGTTAGATCGTGGTTATTGATATACCATGGGTGAGATTGGAGTTGCATTCCTGATTAATAACTTCATATGTTGGAATCGCAGTTTGGCTTGTGGCTGGGAAGGTGTGTACACAATAGTGAAATCCACTCCTTCTTGCGAGAAGTAGATAGTAATTCCCTTAAGGGTTGATTCGGGGCTTGAACAATATGAGCGATCTCCTTCTTCCGTAAATGAAGTTATGATTTATTGTTCATTAGAGAATCAATGGTACTTAATGGAATTATATAATTAGAGGAGTATAACGAACTTTATGACCTAACTCTAAATATGAACTACTTGTGGAGGATCATACCGTATGCAATAGCTATATCGATGGACAATTGTAATTTCGGTTTATGTAATACATCTACAATTGCAAGAGTGCAGCCTGGGGTTTTTAGTGGAATAACTTCGAGGTTAATAATCATGAAATATTAATTAAAAAGTTTGATTAATTATTTCTAAGTATTATTGGAGCTAAAAACTATAGGTTCATTAGGTCCTTTTACTAGCCCAATTGATTAAAGGCAACAAGGGTCACGGTTAATTAATTGGATTGTCTAATTAATTATGTTACAAAAGTGGCATGTATTGATTCAGATATTAATTAAATAATGAGATTATTTAATTAATATATTTAATAATTAAATAAATTAAATAATTAGATTATTTTGTTAATGAATTTATAATTATGAATTATTAATTAATTATTAAATGGAGGTTGCATGTTCAAACCATGACTCAGACAAAGATAAAATAATTAGATTATTTAATTCTTTGCTAAGTCTAGTATTTAAGTTCAAGTCAACTAGAATTATGTGGGAGTTAGAATCCTAATATACCTAGAACACTTAAATACTAATTATCTTTTTGAATATATATAGATATATTTGAAAAAGGATATGTATCTAGTTTTAAATATATATATATATATATTTACATAACTAGGATACTAGACATATTGTGATTCATTAAACCAAATACACAGAGCAAAAACAAAAACTAGAGAGTCTAGGGCAAAATTCGGCCAAGCAAAGAAAAAAAAACTTCTTGTGTGGCCAAACCATAGAAGGAAGAAAAAGAGTTTTTCTTCTAGCCTCTGCATCATCTTGTATGTTCCTTGAAGATTGTAATGCGTCCACACGCAATTGCCGGATCATGGGACATAGCGAAGAAGACTTGGTGGTTCGAAATCGGAGTAGGTCTTTAAGGGTATGACCTAAATCTCTTTATATATTCTTATATATTGTATACGGTTTACAAGTTGCATAAAAAATTTTAAAACCCTATTTCCGATGCGCAACGTAAATTTGGGTTCTTACACATAGACCTTCATGTTTCTTCCAATCTACCGAGCAAAAATCATGTTCACTAGCCTCTGATACGTGGATCCGGCGTTCTTCAACCCGAACGGCATCACTGTGTAGCATTACAACCTGTGATCGGTTGTAAACGCCGTTTTCTCTTTATTTTGCTTACTCATCTGGATCTGGTTATACCCTGAGTAAGCATCCATAAAACTGAGCAACTCATGGCCTACCATGGCGTCCACTATCTGATCAATCATTGGAAGGGGAAAATTGTCCTTATGACAAGCTTTGTTCATATCTGTGAAGTATACACACATCCTCCACTAGTTGTTCTTTTTCTTCATCAATATCACATTGCCTACCCATTGCAGGTACTTTACCTCCTTGATTGATCTCGTGGAGAGTAGCTTCTTCACTTCCTCTTTGACTGGTGAGGTTGTTTCTTTCCGGATTAAACAACCGCCTTTTCTAGGCTACCGACTTGGATTCTTGATCGACTGCCAGATAATGCGATATCACTTTCATGTCTATTCCCAGCATCTCTTCATGGCTCCAGGAAAACATGTCTTTATACTCTCTCAATAGGCTAGTCAAGTTATTCTTAATTCCTTCTTGCAAGCTTGCACCTATCTTGACCACCTTAGTCGGCTCATCACTATCGAAGGTCACTGCCTCTGAAGGCTCATCCTTTTGTGCTTTAGGTTCCTCCATTGGATCAAGTTCGAACCTATCCGGTACTTCTGCTTAGGCCTCTGATTCATCAACATTCTGGTCAGCTGTCTGAACCACATATACCTGGTAGTCATCTTTCTCTGTTCTATCTTTGTAGACTGAATGGTTTGCCTTTCGTGCCATCTCCTGTGACCTCTTAATCATGCCCACACCTGATTTAGTTGGGAACTTCATCATGAGGGCGTAGGTCACCTTGAGAGCTTTGGTTTTATTAAGAATGGTCAGCCTAACAAGGCGTTGTAAGGCCAGTTCTCTACCACCACTACTACAAAGTCAAGTAGTACTGTTTTTTGGCAAGGGGCTTCTCCAATCTTCATTGGTAGCTTTACTGTTCCGATGGATCTTACCTTTACTCCCCTAAATCCCCGGAGTGGGGTATGAAAGGGTTATAGGTCTCTTCTGTCCAACCCCAGCTGGTCATACACCCATACACTTCGAATGTCCGCTGAACTCCCATTATCAATCAATAGTCGATGCACGTCTTTGTGCCTAATTCGAGCACTTATAACCAGCGCATCATTTGGTTTGGTAGGGAAAAAACGGTTCAAAACGCAGCGGAAGCGAAAAATTAGGTGGTATATTTTAAAAAGTTTTCCTTTAAAAGGAAGAACCTTAACCCTAGATTAATTGACATATAATTAAGAGTATCTTACCTTTTTCACGTGACGATTGATATTGCGTCGATTTGAATCCTTTTGCTTCAAATTGAATCTGCAAGATCTTCCAATCCAATCATGAACGTAAATCACCTAGGAGTGTGGGCTCCCTTTCTTTGAATTGTAAACCTGAGGATGGAAACAATTTTTTTTTTCTTTATGTTAGTCACAATAATCCTCGTAGAGAAAATAAAAAACGTTTGGTCACTTATGAATTCTCAATTTTTTAATCGAAAACTCGCGTGAACCCTAATTTAATCTTGTACATTAAGCCTTTTGATGTAAAAGTTTCTAATGTACTATCGAAAATAAAACGCTCCTTATTCTTATTCTCTATGGCCGAATTTTACACCCCTTTCTTGAGTTGGAAGTTTTTTTATATTCAAAAGCAAGAGAATAAAAATTCTTTCTTTCAAAAAAAAACTGTTTTCTTTAACTCACATCATTAATTCCGAATTTAATAACATATATAGGGTGGCCAAAATTCTCACTCAAGTAGGATTTCTACCTTGTAGTCAAATCCTCACACAGGTAGGATTTCTACCTTGTAGTCAAATCCTCACACAAGTATGATTACTTCTTCTCCAAATCTCCTATCAATTTTGAGTTTTAACCCTATTCCAACTCATGAGTGTATTATCCAATAATAAATTATTGAATATTAAAATTGTGACTATATCAAAAACTTCCTAATTTGACTAGTTAAATAAAATACTTTTATTTATCTACTTTTCAAATATAGTTTTTGATATTTACCATACTACCAACAATAGTATGACATAAGAGCCCTACTCCTGGTTAGAAGAAGATTTCAACTTTTATTCAAACAATTAATTAATTAATTTCCATTTGATTAATAAATTAAAATAAAACCATATACTAGACTAATTAATTTAGCCTTGCCGCCCAAGTAAATACTTGTGCAATATATTAATTTTCCATTTTATTAAATCCATTGGACTTTAATAAAAAGTCCACATGTGAACTAGATCTATTCTTACTATAAAATAAACAAGCCCACATGCCTGGACCCATAAATTGGTCTGGTAGAATATATCAAGTGATCCATGCACATTCGTGTATATTGGGGATCTTGGCGGGCTATATAAATTTAAGCTCCAATAGACATAACCTAATCATAATCAACAAATGATTCACTTAGGTTCGATCTATTAATTTTAGTTCATTCCACTAAAGAACTAAAATTGAACTCTTAAATAAATCTCGTGACCCTTGCCTTTTACAAGGATCTTCTCAGCGCTTTGAACATCTTGCATCAGGCTCTTCAAGGTGTATTACTTATTGTTCAAGGTGTAGTCCAACTTGAACTGATCAAAGGAATCTGATAGTGAGTTGACAATCATGTCAATTTTCGTCTCATCATCTATCTCAGCACCATTGAGTTCAGCAATGTTGAGATGTGCTATGACCTTCATCATATGATCCTTTATAGTCTGTCAAGGTTCATCCTAAGATTCATGAAAGCAGTCATTGCCTCTCTCTTAGTCATCCTGGACCTCATAGCAAACATCTCCTCTAGAGACATCATTATATCGGCAGCGGAACTCATTCCTTCATGTTGCTGTTGCAACACGTCGGAGATGGTGGCCATAATGTAACAATTTGTCCATCTCATCTGAGGTCTCCCACATCTTATACTCATCTCTTTGCTGCTCAGTAGATTCATTAGTAGGAGCAGGTGGTTTACGAGCGGACAAAACGAACTTATGCTTTTCAAATTGCAACAATAGCCCAATTTTCCTTTTCCATGTGACATAATTATCTCCAGTTAAAGTATTATCTTTTAGAATGTTGATTAGGGATGGGGTCACGATTTCTTAATAAAACAAAACTTATATAAGCAAACAATCATGATAAAGCACTTTCGAATATTTATCTTGAATTAAATAAAATAATTCAATCATAAAATTCAACAGTGATCCAACATCCGTAAATGTCACGCCTCCTTTGGGAGTTCGCACCATTTACTAGTAAGACTAGGTCCGACCAAATTGTTAACATAACAACAAGCGTTTTCAATTTTAGCCTTGCAATTTTATTAACAGGAACTCGTAGGAGGATATTAATAAAATCGCATTGAATGTGTTACCAAGTTTTCGACCTTCAATATATTCCCTCACAAATATCCCTCCTTTGGGAGTAGATATTGTTCGGGTTAATTGTCTAGTCTATCCTTGTAAGGAAGTATCTTACTAAATTCCATTCATGAATACCCCTTGGGGGGTTATTACACTAAACATAAAGCTCAACTAAACTTGGAGGCCGTAGGTGTTCCATAACATCTTCTCCCATCAATTATATAAGGCGTGTGATCGAATTTCATAGAATGATTTACCAAGTTATTTAGATGCCAATTAGATACCTAAACCATTCAATGCATGTTCATACAAAAAGAGATATATGAGTGGCACTCCTATTCTATATGACATGTTATCAAACAACGACAAACATTGCAATATTTACGAAAATATAAATAGCTACAATTTTGGTCCATCCTAGAAAAACAAGTAAATTACAATATTTGGAATACAAAAAAAAAAACTTCTTTCTTGGCAAACAAGTCTTCACGTGTCCATCGTTTGCGCACCCTTTGGCTGCCTCCCATGGGTGTGCGCACCCTACAACCCCATAAAGGGCTGGCATGCGCAGCCCATAGCTTCCATAGGGCTGCCGTGCGCAGCCTATGCCACAACAATTGTGGCTGCGTGCTCATTCGCATGCACGTTTGTTGCTATGGCTCACACAGTCCCAAACTTGTTCATGGTTGTTTCCAATTCTTCAAACTTCGAGTCTTCGATACTTGAATGTATTACAGAAGAATTTTAAATAATAAAATACTGCATTTTTTTTAATACAATATTTTTCTACAGTATTTTTATTACAATAGCAAAATAAATAAAAAACTTAGAAACTACCAAGAAGGAAATTATGGCGATGATAGGCCACCCTTTTTGTTAAAATCCCAAAACAAAAAATACATTGAAATTCTAGGACCAAAATTGAGCAATAACAATCCACATATAAAACATATATATATATATATATATCCATACATTCTAATGTATATATATGCGAATACCTAGAGTGTCATCTCTTTCTAAAACATGCATATATACAATAAAAAGAAAAAGATTCACGTATATATATATATATATATATATCAATTAATCAAGGGTTCAACCAGGCTCTTATACCAACTGTAGGGAAAAAACGGTTCAAAACGCGGCGGAAGCGAAAAATTGGGCGGTATATTTTAAAAAAATTTCCTTTAAAAGAAAGAACCTTAACCTTAGATTAATTGACATATAATGAAAAGTATCATAGCTTTTTCACATGTCGATTGATATTGCGTCAATTTGAATCCGTTTGCTTCGAATTGAATCTGCAAGATCTTCCAATCCAATCATGAACGTGAATCACCTAAGAGTGTGGGCTCCCTTTCTTTGAATTATAAACCTGAGGATGGAAACAAAAATCTTTTTCTTTATGTTAGTCACAATAATCCTTGTAGAGAAAATAAAGAACATTTGGTCACTTATGAATTCTCAATCTTTTAATCGAAAACTCGCGTGAACCCTAATTTAATCTTGTACATTAAGCCTTTTGATATAAAAGCTTCTAATGTACTATCGAAAATAAAACGCTTCTTATTCTTCTTCTCTATGGCCGAATTCTACACCCCTTTCTTGAGTTGGAAGTTTTTTTTTTATTCAAAAGCAAGAGAATAAAAATTCTTTCTTTCAAAATTTTTTTTTTTTTTAACTCACATCATTAATTCTGAATTTAATAATATATATAGGGTGGCCAAAATTCTCACTCAAGTAGGATTTCTACCTTGTAATCAAATCCTCACACAAGTAGAATTTCTACCTTGTAGTCAAATCCTCACACAAGTAGGATTACTTCTTCTCCAAGTCTCCTATCAATTTTGAGTTTTAACACTATTCCAACTCATGAGTGTATTATCCAATAATAAATTATTTAATATTAAAATTGTGACTATATCAAAAACTTCCTAATTTGACTAGATATATAAAATAATACATTAGACTAATTACTTAATTAATTAATTAATTTCCATTTGATTAATTAATAAAATAAAATAATATATTAGACTAATTAATTATCCTTCCCGCCCAAGTATATACTTGTGCAATATATTATTTTTCCATTTTATTAAATCCATTGGACCTTAATAAAAAGTCCACATGTGAACTAGACTCATTCTTACTAAAAGAAACAAGTCCACATGCCTTAATACAATTCTAGATGGACCCATAAATTGGTCCGGTAAAATATATCAAGTGATCCATGCAAGTTCGTGTGAATTGGGGATCTTGGTGGGCTATCTAAATTTAAGCTCCAATAGACATAACCTAATCACAATCAACAAATGATTCACTTAGGTTCGATCTATTAATTTTAGTTCATTCCACTAAAGAACTAAAATTGAACTCTTAAATAAAGATAGAATAAGTTAATATTGCTCATTCATACCCTAGACAATCTTAATAGAGATTGTATATCCTTGTGAAGAATACCAGTAATCATCAAGAGCTTATAGACCGCCTATAGGTCTCTAAGTTACCATATTTACCCATATGACCATATTTTGAACTTAGATATTTTGACTTGTCCAGAAGCAATATTTCAATAGACACTATTGAAAACTTAATGTTAAGATTTAACATCCAATACCTCAAAACATCTATATGATGATATTCTACTCTCATTTAATAAATGGAGCCATGATGTTCATATCTATAAATGAAGTCCTCTATCGATTAACAAATGAATACCACCAAACTATTGAGGATAGACTATGCTATATAATCGTACTCATTAATAACTCAAATGATAACACTTGCAATCATAAGTCTATCATTTATCTTAGGATTGAGATAGACTCTCCGATTATCTTCAAGTGAAAACTTTTATCCATTGACGGTTCTAGATAAAGTATTTCACTATGATCTTATTCAATGCACCCAGTGCACTAGATTCTTTTGTCCAAAGACACCACACTTTGATGATTTTAGACTCATCATAACACATTTGATCCCACTCAAATGCTAGCAAGAGAATCTAAAACTTTAACAAGATAAAGGCTCTCAACCTTTATCTTACGTTGTGAATATTATTCAAGACTAACTAAAGAATTGTGTCTACCTTATACATATCTAGATGTACGAACAATTCTTCTTTTCTCATAGTCTTTTGACCTTATGATTATTTACTTTTGAAAATTATAATAATTAAATTATAAATGCTATAAGATTTGTTAAACTAGAAATCACTTTATTAATATGAAAAGATTGTCAAATACATTATTATACTCTTGCTGTTGAGCATAATCCTAACAATCTCCCAGACATCCACACCATGTGAATCCGCCTAGGTTAATATTGTTGGGTCCCAACCTTCCTTGATCCTTTTTGGATCTAATTCAACCGAGTTCACATCAAGGTCCCTCTGCTTCCATGGCTTCTCGGATTTCCTGCGCCTTTTCTCTGTTGCTTTTCCCAGTTGAAGGTCCACCAAAGATGGTATGTATTACCCCCTCATCCTCGGCTTTATATGGACTCAGCTTCCTTTCTCGGCTACTCTCTTGATGGTTGTCTCAGTGGGGTTGATTGTCCGCCTTCTTGAGAACAATGTCCTTCAAATGCCCTTCTCGAATTAGAGTTTCGATATGATGCTTCAGTTGAAAGAACTTTGAGGTCTTATGCCCATTTTCATTATGTAAACGAAAATACTTCGTGGTGTCCATGCGAACATAATTTGACTGTCTGGGTGGTTCTTTTAATAGGTTCTTCTATTCCAATATCGCAAAGACCTCCTCCTGTTTTTTCTTCAAAGGAGTATAGTTTGTGTACTTCCCTTGAAACCTGGAGCTGGTTCGATCACTCTTGTAATGATTGTCTCGGTGTCCACCATTAGCCTTGCTCTTCTGTTTATCTGCTTTTTGAGTCTTACGCCCATTATCTTTCGGCTTAGTCTCTTTAGGGCGACCCTCATGCATAAAACTTCCTCCTGTTGTGATTTCTTCTTCCTCGGCCAGCGCATACCCCCCCGCCATATCCATCATGTCAGCGTAACTGGTCAGGCGTGCTCTCCTTAGATCGAAAGATAGCCGATCGTTTGCATATTGTTTATAAATGCTGTAATGATGACCTTTTCATTCACGCTTCCAATTTCTGACACTTTTTGGCCGATTAGACTTAGGTATTTCTTTAGTGATTCATCTTTCTCCTATTTGAGCTAAGAGAGATGTGCCATTGAATTCTTCCTGTGCACGTTTCCCAGAAATTGTAGAGAGAATGCTTAGCTTAGCTTAGCTCACTGAAACTACCTATGCTACATGCGGAGAGCTTTTCAAACCATCTGGAACCCAAGTCCCCGAGTGTTTGGGGGAAATTTAAGCACAATAACATTTCATTCATGTTGTACTGGGCGATCGCACTTCTGTATCTCCTTACACGCTCTTTTGGGTAGGTGTCTTTTTTGAACTGTTCGACATGTGTCATCCAGAATCTCTCTAGGAATGGTGTCCGGAGGATATTATTGGTAAAAGGACTATCTGACTCGTCATCTGACAGCTTGTTTTGTCCATAGCGTTTAATCAAGGCGTCCATCTTTCGCCTGTTGCTATAGACCTCCTAAGTCAACTTCTGTATGAGTACATCCCGTTCCTTGACTGGTTCTCCATTTCGGGCTGAACCTTTACCAAATGGTTAGTCCCGAGCCCCATCGACTTGTGTTTTACTCATAAGTCTCCTCTTCAAGGTCATCCAATATGACCGATCTCTAGCGCCTTCGAGGATGGTGCTAGTTGCTATCGTCAGATGAAGACGAACGGTTCCTTCGATGATCGTGCCTGCTGGGCCTGTCCCGGTTCTATTCGGCTTGGTGGCGATCATGCCTTTCCCGTGAACGCCTGTCTCTTTCTGGCTCTCTATTGCCTCGAGCCTATCTTTCCGATAAAGTCTCAGGTCGGTCTATAGGGTTCTGGCCTATCTTTAATGGTGCATCTGGTGTTAGACCAACTATAACGGAGCGCAACCTACTTGGCTGATCATTCGGTGTGCGCAGGTTGTAGGGCGAGGTTAGTTCTGTGGTGACAGAAAGGGTGACTCCATGTTTGGTTGCATCCTCTATGAGTTGTTGTAGGGAGTCACTGAGCCGTTGTGTAATCTCCTCGTTAGTTGAAGGAATCTACTGAGCACCAGGGACATCTGCCAATTGAACACCGGCAGTAAGTGCAACGTCTATCGGACCTGTCACTTTGGGAGTGGCGTTGGCTCCTCCCATGCCATTTGGTTGGTTCTGATTGTTTCTGGAACCGCTTTCATCTCCGTCGTCTGCCATCTTTCACAAGGGTTTCTAAAAGTTTAAATTCCCGCTTATTCTAGCGCCAATTGTTGACAGTGATTTTGGGAAAGTCAGCAGGGCAACGATTCGATTTGCTAATCCGTAAACAAACGTAATAATAATAGTAAAATAACAAAAGAGAATGATTTTACATGGTAAAACTCCAGTGATAGAGAAACATCCACGGGTTGTCCCCGGGGAACGAGAAAAGGTATTTCACTATGTGAATATCAATTACTCATTCTGCCTTCACACTACCCTTTCTCTCTTATTTTCTCGATCCCCTTTACAATGATTTTACAATAATATTTATATGAAATCCTCTAGGGTTTCTGGCGTGTAAGTGGAGGATTATTGAATTCGGCTAAGACTCTTCTTTCCTGGATTGCTTTGATCTCTTTCCTGTTTGGCATTGTTATGCATTTAAGGCAGTTGATTCAGAGTGCAATTAGAATTCCCAATATCTCGGAGAAGACCAGATTGTTTCCTTGTGGGATCTTCCTTTCTAGTTGACATGTTTGAGTTTGTTTATGATTGCCTTGCCTTATTTGGCTAAGTAAATCTTGGTTGTGGAAGACTGGCCTGTTATGGACATATTTCCTATTCGGCCGAGTAGATTCGGCGAGCAGAATCTATGGTAGCTAAGACTCTTCAATTAGGCAAGTTAGGCTTCTATAGTGGCGTGTCCCAGGTTGGCACCCACTTCATTAACTGGTTGACTCTTGTTGATATGGCAAGGATTCTTTCCCGTTTTTCTTGCTTGGTTCAGATGACACGTCACTTGGGTAAATTTCACATACAACACATATCATACAAACAAATTAGAAATGTTGAAACACAATTTCAATCTTTGAAGCACAATGTTACGCAATATGTTAAATTTATATTATTGATTGCTAAAAAAAAGTAATTAAATCATCATGATTGACAATTGGATAATTTTGTTTTATTGAATCTTAATAGGAGCTTGTTTGTTTGAATTTTAGTAGCAGTTAGTTTACGTGTAAATATGTATTTTTCATTCTTGACAATTTAATCTAATTGCTATTGTAGGTTGCGACGTCAAACAATTATATACCCAACCAGGAACACAATAAATTAAATTATCGTGTATAGTTAAGGTTCGCTTAATTTTTTATAGCCCACCCTACTAAAACATCATGCTTTTCAGCTTTTTTCCCTCAAAATAACCAATTATATAATTTATTGTCATCCATAATATGTGCTCGAAAATACCTATTTTATTGATTGTGGAATTTTTGTCATTATATATATAGTCCTTTTTCTATATAGTGCACAATGATATAAAATACATCAGTGCATTGCTTGTGAGTCATAGAATATGGATAAGCATCTACAAGTGCATACAGACTGAGTCAAAACAATTGAATTTAATGGTCCACATGCAAGACTGATTTATATTTATCAGTGTGTACTGAGGAGAAAAGTTTCCAATATATATATATATATATATATATATATATATCCCAATTCACAAAAACTTGAAAGAAAAAAAAAACAAATTAAATGGATATAATTTAGTTAAATTGTTTTTTTAATATTCAGGATTTATCAAAATCAAACAACATGCTTGTAAAACGCTTATTATGGGACTTGAACCCCTCATGCATAATGTGTAAGAGATGTTGATGCAGAAGATATTATTGAAGATTTTGGGTTTTAAAAATATTATTGTAATTAATACATATTATTTTATTTCAATTTATTATAATTTAATTCAGTAGTTAATTATTTTATGATTTTATTTTATTAAATCCAATTTAATTTCCTTATTAAATAGGTTTATCATGTTTTAGGATTCTATTGTTTTTAATTTACATTGTTATCTCAATTCTTTCCTTTCATATGGAAATTTGATCATTTTATTGCTTTCCTAGTTATTTTAAGTTTCTTTTATGTTTTTAGGTTTTCTATTTAAAGGCCGTGTACCCTAATGAGGATTATAGTTTATATTGAATAAAATTTCAGAGAGTTTTCTCTTGTTTATCCAAATATCGGTACACTTGTGAAGGTCAACGATTTAGATGCCTATTATTTTGGTATTCATACGCGAATTAACAAATCATAGAAGGAATTGCTTCCGGTATTCGTGCGCGAATCAACATATTCAAATCAGTCATCCCTATCTTTTATTGATTGTTGTTCTCCTCCAATTTTCCGCTGCATCAGAGGTGCACTACTACTAATTGTGCTGAGAGGTGATGTACATAATTTAGTTAAGGGTGCCGATATTGACACCCATAAACTTATTAGTATACCTATATATTACTACAAAGTTTAATTACAAAAATATCTCAATAGAAATTTACCAATAAGGACAAATTACTTTAATTAAAAACTAAATCAAATACTATATACACTTATTAATTATACTCATATCTTCAACTATATTTCTTTATTAAAAAAAACTTACCTTTAAAAAAAACTTATGATAAACCTTAACATATAATAAACCCTAATTTTTATGATAAACACTAATTAAACTCTAATTTTATTTCGGGTGCAGATATTGACACCCAGAAAACTTTTTAGTACATCCATTTTGATAAGTACACTCATGCTTGAAATTTTTAAAATAAATATTACTATAAACACCCATCATAATGCCAATAATACCCTCATTTAATAAACATATTTATTTTAATACATATTATTTATAAACACTCTTAAATTATTATCACATCCAATTTATAAAAAAAAAATCATATTATTTTTGGAATTAAATCCTCTTTTAATGATGGTCCAATTTACTTTTAGAAATATCTCAAATTTAGGAGTCTTATAAAAGGGAATATGTGGAACCTTATATGGGGTTAAGAGATTTGAAATCTGGAATTCTCTTATTTATATAGGTATCTTAAAAAAAACTTATTGATATCTACGGCTATCTTAAAAAAAAAAAAACTTGTTGATATCTATAGTTATCATTAAATTTTTTTTTTGTTAGAGTTTATAAATATACATAAAAGAAAGACAAAAACAATATGATAATCATGTGATGATGAGAAAGTTTGATACTTAAAATAAAATTAGAGTTTAATTAAGGTTTATCATAAGTTTTTTTTAAAGGTTTTTTTAATGAGTAGTGCTATTGGCACACCCTCTACTGATCTATTCATGCCCTCTTTTTTTAATTATATAATATTATTTTTTTTCCTTTATCAAAATTACTTAAAGAGACATACAATTTAGGAAAGAAATCTTTTACAAAGTAAATCTATTAAAATCTCATATTTCTTTTCAAAAAAGAAAAAACCCAGTAATCTGTTTATTCAAAAAAAAAAATTAACTCTTAAACCCTAAAATATGCTTCTTACATACATCTAAAATATTATGAAACAGTTTGAGAACGATATCAAGAATATGGAAGAATTATCTAAAAATGATATCAAACATCTTAAAGAATTGTCTGAGAATGACATAAAGTAAGAATTGGGTGACAGTGACAGTAAGCATCTGAAAACAATTTATTCTCTGGAGATAAGTTTGAAGTTTATTTTTTTTCTTTAGAATGATATCAAGCTGTCGTTGTGTTGAAGTACCCTATTATTTTTTATTTTTTCGTTTCCACCATGAAATAAGAAAAGAAAAAAACTATAAAAAAAATAAGAAGAAAAAAATTAAATCAATCAATGAAGGTGAGAGAGATGTATACAGATACAGAGATAAGAGATAGAGAAATCATAAATGGTATGTATTAAGTTTGAAAAATAAGTAAAATGGGTAGTTTTGGAAATAAACCAAAAAATTTAATAAAAACATTTAATTTTATTTAATTAAATCAAAATTTTAAAAAGTGGGGCATGAATAGATCAGTAGGGGGTGTGCCAATAGCACCACTCTTTTTTAATAAAGAAATATAGTTGAAGATATATATGGGAGTAATTAATGAGTGTATATAGTATTTGGTTTATTTTTAATTAAAGTAATTTGTCCTTATTGGTATATTTCTGTTGGGATATTTTATAATTAATTTTTTTAATAAAATATGGGTGTACTAATAAGTTTTATGGGTGTCAATATCGATACCCTTTTATTTCAAGTATCAAATTTTCTCATCATCATATGATTATCATATTGTCTTTGTCTTTCTTTTAAGTATAGTTATGAACTCTATCAATAAACAAAATCTATTTTTTTTAAAGATAGCCGTAGATATCAACAATTTTTATTTATTTTTTTATTTTTAAGATAGCCATAAATATCAATAAGTTTTTTATTTTAAGATAACTGTATAAATAAGAAAATTCCAGATTGAAAATCTTTTGACACCATATACGGTTTCACATATTCCTTTTTATAAGACTTCTACATTTGAGATATTTTCAAAAGTAAATTGGACAATCATTAAAAGAGAAATTGATTCCAAAAATAATATGATTCATTTTTTTTTATAAATTGAGTGTGATAATAATTTAAGAGTGTTTATAAATAATATGTATTAAAATGAATATATTTATTTTAATGAGTTACTATTAGCATTAAGATAAATGCTTATAGTAATATTTATTTTTAAAATTTTAGATATGAGTTTACTATAAAAATGAGTGTACTAATAAGTTTTATGGGTGTCAATATCTGCACCCTTGGTTAATTTATAACTCAAATTAATCAATTGTAAAAATCAAGAAGTCTACATCAGACATGTAGATGATGCATGAAATGAACTTTACAACTTCACAACTATTATATCCCTAAAAGTGAAGTTAAACTAACTTTGCACCTAACAAATCTTGCTTAAACTTTTCTCAACTAACTACAAAATCCATGAATCTAGCTAGAGATCCCACACAATTGATTCCTATCATTTTTATAACATCTACTTCCCAACTAACAAACGATACCGGCCACATGTTTATCTCAATCACTTGTTAATGTTAAGAGTATAATTCGATCCAAATTTAAATTTTAATTTAGTAGTGATTTAACATGGTATTAAATTCAGTTTTACGGGATCCAAGTCGTGCTAAATGTTGTAGTATTTGATTTAGACATGTCCAGACAGAATCCTAACCTGGTGTCAAGCTATGCGTATGATGTCTTGTTTCTTGTTTCGTCAACATGAGACTTGTAACTTATCCGCGAGAAAGGTAGTTTGGTTTTATCAGAAATGGATATTAAGGTACAAGTTCATACATCATATATAGAATCATTTTGATGCATTAGGTGATTATCACAATATAGCTTTCAAAGAGTTGCATAGGAAACAAAGAGTTGCTGTTAGAAATTGCAACTCTACCCACACCCCACTCCCTATGCTGAACAATTAATGACTATATTAGGGTCTCAAATGATCTAATTAAGTTTGCAGTCTGATTTCCTTTTATTATGGAATTAAAGGCTCATTCAATATTGCTGGCTGCAAACCATATTCAATCAATGAACTGGGTATGTTCTCGATCACATGAGTTTATGCTTCATATATCATTTTAATTTGTTTTGGAAGCTCATGTTATTGCTGTTTGTTACTAGTGAGTACTGATACCATTTGCATCTTCATCAACAACTAAGTGAGAAAAATATATTTTAGTTGTCTTCCTAGCTTATTTTATTTGTGATGCTTTGAATCTATTTTTAGATTGTTAAACAAAGAGAAGTTTCAATTCAAATATTCAAATATTCAATTACAAAACTGGGTAGAAATACAAAAAAATGGCCACTAGCAATTTATTCCTTGTGGTGCATGGCAGGAGATCAAAGAAATGGAATTTGGATCAGCAATTGATTCCACACTGTGAGGTAGCAGGTCCCTTGGTTTTGAGCACAAAGGGGTCGATTCGGACCCAAAGCAAGGAGAAGATTGAAGCGAGAAGTATTGACCATATAACAACGATAGTGGGTGTTCGGTTCTGCTTCCCCATGAGACCTTTTAGGAAAGGATAGAGATGGACAATGACCCAAAAGGAGAAGAAGAGCTTTCCAAATAGAGGTCCCCAAGATTGCACCCCATTGTTTATGGCATCCGATACACCGGCAACAACCCCAACAAGGTTGATGATCAGGACTGTGGTTGGAGGGATCAACAGAGTTGTCCATTTGAAGGTATATAGTTCCCCGAACTCCTCATCATCCGTTGCCTTTGATGTGACTGTGAAGTTAGTGTCAATTCCAGCCAATATCTTCAAAAGGCCTTGCACAACCGCAAACAGGTGAGCAGAGATTCCACCAATCACCCAGAATTGCTCATTTCTCCACCATTCCTCTATGCTCACCCCACTCCATCTCAGCTCTAGAATCCCCGTCGCAAAGATTGACATAAATAGAGCAATGAAGAAGAGACTAGCAAAAGTGCTTATCTCCGGCATTATAAATTTATCCGTCAGCAAGCAGATAGCTGGGAGGACACAGTAGGCAAGCAGTGGTATGGAAGTGAAGGGGTATACAGTTGTGTTCACATACGCAAAACGTTCCAGAAACCTCAGTTTTCCTCCCTTGTAACCATACCATACTGGACTATGACGACTGAAGAAAATCTCAACAGACCCAAGTGCCCACCGAAGGACTTGATTGAGACGATCTGACAAGTTGATGGGAGCTGAACCCTTAAATGCAGCCCTCTTTGGCATACAATAGATGGACCTCCAGCCACGGCAGTGCATCTTGAAACCTGTTAAGATATCCTCTGTAATTGAACCATATATCCAGCCCAACTCAAGACCCCATTCAGTTTTGTCTTCATATCCACAACTGATCACATGAATGGCTTCTTTAAGCAGCGATGCTGGGCTTGAGGACGGAGGGACACCACCTTCTTGCATCAAAGTTGAAGTCACAAATATTGCTGACTGTCCAAATTTCTTTTCAAAATTCATATGGGACATTAATAGTTCCTTGTCGTCATCCATTCCTGCATTAAACAAATTTAACTTCATTAATTTACTTAGGTTAGGCAATGAAAAAGCAGATAGTTAATTAAAAGATCGATTTTCAAAACCTCCTAGGCTTGCACCCTCTCCCTCTCCATTTGCATTATGTTTCGAAGAATGCATGTTTTTGCGGCGTCCAAAACATGGGCAGCAGCCGCAGCTAGCCATCTTCGGGCGCTTAGGACCTTTAGGAGGATCATAGCCATATAAAGCTTGCCTTCTGAAAACACATCCTGTCCCGACATACACTGGACCCTGAATGCCGTCTAGACCTCGCATGTTAATCTACAAATTAAAATGTAATTAATCTTCATATATCATCATCTCAACACAATTAGAATGAATGGTAAAAGTGGATTTCTGTGAACTTACATCGAAGAAGACGGTGTTTCTGTTTGCATAACGATCATGTCTATCAATACCATCGAATCTCTGAGGAAATTGGACATAGCAAACCTTTTTTCCAGTCTGAGGATCCATCAAAAAACACATGGCCTCTCTCACTGCCTTGCTGTTATTTAAATAATGGTCACAGTCCAAGTTGAGCATATAAGGGGCATTTGTAAGCACCCCAGAGACACGAACCTGGAAAATGGAAGTTAGGAATCAAAAGAAATTATTATTTATAGGGTAAATTACACTGAACCCCTTAAGTTTTAGGCAAGTTACACTTAGATGGAAAAGTTTCTTTATCATACACTAACACCCCCAAAACTTAAATTTAACTTTTAATATGCCTAAACTACCCCTAGTTATATTATTTTATATTTTAATTTTTTTACCTTTTAACCAACAACTTTATAAACTTTAATAAAATTAAAAAAATAAATAAAATATGATTCATTAAATAAATAAATGGTTGAAAAAATTAAATAAATAAATAGTTTTAAAAAATTAAAAAACAATAGTTAAAATAAATAGTTTTAAAAAAATAAATAAATATATAGTTTTTAAAAATAAAATAAATAAATAGTTTTTAAAAATAAAATAAATAAATAGTTTTAAACAAATAAATAAATAGTTTTAAAATATAAATAAATAAATGAAAAAGATTTAAAAAAAATTAAATTTTTTAAGGATGTCCATTAACAAGGACAAGAAAAACTCTAAATATCTAAACTTTTATGGTAAAGATGATGGTGAGAGAAGCTTCAAGGTTCCCAACACTCATTGAAATTTAGAGCTTATCTTATCCCTATTAATGAATATTCTTAAAAATTAATGTTTTTAATTTTTTCATTTATTTTATAAACTATTTATTTATTTATTTAAAACTATTTATTTCTTTGATTTTTTAATACTTTTTTATTTATTTATTTAAAACTATTTATTTCTTTGATTTTTTAATACTTTTTTATTTAATTTTTTAATTATTTATTTACTTAATTTTTTAAAAAACGATTTATTTATTTAATTTTTTAAACCATTTATTTATTTAATTTTTTTAAAACTATCTACTTATTTAATTTTTTTAAACTATTTATTTATTTAATTTTTTAAACTATTTATTTATTTAATGAATCATATTTTTATTTAGTTTTTTATTTTAATTAAAGTTTATAAAGTTTTTGGTTAAAAGGTAAAAAAAAAGTATAAAATAATATAACTAGGGGTATTTTAGGCATTTTAAAAATCATATTTAAGTTTTGGGGGTGTTAATGTATAATAAAGAAATTTTTCCATCTAAGTGTAACTTGTCCAAACCTCAAGAGGTTCAGTGTAGTTTACCCTTATTTATATTAAGGAATTGATTGATATCTATCTATCTATCTTTACCAAGGCATTCATGGCACCAGCTTTTTTGTGATGTTGAAAACCAGGCCTTTTCTCACGAGAGACGTAAACAAGGCGTGGCAGCTCGTTTCCTTCAGTGTCATGGCCTCCACTTTGGCCAAGAAATACTTGAATCATACCAGGATGATCCTTGGTATTGTTTCCAGGCCAAGGGGTCCCATCTTGCATGATCCATCCCTCTGGAGGAGCCTTTGAGGCTTTTGCTACAAGGGAATTTATCCGAACCTTGAACTCTTCATATTCTCTCTGTCAAACACCAAACACCAAACAACCTCAGCACTCAGCAGCATATATATTGAACAAATTAAAGATGGAAATTGTACCACAACACAAACCTTCATAGCTCTGCGCTCCTTAACAAATGTAGGCTGGACTTTGTCCTTGAGATAATCAATCTTTAGAGTGAAGTACATCTCCGGGGCTCGAGGCTCTATAGCGAATTTCTTGCAGAAGGGAACCCATTTTCGAGCAAATTCGGCAGTTTCAGACAGGGCTTCAAAGGTGAGCATGGAAGCACCATCATCAGAAATGTAACATGAGATCTTATCAACCGGGTAGTCCATTGCCAAAATTGACAAAATTGTGTTAGCCGTAACAAGAGGGGGTTCCTTCATGGGATCCACTGTACTGACAAAGATATCCACTGTAGCAAGCAAATTGGGTTCACCTTCCAGCTCATACCTGCATCATCGCAAGTTTTAAATTTATCAGCCGGATGCAATAGAGACAATGATTAGCTTGTGAGACTGCTATCAAAATCTTGTACCTGAAGGAAAGGCGATCAAGGTAGGTCTCTCGATTGATAGGGAACCATTTCGGAAACTGATCAAGAATCCAAGAAATTGCAAACCAGATTTCACATATGACAGAGGTAAGCCAGAGTCCAATAGCATCATGCACCGGGTTCAAAATTCTATAGCGGAGGAAGAAGGCCAAAATAACAAGACGAGCCACGATCACCATCCGATAAGGGTTGATCTTGCTAGAAGCAATTGGCACTTTCCTAGATAGTGGCTGCCTAGCTTCATCTATCCTGAACCAATTGACAACTTGGAAATTCATTACATGGTAAAACATTGGACAATCATGGAGATAAGTGTTTGTTTACACTTTACATACATGGCAGAATCAGGGTCATTTAAGTCATCAGGTTCAGGGCCCAAATTGCCTTGCTGCATTTTCCAGTCATCCATCCTATCTTTCCACCCTCCCTCTTTCTTCTCATTCCATTTTGCACTTGCTGTTTTACAAATTACAACAAAAAATCCATTCATTTCAAAGATTGGTAGATGAGTGACGAAGCAAAAGCTGACAATATTTTATATTTACCAGGTTCAGACACTGGATATGGATGCACTCGCTTGTGGAGTGAAGAAGACAACATCATGTCATGGGCTCCAATTGGGAACTCCCCACTAACCTGCAAACATGAAACTGTTTGTCACTTGCAAGGAAGACATCTGGTCATGAGCTCCAATAAGCATTACTTACCGGTCTAGATCTGATACCAGCAATAATCGGTGGAAACTGGGAATTTTCATCGCTCTCAGGTCCTCTTCCATAGCTCATCTTCCCATGGAGCATATCGGCGACATGCTTAGGCTTGTGGTGCTTGTCATCATCATCAATGTTGAACTCATGCTCAATATCATCAATATCCTCTTCATCTTCATCTCCCTCCACTCTTGGGCTCCCTGATATGTCATTAATATACCATTCATTTGCCACGTCATTTGGGTTGTTTATATGAAATGTTTTTTTTATTTTTTTACCTTTGAGACGTTTGTACCGGGTCCTGCACTGAGGACATTGTTGAGTTCCTTCTCTTCTTTCATACTCATAGCAAGGCCTACAGGCAGGGAAGCCACACTCATTGCAGGCCACAAAGAGGTCTCCATCCACAGTCAGGCCAATATCATCACCACATATCTCACAAACTTGACCATCCAAATTCTTCAGAGGCTTGTGCTGCAACACATGCATGTTATATATGTTTATTAAATAACACTAAATTGTTTATTAAAACAAACAACACTTGTTTAACATAAATTACCTCTTCATGGTTATGAATGACGACAAGCTCGTTACGGTTGTGAGAGCCGGCAACCAGCCCAGCACTGGCTTCCATGGTGAGTGATTGTGAGAGTGGTGAGACTGAGAGATGGGGTTGGATTTTTATGAGGAAATGTTGTACGACACAAGAAACCTCAACATTACTCTTCTACTTCCATTCATGCCACCTAATTCAGAGGTTGCAGAGTCGCCGTTGCCTTACAAGTTAAGCTTTCTCATATCCAACGTAGGATCAAGGTCAAATGTCAAAGTTGGTGGCAAATTAATCTTGGTCAGATTTATTAATTATTACTTTGATATTGAATCAGCAAAGTTTCATTATCTGAAGCCTTTGTTTTGTAAAACTTTAGCATGGTAGGGTGGTCATCGCTGTCAGCTGTTTGGTAGTGAACTGGTTATGGAAGTAAAAACATGAGAGAGATGAGAGTATGCTTGAAATGCAAGAACTTCAAAACTAAGTCAAGTTCAAATCGTTAGGTGAGTGAGTTTGATCTAGAAATATAGAATCTAGATGGTATTGGTACACTCCCTCCTGCACTTTTATAACCAAAATCATCATACATTACACCATTTTTCCAGGCTCAAATTTTTCTTGGATGTATAACAATATAACAAACACGCTCTTTATCTACTCAGCAACATTATACAAATTCTCAGCCTTGAGATATATGCCTTTTACATATAAAATTTCAAATTTGTTTCTTCTTTTGTATTGTTTTGTGCACAATCGGCAAAATTACCAATGAACAGATCTTTCTCATTTTCTACAGTCTTCCTCAACAAATAAGAGATAATGAATCGCCCAAAAAAGATTACCGGTGAACAAGAAACTTATTGCCAAATCTTCCTTAAAAAAGATATATTTACACATACCAAAGACCCTACAAATTGTTATATCTTCCACAAGACTCCTAGAAAAATATAGGCCACACTTTTGGCCACACTTTTGATGACATACTGATCATCTAAACAAACAAGGGAAAACAAAAACAATGTATCTGCAAATGCTTCTTATGTCATTGATTGAATATCTAATAAACATGTCATACATGTATTACACTAATGCTATGAACAAATTTTAAGATACCCAACCTAGTCAAAGAGCACAAGATTACCAGGCCAGCTATTTTGTTTTAATAAAACCCCTTCGGGAACTTCAGACGCCACTCAGACACCAGCTGAGACTTCATTTACAGCTGACTTATCTTTTTTCTTTGGTGGCGGTTCTTGACCCTTTTGTAGAAGAGCCTTATTTGGGACCAATACTATGTTTAAATTCCTGTCTCTGAAGTTTTTGCTCTCCTCAGTTGCAAGCTGCAGAATGTAGGACAAATTAAGATTGGAAATACAGAAATAGAGAAGTGGCAATGAGGAAGCTACACATACAACAAGAAATTACACATTTTAACAAAAAAAATCTAAACGAAAACAACCCAGAGGCACAACCTATGCATCCATAACATGCAATATTCAAAGCATGAAGATCTATAAAGCCAAAAGAGATCCAACCAAAGAGACATTTGTTCATGGCGTAGAGAAAGCCACAGTTAGGTTTGATAACTGATCCAAATAACTCTTAAACCTTTGCCACAAAATATAGCATTTTATGGTTTGATAAAACAATCTGTTTTTTCTTTAATTGAATAAATGACAGTTAAACTAAGAAAATTTGATTAGATCATAATCCATTTTTCTCCTATTTCCTTTATAAGAAACTTTGTGCATTTTGCCTCCAATTTCTTTGGCCGCTTTAAGCTTGGCTTTATTGGATAAGAACCTTATGATTCTACAGCCATTCAGTATATACAAAAATCAAAGGTCTATAATGGCATGCTTGAACATGATGGCCTGGGTTTGTTGAGCTAACAGGAGAAATTCCCAGACAAACAAGTAGGAATATTAAAGCAAAAATGTAACTGTGAAGTGCATATTTTGATCTCGGCACAAGTATAAAGTAACAATATCATTATAGACTTTTCCTTTTTATAGAAAACAGAAAGGATTTTATTAATGAGTGAGAAAAAGAGAAATAATGCAGTGGATATTGCCAGATACTAATACTTTATGGATATTTTTCTTTTCCATGAAAATTTCATGTGTTCATTAATGACGGAAACAAATATAATATGAATACCTCCCCAACATCATTCTGGAAACGTCTGATTAGCTCAATAGCATTATTTCTGAAATCGTTTTCCCGCCCTTTCAGGCTCACTATGACCTTAACCTGACAGAATTAAATAACAATTATTAGTAAAGCAAAACAAGCAGTACCATAAATCTGTTTTAACCTAATTTAGGCAAATGCTCATAAGATATTTTAAGGTACCTTGTCACCATCTTCCAAAAACTTTCTCGCAGCTTTCAAACGCACACCATAATCATGTTGATCAATGTTGTAACTGCAAAGAAGATCAAACATACGAATTAAAAAATGAATACCATCAATTCAGGTTATAGCTTCAGAAACTTTGTAGAATGATAATGAAATGGCTAATTTTAAACATATATGACAACAGACCAGTCTTCATTCAACAGTAAATATTGTCATTACTTCCAATATCAATAACTTAAATAGTGTAAACCGTAACATTGACAAGAAAGACCATCCCTCCAAACTTAAAATATGGATGAAAGTATGAAATTAGTGTTAGACTAATCACTGTTTGAATAGGAATTGAAGAGGTCCAGTCAACATGAAAATTTGTTTTTTGAAAGATCTTCACATGAAAAGGCTGAACTTTGTAGCTACCAATGATAATTGGCCATTAGTAAGCTACCAACAACCAGAACATCGAAACACAAACTGAATAATTATCCAGGTGAGCAAAGAAGAAATAAATTCATCAAAGAACTTACCCCATTTTCAGCTCCTTCAAATCCATGCGACTGGCTGGCAAATAAGAGCATGTTTTGATCAGTAACTTCATTATTTTCTCATAATGAGAATTCATGCATCAATTAATGAAAAACAGCAAACTCTAAGAAGAGAAGCCATTCACCAGCACTCTTCTTCTGCTGTTCTCTTTTCTTCTTTTGTTGCTCATACCTATATTTACTGAGAAAAAGGAAAAATCATGTATTATGAGACTTTTAAATCAAACATAACAAGGGAAACAAATTGAAGTTTACAATGAAAATGATCTTAACGGCCTCATTTTTATTGTCCAAGATTCCCCCGAACACCACTTGAACCCTCCTATAGTGAAGACAATTCCATTTTAACAGTGCTCCTTAATTTATATCTCTTTTTTCATAGGAAAGCAGTAAATTAATAGGAGTAATTGAAAAGAACTAAAGTAAAATTGATTACTTGTAATCCATAATTCTGACTACAGGAGGATCCGCATCCGGGGATAATATTACCTGCAAAAGATGCCAGAAGGAAAAAACTTTATCATGATTCAATTGCATTATTTAATTTAGAAGAGAATCTCCGGTGAGATTTATTTCAAAATTGCACTAACATGTGCAAACACAGATCTACCTAGTTTAATTTACTATAGTGGCGTGTTTACTAATCATGATTCATGAAGGAAAATAAGAGAGAATCAAGTTCCACTGGAAAGGGTATCAAGAAAGGGAATTTGGTTCCTTTGGTGGAAGAAGGGAATTAAGTTCCCTTTCCAGTAGGAACTTAATACCTGATTTGTGTGTGACTGACATAATTTTATTATCACCTGATTTTAGTAAACACTAGTAACAAATCAGAAATTAAGTTCTATTTCCTTCATTTGGATTCATGATTAGTAAACGCGCAGACATGCCCCAAGAGAATAATTTAGGTTGCTATGGTAATCTATTCTTTATTGACAATGAGTCATTTAGAAGTTTAAACAAGAATTCTTACTCAATGTTCTTATTTGAAATCATACTCTTCACTTTAGAATATCGATTAATTGCATTGTCGATTAATTTATAGCCAATTTTATTTTGGAGAAAACTGACAAATGTGCCATTAAATGAAGAGTTAATCAAGAGTTATCCTGTCTGCAACGAAAATGACTTCATTGCATGGTTTGTATAGATTTGTGGGTACTTGGTTTCTAACATTTCATTCTATCTACTGTACCGTTTCTTTCTCAAACTTATCCTAACTTGAGAGTTACTGCAAAAAATATTATCAACACTTGTTAGGAACTAGATACTTCAAATGAACCGCACAGCAGAAGCCAAAATTAACAGTACATAACTACTCTATAACTATGAAAACCACATATTCGTTTCTTAAAAGTGTTTCCACTACATGAAAAAACTACTTAGGCTGTTTATTTATAAATGCCAAAGCACTAAGCAATCCACTACTGCTCGTTAACAAATATCATACTTAGCAAAGAAAAAAAAAGTCAGGGAGGGGAAAAGCCAAACAAAGAACCAATAACTTTAACAGCTATTAGAAACAACTAAAGAGAACAAATTTTCTTCAGCAACTCATCACAAGTACAAATTTAGAAAATCGTCTTTCAATTCAACCCTTGCCTACTCAAGTCCGTGCAACAAATAAAAACAAATTTATAACATCCCAGACATGATTCAGCCACTTATGAAGAAGTAAATGAATTGTACATGTAAATGAACATTACAGATGACAAGAAAGCGTATATATATATAAAAAGAAAATTCCAATAAGGATTTTTTACGATGCAGACTTTAAGCACGTTTAATGAAATTTATTGAATCTTAATTTATTGAATCTTAACGTGATTTTTTGTATGGATGATAAAAAGAATGAAATAGAAAAAAAATTGAAAATTGTTTGGGTACAAGAACTGAAAAAAAAAAAAAAAAAAAAGCTCTTATCGCGCATTATAATGAAAAGGCAAATGAGAAATACCAAATCAAGTTCAGCATCTTCAGCCATTTGAATAGCCTCACTTTTATGAACCACACCAACCTACACCAAACAAACAACAATAATCAATTTTAACCCAGTAAAGAATCAAAATTTTCCCATTATTCTACACTTATCTCAGCTATAAAACAGAAAATAAATTTCAAAAAAACAAAAAAGCAAGTTGTACTAACTAACCATGTTCTGTTGCGCATCAATGAGCCTCACAGTATCCGACCTGTTTTCACTTGGAATTGTCAAAATATGTAAAAAATAATAATTAAAAATTTTTAATATATAATGAACACCTGAGGCCGGCTATATCAAAGGCTTGGTCTTCGTCGGATTCGTTCTGGCGGCGCCGGGAGTCTCCGGAGAAGCGGGGACCAGCGCCACCACCGTATCGAGCGGTGAGGGAAAGGGTGTTGTGGCGAGATGATGAATAAGAAGAAGCAGTGGAAGAAAAGAAGAGATGGTTAGGGTTAGGAAAACGGAGGCAGCCGAAGAAATTGGATTGGGAAGAGAGATACGTGGTCGTTTTGGTGGTGAAGTGGAAGCTGCTGCTGCTGGAGGTGGTGGTGAGAGCAGACATGACTAATTGAGAATTAGAACCAGAGTAGAAAGCAGAGAAATAGTTCCTTATCCGCAAATTTTAGTTGAAGATGGAGAAAGAGTGTTGTGGGCTGGACCCATTACTTTTCGGGGGTCACGGCCTGTTACTTATCAATATTCCTTTCAATGCTTTATGTTCCCAAAATCATTACTAAACTAATTACATTCCCCTTTTTTTTTCTTTTTTTTTTTTTGTGACCAAAACAACAGAAAAAACAAACAATAGGGTGCGTTTGGCACCTGGATGGGACGGGACGGGACGGGACAGGACAGGACAGGACGGGACAGGACAGCTGTTCCATATTGTGTTTGGAATGCATGGGACAGAACTGTTAACAGTACTGTTATGTGTTTGGTATGACTGGGACAGGACGGGACAAGAGGTTCAAATGACCAAAATGCCCTTCTTGTCTTGTCCATAATATTGAAATTAAAAAATATTTTTGTATAGTGTGGTTGGATTTTACACGTAATTGTATGGAATTATAAAGATGTGGGTTTAGTCAAAATATTTTTAGATTTTACAAAATAGAAAATTAATGAAGAAAATGTAAATTAAATAAATAAATATTTTTTTTAAGATCTGGGATTGGAACCCAGATCTCCCAAATTATTTTCTCGAATGATAAAAAATGAAACTCAAATGAAAAAAACTCAAATCATCAGCAGCAGCAAAAAATGAAACTCAAATCAAAATTGAAAATTGATTATTTTGTTACAAAGCATCAGAGAACAAATTCCTTCCACAAAAATGGATCAACGGCAGCAGCAGCGACGATCTGGAAGCAGCGGCAGGGGGCAGGCGATCTGGACCAGCGACAGGCAGCAGCAACGGCGATCTGGAAGCAGCGGCAAGAACTTCGGTCTGATGCGTCGGCGGCGGCGATCTGGAAGCAGCGGCAGGGGGCAGGCGATCTGGACCAGCGACAGGCAGCAGCAACGGCGATCTGGAAGCAGCGGCAGGAGCTTCGGTCTGATGCGTCGTCAGCGGCGATCTGATGCGGCGTCGGCGGCGAGGATGATCTGCAGCTGATGATGGGTGTGAGAAAGAGAGAGAGAGAGAGAGAGAGAGAGAGAGAGAGAGAGAGAGAGGAGCGGGATGATGGTGAAGATGAAATGAAAATAATTTTTAATTTATAGTTGGTATTTTTGTAATTTTTTAAAATTTTAAGGGCAAAAATGTCTTTTCCAGACTTGTCCCATGCATGGGACAAGTCTGGCCGAGGGTATGGGGTGGGACAACTTTTCATTGTTTTTGTCCCACCTTGTCCCGTCCCGTCCCGTCCCGTCCCGTCCCAAGCTAATGGCGCGCCAAACGTGGGACAACAAAAAGTTGTCCCGTCCTGTCCCGTCCCGTCCCGCGTACCAAACGCACCCATAGAGAATGAGACAACAAAAATACTACCCAGGTTTATCAGTCTCAACAGCTCTACTAACATAGAGCGGGCAATCCTTCATCCATAAGCAATGCTTTTAATAATCACTAAAACGAGAGACAATCGACGGATGACACCTCCCTGTGGACGATACTCTGGCCTACCGCTTTACTAAGTTTTCAAAACTTTAGAGCACATTGCGTAGGACTTTTTATAAATATATTTTTGATCTGCAATTTGTTATCGACACAACAAGCGAGCTATCAATTTCTTGGAGTGATTCTTTGATTTGAGCATTGGAAGTCTTGGCTATAGATGTGTAGTCTTGGATGGCTAAGCATTGGAAGACTTGGCTAGGGACGTGAGGTCTTGGATAGCTAAGCATTGGAAGTCTTGGCTAGGATCGGGGTGATCCAGATAGCTAAGCTTGGAAGTCTGTACTTTCTGAGGATCAGCGAATGGGAGATGAACACATGCCAGAAACCCAACTCACTCTTTAAGTTGGTGTGCTTCATGCGGTGATCAGGCGCCACCCAAAAATCCATTTGACGGATCACTAATTGATTTGCAAAATCCACATTTTGTGTCACAAAAAATTCACTCCAAGTCACCCCCTGCTTTAGACGTCTGACTGCTTCGGGATCAACTGGAAGCTCAGTCCTATAGTACCTGTTAATGTCCGCTATAGTCATCCGGACTTCTACCCCGCGGACCAGAACCGAAGAAGTGCGCTGAAAAGTTTCAGGTACCATTCCAGCAAAGAATTCTTCGACCACACGCCGACAATACATCGGGGGGGGGGGGGGGGCTAACAAAGGTTTCCCATCCCCTTGTTTCAACCATTAGAGGGATTGAGGTGCCCTCCAGTTCTTCAACTGCTATCCTCCTTTCCACCACGACGTCTCGCTCCTTGAAATATTCTAAACGGTCCTCGAAATCTGGGTGTCTGATGCATGGTGGTGGAACTTGGGGTCCCCTCCTCGGTCTTTGTTCGGAACCCTGAGTGCTTTGCCTAGTTGATTTCCTGGTTCTTCCTGACATCTGCACAATAAATAACAATTTTTTAGGCAATATCCGGATCAAAGAACCATGAGGTTATGATGAAGGAATTTGAAAGGACACATATTCTGCCAGGAGGATAAAGTGCGGGTGAAGTACGGGTGAATGACCCGCACTGTACCCGCACTCTAACTCGTTCCCAGATACCAGCACATGCAGAATTGCCATCATGTATACACTTCATAATCCCAGTACATCATCGACCGAATTAACACCAATATGACTCTAACTCATGTATAAGATTCCATTCAACCTATATAAACTCAAATTCATAATTTGAATATCCAATTGCAATAGAAAATCAATGCAACAATGAACACATCACATGCATAAAGACAACACCCATCATTCCATCCTCTTAGACATTCAATAGGTAGTTAGACATTAGCAAAAGCAAAAACAAAAGTTCAAAACCTTGAATCATGAAGTTCATGCCTAAGAGGAAACAGAATTTTGATAAAAAGGATTAGGGTTTTGGATTAGAGAGATATGTAATGAAATTAGAGGAAGAATTCATACCTTGGTTGCCGAAAAATCGAAAACGTGGCACACACGGAATACCTTTCAGTTGAGACGAGGGAAAAATTTGAAATTTGATGTTTTGTTTTGCTTTGGTGGCAAAGTGGAGCCCTAGAGAATGACAGACAGTATATATATACTGCACGACCAAAGTGTGGGTGGAGTGCGGGTGACTGACCCGCACTGTACCCGGGTCTCGAGATCTGGATGACAACTATGCTCTTATACTCAAACCCTTCTTAGGGGTGGTAGTCCGATCAAGGCATCAGGAGGGCTGTTATGCTATTTCCTAGTCTCGAGATCTGGATGGCAACTATGCTCTTACACTCAGACCCTTTTTGGGGGTGGTTGCTAGACCAAGGCATCAGGAGGGCTGTGATCAGGCCAAATATGTAGTATATTTAGGCCCTCAGATCCTTACCTTGTGTTCTGTTTTCTTGCGTTTTTGTATCTTTGATGGGTTGTTTTGTGCGTATTTGTAGGAAATGAAGCAAAAGCAGGTTTAGAAGCATACTGCGGTGATTCCGGCAGAAAAGGAGCGAAAGTATAGGCAAAGGAGGACAAACAACTCTACAGTGCGGGTCCAGTGCGGGTCAAGTACGGGTCGCAACCGCACTCTGACCGCACTCCAGCCGCACTCATATTCATAGCCGGGACATGATGCAAGTGAAGAGATAAAGTGCGGGTACAGTGCGGGTCATCCAACCGCACTTAACCAGCACTAATGCCAAACCAGAGAAGCTGATGTTGCACCTGACGATAAAGTGCGGGTACTGTGCGGGTCATCTAACCGCACTCTACTAGCACTAATGCCAAACCAGAGAAGTTGAAGATACACCTGACGTTAGAGTGCGAGTACTGTGCGGGTCATCAAACCGCACTCCACCCGCACTGTCACCAAGAACAGAAGAGCAGAGTTGTACCTGACATTAGAGTATGAACACTGTGCGGGTCATCCAACCGCACTCTACCCGCACTGTTGCTCAAGACAGAAGGTATATTTTGCACCTGACAGGGAAGTGCGATTCAAGTGCGATCACAGTGCGATTCCAAGTGCGGGTCAAGTGCGGGTAATTCAACCGCACTCCACCCGTACTATTGTCCTGATCCGAGAACTGATGATGAAGGCAACCCATACAGTGTGGGTAATTCACTCGCACTCCACCCGCACTCTGAGCGCGCCAGTTTGATTTTCAAAGCTTAAGTGACCTATTTTTGTATCTTGTATAAATAGAAAAGTATAGAACATTTTAGGGAGCCTTTGACTCCGTTTTGCAGAGGTTAAACACTTTTAGATCTAGAATCTCTCTCTCTATCTCTCTCATCCTTACATTCTCTACTCAACATCAAGGAAGTTAGGAGATTGGAGCCACTTCAAGGAAGGAGATGTTCTCCAAGGGTTCTTTCTCTTTCCTTTCTCTTAGTTTCCTAGTTGTAATGAGTAGCTAAATCCCCTCTAAGGGGTTGATGGAGTAGTTAGTTAAATATTGGGCTTGTACGTAAACTTGATATTATATTGATATTCATGTCTATCTTTCATTGATCTATTCTTGTTGTGAATATTTATCATTGATTTCTTGTGTAGATACATCCTCTTTGCAAGATGTCTTTGTATTATGTATGAGTATTGCATCTGGATATACATCCTATTTAGTTGTTTAATGCTCTAAAGAATGGACGGAAAGTCATGAATTCCGACTCTTAAACCGCGGTTTTAATCTAACCTCGATCGAGTTTTCGGCACTATACATCCTAGGTCGGAACCCGTGAGAGAGTTAGAAGTCATCACTATACATCCTAGGGTGACTATTTGTAATCGGTTGAGTCATTTTTAGGTAGACGAGCTTCATTTCTAGAATCTGATAAACAACCAACTCTATACATCCTAGGTTGGTAGTTTACGACGGATTAATCCCTAATAGGTGGTCCGCACTATACATCCTAGGTTGGCCACCTTCTAGGGATAAATAACCGACTCTATACATCCTAGGTCGGTTACCTTGAATAGCGGTGCTATTGACAAGTTTGTTGCATTGCCCAGTATTTACTTTCGTATCCATTAACTTCTTAGTTTCCATCATCTCTATATATCCCTCATTCCATTTCCCCCTTCATTTAGTTGCATAATTAATTTAGTGTTATAGTTAGTGTAATTCACCACCTACATTTTCACCAGCTCATGTTTCGATATTATATATATACATATCATTACTTTAGCAATAACTAATTTAGCTAACTCCGCTCCCTGTGGACGACACCCCTACTTGCCACTATTGTAAGTTCCTCATATTTTGATTGGCTTATTTCGTTGACAAACCACATTGGGGATTATTCTTTGTAAGGGTAATTTAGGCCTCTTGAGTGTGATCAAGCTTCAAGGACATCATCTCTCTCAAAGAGCACTTCAAAGGTATCTCACTAGTTTAACTTTCTTTGAAGAGATCTAGTTGCACACACTCACTTGCATGCATTATTGTTCTTATCTTCATATCATTGAATGATGTATTGTATGCCTCTTTTCACTCTCCACACTTGCACATTTTGCACATCACTTAGTGTGTTGAGTTTGCCCAGAAAAGACAATTTCTTCTCTTAGCGCGGCCTAGACCGCTTGGCAAGACTTGCTTGCACCGCGGCACACAGAGCGGTATATCTCAGCAGTGTCATGCTTCGTGTACCGCTTCCTGTACACTTGCTCGCAAAGCGACCCAAGTCGCGGTGTTGTCCAGTAAGCCTCTGTTTCCCATACCGCGGCCTGTACACCTGCATGCACAGCGACCTGCACCGCGTTGTTGTCCAGACGGTGCACTGCTGTGTGTACGGCGGTCTGGACACTTGCCTGCGACGCGGTCCATCTAGCGGTATTGACGGGATTTCGTGCCCTAAGTTCAAAACGACGCTGTTTCAACTAGGGCTCCTATATATATGCTCTATCTTCTTCCTTGCTCGTTTTATGAGTTCAAGAAGCCATTTTTTAATAGGCCAAGCTTCCCTTAGAGAGAGAAACTCCCAAGAACTTATCTTTACTCAACCAAACACAAATCCATGTGCATCTAACCTCTTCAAGCATTATCTCATCATGGATTCTTCTTGCTTTCATTGACTAGGTAACTTGAACATGCCCTAAATCTCTTTGTATTTATTTATGTTCTTGTTTGCCTAGGGTTAGCTCTTTTATGTGATTTTATTGCATATCTTTATGTTTATTGGCATTTATAACATGATTGAGTTGTTGTGTGTTGGTTGAGAGACTTGTTCATTAATAGCTAGTATTTAGGACGATTTTACCCTTCTAGCTAAATCTTCATGCATTTGCATTTAGATATTGATATCTAGGATTTACACTTATTGTCATCCTTAAATCCTTAGATAAGCATTTATTGTTGCCTAGCATTAATTGCATACTTGAATATCTTTTACATATTCACTTAGGTTGTTTAACCTCTTCATTGATTGTTAAGCTTTGTGACTAAGTGAGTTAGTGCACCAGCTTGTGGTCAAGAATCACTATTAAAGGCCCGTTGGGTAGAGTGAAAGGGTTAGTGACCAAGTAGGTGCGACTTGAGGTAAACCTAGGTTGTAAACTTTCGTTCAAATAGTGGATTTGAGGACCGTTTGTGGCTAGGAGGATAGCCCGTGAGTTTTTCCCAGTTGGAGGGTTTCTCACGTAAATCAATCCTTGTGTTTTTATTGTTTTCCGCATATTTATATTGGATTGATTGATTGTTAATATGGAGTAGGTTATTAAAATTGATTAAGTCGAAAAGTTGGTAATAAATCAACTAAAACCTATTCACCCCCCCTCTAGGTTGTATTAGACACACTTTGTGTATTTTCAACTATCTTTACGCTTTCAAACTAATTTAGGCTTTGTGAGGTTTTATCAAATATTGTTGACGGATTGATCTTTTAAAACGACACTAAGAAAAACGTCTTGTTAGGCTGTTAAACTATTTCCTGGTCTCGAGATCTAGATGGGAACTATGCTCTTACACTCAAACCCTTCTTGGGGGTGGTAGACCGACCAAGGCATCAGGAGGGCTGTTAAGTTATTTCCTGGTCTCGAGATCTGGATGGCAACTATGCTCTTACACTCAGACTCTTCTTGGGGGTGGCAGTGTTAGGATTATGCTCAATGGCAAGAGTGTAATATTGTAATTGACAATCTTCTCATATTAATAAAGTGAATTCTGATTCTTACAATTACTTATAGCATTTATTATTATAATTTTCAAGGTAAATAATCATAAGGTCAAAAGACTATGAGACATGAAGAATTGTTCATACATCCGGATATGTATGAGGTAGACACAATTCTTTAGTTAGTCTTGAATAACGTTCACAACTTAAGTTAAAGGTTGGGCACCTCTATCTTGTTAAAGTTGTAGAATTCATTTACAAGCATTTGAGCGGGATCAAATGAATATGATGAGTCTAAAATCATCGAAAGGTTTTCGAGTAAAAGAATCTAGTGCACTAGGTGCATTCAACTGGATCACAATGAAATACTTTATCTAGAACCGTCACTAGATATAAGTCTTTTCATTAAAGAGGACAATCGGAGAGTCTATCTTAATCCTGAGATAAATGATGGACTTATGGTTGCAAGTGTTATCATTAGAACTATCAATGAGTACGATTATATAGCATAGTCTATCCTTGATAGTTTGGTGGTATACATTTGTTAATCGATAGAGGACTTCATTTATAGATACGGACATCGTGACTCCATTTATTAAATGAGAGTATAATATCATCATATGGATGTTTTGAGGTATTGGATATTAAATCTCAACGTTGAGTTTTCAATAATGATTATTGAAAACATGGCTTCTGGACAAGTCAAAGTATCCAAGTTCGAAATGTGGTCATATGAGGAAATATGGTAACTTGGAGAGCTATAAGCGGTCTATGAGCTCTTGGCGATTACTGATATTATTCACGAGGATACACCATCTCCTATAAGATTGTCTAGGGTATGAATGAGAAACATCTCCTTATTCTATCTTTATTTAAGAGTTCAATTTTAGCTCTTTAGTGGAATGAGTTAAAATTAATAGATTGGACCTAAGTGAATCATTTGTTGATTGTGATTAGGTTGTGTCTATTGAAGCTTAAATTTAGATAGCCCGCCAAGATCCCTAATCCACACGTATTTGCATGGATCACTTGATATATTCTACCGGGCCGATTTAAGGGTCCATCTAGAATTGTTTTTAATATATCAAGAATATAATATGTCTATTATTTAATTAATGGGCTGCACTATTTATATTAATATATTAAAAGGAGACATGTGGACTTGTTTCTTTTAGTAAGAATGGGTCTGGTTCACATGTGGGCTTTTATTTAAAGTCCAATGGATTAAATGAAATAAGAAAATAATATATGGCCCATTTATTAATTAATTGTTTAATTAAGAAACATATTTTTTTCTGATCAGAAAATAATATAAGTGGGGCGGCAATGTGTATATATTAACCTAATATATTATTTTGTTTCATTGTTTTAATTAAATAAGAATTAGTTAATTTATTAATTAATTGTTTAATTAAGAAACATATCTTTTTCTGATCAGGAAATATATTTCCTAAAGTTATACTATTGGTAGTAGTGTATTAAAAGTAAAAGACTTGTTTGATAAGAAAATAAATAATTAATTTTATTTATTTAATCAAATAAGAAGTCTTTTTATTTAGTCAATAAAAGAATAAAAATATCTATGAGTTGGATTAGGTTTTGAAGTCTAAAGATTGATGGAAATTAGGGTGCAACACAAACTCTTTTTGGTATGTGATTTACGGCAACCCTAGTCCATTTAGAGGAAGATTTCGGCAATCCTAAATAGAAAAGGAAGCAAAATTTCGGCCACCTATATAATACCACATATAGAATTCGGCCACCATAGTTGATTGAATGATTCAATTTTTCTTCTTCTTCTCAATTCATAGAAAAGGATAATTTTTATTCTAAAAAACATAAAAGAGAGAAGAGATTATTCTTTGATAGTACACTGATTGCTTGTTCATCAATAAGCTTGTGTGTACAACATCGAATTAGGTTCACGCGAGTTTCGATCATTAGATTGAGAACTCAAAAGTGACCAAAATAATTTTTGTCTTCTTTTGATTGTTTTGTGACTAACAAAAGAAAAAGAAAACTTTGTTCATTTATTCTCAGGTTTGCAATTCAAAGAAAAAGGGAGACCACGCTCCTAGGTGATTCACGTACGTGTTCGGATTGGAAGATATCGCGGTACTTTTCACGATCACTGTTCACGGCGGGTACTGTTCACGATCACTGTTCACGGGGGTACTGTTCACGCGGGTACTGTTCACGGGCATCGGAAAATATTTTGTGGATTACCAATCGACGTAAGTCAATCGGATCACGCGTCAAGAGGTATTTAACTCTAACCGTATATATTTGAGTTTAATTAATTAAAAGGTTAAGGTTCAACTTTGAGAAAAATTTTAAAACCATACGAAATCTATTTTCGTTTTTTCCGCTGCGTTTTATATCGATTTTTCTCTACAATTGGTATCAAAGCCTTGGTTGTACCTTTTAATTAATTAACGTATATATACGTGAATCTATTTCTTTTTTATTGTGATTATACATGTTTTAGAAAGAGATGGCACTCTAGGTATTCGCATATATAATTACATGTTGAATGTATGGATTTATATATGTTTTATAAAGTGAATTGTTATTGCTCGATTTTGGTCCTAGAATTTCAATGTAATTTTTGTTTCCGATTTGTAACAAGAAAGGTGGTCTATTATCGCCATAATTCCTTCTTGGTAGTTGTTAGGGTTTTATTTATTTTTTGTATGTAAAATAAGTGCAGTATTTTTTTTGTAAATCTTACTGCAGTAAAATAAAAAAATAAAAATTTGCTGCAGTAATTTATTCGTAATATGATGTAATGTATTCGGGTATTGAAAATTCGAAGACACGAAGAAAAACGAAGCAACCGGAACCGAGAACGAGCACCGTGCGCACCCTAGGACTGGATTGGGCTGCGCATGGCAAGCCCAATCCTTGGTGGGCTGCGCACGGCAGCCTTGTGTGGCCTTATGGGCTGCGCAAGGCAGCTCCTTTGTGGGGTTGTGGGTTGTGCACGTCCATGGGAGGAGGCCGAGGGATGAGCATATGGTTGATGGCCACCTGAAAATCTTGTATTCCTAACAATTGTAATTTACTTGCTTTTCTAGGATGGGCCAAAATTGTTGCTATTTAATTTTTGCTTAAATATTACAATATTTGTTGTTGTATGATAACATGACATTTTAGAATAGGAGTGCCACTCATATATCTCTTTTGGTATGAACATGCATTGAATGATTTAGGTATCTAATTGGCATCTAGATAACTTGGTAAAAATCATTCTTTGGGATTTAATCACACGCCTTAAATAATTGAGTGGGAGAAGGTGTGCAAGAACGCCTATGGCCTCCAATATTAGTTGAGTTTTATTATTTTTGGTAATCCCCCCAAGGGGCGTCCATAAATGGAATTTAACAATATACTTCCTTACAAGGATAGACTAGACAATTGACTTAAACGAAATCTACTCCCCAATGAGGGATTTTCGTGAGAGAAAATTGAGGGTCGATATCTTGGTAACACACTCAATGTAATTTTATTAATATCCTCCCAAGAGTTCTTGTTAATAAAAATTACAAGGCTAAAATTAAAAATGCTGGTTGTTATGTTAACAATTAGGTGAGACCTAGTCTAACTAGTAAATAGTGCGAACTCCCAAATGAGGCGTAATATTTATGGGTGTTGGATCACCGTTGAATTTTTATGATTGAATTATTTATTTTAATTCAAGATAAATTTTTAAAAGTGCTATTATCATGATTATTTACTTATATATGTCTTTGTTTTAATCAGAAATCATGACCCCATCACTTATGAACATCTTGAAAGATAACACTTTAACCGGAGATAACTACGTAACATGGAAAAGGAAAATTGGGTTGTTGCTGCAAAGTGAAAAACATAAGTTTGTTTTGACCACTCCTAAACCACCCCTTCCTAATAATGAATCTAATGTGTTGCAAAGAGATGATTATGAGCAGTGGAAGACTTCTGCTGATATGGCAAAATGTTACATTATGGCCACTATCTCCAACGTGTTGCAACAGCAACATGAAGGAATGGAGTCCGCTGCTGATATAATGATGTCTCTAGAGGAAATGTTTGCTATGAGGTCTAGGACGACTAAGAGAGAGACAGTGACTGCTTTTATGAATCTTAGGATGAAACCTGGACAATCTGTGAAAGATCACATGATGAAAGTCATAGCACATCTCAATATTGCTGAACTAAATGGTGCTGAGATTGATGGTGAGACCAAAATTGATATGGTAGTTAACTCACTGTCAGATTCCTTTGATCAGTTCAAGTTGGACTACACCTTGAACAAAAAGGAATACACCTTGTAGGGCCTGATGCAAGATGTTCAAAGCGCTGAAAAGATCCTTGTGAAAAACAAAGGTCAAGAGATTCATTTGGTTGGTAATATTGCTGCTGTTAAGACCCGTAAGAAGGTCAAGAAACAACAGAAGAAAAAGCAATTTGGGCCTACCAAGAAGGAAACCAAGAAAGTAATCAAGATCAAAGGGAAATGCTTCCTTTGTGGTGAAAAGGGACATTGGAAAAGAGATTGCCCAAAGTCCCAGAAAAAGAAGGAAGAAGGTAATGTTAATTATCTAGAAACATGTTTTCTGGCAGATTCTACTGATTCTTGGATCATAGACTCTGGAGCCACTAATCATGTTTGTTATTCCTTGCAGGGGTTTCAGGAAAAGAGAAGGTTGAATGAAGATGAAGTCAATTTGCGCTTGGGCAACGGAACGTTAGTGTCTGCAAGTGCAGTGGGAGATATTAGAGTTATTTTAGATTCTAGTAGGCATTTAGATTTAATAGACGTTTATTATGTACCTCAATTCAAGAGGAATTTAATTTCAGTTTCTTGTTTAAATAAGTTTGGATATTCGGTTACTTTTAATAAAACTTTTATTATTAGTAAGAATGACAAAGTTGTTTGCAAAGGTACATTGGAAAACGGTTTATTCTTTTTGCATAGAAATATCTCTCACTCGTTAGACACAGAAATAACGGAACCTAATCATAAAAGAGTAAAATTATCAAAAGATGAAACCTATCTTTGGCATTTACGCCTAGGTAACATTAACCTTAATAGGATTAAAAGATTGGTATGTGATGGACCTTTAAGTGACTTAAAGGTTGATGATCTACCAACTTGTGAATCTTGTTTGGAAGGTAAAATGACCAAAAGGCCGTTCAATACCAAAGGTACAAGAGCCACTGAATGTTTAGGACTAGTACACACTGATGTATGTGGTCTTATGAGCATTCAAGCTAGAGGTGGATATGAGTACTTCATCACCTTCACAGATGATTACTCAAGATTTGGTTATGTGTATCTCATGAGACATAAGTCGGATGCATTTGATATGTTCAAAGCATTCAAAGCTGAAATAGAAAATTAGCTTGAGAAACATATAAAAATCTTGAGATCTAATCGTGGTGGAGAATATCTATCTGGAGAGTTTCAGCAATATCTTATTGATAATGGGATAGTTTCTCAGCTTTCTGCACCAGGTACACCTCAACAAAATGGGGTAGCAGAAAGGAGAAATAGGACTCTTTTAGAGATGGTTAGATCAATGTTGAGTTATTCAACACTTCCTATTTCTTTTTGGGGATATGCTCTACAAACAGCAATATATATTCTAAACGATGTACCATCTAAATCTGTCCCTAAAACCCCACATGAATTGTGGACTGGGCGAAAGCCTAGTTTACAACACATGAGGATATTTAGTTGTCCTGCACATGTGTTGAAAGGAAAGACAGAAAAGATGGAGTCCCGTTTGGAAACATGTATATTTGTGGGGTATCCAAAAGGAACTAAAGGATATTATTTCTATAGTCCTTCTGATATAAAAGTATTTGTTTCAACAAATGCTTCATTTCTAGAAAAGAACTATATGAATAATTTTGTGCCCAAAAGTAGAATTGTCCTGAATGAGATGTCAGGAGATACAATTTCACAAGAGGTTTCACAACCCAGCCCAATTGTAAGTTCCACTCCAACACAAGATCAACAACCTACCATTCCTCGTCGTAGTGGGAGGGTTAGAACACAACCCGAAAGATATATCGGTCTAGGAGAATCTGTTGAGAATCTCCCGGACGACGATGATCCCTACACGTACAAGGAAGCTATGGAGGATGTTGATTGTCGTCATTGGCAAAAGGCAATGCAATCCGAGATTGAATCGATGTTCAATAACAAAGTCTGGTCCCTTGTAGACTTGCCTAAAGGGATAAAACCCATTGGGTGCAAGTGGGTATATAAGAGGAAAAGAGGTATGGATGGTAAGGTGGAAACCTTTAAAGCTAGACTAGTAGCTAAAGGTTATACACAGAAAGAAGGTGTCGATTACGAGGAAACCTTCTCACCTGTGGCCATGCTTAAATCCATTAGGATACTCTAATCCATTGCAGCATCTCTAGACCTAGAGATTTGGCAAATGGACGTCAAGACAGCTTTCCTTAATGGAAGTCTTGACGAGAGCATCTACATGATACAACCAGAGGGATTCATTGAAAAATTCCAAGAAGAAAGCGTATGCAAGTTGCAAAAGTCCATATATGGACTAAAGCAAGCATCCAGATCCTGGAACATAAGGTTCGATCAAGCTGTAAAGGGTTTTGGATTTATTCAAAACCCTGACGAACCTTGTGTATACAAGAGGATCAAAGTCGACAAGTTGGTTTTCCTCATTCTTTATGTTGATGATATACTACTCATTGGAAACGATGTAGGTGTATTGACATCAGTGAAAGAATGGTTAGCAAAACAATTTGATATGAAGGACTTAGGAGAAGCAAGTTATATTCTTGGTATCCAAGTAATAAGGGATAGAAAGAATAGAACGATTGCATTATCCCAAGCTTCATACATTGATAAAATCTTGTCTAGATTCACCATGCAAGATTCCAAGAAAGGTATGTTACCTTTTAGATATGGAATCAAACTTTCTAAGGGTCAAGCACCTAAGAATGTGCATGAAGAGCAATTCATGAGTAGAGTTCCATATGCCTCGGCCGTTGGAAGTCTCATGTATGCAATGCTCTGTACTATACCAGATATTTGTTTTGCTGTTGGCATAGTTAGCAGGTTTCAATCAAAACCTGGTCCTGATCATTGGACGGCAGTCAAACATATTTTCAAGTATCTCAAGAGAACTAGAGATTATATGCTTGTATACTCTGGAGGGGATTTAATTCCCGTTGGGTATACAGATTCTGATTTCCAGTCGGATTCTGACTCCAGAAAATCCACATCAGGATCTGTGTTTACCATTGGAGGAGGAGCAGTCATATGGAGGAGTATCAAGCAATCTTGTATTGCTGATTCCACCATGGAAGCTGAGTATGTTGCTGCATGCAAAGCTGCCAAAGAGGCTGTTTGGCTCCGCCAATTCTTGATTGACTTAGAAGTGGTTTCTAGTGCGAATAAGCAGATGACTATACATTATGACAAGAGTGGTGCAGTGGCTAATTTGAAAGAACCAAGAAGTCATAAGAGAGGTAAACACATTGAAAGGAAGTATCACCTTTTGAGGGAAATTGTTCATAGGGGAGACGTGACGATCACCAAAATCGCGTCAGCAGAAAATCTAGCGGATCCTTTCACAAAGGCTCTACCTCAGAAGAGCTTTGATGGACATCTAGAGAACATGGGAATGAGAGATATGACACACTTGCTATAGAGCAAATGGGAGATTGTTAGGATTATGCTCAATGGCAAGAGTGTAATATTGTAATTGACAATCTTCTTATATTAATATAGTGAATTCTGATTCTAACAATTACTTATAGCATTTATTATTATAATTGTCAAGGTAAATAATCATAAGGTCAAAAGACTATGAGACATGAAGAATTGTTCATACATCCGGATATGTATGAGGTAGACACAATTCTTTAGTTAGTCTTGAATAGCGTTCACAACTTAAGTTAAAGGTTGGGCACCTCTATCTTGTTAAAGTTGTAGAATTCTTTTACTAGCATTTGAGTGGGATCAAATGAATATGATGAGTCTAAAATCATCGAAAGGTTTTCGAGTAAAAGAATCTAGTGCACTAGGTGCATTGAACTGGATCATAATGAAATACTTTATCTAGAACCGTCACTAGATATAAGTCTTTTCATTAAAGAGGACAATCGGAGAGTCTATCTTAATCCTGAGATAAATGATGGACTTATGGTTGCAAGTGTTATCATTAGAGCTATCAATGAGTACGATTATATAGCATAGTCTATCCTCGATAGTTTGGTGGTATACATTTGTTAATCGATAGAGGACTTCATTTATAGATATGGACATCGTGGCTCCATTTATTAAATGAGAGTATAATATCATCATATGGATGTTTTAAGGTATTGGATATTAAATCTCAACTCTGAGTTTTCAGTAATGATTATTGAAAACATGGCTTATGGACAAGTCAAAGTATCCAAGTTCGAAATGTGGTCATATGAGGAAATATGGTAACTTGGAGAGCTATAGGCGGTCTATGAGCTCTTGGCGATTACTGATATTATTCACGAGGATACACCATCTCCTTTAAGATTGTCTAGGGTATGAATGAGAAACATCTCCTTATTCTATCTTTATTTAAGAGTTCAATTTTAGCTCTTTAGTGAAATGAGTTAAAATTAATAGATTGGACCTAAGTGAATCATTTGTTAATTGTGATTAGGTTGTGTCTATTGAAGCTTAAATTTAGATAGCCCGCCAAGATCCCTAATCCACACGTATTTGCATGGATCACTTGATATATTCTACCGGGCCGATTTAAGGGTCCATCTAGAATTGTTTTTAATATATCAAGAATATAATATGTCTATTATTTAATTAATGGGCTGCACTATTATATTAATATATTAAAAGGAGACATGTGGACTTGTTTCTTTTAGTAAGAATAGGTCTGGTTCACATGTGGGCTTTTATTTAAAGTCCAATGGATTAAATGAAATAAGAAAAAAATATATGGCCCATTTATATAAGTGGGGCGGCAAGGTGTATATATTAACCTAATATATTATTTTGTTTCATTGTTTAATTAAATAAGAATTAGTTAATTTATTAATTAATTGTTTAATTAAGAAACATATCTTTTAATGATCAGGAAATATATTTCCTAAAGTTATACTATTGGTAGTAGTATATTAAAAGTAAAAGACTTGTTTGATAAGAAAATAAATAATTAATTTTATTTATTTAATCAAATAAGAAGTCTTTTTATTTAGTCAATAAAAGAATAAAAATATCTATGAGTTGGATTAGGTTTTGAAGTCTAAAGATTGATGGAAGTTAGGATGCAACACAAACTCTTTTTGGTATGTGATTTGCGGCAACCCTAGTCCATTTAGAGGAAGATTTCGGCAATCCTAAATAGAAAAGGAAGCAAAATTTCGGCCACCTATATAATACCACATATAGAATTCGGCCACCATAGTTGATTGAATGATTCAATTTTTCTTCTTCTTCTCAATTCATAGAAAAGGATAATTTTTATTCTAAAAAACATAAAAGAGAGAAGAGATTATTCTTTGATAGTACACTGATTGCTTGTTCATCAATAAGCTTGTGTGTACAACATCGAATTAGGTTCACGCGAGTTTCGATCATTAGATTGAGAACTCAAAAGTGACCGGAATAATTTTTGTCTTCTTTTGATTGTTTTGTGACTAACAAAAGAAAAAGAAAACTTTGTTCATCCATTCTCAGGTTTGCAATTCTAAGAAAAAGGGAGACCACGCTCCTAGGTGATTCACGTACGTGTTCAGATTGGAAGATATCGCAGTACTGTTCACGATCACTGATCACAGCAGGGTACTGTTCACGATCACTGTTCACGGGGATACTGTTCACGCAGGTACTGTTCACGCAGGTACTGTTCACGCGGGTACTGTTCACGGGCATCAGAAAACATTTTACGGATTACCAATCGACGTAAGTCAGTCAGATCACGCGTCAAGAAGTATTTAACTCTAACCGTATATATTTGAGTTTAATTAATTAAAAGGTTAAGGTTCAACTTTGAGAATAATTTAAAACCATACGAAATCTATTTTCGTTTCTTCCGCTGCGTTTTATATCAATTTTCCCTACAATTGGTATCAAAGCCTTGGTTGTACCTTTTAATTAATTAACGTATATATACGTGAATCTATTTCTTTTTTATTGTGATTATACATGTTTTAGAAAGAGATGGCACTCTAGGTATTCACACATATAATTACATGTTGAATGTATGGATTTATATATGTTTTATAAAGTGAATTGTTATTGCCCGAACAAGGCATCATGAGGGTTGTTAAGCTATTTCCTGGTCTCCAGATCTGGATAGCAACTATGCTCTTACACTCAGACTCTTCTTGGGGCTGGTAGCCTGACCAAGGCATCAGGAGGGCTGTTAAGCTATTTTCTGGTCTCGAGATATGGATGGCAACTATGCTCTTATACTCAGACCCTTCTTATGGGTGGTAGTCCGATCAAGGCATCAAGAGGGCTGTTAAGCTATTTCCTGGTCTCGTGATCTGGATGGAAACTATGCTCTTACACTCAGACCCTTCTTGGGGGTGGTTGCCCGACCAAGGCATCATGAGGGCTGTTAAGCTATTTCCTGGTCTCGAGATATAGATGGGAACTATACTCTTACATTCAGACCCTTCTTGGGGGTGGTAGCCAGACCAAGGCATCAGAAGGGCTGTTAAGTTATTTCTTGGTCTCGAGATCTGGATGGCAACTATGCTCTTACACTCAGACCCTTCTTAGGGGTGGTAGTCCGATCAAGGCATCATGAGGGCTGTTAAGCTATTTCTTGGTCTCGAGATCTGGATGGCAACTATGTTCTTACACTCAGACCCTTCTTGGAGGTGGTAGACCGACCAAGGCATCAGGAGGGTTGTTAAGCTATTTCATGGTCTCGAGATCTGGATAGCAACTATGCTCTTACACTTAGACCCTTCTTGGGGGTGTTAGCCCGACCAAGGCATCAGGAGGGCAGTTAAGCTATTTCCTGGTCTCGAGATCTGGATGGAACCTATGCTCTTATACTCAGACCGTTCTTAGGGATGGTAGTCCGATCAAGGCATCATGAGGGCTGTTAAGCTATTTCCCAGTCTCGAGATCTGGATTGCAACTATGCTCTTACACTTAGACCCTTCTTGAGGGTGGTATCCCTGACCAAGGCATCAGGAGGGCTGTTAAGTTATTTCCTGGTCTCGAGATCTGGATAGCAACTATGCTCTTAGACTTAGACCCTTCTTAGGGGTGGTAGTCCGATCAAGGCATCAGGAGGGCAGTTAAGCTATTTCTTGGTCTCGAGATCTAGATGGGAACTATGCTCTTACACTCAGACCCTTCTTGGGGGTGGTAGCCCGACCAAGGCATCATGAGGGCTATTAAGTTATTTCCTGGTCTCGAGATCTAGATGGCAACTATGCTCTTACACTAAGACTCTTCTTGGGGGTGGCAGCCCGACAAAGGCATCAGGAGGGCTGTTAAGCTATTTCCTGGTCTCGAGATCTGGATGGCAACTATGATCTTACATTCAGACCCTTCTTAGGGGTGCTAGCCCGACAAAGGCATCAGGAGGGCTGTTAAGCAATTTCCTGGTCTCGAGATCTGGATTGCAACTATGGTCTTACACTCAGACCCTTCTTGGGGGTGGTTGCCCGACCAAGGCATCAGGAGGGCTGTTAAGCTATTTCCTGGTCTCGAGATCTAGATGGGAACTATGCTCTTACACTCAGACCCTTCTTGGGGGTGGTAGCCTGACCAAGGCATCATGAGGGCTATTAAGTTATTTCCTGGTCTCGAGATCTGGATGGCAACTATGCTCTTACACTAAGACTCTTCTTGGGGGTGGCAGCCCGACAAAGGCATCAGGAGGGCTGTTAAGCTATTTCCTGGTCTCGAGATCTGGATGGCAACTATGATCTTACATTCAGACCCTTCTTAGGGGTGCTAGCCCGACAAAGGCATCAGGAGGGCTGTTAAGCAATTTCCTGGTCTCGAGATCTGGATGGCAACTATGCTCTTAAACTCAGACCCTTCTTGGGGGTGGTAGCCCGAACAAGGCATCATGAGGTTTGTTTAGTTATTTCCTGGTCTCGAGATCTGGATGGCAACTATGCTGTTACACTCAGACCCTTCTTAGGGGTGGTAGCCCGACCAAGGCATTAGGAGGGCTGTTAAGCCATTTCCAGGTCTCGAGATCAGGATGGCAACTATGCTCTTATACTTAGACCCTTCTTAGGGGTGGTAGCCCGACCAAGGCATCGTGGGGGCTGTTAAGCTATTTTCTGGTCTCGAGATCTGGATGGCAACTATGCTCTTACACTCAGACCCTTCTTGAGGGTGGTAGCCCGACAAAGGCATCAGGATGGCTATTAAGCTATTTCCTGGTGTCGAGATCTGGATGGCAACTATGATCTTACATTCAGACCTTTCTTGGGGGTGCTAGCCCGACAAAGGCATTAGAAGGGCTGTTAAGCAATTTCCTGGTCTCGAGATCTGGATTACAACTGTGCTCTTACACTCAGACTATTCTTGGGGGTGGTTGCCCGACCAAGGCATCAGGAGGGCTGTTAAACTATTTCCTGGTCTCGAGATCTAGATGGCAACTATGCTCTTACACTCAGACCCTTCTTAGGGGTGGTAGCCCGACCAAGGCATCATGAGTACTGTTAAGTTATTTCCTGGTCTCGAGATCTACATGGAAACTATGCTCTTACACTCAGACTCTTCTTGGGGGTGGCAGCCCGACAAAGGCATCAGAAGGGCTGTTAATCTATTTCCTGGACTCGAGATCTGGATGGCAACTATGATCTTACATTCAGACCCTTCTTAGGGGTGCTAGCCCGACAAAGGCATCAGGAGGGCTGTTAAGCAATTTCCTGGTCTCCAGATCTTGATGGCAACTATGCTCTTACACTCAGACCCTTCTTGGGGGTGGTTGCCCGACCAAGGCATCATGAGGGCTGTGATCGGGCCAAATATGTAGTATATTTAGGTCCTCGGATCCTTACCTTGTGTTCTGTTTTCGTGCATTTTTGTAATTTTGATACGTTGTTTTGTGCGTATTTGTCGGAAATGATACAAAAGCAGGTTTGGAAGCATACTGCGGTGATTCCGGTAGAAAAGGAGTGAAAGTAAAGGCAAAGGAGGACAAATAACTCTACAGTGCGGATCCAGTGTGGGTCAAGTGCGGGTCGCAACCGCACTCTGACCGCACTCCAGCCGCACTCATATTCATAGCCGGGACAGGATCCAAGTGAAGAGATAAAGTGCGGGTACAGTGCGGGTCATCCAACCGAACTTTACTCGCACTAATACCAAACCAGAGAAGCTGATGTTGCACCTGACGATAAAGTGCGGGTACTGTACGGGTCATCCAACCGCACTCTGAAAATACACAAAGTGTGTCTAACAACCTAGAGGGGGGGTGAATGGGTTGTTAATCGATTATTACCAACTTTTCGATTAGTCAATATTAAACACAATTAACCCAATACAACCATACATACAAAATCAAGTAAAGTGCGGAAATATAAAGAACACTTGATTTTGACGTGGAAACCCTTCGACAAGGGAAAACCACGGGCTATCCTTCTAGCCACATACGATCCTCAAATCCATTATTGTAATGATGTTTACAACCTAGGTTGACCTCTAGTCACACCATTCTCGGTCACTAACCCACCACTACTACCCAACGGGCCTTTATAGTGAATCCTTGATCACTTTGCTTGCCAACCACACCTTGGTTGCAAGACTTCACTTGCTTGTGCACTACACCTTGTAGTCACAAGACTTAACTCTCAAGAAGAGATTAACAACCTAAGTGAATATATGAATACTCAAAATACAAATAATGCTAGGCAACACTAAATGCTTATCTAGGGATTTAAGATGACACTAAGTACAAATCCTAGATATCAATGTCTATATGAATGCTCATAAAGACCTAACTAGATATAGATGTACAAATCTAAACTCTAGTCATCAAACAAAGCCATTTCAACATATGTTGTCATTAATCATGGCAAGGACAATAAATGCAATTAACAAATGCAATCAATGAGTCCTAATTAGCTAGAGGGAAAATATGTCCTAAATGCAAGCTATCACAATACAAACCCAATCATACAAAGGAACTCATAAATATATGCATTAAATAGAGTCCTAGCATTTAATCAACTAATAAATGCAATAAAAACACAATCTTGGAAAGTATGAACAAATGATAAATATGGGGTTTTTGTTCAACTTACCAAGTCAACTAATGATGAAGACCCATGCCTTAAAGATGCTTAGAAATGCATGAAGGTGATGGGTTTTGGGTTTGGAGAGTCAAGGAACAAAGCTTGAAGCTTTCTCTCTCTAAGGGTTGTTCTCTCTCGTAAAAATTGGTTCATGAAGCTCTAGTTCGGCCAAGAAGAGAAGAGAACATATATATAGAAACCCTAGACAAAACTGCGTCGTTTTGGGTTTGAGAAACAAAATCCCGTCAATACCGCTTGCTGGACCGCGGCTCGGGTAAGTGTCCAGACCGCGGTACATACAGCAGTGCACCGTCTGGACAACAGCGCGGTTGGGACCGCTGTGCGTGCAAGTGCACAGGTCGCGGTCCAGGCAGCATGGGCCTACTGCAGTCTACCGCTTCAGGGACCGCTGGGCGTACATGTGTACAGGACGCGGTCAAGGCAGCATGTGCCAACTGATGTATACCGCTCTATGTGCCGCGGTGCAAGCAGCACCTGCCAAGCGGTCTAGGCCGTGGTAAGAGAAGAAACTCTCTTTTCCAGGCAGACTCAACACACTAATTAATGTGCAATGTGTGCAAGTGTGGAGTGTGAAAAGAGGCATACAATGCATCATTCAATAGCATGTAATCAAGAATATAATGCATGCAAGTGAGTGTGTGCAACTAAGATCTCTTCAAAAGAGTCAAGACAAGTAAACTACCTCTCTTGAAGCACTATGGGATCTTGGAAGCTTGTTGATGAAGAACCACAATAAAACCTAAGCTACCCATTACAAACATCCCCAATATGATTTGTCATGAAATAAGCCAATCATAAAACTGAGGTTCTTACAATCTCCCCCTTTGGCTATTTCATGACAAAATCACCACTCACAAAATAATCCTCACAAAACAAAAATAAAGCTATTGGTCAACAAAATATATTCTACGTTACAGTAAGAAAAACCTAAGATCTAAGTCTTCAAGGTTATCAATCTCTCCGTAAATCATCATACCTACACACAATAGCAAGAAAGCACTTTCCAAGAACAAGTGCATGTGAGGTGAACAAATACAAAAGGCAATTGCACTCAATAAAGCAATATAAAGAAATGAATGTGCAATGCTCCCCCTAAAAGGTTACTCTCTCTCATAAGGCTTTTCCCCCAAAGCATAAACATGCTCCCTCATGCTCCCCCTATATTTCTCAAGACTTCTCCCCCTTTTTGTCATGAGATAGGCAAAGGAGCTCCCCCTATCGGGTTGCTTTAGCAAAGAGAGCTATTCGCACAATTACATTGCATAATCATATACACAAACTTTATGCAACTTAAATAATTGAGGGAGATTCAAGGAGTTTTATTTACAATAAAAAATGTGTGAAATTGTTGCTTTGCATGCAAGACATATAGCATTCAAGTTCAAGCAATGGTATTTGGCAAAGCAAACATCAAAAGGGTTTCCAAAAGAATTCAAACCAATTTGTACCCTTTTGTCATAAGCAAACAAGATATAGTGTTTCAAAAATGAATTTCAATTTAAAGAGCAACTATATCAAACTTTATAAGCGAAACAAGACATGAGCGACTTTTGCACCCTTTTTGATTTTTCCGGGTAGGATACCCGTATGATAGTAGCCTTGTTCAACTAATAAAGAGAGAGAGAAGACTAAATTTGGATGAGACATCCTTATATATTGCATGGATACTAGATCCTTATTGGGTTTAGTCTTCTCATTTGCTTTCACACAAATTTTGCACTAAAGCAATCAAAAACATTTCATGCATATCATGTTAAGCATGTCATTAAACGTTCTCATGTCATGGAGTTAAATTATGGGACATTCAAATGTACTTTCCCAATCAAAATCTCCTAGTCTAAAAATGCATTATTGAACTAAAATATGACATGGATTGCAAGTAAAGCAATGTTGCACACTTATTAAGAAAATATCATATAAGCATATGTACAACCAATCATCTCCAGCAATTATAAAATAGCATAAAAGTAATCAACTTTTTGCATATGGCAAATCATTCAAGTTTGCTCTCTTTGCTTGAGCTCCCCTCATATAGGGTCAATTCCAACCAAGTCAATGGGAGGCAAGAGCCCCTATAGACATACCAAGCCCTTTAGACCTAGTTGAGTCTATGGGTGACATATTTGCACAATAGCATGCGGGTTCATCTTTTCTAATCCACTTAGGTGATATACTTTCATTTCTAGTGGTCTTAGTCAACATATTGCTAGACTTCCTAGGATCATTTTCTCTAGCTTTCACATGCACATGCATATTGGCCTTTTTAATTCTATTCCTTTCCCTCATGCTCTCAACTCTACATTTCTTAATGTACCTATGGCAATTAGGCCTAATATGCCCATCAACACCACAAAAATGACAAGTAGGTATAAAGTGAGGAGTCATACCATATCCTTGTAAGGTCATGTGAGACTTGTCAAGCATTTGATGTGGCTTTTGATGTTGAACCGGTTCTTTCCTTCTTTGTTGTTGAACCGGGTTGGGATGTCTCTTTGGTTGAGGTTGCATGGCTTGCCTTCTTGGTTGGTCATGATGAGATTGTTGAGATTGAGCTCCATTCTTTGTTGGCATCTTCCTTTGCCCACTCTTGGATGACTCTCCAAGCTCAATCTTCCTCCTTGAATGTTGTGGAGGAGAGGCTTCCTTCACACTATTTCCCTTGACAAACACCATCTTGCCTATGGAGGGAGTTTCCTTGTCATGAACATATCCAAGGCCCCTCTTATCATTGGACTTCTTTCCAATGCCCAACATATGGTCAAGCTTTTCGGTGCCAGAGATCATTTTGGCAAGCAACTCCTTGGCTTCCTCAAGCTCCTTCTTCATCTTGTCTTCACTTTCATTGACTCTCCTCACTTTTTCATTCAAGTGAGTTACCTTGGTTGAAAGCTTGAGATTCTCCTCCTTTAAATTTTTAATCTCCTTTTTCTTTTTCAACCTAGAGTCTTCAAAGTGTTTGATGAAGCCTTCAAGGTCCATGCCTTCACAAATTCCTCTAGAGTGAGGAGAAGACTTCTCATCACTAGAGTCACTTCCTACACTAGAGAAGGAGACACTCTTTTCACTTTGCCTCTCATCAAATGAGTCAACTTCCTCATCAAGGCTTTTGCCTTGGTCACAAGATAAGGCACTCTTGCCTTCTTCTACTTCCACATAAGAGACTCCAAAGGCCGTGTAGTTAATGGCAAGTTCTTCATCATCCGAGGAATCTTCTACACTCTCACTATCACTTGATGAGATAGCCATCGCCTTTCCTCTTCTCTTGTCCTTCAAGTTAGTACAATCCTTAGAGATATGCCCGAATCCTTCACATTCAAAGCATTGAATCCCCGTTCTTGAAGGCTTCTCTTGACTTGGCTCAATCTTCTTGAAGTGGGTTTTCTTCTTGAAGTCATTTTCCTTAGAGCCATGGCCACTCTTTTGTAGCTTCAAGAATTTCTTGAATCTCTTCACCATTAGAGCCATGTCTTCATCCGAGTCATCATCCCCCTTCTCAATCTTGGAGGTCCTCAAGGCTAACCCCTTTTGCTTCTTGGGAGGTGTGGAGGTAGGACCCCGTCTAGACTCATAGGCAAGTAGCCTTCCAATCACTTCACTTGGCTTCATAGTCTTGAAGTCTTTGTTTTCTTCAAGAGCCGTTACTTTGGATTCGAATCTAGCGGGAAGTGACCTCATGATCTTTTGCTTGATCTTCCTTTCCGAATACGGGTCACCTAGTTGATGGCTTTGATTCACAATGTCCATCAACTTCACTTGGAAGTCATTAAAGCACTCATTCTCCTCCATCTTGATCGTCTCAAATTGTGCTTGGAGGACTTGGAGCTTGGAATCCTTAACCACTTCGGTTCCCTCATGTGCCGTCTCTAGGATCTTCCAAGCTTCATGTGCCTTTTTGGTGATTTGGATGAGTTTATATTGGCTCTCATCCATTGCACAGAGCAAAGCATGCATTGCTTTGTTGTTCCACTTCGAAGCTTCAAATTCTTCGGAACTCCATTGAGCCTTGGGCTTGGAGACTTCACTTCCATCTTCGGTGGTCATAGTTGGAGGCGTGTAGCCATCCTCAATTGCCATCCATGCACGGTCATCTATTTGGCAAATATAGGACTCCATCTTGCCTTTCCATGAGGCATGATTGTCCCTCTTAAGTAATGGTGGTCTCATACTCGACGCTCCCTCTTTACTCATCCCAAAGTCACTCATAGTGTTTGGGTAATATGAATGCAAGTGAATGCAACCAAAAAAATGCACACAAATGCAAGACACACACAATCAAGAGCAAGGATCACCTAAATATGTCTAGGAACCCGCTCTGATACCAATTGAAAATACACAAAGTGTGTCTAACAACCTAGAGGGGGGGGGGGGGGGTGAATGGGTTGTTAATCGATTATTACCAACTTTTCGATTAGTCAATATTAAACACAATTAACCCAATACAACCATACATACAAAATCAAGTAAAGTGCGGAAATATAAAGAACACTTGATTTTGACGTGGAAACCCTTCGACAAGGGAAAAACCACGGGCTATCCTTCTAGCCACATACGATCCTCAAATCCACTATTGTAATGATGTTTACAACCTAGGTTGACCTCTAGTCACACCATTCTCGGTCACTAACCCACCACTACTACCCAACGGGCCTTTATAGTGAATCCTTGATCACTTTGCTTGCCAACCACACCTTGGTTGCAAGACTTCACTTGCTTGTGCACTACACCTTGTAGTCACAAGACTTAACTCTCAAGAAGAGGTTAACAACCTAAGTGAATATATGAATACTCAAAATACAAATAATGCTAGGCAACACTAAATGCTTATCTAGGGATTTAAGATGACACTAAGTACAAATCCTAGATATCAATGTCTATATGAATGCTCATAAAGACCTAACTAGATATAGATGTGCAAATCTAAACTCTAGTCATCAAACAAAGCCATTTCAACATATGTTGTCATTAATCATGGCAAGGACAATAAATGCAATTAAGAAATGCAATCAATGAGTCCTAATTAGCTAGAGGGCAAATATGTCCTAAATGCAAGCTATCACAATACAAACCCAATCATACAAAGGAACTCATAAATATATGCATTAAATAGAGTCCTAGCATTTAATCAACTAATAAATGCAATAAAAACACAATCTTGGAAAGTATGAACAAACGATAAATATGGGGTTTTTGTTCAACTTACCAAGTCAACTAATGATGAAGACCCATGCCTTAAAGATGCTTAGAAATGCATGAAGGTGATGGGTTTTGGGTTTGGAGAGTCAAGGAACAAAGCTTGAAGCTTTCTCTCTCTAAGGGTTGTTCTCTCTCGTAAAAATGGGTTCATGAAGCTCTAGTTCGGCCAAGAAGAGAAGAGAACATATATATAGAAACCCTAGACAAAACTGTGTCGTTTTGGGTTTGAGAAACAAAATCCCGTCAATACCGCTTGCTGGACCGCGGCTCGGGTAAGTGTCCAGACCGCGGTACATACAGCAGTGCACCGTCTGGACAACAGCGCGGTTGGGACCGCTGTGAGTGCAAGTGCACAGGTCGCGGTCCAGACAGCATGGGCCTACTGCAGTCTACCGCTTCAGGGACCGCTGGGCGTACATGTGTGCAGGACGCGGTCAAGGCAGCATGTGCCAACTGATGTATACCGCTCTATGTGCCGCGGTGCAAGCAGCACCTGCCAAACGGTCTAGGCCCGGTAAGAGAAGAAACTCTCTTTTCCAGGCAGACTCAACACACTAATTAATGTGCAATGTGTGCAAGTGTGGAGTGTGAAAAGAGGCATACAATGCATCATTCAATAGCATGTAATCAAGAATATAATGCATGCAAGTGAGTGTGTGCAACTAAGATCTCTTCAAAAGAGTCAAGACAAGTAAACTACCTCTCTTGAAGCACTATGGGATCTTGGAAGCTTGTTGATGAAGAACCACAATAAAACCTAAGCTACCCATTACAAACATCCCCAATGTGATTTGTCATGAAATAAGCCAATCATAAAACTGAGGTTCTTACACACTCTACCCGTACTAATGCCAAACCAGACAAGTTGAAGATGCACCTGACGTTAGAGTGTGGGTACTGTGCGGGTCCTCAAACCGCACTCAACCCCAACTGTCACCAAGAACTGAAGAGCAGAGTTGTACCTGACATTAGAGTCCGGGCACTGTGCGGGTCATCCAACCGCACTCTACCCGCACTGTTGCTCAAGACAGAAGGTAGATTTTGCACCTGAGAGGGAAGTGCGATTCAAGTGCGATTCCAAGTGCGGGTCAAGTGCGGGTAATTCAACCGCACTCTAAGCGCGCCAGTTTGATTTTCAAAGCTTAAGTGACCTCTTTTTGTATCTTGTATAAATAGAAAAGTATAGAAACGTTTTAGGGAGCCTTTGACTCCGTTTTGCAGAGGTTAAACACTTTTAGATCTAGAATCTCTCTCTCTCTCTCTCTCATCCTTACATTCTCTACTCAACTTCAAGGAAGTTAGGAGATTGGAGCCACTTCAAGGAATGAGATGTTCTCCAAGGGTTCTTTCTCTTTCCTTTCTCTTAGTTTCCTAGTTGTAATGAGTAGCTAAATCCCCTCTAAGGGGTTGATGGAGTAGTTAGTTAAATATTGGGCTTGTACATAAACTTGATATTATATTGATATTCATGTCTATCTTTCATTGATCTATTCTTGTTGTGAATGTTTATCATTGATTTCTTGTGTAGATACATCCTCTTTGCAAGATGTCTTTGTATTATGTATGAGTATTGCATCTGGATATACATCCTATTTAGTTGTTTAATGCTCTAAAGAATGGACGGAAAGTCATGAATTCCGACTCTTAAACCGCGGTTTTAATCTAACCTCGATCGAGTTTTCGGCACTATACATCCTAGGTCGGAACCCGTGAGAGAGTTAGAAGTCATCACTATACATCCTAGGGTGACTATTTGTAATCGGTTGAGTCATTTTTAGGTAGACGAGCTTCATTTCTAGAATCTGATAAACAACCAACTCTATACATCCTAGGTTGGTAGTTTACAACGGATTAATCCCTAATAGGTGTTCCGCACTATACATCCTAGGTTGGCCACCTTCTAGGGATAAATAACCGACTATATACATCCTAGGTCGGTTACCTTGAATAGCCGTGCTATAGACAAGTTTGTTGCATTGCCCAGTATTTACTTTCGTATCCATTAACTCCTTAGTTTCCATCATCTCTATATATCCCTCATTCCATTTCCCCCTTCATTTAGTTGCATAATTAATTTAGTGTTATTGTTAGTGTAATTCACCACCTACATTTTCACCAGCTCATGTTTCGATATTATATATATACATATCATTACTTTAGCAATAACTAATTTAGCTAACTCCGCTCCCTGTGGACGACACCCCACTTGCCACTATATTTATGTTTTCAAACTAATTTAGGCTTTGTGAGGTTTTATCAAATATTGTTGACGGATTGATCTTTTAAAACGACACTAAGAAAAACGTCTTGTCAGGCTGTTAAGCTATTTCCTGGTCTCGAGATCTAGATGGGAACTATGCTCTTACACTCAGACCCTTCTTGGGGGTGGTAGCCCGACCAAGGCATCAGGAGGGATGTTAAGTTATTTCCTGGTCTCGAGATCTGGATGGCAACTATGCTCTTACATTCAGACTCTTCTTGGGGGTGGCAGCCCGACAAAGGCATCAGGAGGGCTGTTAAGTTATTTCCTGGTCTCGAGATCTGTATGGCAACTATGATCATACATTCAGACCCTTCTTAGGGGTGCTAGCCCGACAAAGGCATCAGGAAGGTTGTTAAGCAATTTCCTGGTCTCGAGATCTGGATGGCAACTATGCTCTTACACTCAGACACTTCTTGGGGGTGGTAGCCCGACCAAGGCATCAGGAGGTGATGAGAAGGTTTTTGCCGTCAGAAAACCGTCCGTCAAAACAATTTATAAAACCTATGTGATGCGTTCACTAGTATAAATACAAGCAAAGCGGCAATCACGGGTGTCGTCCACTGAGATCGGGGTAGCGGTGATAAGATTAGGATTAATAGAACTAGTAGGCATAAAAGTAAAGTGGGTGTGAATGAAGATACTATATAAACTAAATTATGAAAGCAAATAAAATGGGATGACAACGGAGTGATGAATGAATGATGATGAAACTACAGAGTTGATGGACTCGTAAGTGAATATCGGGGCAATTGCAACAAACTCTCAATTAAGCACGTTTTGACAACTGTAACCAACCTAGGGTGTATAGTGTTGGTATATATCTATAGCAGGAGGTCAACCTAGGGTGTATAGCGAAAACCTCCTACTAGAGATTAATCCCTCCTAAGCAACCAACAGTGGCTAGTTACTCAATCGGGACTTGTTCCATGAATGCTCATCTATCTAACTATGGCTCAACCTATTACTAATGTAGCCATCCTAGGATATATAGTGATGGCTTCCAATTCCCTCACAAGTGGCCGACCTAGGATGTATAGTGAAGGCCACCCGTTTGAGATTGGATGAGGCTTTAGGTTATCAACCGAATTCTACTCGAAGGTTAGTTCTCGTAGAATCACTAAAGTAGCCAACCTAGGGTGTATAGTGGAGGCTTCTAATTCTCTCTCAAGTGGCTAACCTAGGATGTATAGTGAAAGCCACTAATTCAAGATTAGATTAAGGGCATGGTTTTAGAGCCGGATTTCTGGAAATCCTTCCATTCAATTGAGCATTAGACAACCTAATTGTCTACTCAAGTAATCCAAATCAACTTGCAAAGAGGGTGTATCCAAGCAAATCAATAATGGAAATCAATTAAAGCAATGGAATAAAACATAGAGATAGAATAAATATAACACATAGAGTTTATTTACAAAGCCCAATATATCCATCAAACAAATAACATCAACCCCATAGTGGGGTATTTTAGCTACTCATGTTCTATTACAACAAATAAACTAAGAGAGAGAGTAGAGATAACCCTAGAAGATTGATCTCCTTCCTTGAAGCTTGAATACAAGTCTCCTAGTTGCCTTTGATTGAGTAGAGATGGTTTGGATGAGAGGGAGATGTGTTACTAGCTTAGAATACAAGTGTTGGGAGGTATGGTTATGATTTGGTTCATTCCCATCCTTTTCTATTTATAGAGGATGGAAAAATAGGTCACTTAAGCTTGAAACCAGAAGCTGTCGCGCGCAAAGTGCGGGTGGAGTGCGGGTGAATTACCCGCACTGTACCCGCACTGCAAAGGTTTTCATCATCTTCAGTTCTCTGATCTGGGCAACAGTGCGGGTGCAGTGCGGTTGGATTACCCGCACTTTACCCGCACTATACTAGCACTATACTCGCACTTTGGTGTCAGGTGTAAATCCACTCCTCTGTCTTGAGCAACAGTGCGGGTGGAGTGCGGTTGGATTACCCGCACTTTATCTATCAGGTACGAATCAGATCCTCTGTCTTGAGCAACAGTGCGGGTGGAGTGCGGTTGGATTACCCGCACTTTACCCGCACTTTATCTGTCAGGTACGAATCAGCTCCTGTCTTGAGCAACAGTGCGGGTGGAGTGCGGTTGGATGACCCGCACTGTACCCGCACTTTATATTTCCTTCATGCTTCAGGTCCCGGCTGTGGGAAGGAGTGCGGTTGGAGTGCGGTTGCGACCCGCACTTGACCCGCACTGTAGTGCTGCTTATGATCCTTTGTCCTTCCTTTTGCCCCTTTTCTGCCGGAACCACCTCAAAATGCTTTTAACACCCGAATTACATCTATTGCCTGCAATTAGCACAAACGAGCCTATTAGACATAAAAGACATAATATATATAGAAAATACACACGAGAACGAGACAAAAGAATAGGAATGAGGGCCGAAATATACAACAATTTAGGCACGATCAAACACCCCCGAACCAAACCTTTGCTCGTCCTCGAGCAAACATAATCTAAAACAAAATAAGACAAACTAAGAATGACTCAAACTAAGGACTCCCTAGACACAAAGAAAAACTTGCTGCAGAACCAAATAGTAGAGAGATACGCAAAAACAATATGGGAGTGAGGAATGAGCATATGCAAAATGTTCTAAACAACTCGAAGGCACCTCAAGGGAAACTGGCACAACACGAATCCCACACTTAAAATGCCCGCGCCTCAGAAACTACTCACTCTCACACCTCGAGCATAATTCGCTTTGACACTAAGTTCTCACATGGATTTTCTCTTATCTTTCCTCTCAGAACCTAGGTTCACACTCATGCAACATGTATGCCAATGAATTTATGTAACTGAATCAACTTAGTTGCATACATTTAGTGTAGAATAAACGCTGTTTTTAGTGAGTGAGTCTCATGAAAGAATCACTTGTCATGAACGTGGAAAGAGCATTCATTAACTAATATTCCCAATCTAGACGTCCCCTAAGATCAATTAGGTCTTTCCATTTGGTTGTAACGTGGCCACGGTGAATGGTGATTAGAAGAATAAGAAATTTAGGCACAAGCACTAATCAACCAAGTTAAGGCAATACATTCTACACTTAAGCATTTAATTTCTCGTGCAACTCCTACTTCCAAATACAATATGGCGTCCAGGCATACAATTAGACTCTACGTACAATCTTTAACTACTCATGTTACCCATTTGAGTAGCATTTACAATTGACACAAGGCATTTGAAGCATATTTTTCTTTTGTTACTTTTTGCTTCTTTTCTTTTCTTTTCATGCCTTTTTACTATGCACATTTTCACAACTCATTACTCTTGCCTAGGTTCACGCCATTTATCAAATTAAAGCACAATTCTACATTCCTAAGCCTCAACAAGATCAATTAAGAGAGGGTTGGCTAAGTGTTTAGGTTGCTTGAGTCATGGATAACGTGGGTGTAGAATGGAAAAGTCTATATGTGTTTGGCTTCAAAATTGGCTTAGGAGCACACATATTACGGGAATGGGAAGTATTTAGGCTTTCTTTTTGAGTGGCTAAAACACACATTGCCTAATATCACTTCAAAGGATCAATCTACCAAGGGAATAAAAGTTTCTATCAAGCAGTCCACATATATGATGCATGTTCAATGACAAATGATGATTTTTGATGTAGTGAGACTATGCATGGTGTTTGAATAGTGTTTACAGATTTGAAAAAACATTTTCCCTCAAATATACACGCTTTTGGCTTGTGTTTGTGATCTCACAAGGGAAATCTCCACTATTAGAACAAGGCGCTTGAGCACCGAGTTCCCTAAACTTGGACACTAGAAGATGAGACTAGCCCATGAAGTGCAAGTGAGACCCCTAAAGTGACTAAGAGTTATTGAATAAGCACACAAAGCATACACACATTCACCATAAACACTATGCTCCAGGTATCTCACCAAGCTAAATAAGCTTAAAATTCTGGCTAAGCAGCAACTTTTCAAAAATAAGACACAAAAATGACTCAAGACACAAAAGACGACTCAAAAAGGTGTCTACACCCTCAAACCAAAACCCAACATTGTCCTCAATGTTGAAGACAAGAGAATCTGGCCTAGCGGCATGCACCTAACATGACTCAAACAAACCTAGGCACTAATCAAACACAATCAATGCCCCAACAAAATAAAAATGACTCAAACAAGGCTCACAAATAAAGGCAATTCATGCAATATATCATTGAAGCACAAGTCAAGCTTAACATCATGCATTTTATCAAAATGGACGGAATGGGGCATGAACAACCCCCAAACCGAATTAAACAATATAAAGCACATGCATTCATACTTGCACAAGAGCCTCCGGCTCTTTCATCCACAAATATAATCAATAAATTCAATGTGCAAATATCCACAAAATATAGCATACGAACAAAACTATCCCAACAGCACAATTTATTGAACAACATAAAACATAAACTAACTACATGCATCAAAATTACTCAATGGGATGCATTCATGGAGAGGTTAGGGTCCTCTAAGGGTGGTTTGACCAAGTTAGGAATTTCCCTATTTTTCACTACCCAAATAAATTTAGGTGACTTCATTATCTTTTCCTTTAACATGTTTCTATATAAGTGCACTTGGTCTTTCCTTACCCATATTTACTTGACCCTAGGTGGACTCCATCTATTCCTAGGACCTCTAGTTTTCCTATGTTGATTTGGCTTGTAATTTTTAGCCTTAAAGTGATCTAGCTTAGAACATGCAAAGCACAAGATATTAGAGTTAGAGGAACTCCCCTTTGATGCGTGGTCTTGAGGACGTTTGATTTGTTTCACTTGTAACGCCTTGACCTCTTCTTCCTTTTTGCTTAGTGCTACCTTTGCTTCCTCTAAGGCATTGGCTTTTTGGTCAACCTCCATTTGCATCTTCATTGACTTGTGAGCTATCTTATCTTCAAAATCTTTTGATAGCCTCACTAAGTTCTCTAAAGCCTTCGATGCGGTACACTTTTCGGCTTCAAATCTCTCAATTTATTCTTCTAATTCTTTGTTCTTGTTGGAGACTTCGCCATTGATCTTCTTAAGAGTACCATTCTCAACCCTGAGCATCTTCACTTCAGATAATAGTTTCTTGTTCAACTCTTGGAGATTACTCGCCTTTTCCATTTCCAAGGATTCTCTCTCTTGAAGTGCTTCATTTTCTTCCTTCAACACACTCCTTTCCAACACTAGCTCTTTGCTCACGCCCATAAGATCTTGGTTCATCTTGATCATCCTGTCCATCTCGTCCATTCTCTTGCTTCGCTCCACTTCATATTTTATTCGGAGCTTATACATGTCTTCTTTTGAGAAATTGGAGGAATCCACCGGTTTGGTTGCTTTAACTTGGAAACAACTCCGATTTACCGGGGTGGACTGTTGGGCGGATTTGAGCATTTGGGTGGTTTTCTCTTCTATGAAGGCTTGGGTCTCTTGTTGAGAAGCTATCATCTGCTCAGTCTCCCGCACATGATTCTTCATGAAATTTCTTAGCTGATCTTCAATGGAATTTGACTGGAATGATGAGATGTAGGTGTTCTCGTTAGGCTCGTAGCTTGACCCCGAATTTGGCCAAAAGGAATCCATAGAGTCCTGAAACAAACAAAAACAAAAACTACCAAAGCAATATAAAGAAACTAACAAAACTAAAAATAACTAATAAACTAGTAGTATTAAAACTAATCTAATCACTACTACGCACACCGATCCCCGGCAGCGGCGCCATTTGATGAGAAGGTTTTTGCCGTCAGAAAACCGTCCGTCAAAACAATTTATAAAACCTATGCGATGCATTCGCTAGTATAAATACAAGCAAAGCGGCAAGCACGGGTGTCGTCCACTGAGATCGGGTAGCGGTGATAAGATTAGGATTAATATAACTAGTAGGCATAAAAGTAAAGTGGGTGTGAATGAAGATACTATATAAACTAAATTATGAAAGCAAATAAAATGGGATGACAACGGAGTGATGAATGAATGATGATGGAACTACGGAGTTGATGGACTCGTAAGTGAATATCGGGGCAATTGCAACAAACTCTCAATTAAGCACGTTTTGACAATTGTAACCAACCTAGGGTGTATAGTGTTGGTATATATCTATAGCAAGAGGTCAACCTAGGGTGTATAGCGAAAACCTCCTACTAGAGATTAATCCCTCTTAAGCAACCAACAATGGCTAGTTACTCAATCGGGACTTGTTCCATGAATGCTCATCTATCTAACTATGGCTCAACCTATTACTAATGTAGCCAGCCTATGATGTATAGTGATGGCTTCCAATTCCCTCACAAGTGGCCGACCTAGGATGTATAGTGAAGGCCACCCGTTTGAGATTGGATGAGGCTTTAGGTTATCAACCGAATTCTACTCGAAGGTTAGTTCTCGTAGAATCACTAAAGTAGCCAACCTAGGGTGTATAGTGGAGGCTTCTAATTCTCTCACAAGTGGCTAACCTAGGATGTATAGTGAAAGCCACTAATTCAAGATTAGATTAAGGGCATGGTTTTAGAGCCGGATTTCTGGAAATCCTTCCATTCAATTGAGCATTAGACAACCTAATTGTCTACTCAAGTAATCCAAATCAACATGCAAAGAGGGTGTATCCAAGCAAATCAATAATGGAAATCAATTAAAGCAATGGAATAAAATATAGAGATAGAATAAATATAACACATAGAGTTTATTTACAAAGCCCAAAATATCCACCAAACAAATAACATCAACCCCATAGTGGGGTATTTTAGCTACTCATGTTCTATTACAAACTAATAACTAAGAGAGAGAGTAGAGATAACCCTAGAAGATTGATCTCCTTCCTTGAAGCTTGAATCCAAGTCTCCTAGTTGCCTTTGATTGAGTAGAGATGGTTTGGATGAGAGGGAGATGTATTACTAGCTTAGAATACAAGTGTTGGGAGGTATGGTTATGATTTGGTTCGTTCCCATCCTTTTCTATTTATAGAGGATGGAAAAATAGGTCACTTAAGCTTGAAACCAGAAGCTGTCGCGCGCAGAGTGCGGGTGGAGTGCGGGTGAATTACCCGCACTGTACCCGTACTGCAAAGGTTTTCTTCATCTTCAGTTCTCTGATCTGGGCAACAGTGCGGGTGGACTGCGGTTGGATTACCCGCACTATACTCTCACTATACTCGCACTCTGGTGTCAGGTGTAAATCCACTCCTCTGTCTTGAGCAACAGTGCGGGTGGAGTGCGGTTGGATTACCCGCACTTTACCTGCACTTTATCTATCAGGTACGAATCAGATCCTCTGTCTTGAGCAATAGTGCGGGTGGAGTGCGGTTGGATTACCCGTACTTTACCCGCACTTTATCTGTCAGGTACGAATCAGCTCCTGTCTTGAGCAACAGTGCGGGTGGAGTGCGGTTGGATGACCCGCACTGTACCCGCACTTTATATTTCCTTCATGCTTCAGGTCCCGGCTGTAGGAAGGAGTGTGGTTGGAGTGCGGTTGCGACCCGCACTTGACCCGCACTGTAGTGCTGCTTATGATCATTTGTCCTTCCTTTTGCCCCTTTTCTGCCGGAACCACCTCAAAATGCTTTTAACACCCGAATTACATCTATTGCTTGCAATTAGCACAAACGAGCCTATTAGACATAATATATATAGAAAATACACACGAGAACGAGACAAAAGAATAGGAATGAGGGCCGAAATATACAACAATTCAGGCACGATCATGAGGGTTGTTAAGTTATTTCCTGGTCTCGAGATCTGGATGGCAACTATGACCTTCGAGTAGAATTCGGTTAATAGCCTAAAGCCTCATCCAATCTCAAACGGGTGGCCTTCACTATACATCCTAGGTCGGCCACTTGTGAGGGAATTGGAAGCCATCACTATACATCCTAGGATGGCTACATTAGTAGTAGGTTAAGCCATAGCTAGATAGATGAGCATTCATGGAACAAGTCCCAATTGAGTAACTAGCCACTGTTGGTTGCTTAGGAGGGATTAATCTTTAGTAGGGGGCCTTCGCTATACACCCTAGGTTGACCTCTTACTATAGATATATAGCAACACTATACACCCTAGGTTGGTTACATTTGTCAAAATGTGCTTAATTGAGAGTTTGTTGCAATTGCCCCAATATTCACTTACGAGTCCATCAACTCCGTAGTTCCATCATCATTCATTCATCACTCCATTGTCATCCCATTTTATTTGCTTTCATAATTTAGTTTATATTGTATCTTCATTCACCATCACTTTACTTTTATACATACTAGTTATATTAATCCTAATCTTATCACCGCTACCCCGATCTCAGTGGATGACACCCGTGCTTACCGCTTTACTTGTATTACTACTTGTGAACACATCACATAGTTTTTATAAATTGTTTTGACGGACGGTTTTCTGACGGCAAAAACCTTCTCATCAAATGGCGCCGCTGCTGGAGATCGATGTGTGTAGTAGTGATTAGATTAGTTTTAATACTCTTAGTTTATTAGTTGTTTTTAGTTTTGTTAGTTTCTTTTTATTGCTTTGGTAGTTTTTATTTTTGTTTGTTTCAGGACTCTATGGATTCCTTTTGGTAAAATTCAGGGTCAAGCTACGAGCCTAAAGAGAATACCTACATCTCATCATTTCAGTCAAATTCCGTTGAAGATCAACTACGAAATTTCATAAAGAATCATGTGCGGGAGACTGAGCAGATGATAGCTTCTCAACAAGATACTCAAGCCTTCATAGAAGAGAAAACCACCCAAATGCTCGAATCCGCCCAGCAGTCCACCCCGGTAAATCAGAATTGTTTCCAAGTTAAAGCAACCAAGCCGGTGGATTCCTCCATTTTCTCAAAAGAAGACATGTATAAGCTCCGAATGGAATTTGAAGTGGAGCGAAGCAAGAGAATGGACGAGATGGACAGGATGATCAAGATAAACCAAGAGCTTATAAGCGTGAGCACAGAGCTAGTGTTGGAAAGGGGTGTGTTGAAGGAAGAGAATGAAGCACTTCAAGAGAGAGAAGCCTTGGGAATGGAAAAGGTGAGTAATCTCCAAGTGTTTAACAAGAAACTATTATTTGAAGTGAAGATGCTCAAGATTGAGAATGGTACTCTCAAGAAGACAAATGGTGAAGTCTCCGACAAGAACAAAGAATTGGAAGAACGAATTGAGAGATTTGAAGCCGAAAAGAGTACCGCATCGAAGGATTTGGAGAACTTAGTGAGGCTATCAAAAGATTTTGAAAATGAGATAGCTCACAAGTCAATGAAGATGCAAATGGAGGTTAATCAAAAAGCCAATGCCTTAGAGGATGCAAAGGTAGCACTAAGCAAAAAGGAGGCGGAGGTCAAGATGTTACAAGTGAAACAAATCAAACGTCCTTAAGACCACGCATCAAAGGGGAGTTCCTCTAACTCTAATGTCTTTTGCTATGCATGTTCTAGGATAGAGCATTTTAAGGCTAAAAATTACAAGCCAAATCAACATAGGAAAACTAGAGGTCCTAGGAATAGATGGAGTCCACCTAGGGTCAAGCAAATATGGGTAAGGAAAGACCAAGTGCACTTATATAGAAACATGAAAAGGGAAAAGATAATGAAGTTACCTAAATTTATTTGGGTAGTTAAAAATAGAGAATTTCCTAACTTGGTCAAACCACCCTTAGAGGACCCTAACCTCTCCATGAATGCATCCCATTGATTAATTTTGATGCATGTAGTTAGTTTATGTTTTATGTTGTTCAATAAATTGTGCTGTTGGGATAGTTTTGTTCGTATGCTATATTTTGTGGATATGTGCACATTGAATTTATTGAATTTATTGATTATATTTGTGGATGAAAGAGCCGGAGGCTCTTGTGCAAGTATGAATGCATGTGCTTTATATTGTTTAATTTGGTTTGGGGGTTGTTCATGCCCCATTCCGTCATTTTTGATAAAATGCATGATGTTAAGCTTGACTTGTGTTTCAATGATATATTGCATGAATTGCCTTTATTTTGTGAGCCTTGTTTGAGTCATTTTTATTTTGTTGGGGCATTGATTGTGTTTGATTAGTGCCTAGGTTTGTTTGAGTCATGTTAGGTGTGTTCCGCTAAGCCAGATTCTCTTGTCTTCAACATTGAGGAGAATGTTGGGTTTTGGTTTGGGGGTGTTGACGCCTTTTTGAGTCGTCTTTTGTGTCTTGAGTCATTTTTGTGTCTTATTTTCGAAAAAGTTGCTGCTTAGCCAGAATGTTAGCTTATTTAGCTTGGTGAGATACCTGGAGCATAGTGTTTGTGGCGAATGTGTGTATGCTTTGTGTGCTGATTCAATAACTCTTAGTCACTTTCGGGTCTCACTTGCATTTCATGGGCTAGTCTCATCTTCTAGTGTCCAAGTTTAGGGAACTCGGTGCTCAAGCGCCTTGTTCTAATAGTGGGGATTTCCCTTATGAGATCACAAACACAAGCCAAAATAGTGTATATTTGAGGGAAAATGTTTTTCAAATCTGTAAACACTATTCGAACATCATGCATAGTCTCACACTATCAAAAATCATCATTTGTCATTGAACATGCATCATTTATGTGGACTGCTTGACAGAATCTTTTATTCCCTTGGTAGATTGATCCTTTGAAGTGATATTAGGCAATGTGTGTTTTAGCCACTCAAAAAGAAAGCCTAAATACTTCCCATTCCCTTAATATGTGTGCTCCCAAGCCAATTTTGAAGCCAAACACATATAGACTTTTCCTTTCTACACCCACATTATCCATAACCCAAGCAACCTAAACACTTAGCCAACCCTCTCTTAATTGATCTTGTTGATGATTAGGAATGTAAAGTTGTGCTTTAATTTGATAAATGGCGTGTACCTAGGCAAGAGTAATGAGTTGTGAAAATGTGCATAGTAAAAAGGTATGAAAAGAAAAGAAAACAAAAGAAGCAAAAAGTAACAAAAGAAAAATATGCTTCAAATGCCTTGTGTAAATTGTAAATGCTACTCAAATGGGTAACATGAGTAGTTAAATATTGCACGTAGAGTTTAATTATATGCCTGGACGCCATATTGTATTTGGAAGTGGAGTTGCACAAGAAATTAAATGCTTAAGTGTAGAATGTATTGCCTTAACTTGGTTGATTAGTGCTTGTGCCTAAATTTCTCATTCTTCTAATCACCATTCACCGTGGCCACGTTACAACCAAATGGAAAGACCTAATTGATCTTAGGGGATGTCTAGATTGGGAATATTAGTTAATGAATGCTCTTTCCACGTTCATGACACGTGATTCTTTCATGAGACTCACTCACTGAAAACAACATTTATTCTACACTAAATGTATGCAACTAAGTTGATTCAGTTACATAAATTCATTGGCATACATGTTGCATGAGTGTGAACCTAGGTTCTGAGAGGAAATATAAGAGAGAATCCATTTGAGAACCTAGCTTCGAAGTGAATTATGCTCGAGGTGTGAGAGTGAGTAGTTTCTGAGGCGAGGGCATTTTAAGTGTGGGATTCGTGTTGTGCCAGTTTCCCTTGGGGTGTCTTTGAGTTGTTTAGAACATTTTGCATATACTCATTCCTCGCTCCCATTTGCTTTTGCGTATCTCTCTGCTAGTTGGTTCTGCAGCAAGTTTTTCTTTGTGTCTAGGAAAGTTTTTAGTTCGAGTCATTTTTAGTTTGTGTCTTATTTGTTTCGTTTTATGTTCGAGCAAAGGTTTGGTTTGGGGGTGTTTGATCGTGCCTAAATTGTTGTATATTTCGACCCTCATTCCTATTCCTTTGTCTCGTTCTTGTGTGTATTTTCTATAGATTTTATGTCTAATAGGCTCATTAGTGCTAATTGCAGGCAATAGATGTAATTCTGGGTTTGGAAGCTTGTTGCGGTGATTCTGGCAGAAAAGGGGCAAAAGGAAAGACAAAGGATCGTAAGCAGCTCTACAGTGCGAGTCCAGTGCGGGTCGCAACCGCACTCCACCCGCACTATTGCCAAAGCCAGAGAAGCTGAGTTGCACCTGACATTAGAGTGCGGGTACAGTGTGGGTCATCCACCAGCACTCCACCCGCACTATTGCTCAAAACAGAGGAGGGATTTTGCACCTGACAGTAAAGTGCGACTCAAGTGCGACTCTAGTGCGGGTCAAGTTTGAGTCAAGTGCAGGTCATCCAACCGCACTCCACCTGCACTATGGCCCAGATCAGAGAACTGAAGATGAAGGAAACCTTTATAGTGCGGGTACAGTATGGGTAATTCACCCGTACTCCACCCGCACTCTACGCGCGACAGCTTCTGGTTTCAAGCTGAAGTGACCTATTTTTCCATCCTCTATAAATAGAAAAGGATGGGAACGAACCAAAAGGATCACCATACCTCCCAACACTTGTATTTTTAGCTAAAAACACATCTCCCTATCATCCAAACCATCTCTACTCAATCAAAGGCAACTAGGAGACTTGGATTCAAGCTTCAAGGAAAGAGATCAATCTTCAAGGGTTATCTCTACTCTCTCTCTTAGTTTATTGGTTTGTAATAGAACATGAGTAGCTAAAATACCCCACTATGGGGTTGATGTTATTTGTATGATGGATTTTTGGGCTTTGTAAATAAACTCTATGTGTTATATTTATTCTATCTCTATGTTTTATTCCATTGCTTTAATTGATTTCCATTATTGATTTGCTTGGATACACCCTCCTTGCACGATTGATTTGCATTACTTGAGTAGGCAATTAGGTTGTCTAATGCTCAATTGAATGGAAGGATTTCTGGAAATCCGGCTCTAAAACCATGCCCTTAATCTAATCTTGAATTACCACTTGTGAGAAAATTAAAAGCCTCCACTATACACCCTAAGTTGGCTACTTTAGTGATTCTACGAGAACTAACCTTCGAGTAGAATTCGGTTGATAACCTAAAGCCTCATCCAATCTCAAACGGGTGGCCTTCACTATACATCCTAGGTCGGCCACTTGTGAGGGAATTGGAAGCCATAACTATACATCCTAGGATGGCTACATTAGTAATAGGTTGAGCCATAGCTAGATAGATGAGCATTCATGGAACAAGTCCCAATTGAGTAACTAGCCACTGTTGGTTGCTTATGAGGGATTAATCTATAGTGGGAGGTCTTCGCTATACACCCTAGGTTGACCTCTTACTATAGATATATACCATAACTATACACCCTAGGTTGGTTACATTTGTCAAAATGTGCTTAATTGAGAGTTTGTTGTAATTGCCCCAATATTCACTTACGAGTCCATCAACTCCGTAGTTCAATCATCATTCATTCATCACTCCATTGTCGCCCATTATATTTGCTTTCATAATTTAGTTTATATTGTATCTTCATTCACCATCACTTTACTTTTATGCAAACTAGTTATATTAATCCTAATCTTACCACCGCTACCCCGATCTCAGTGGACGACACCCGTGCTTACCGCTTTACTTGTATTACTACTTGTGAACACATCGCATAGGTTTTATAAATTGTTTTCACGGACGGTTTTCTGATGGAAAAAACCTTCTCATCAGGCTGTTCATCTATTTCCTGGTCTCGAGTTCTGGATGGCAACTATGCGCTTACACTCAGACCCTTCTTGGGGGTGGTAGCCCGACCAAGGCATCAGGAGGGCTGTTAAGCTATTTCCTGGTCTCGAGATCTGGATGGCAACTATGCGCTTACACTCAGACCCTTCTTGGGGGTGGTAGCCCGACAAAGGCATGAGGAGGGATGTCAAGCTATTTTCTGGTCTCGAGATCTGGATGGCAACAAGGCTCTTACACTCAGACACTTCTTGGAGGTGGTAGCCCGACCAAGGAATCAGGAGGGCAGTTAAGCTATTTCCTGGTCTCGAGATCTGGATGGCAACTATGCTCTTACACTCAGACCCTTCGTGGGGGTGGTAGTCCGATCAAGGCATCAAGAGGGCTGTTAAGCTATTTCCTGGTCTCGAGATCTGGATGGCAACTATGCTCTTACACTCAGACCCTTCTTAGGGGTGGTAGTCTGATCAATGCATCAGGAGGGCTGTTAAGCTATTTCCTGGTCTAGAGATCTAGATGGAAACTATGCTCTTAAACTCAGACCCTTCTTGTTGGTGGTAGCCCGACTAAGCCATCAAGAGGGCTGTTAATCTATTTCCTGGTCTCGAGATCTGGATGGCAACTATGCGCTTACACTGAGACCCTTCTTGGGGGTGGTAGCCCTACCAAGGCATGAGGAGGGATGTTAAGCTATTTTCTGGTCTCGAGATCTGGATGGCAACAATGCTCTTACACTCAGACACTTCTTGGGGGTAGTAGCCCGACCAAGGCATAAGGAGGGCAGTTAAGCTATTTCCTGGTCTCGAGATCTGGATGGCAACTATGCTCTTACACTCAGACCCTTCTTGGGGTGGTAGCCCGACCAAGGCATCAGAAGGGCTGTTAAGTTATTTCCTATTCTCGAGATCTGGATGGCAACTTTACTCTCATACTCAGATCCTTCTTAGGGGTGGTAGCCCGACCAAGGCATCATGAGGGCTGTTAAGCTATTTCCTGGTCTCGAGATCTGTATGGCAACTATGCTTTTACATTCAGACCCTTCTTGGGGGTGGTAGCCCGACAAAGGCATCAGGAGGGCTGTTAAGTTATTTCCTTGTCTCGAGATCTGGATGGCAACAATTCTTTTATACTCAGACCCTTCTTAGGGGTGGTAGCCCGACCAAGGCATCAGGAGGGCTGTTAAGCTATTTCCTGGTCTCGAGATCTGGATGGCAACTATGCTCTTACACTTAGACCCTTCTTGGGTGTGGTAGCATGACTAAAGCATCAAGAGTGCTGTTAAGCTATTTCCTGGTCTCGAGATCTGGATGGCAACTATGCTCTTACACTTAGACCCTTCTTGGGGGTGGTAGCCCGATCAAGACATCAGGAGGGCTGTTAAGCTATTTCCTGGTCTCGAGATCTGGATGGCAACTATACTCTTACACTCAGACCCTTCTTAGGGGTGGTAGTCTGATCAAGGCATCAACTGGGCTGTTAAGCTATTTCATGGTCTCAAGATCTGCATGGCAACTATGCTCTTACACTCAGACCCTTCTTAGGGGTGGTAGTCTGATCAATGCATCATGAGGGCTGTTAAGCTATTTCCTGGTCTCGAGATCTGGATGGCAACTATGCTCTTACACTCAGACCCTTCTTGTTGGTGGTAGCCCGACTAAGCCATTAGGAGGGCTGTTAGTCTATTTCCTGGTCTCATGATCTGGATGGCAACTATGCACTTACACTTAACCTCTTCTTGGGAGTGGTAGCCAGACCAAGGCATCAGGAGGGCTGTTAAGCTATTTTCTAGTCTCGAGATCTGGATGGCAACTATGCTCTTACACTCAGACCCTTCGTGGGGGTGATAGCCCGACCAAGGCATCAGGAGGGCTGTTAAGCTATTTCCTGGTTTCGAGATCTGGATGGCAACTATGCCCTTACACTTACCCCTTTCTTAGGGGTGGTAGTATGATCAATGCATCAGGAGGGCTGTTAAGCTATTTCCTGGTCTCGAGATCTGGATGGCAACTATGCTTTTACACTGAGACCCTTCATGTTGTGGGTATGCCGACTCAGCCATCAGGAGGGCTGTTAATCTATTTCCTGGTCTCGAGATCTGGATGGCAGCTATGCGCTTACACTCAGACCCTTCTTGGGGGTGGTAGCCGAACCAAGGCATGAAGATGGATGTTAAGCCATTTTTTGGTCTCGAGATCTGGATGGCAACAATGCTCTTACACTCAGACACTTCTTGGGGGTGGTAGCTCGACCAAGGCATCAGGAGGGCAGTTAAGCTATTTCCTGGTCTCGATATCTGGATGGCAACAATGCTCTTACACTCAGACCCTTCGTGGAGGTGGTAGCCCGACCAAGGCCTTAGGAGGGCTGTTAAGCTATTTCCTGGTCTCGAGATCTGGATGGCAACTATGCTCTTACACTCAGACCCTTCTTAGAGGTGGTAGTCCGATCAAGGGATCAAGAGGGCTGTTAAGCTATTTCCTGGTCTCGAGATCTGAATGGCAACTATGCTCTTACACTCAGACCCTTCTTAGGGGTGGTAGTCTGATAAATGCATCAGGAGGGTAGTTAAGCTATTTCCTGGTCTCGAGATCTGGATGGCAACTATGCTCTTCCACTCAGAGCCTTCTTGTTGTTGGTAGCCCGACTAAGCCATCAGGAGGGCTGTTAATCTATTTCCTGGTCTCGAGATCTGGATGGCAGCTATGCACTTACACTCAGACCCTTCTTGGGGGTGGTAGCCGAACCAAGGCATGAAGATGGATGTTAAGCTATTTTTCGGTCTCGAGATCTGGATGGCAACAGTGCTCTTACACTCAGACACTTCTTGGGGGTGGTAGCCCGACCAAGGCATCAGGAGGGCAGTTAAGCTATTTCCTAGTCTCGAGATCTGGATGGCAACTATGCTCTTACACTCAGACCCTTCTTGGGGTGGTAGCCTGACCAAGGCATCAGGAGGGCTGTTAAGTTATTTCCTGGTTTCGAGATCTGGATGGCAACTTTACTCTCATTCTCAGACCCTTCTTAGGGGTGGTAGTCCGACCAAGGCATCATGAGCGCTGTTAAGCTATTTCCTGGTCTCGTGATCTGGATGGCAACTATGCTTTTACATTCAGACCCTTCTTGGGGGTGGTAGCTTGACAAAGGCATCAGGAGGGCTATTAAGTTATTTCTTGGTCTCGAGATCTTGATGGCAACAATTCTCTTATACTCAGACCCTTCTTAGGGGTGGTAGCCCGACCAAGGTATCAGGAGGGCTGTTAAGTTATTTCCTGGTCTCAAGATATGGATGGCAACTATGCTCTTATACCTAAACCCTTCTTAGGGGTGGTAGCCCGACCAAGGCATCAGGAGGGCTGTTAAGCTATTTCCTGGTCTCGAGATCTGGATGGCAACTATTCTCTTACACTCAGACCCTTCTTGGGGGTGGTAGCCCGACCAAGGCATCAGGAGGGCTGTTAAGTTATTTCCTGGTCTCAAGATATGGATGGCAACTATGCTCTTATACCCAGACCCTTCTTAGGGGTGGTAGCCCGACCAAGGCATCAGGAGGGCTGTTAAGCTATTTCCTGGTCTCGAGATCTGGATGGCAACTATGCTTTTACATTCAGACCCTTCTTGGGGGTGGTGGCCCGAAAAAGGCATCATGAGAGCTGTTAAGTTATTTCCTTCTCTCAAGATCTGGATGGCAACAATGCTCTTATACTCAGACCCTTCTTAGGGGCGGTAGCCCGACCAAGGCATCAGGAGGGCTATCGAGCTATTTCCTGGTCTAGAGATCTGGATGGCAACTATGCTCTTACACTCAGACCCTTCTTGGGAGTGGTAGCCCGACAAAGGCATCAGGAGGGCTGTTAATTCATTTCCTGGTCTCGAGATCTGGATGGCAACTATGCTCTTACACTCAGTCCCTTTTTGGGAGTGGTAGCCCGACAAAGGCATCAGGAGGGCTGTTAATTCATTTCCTGGTCTCGAGATCTGGATGGCAACTATGCTCTTACACTCTGACCCTTCTTGGGGGTGGTAGCCCGACCAAGGCATCAAGATGGCTGTTAAGTTATTTCCTGGTCTCGAGATCTGGATGGCAACTATGCTCTTATACTCAGACCCTTCTTAGGGGTGGTAGTCCGACAAAGGCATCAGGAGGGCTGTTAATTCATTTCCTGGTCTCGAGATCTGGATGGCAACTTTACTCTCATACTCAGACCCTTCTTAGGGGTGGTAGCCCGACCAAGGCATCAGGAGGGCTGTTAAGCTATTTCCTGGTCTCGAGAATTCTCCACCATGATCAGATCTCAAGATTTCTATATGTTTCTCATGCTGATTTTCTACTTCAGCTTTGAATGCTTTGAACATGTCAAAAGCATCTGACTTATGTCTCATGAGATACACATAACCAAATCTTGAGTAATCATCTGTGAAGGTGATGAAATACTCATATCCACCTCTAGCTTGAATGCTCATAGGACCACATACATCAGTGTGTATTAGTCTTAAACACTCAGTTGCTCTTGCACCTTTGGTATTGAACGGCCTTTTTGTCATTTTACCTTCCAAACAAGATTCACAAGTTGGTAGATCATCAACCTTTAAGTCACTTAAAGGTCCGTCACATACCAATCTTTTAATCCTGTTAAGGTTAATGTGACCTAGGCGTAAATGCCAAAGGTAGGTTTCATCTTTTGATAATTTTACTCTTTTATGATTAGGTTCCGTTATTTCTGTGTCTAACGAGTGAGAGATATTTTTATGCAAAAAGAATAGACCGTTTTCCAGTGTACCTTTGTAAACAATTTTGTCATTCTTACTAATAATAAAAGCTTTATTAAAAGTAACCGAATATCGAAATTTATTTAAACAAGAAACTGAAATTAAATTCCTCTTGAATTGAGGTACATAATAAACGTCTATTAAATCTAAATGCCTACTAGAATCTAAAATAACTCTAATATCTCCCACTGCACTTGCAGACACTAACGTTCCGTTGCCCAAGCGCAAATTGACTTCATCTTCATTTAGCCTTCTCCTTTCTTGGAACCCCTGCAAGGAATAACAAACATGATTAGTGGCTCCAGAGTCTATGATCCAAGAATCAGTAGAATCTGCCAGAAAACATGTTTCAAGATAATTAATATTACCTTCTTCCTTCTTATTCTGGGACTTTGGGCAATTTCTTTTCCAATGTCCCTTTTCACCACAAAGGAAGCATTTCCCTTTGATCTTGGTTACTTTCTTGGTTTCCTTCTTGGTAGGCCCAAGTTGCTTTTTCTTCTGTCGTTTCTGGACCTTCTTACGGGTCTTAACAGTAGCAACTTTACCAACCAAATGAATCTGTTGACCTTGGTTTTTCACAAGGATTTTTTCAGCGCTTTGAACATCTTGCATCAGGCCCTGCAAGGTGTATTCCTTTTTGTTCAAGGTGTAGTCCAACTTGAACTGATCAAAGGAATCTGACAGCGAGTTAAATACCATATCAATTTTGGTCTCACCATCAATCTCATCACCATTTAGTTCAGCAATATTGAGATGTGCTATGACTTTCATCATGTGATCTTTCACAGATTGTCCAGGTTTCATCCTAAGATTCATAACAGCAGTCACTGCCTCTCTCTTAGTCGTCCTAGACCTCATAGCAAACATTTCCTCTAGAGACATCATTATATCAGCAGCGGACTCCATTCCTTCATGTCGCTGTTGCAACACGTTGGAGATAGTGGCCATAATGTAACATTTTGCCATATCATCAGAAGTCTTCCACTGCTCATACTCATATCTTTGCATCACACTAGATTCATTATTAGGAAGGGGTGGTTTAGGAGTAGTCAGAACAAATTTATGTTTTTCACTTTGCAGCAACAACCCAATTTTCCTTTTCCATGTGACATAATTATCTCCAGTTAAGGTGTTATCTTTCAGGATGTTCATAAGTGATGGGGTCATGATTTCTGATTAAAACAAAAACATATATAAGTAAATAATCATGATAAAGCACTTTTAAATATTTATCTTGAATTAAATAAATAATTCAATCGTAAAAATTCAACGGTGATCCAACACCCATAAATCTTACGCCTCCTTTGGGAGTTCGTACTATTTACTAGTTGGACTAGGTCCCACCTAATTGTTAACATAACAACCAGCGTTTTCAATTTTAGCCTTGCAATTTTATTAACAAGAACTCTTGGGAGGATATTAATAAAATTACATTGAGTGTGTCACCAAGATATCGACCCTCAATTTTCTCTCACGAGAATTGATCGGGACAAATATGTATTATATTTAGGCCCTCAGATCCTTACCTTATGTTCTGTTTTCATGCGTTTTTGTGTCTCTTATGGGTTGTTTTGTGCTTATTTGAAGGAAATGATGCAGAGACAGGCTTGGAAGCACATTGTTATGATTCCAGCAGAAAAGGAGCACAAACAGGTCTATAGTGCGGGTCGCAACCGCAATCCAGCCGCACTCCAGCCGCACTTATGTGCATAGCCGGGGCAGAATGCAAGTACAGAGATAAAGTGCGGGTACAGTGCGGGTCAGCTAACCGCACTCCACCCGCACTATTGCCAAACAAGAGAAGCTGCGCAGTCACCTGACACTAGAGTGCGGGTACTGTGCGGGTAATCGAACCGCACTCTACCCGCACTTGCATCAAGAACTGAAGAACAGAATCGCACCTGACACTAGATTGCGGGTACTGTGTAGGTCATCGAACCGCACTCTACCCGCACTTGCATCAAGAACAAAAGAGCAGAATTGCACCTGACATTAGAGTGCGGGTACTGTGCGGGTCATCCAACCGCACTCTACCCGCACTGTTGCTCAAGACAGTAGGTAGATTTTGCACCTGAGAAGGAAGTGCGGTCATAGTGCGATGCCAAGTGCGGGCTAAGTGCGGGTCAAGTGCGGGTAATTCAACAGCACTCCACCTGCACTAATGTCCTGATCCGTGAACTGAAGTTGCAGGCAACCCATACAGTGCGGGTACAGTGTGGGTAAACCACCCGCACTCCACCCGCACTCCGAGCGCGCCAGTCTGATTTTCAAAGCTTAAGTGACCTATTTTTGTATTTAGTATAAATATAAAAGTATAGAAACGTTTTAAGGAGCTTTTAACTCCGTTTTAGGCAGATTAGACATTCTTAGATCTAGTTTCTCTCTCTACCTCTCATCCACACATTCTCTACTCAACTTCAAGGAAGTTAGGAGATTGGAGCCACTTCAAGGAAGGAGATATTCTCCAAGGGTTATTTCTTTCTCCTCTCTACTGATTTCCTAGTTGTAATGAGTAGCTAAATCCCCTCTAAGGGGTTGATGGAGTAGTTAGTTTAATATTGGGCTTGTACATAAACTTGATATTATATTTATATTCATGTCTATCTTCCATTGATCTATTCTTGTTGTGAGTGTTTATAATTGATTTCTTGTGTAGATACATGATCTTTGCAAGATGTCTTTATATTATGAATGGGTATTGCATCTAGATATACATCCTATTTAGTTGTTTAATGCTCTAAAGAATAGACGGCAAGTCATGAATTCCGACTCTTGAACCGCGGTTTTAATCTAACCTCGATCGTATTTCCAGCACTATACATCCTAGGTCGGAATCCGTGAAAGAGTTAGAAGTCATCACTATACATCCTAGGGTGACTATTTGTAATCGGTTGAGTCAATGTTAGGTAGACGAGCTTCATTTCTAGAATCCGGTAAACAATCAACTCTATACATCCTAGGTTGGTAGTTTACAAGGATTAATCCCTAATAGGTGGTCCGCACTATACATCCTAGGCTGGCCACCTTCTGGGGATAAATAACCGACTCTATACATCCTAGGTCGGTTACCTTGAAGAGCCGTGCTATTGACAAGTTTGTTACATTGCCCAGTATTTGCTTTCGAATCCATTAACTCCTTAGTTTCCATCATCTATATATCCTTCACTCCATTTTCCCCTTTCATTTTATTTACTTATTTATTTGGTGTTATTTAGAATTGGTTCACAATCTACATTTTCACCAATTCATGTTTTGCTATTTATATATACATACCATTGCTTTAGCTTTAACTAATTTGGCTAACTCCGCTCCCTGTGGACGACACCCACTTGCCACTATATTTATGTTTGTAAACTGATTTAGGCTTGTGTGGTTTCTTTAAATATTATTTGACGGACTAATCTTTTAAAACGACATAAGGGAAAAAGGTCCTTGTCAAAATGGCGCCGCTGCCGGGGAGCGGCATGTTAGTTTAATTAGTTATGCATGAGTAAGGCTAGTCTAGTAATATTCCTGCTCTGCCCTATCTGTTCCTCGTTTATGTTGTGCTTTATTTGTTGTGAAATTTCAGGATTTTAGGTATATGCACGGACGAAGATCGTTGAGAGGAACATTGTTTCCAGTTAGCGATAACATCAATCGGTTCGGTAGAAGAATAGAGCAGTTAGAGGGAAATATGGACGAGCATAATCAGCATGAGCAGCATGCTAGAGAGAATGAGCAACAGGCTCGAGAGAATGAGGGAAGCGTACATGGGGATGAAGAGCTAGGCCTCACCATGGGCGAGTACACTCTCCCGTTTGTAGGGAATGTGCCCACTGCTATAGTACTGGATGATGTAACAAGGCAGTACGAGTTGAAAACTATGCACATCAGCCTCCTACCGTCGTTTAGTGGGCGAAGTACCGAATATTGCCTCCAATTTATGAAACAATATGGAGCCACCCTAGAAACCTTCCCTGTAATGGCTCGCCAAGCAGTATTGACAAGGGAGCAGCTTCATCTGAGGTGTTTCCAATATTTTCTGAAAGATGCAGCCATGACTTGGTACATGAACTTGAGGCCGGGATCACTGGTGACATGGAGCCAAGTCTGCAAGGTTTTCTTCAACAAGTATTTTCCGTCACAGAAGGCTAAAGACCTAAGGTTGAAGATAGCTTCTTTTGTCGAAGACGGTGAACCATTCCATGAGGCATGGGAGAGGTTCAACTTATTGTTAGCACAAATGCCACCGCATACATACCATCCAGAATTGAAGGTTAACTCCTTCTATAGTGGACTTTCATCAATAACCCAAATGATGGTGGATAATGCATGCGGAGGTACCATTGCAGACAAGAGGGCAGTTGAAGCTTATGACATTCTGGAGAAGATTGCCTAGAACTCACAACAGAGGACATCACATGTGAGGAGGGGTGGAAGAATAGAAGTGGGTCAGGATACCCAAGTGCAAATCCAGATGTCTAGAATGAACAAGGAGCTTCAATCAATCAAGGAGCTGATAACAGGAAAACCAGGGCCTCCCAAGGAGTTAGTCAAGTCATGGGGGAGATTGAAGGGGGAGAAGGGCATTTCAGTCAGGAAGAGCAAGCCTAAGCCCTTGGAGAATTCCCAAGGCAGCCTAGGAATGACCCATATTCGAATACATACAATCAAGGGTTGAGAAATCACCCAAACTTGTCTTGGTCCAACAACAACCACCTAGGAGCAACCATTCACCAAGGTGGCAACAACAATTACCAAGGTGGAAACAACAACCAAGGGTACCAAAATCAGGGGTACAATAGATACAATCAAGGGGGAAACAACAACAATCAATGGGGAGGTTCAAGTAGTAACCCACCATCCAACTTCAATTCCCACGCTTCCGCTAGCCAACCAAAGGATAAGTCTCTAGAGGAGATAGTGAGTACAGTTATCAAAACTGTTGGTATCGGGTCGGAAGCCCTCAAGAACACCTTACATGCCTCTGAGCAACGAATGTCAGCTTACATGCAGTCCAATGATCAGAGAGCCAACAGTCATGGAGCGTCACTGAAGAAGATGGAAACTCAGTTGGCACAGATTTTTGATGCATTGATGAAGAACAAGGAGAAGGCAACAAGCTCCGATGAACATGTTAACATGTTAGAGGTTGTTCAGTTAGGAGGTGAGGAAACCGAAGCAAGTATGGTAGAGGTTGCGGATAAGGAAGATAGGGGAAGTAACATAGGCTCCCCCAGTAAACTTGAAGACCCCGGGAGTTTCGTCATAGATGTACAACTTGAGGATTCACCAAAGATGGGAGCGGTCCTTGATATGGGGGCTAGCATCAATATGATGCCATTAGAGATCTACGAACAGCTGACGATTCAATCAATCAAGCCCACCTCCCAGACTCTCCTCATGGCTGACAATTCTCCCATCACCCCAGTAGGTATTGTGGAGGAAATTTATGTGAATGTGCACGGTTTGATGGTGCCGGTAGAATTTGTTGTGTTGGATTGCAAAAGAGAAGAATCCAACGGTAGAGACTGGAAACTACTGTTGGGGAGGCCGTTCATGGCCACAGCAAGTATGGTGATCGATATTTGTTCTAGGGACATTTCCTTCAGCTGTGGAGGGCAAAGTGTGAACTTCAAGGTAACATCCCCTAGAACAAGCCAAGTTAGAGATTGTTTAGTCTTGGAGGCACAAAATTCCAGAAAGAAAAGGAGTCGGGTGCCCACCCTTGTGCAAGCCTTTGAAGGTGTCAAGGAGATGGAATTGGGAAACCAAGACTGCATCAAGGAGAGGCAAGAATCAGAATTCGAAGAGGAAGAAGCAAATACTGAACTCTTCGATCAATTGGGTGAGCTCGAACAAGACAACACAAAGCTCAAACTGGAGGTTTATTTGCTGAAGACAGAGAATGTACAGTTGAAGACTAAATTGCATTATCTCTCATCAGTCAACAACGGGTTAACTGAACAAGTAGTGGAGCTTGCCACCAAAAAGGAGTTGGTCTCCAAGAACTTAGATGCATTGGCAAGACTCTCCGAAGAGTTTGAGGAAGACTATGGGACAAGGACAAGGAAACTTCAACTAGGTGTGGAGGAGTCCGCAAAAGCGGTAAGAGAATTGCATGAACAGTTGAGCTCAAAAGATGATAAGTTGAAACAGGCTAAGGTCAAGGAGGGGGATTTGATTGAACAACTCGCCGTGATGGAAAACAATGTCAAATCCCTCAGATTCGGACAATAAAAAGTGGCCCACGCCAACGATCGAACAGGGAGTTTCCCTAACCGTCCTATTACTTGCTACTTTTGTGCCAAAAAAGGGCACACTAAAGCTTATTGCTTTAGTTTCCAAAGATTAAAAGCAAGTGGAGTTAGTTCTAGGATAAACCCACCAAAGGTTAAACAAATATGGGTTCGAAAGAACTTAGTGGGACAAATGAGGAGAGTGGGGAGAGATGCAGTGCATAGGCATTTGGCACCGGTTTGGGTGGCCAAGTCGAATATGCTCCCCATTCCGGTCAAACCTCCTTTGGTTGACCGGGGCCCACTTTGAGTGCATTGCACTCATTTTTGAATTAATTTTATTGTTTTTATTTTTATTTTTACTTTTCGGATGGTTAGTTTTGTTGTTGTAAACTTTTGAGACTGTTTGAGTTTGTTTTGGTACAGATACAGTTGCAGGGCAGAATTCAGGAGTCTGTCTAGGGGAACAGTGTGGTTAGAGTGCGGGTCAGTCACCCGCACTCCACCCGCATTTTTGTCGCGCAGTATATATATGCCTGTCGTTTTCTAGGGCTCCACTTGCCACAAAAGAGCAAAACCAACTGCAAACTTCAAAATTTTCCCTCTTCCCAGCTAAAGGTATTCCGTGTGTGCCACGTTTTCGATTTTTCGGCAACTAAGGTATGAATTCTTACTCTAATTTCATTTCACATATCTCTAATCCAAAACCCTAACCCTCTTTATCATGATTTTTTGCCTCTTATGCATGAAATTCATTAGTTAGGGTTTTGACCCTTGTTTTTGCTTTTGCTAATGTCTAAGAGAGTGGAAGGTTGTGTGTTATCTATTTTGCATGTGATGTATTCATTATTAATTGATTTTCTATTTTGCAATTAGATTTTCAAACTATGAATTGGGTTTATATGGTTGAATGGTAGCCGATACATGAGTTAGAGTCATTTTGTTGTTGATTCGTTCGATGATGTACCGGAATTTTGAGATGTATACATGAATTAAACTCTGCATTTGCTAGTGTCTGGTGACGAGTTAGAGTGCGGGCACAGTGCGGGTCACTCACCCGCACTCTACCCGCACTTTATCCTCTTGGCAGAATTTTTGTACTTTCATATTCCTGCATCATAACCTCGTGTTTCTTTGATTTGAATATTGCCTTACAACTATTTTTAATGTACAGATGTCAGGGAGACCCAGAAGAACGCCTAGGCAAAGCAGTCAGGGTTTCAAACGAAGACGGAGGCGAGGCCCCCAAGTTCCTCTACCGTGCATCAGGCACCCTGATTTCGAGGAACGCTTAGACTATTTCAGGGAGTGAGACATAGTGGTAGAGAGGGGAATAGCGGTTGAAGAACTGGAAGGCACCCCAATTCCACCAATGATTGAAGCAAGGGGATGGGAAACCTTTGTTAGCCCCCCCCCCCGATGTATTATCGACGTGTGGTCGAAGAGTTCTTTGCTGGGTTGGTACCTAAGGCTTTTCAACGCTCTTCCTCGGTTCTGGTCCGTGGGATAGAAGTCCGGATGACTATAGCGGACATAAATAGGTATTATAGGACTGAGCTTCCAGTTGATCCCGAAGCAGTCGGACGTCTAAGGCAAGGGATGACTTGGAGCGAATTCTTTGTGACCCAAAATGTGGACTTTGCAAATCAGTTAGTGATCCGTCCGATGGATTTTTGGGTGGCCCCTGATCACCGTATGAAGCACACCAACTTAAGGAGCGAGTTGGGGTTCTGGCATGTCTTAATCTCCCATTCCTTGATTCCCAGAAAGCACAGGACCTCAGTGAACTTCAATGCAGCCATGATTCTGTACTGTATACTGCAGAATCAGTTGGTCGACATCGGCTTTCTGATCAAGAGAGAGATCCTTGAGATGGGAGGGGTCAGGGTGGACAAGCAGCCACTCATTTTCCCTAGCCTCATCACCGCATTCTGCAGAACCGCCGGAGTAGATTTCGGATCCGATCCTTTCGAATGCGGTTTGGGGCCGGTAGGGCGATTCACATGGAACGACCAGATCAGAGAGCGAGACCCCTCTGGTGTCAGGGTCTGAACAGGGAGGAGAAAACCTGCTCGAGGGGGTAGCACGAGCAAACAGCCGGAAGACATCCCGGAACCACCGGATGTGGAGCCGGTTTACATCGATTATGGTGATTATAGGCCCGTAACTTCCTCACCCCCGCAGGAGACATATGGAGAGGTTCCTTGGCAGACTTTGCTTACTGGATTGGAGAACCTCAGGATCGAGGTCGCCGAAAATAGGAGGCAGATCACTGAGAGCAGGGCGGAAGCAAATGAGTACTTCACGGATATTTGGGGCAACCTCACAGACATGAGGGAGGCACTCAGTCTTCCGAGTTATCCACAGAAAAAGAAGAGGTCAGCTGCTTTCTCACCTCCTTCAGGGGGCCCAGCCATTGACCCATATGGGGAAGAGCTCAGAGCTGCTTTGGAGAGATCCAGGAGGGAGCAGGAAGAGCGGATCAGATCAGAGATCGACCCCAAAGGCAAAGGGATCGCCAGTGAACCGGAGAGGGAGTTTTCCGACGATGATTGACCATCCTTTCTTTTTCTTCATTATTGATCAGAACTTTTACTGCTTGTATTTATATTTGTATTATCTTTTAAACGGCTTAGACTTATTTTTTCTTTTCTTTTCGCATTTAATTTTCGTTGGTAGAGTTGTTGTGTGGTTTTAAGCTAGGTTGTGCATCTTTTCGGAAGCACACAACAACACGAATGGACATCGACCGATCTTCCTTCTAAAGGGAGTTTTCTACCTTCGGTTTTGTACTTAAATTTTTTATGAATGCGATTTAGTTTTTGTTATGATGAATGAGCTTGGTCGAATGTATGTCTAGATTCGGTTTGGGGGTGTTAATCCCTCATTCCGCCCTTTATTGCGATTATGCTTATTCTTACCAACAATGGGGGCATTGTTGAGTTTTGGTTTGGGGGTGCATCACGCCTCCGCCGTGTACATCACGCCTCCGCCGTGTACAGTTTAGTGTCCAATTTTTCAATTTTGTCGCTTGTCCATTTTTTATAAACTGTAATCCAGTATGGGTATGATGCTTCTAGAATGTTTTTTTGACGAGTCTCTTATATGTGCTCTGACCTTGTGATGTTGTTTGGTGCCACTTAAGGCTTAGCTTGCACCATCATGGGTTAGTTCCATCCGTTGGTATGAAGTATTGGGGACTCATTGTTCCCATGTCTTGTTCTAATAGTGGAGATGCCTGTGAGATCACAAACACAAGCATGAAAGTGCGTTTTCCGAGTGCATTATTGATTATTCTTAAACACGCCTCTCGTCATATATGTCATGTGCCATAGGACTTGCATTATTTTGTGAATGCGTGATGGATGTTTTCATTCCCTTTTTAGATGGTTTTGGAAGTGATAGTAGGGAATGCATGTTTATTGAAGTACCTCTATAGCCTAAACACCACTTACCATATTGTGTGTTCCAAAGCCGATTTGAGGCCAAACACTTACCTCTTCATTGGTACCACATTCAACCATATACCCAATAGCCTAAACACATGCCTACCCTTGTAATAATCATGTTAGGATGGGAAATGGTAGTGAGAAAAAGAGTTAAAATGGTCCCACAGTGGGTAAAATGAGATAGATGTTGAAAATATGAAAGAAAAGGGTAAGTTATGCACTCTAAATGCCTAAAAAGGGAAGATGGTAACAACTCAAATGGAGTACAACATTGTTAGTTGGAAATTGTCAAAAGAAAAATTTAAAGAAAGATTGTACTTGAAGTGCCATAATGAGAGTGTTTTATGCTAAACACGCCCAAATGGAATGCAAATGTTGAGGGAAAATGTGGGTTAAATGGTTTCCTAGAGGGTTGCATTTAAAGCAAGAAAAGAACATGGTGTGGGAGTAGGGATTTTATTCTAGCATGATTGGTGAGTTGACCTCCTAAAAATTCCATATTCTGTTTTGTGTAAACTCATTCACCCCCACAGCCACACTATAACCGGTTGAAAAGCCCTATTTGATCCATGTAAGTCTAGTTTGGGAATGTAGGTTGAAGTACGATCTTTCGCATCCATGGCATGGTGACTCGTTCCTAGGATATTTCATTGCTTAAATCTTATGCAGAATCTTCTTTGCATACTTGTTGTGTGGAACTTAGGACTCTTGAGGAAAGAAAAGAGGGAATCCATGTGAGCTTTAGAATTGAAGCGAATTATGTTCAGGGTATGGGAGTAAGTGGTCCTAAATTCATGAATGCCTTTAGGTGTGAGATTCGTGTTCGTACGAGCCTCCCTTGGGTGTCTCCAAACTGCTCTTGATCTTGTGCATATGTTTTTCTCCTCTCGATCACATATATTTGTATCATATCACACATGGGACTTGCGACATTGTTGATGTATTGTGTAGGTATTTAGAAATTACTTTCAGTTGGCGTCTTACTGTTTTGAATAGATTTGCTCGAGGACGAGCAAAGGTTTGGTTTGTGGGTGTTTGACCGGGCCAAATATGTACTATATTTAGGCCCTCAGATCCTTACCTTATGTTCTGTTTTCGTGCGTTTTTGTGTCTCTTATGGGTTGTTTTGTGCTTATTTGAAGGAAATGATGCAGAGACAGGCTTGGAAGCACATTGTGATGATTCCAACAGAAAAGGAGCACAAACAGGTCTATAGTGCGGGTCTAGTGCGGGTCCAGTACAGGTCGCAACCGCACTCCAGCCGCACTTATGTGCATAGCCGGGGCAAAATGCAAGTACAGAGATAAAGTGCGGGTACAGTGTGGGTCAGCTAACCGCACTCCACCCGCACTATTGCCAAACCAGAGAAGCTGCGCAGTCACCTGACACTAGAGTGCGGGTACTGTGCGAGTCATCGAACCGCACTCTACCCGCACTTGCATCAAGAACAGAAGAACCGAATCGCACCTGACACTAGAGTGTGGGTACTGTACGGGTCATCGAACCGCACTCTACCCGCACTTGCATCAAGAACAGAAGAGCAGAATTGCACCTGACATTAGAGTGCGGGTACTGTGCGGGTCATCCAACCGCACTCTACCCGCACTGTTGCTCAAGACAGTAGGTAGATTTTGCACATGAGAAGGAAGTGCGGTCACAGTGCGATGCCAAGTGCGGGTAATTCAACCGCACTCCACCCACACTAATGTCCTGATCCGTGAACTGAAGTTGCAGGCAACCCATACAGTGCGGGTACAGTGCGGGTAAACCACCCGCACTCCACCTGCACTCCGAGCGCGCCAGTCTGATTTTCAAAGCTTAAGTGACCTATTTTTGTATTTAGTATAAATATAAAAGTATAGAAACGTTTTAAGGAGCTTTTAACTCCATTTTAGGCAGATTAGACATTCTTAGATCTAGTTTCTCTCTCTACCTCTCATCCACACATTCTCTACTCAACTTCAAGGAAGTTAGGAGATTGGAGCCACTTCAAGGAAGGAGATGTTCTCCAAGGGTTATTTCTTTCTCCTCTCTACTGATTTCCAAGTTGTAATGAGTAGCTAAATCCACTCTAAGGGGTTGATGGAGTAGTTAGTTTAATATTGGGCTTGTACATAAACTTGATATTTTATTGATATTCATGTCTATCTTTCATTGATCTATTCTTGTTGTGAGTGTTTATAATTGATTTCTTGTGTAGATACATGATCTTTGCAAGATGTCTTTATATTATGAATGGGTATTGCATCTAGATATACATCCTATTTAGTTGTTTAATGCTCTAAAGAATAGACGGCAAGTCATGAATTCCGACTCTTGAACCGCGGTTTTAATCTAACCTCGATCGTATTTCCGGCACTATACATCCTAGGTCGGAATCCGTGAAAGAGTTAGAAGTCATCACTATACATCCTAGGGTGACTATTTGTAATCGGTTGAGTCAATGTTAGGTAGACGAGCTTCATTTCTAGAATCCGGTAAACAATCAACTCTATACATCCTAGGTTGGTAGTTTACAAGGATTAATCCCTAATAGGTGGTCCGCACTATACATCCTAGGCTGGCCACCTTCTGGGGATAAATAACCGACTCTATACATCCTAGGTCGGTTACCTTGAAGAGCCGTGCTATTGACAAGTTTGTTACATTGCCCAGTATTTGCTTTCGAATCCATTAACTCCTTAGTTTCCATCATCTATATATCCTTCACTCCATTTTCCCCTTTCATTTTATTTACTTATTTAATTTGGTGTTATTTAGAATTGGTTCACAATCTACATTTTCACCAATTCATGTTTTGCTATTTATATATACATACCATTCCTTTAGCTTTAACTAATTTGGCTAACTCCGCTCCCTGTGGACGACACCCACTTGCCACTATATTTATGTTTGTAAACTGATTTAGGCTTGTGTGGTTTCTTTAAATATTATTTGACGGACTGATCTTTTAAAACGACATAAGGGAAAAAGGTCATTGTCAAGAATCCCTCCTTGGGGAGTAGATTTCGTTTAAGTCAATTGTCTAGTCTATCCTTGTAAGGAAGTATTTTGTTAAATTCCATTTATGGACGCCCCTTGGGGGGATTACCAAAAATAATAAAACTCAACTAACCTTGGAGGCCATAGGCGTTCTAACACACCTTCTCCCACTCAATTATTTAAGGCGTGTGATTAAATTCCAAAGAATGATTTTACCAAGTTATCTAGATGCCAATTAGATACCTAAATCATTCAATGCATGTTCATACCAAAAGAGATATATGAGTGGCACTCCTATTCTATATGACATGTTATCATACAATAACAAATATTGTAATATTTATACATAAAAAATAAATAGCCACAATTTTGGTCCATCCTAGAAAAGCATGTAAATTACAATTGTATGGAATACAAAAACTCCTTTCTTGGCGGACAAGACTTCAAGCGACCATCTCGCTCACAAAACTCGCGCGCCCAAAGATCACCACAGCAGCCCATGTGCACGCCTAGCCCATGCAAGGGCATGAGCTGCCGCACGACCAGCCTATGCATGGGTCGCGCGCTGCTGCACCGCAACAAGCGCATCTGAACGCTTGGTTGCGTGCGCGCTTGTTGTCTCGGTGCGCATGGGTGCCAAGACGGGTTCCGGATGCTCCAATTTCTTCAAATCTTCGAGTCTTCGAATCTTGAATATATTACAGCTTATCTTATACAATAAAATACTGCAGTAATTTTTTTTTATTATTAATAAAAAAACTGCAAACAAAAAAAAAACTGCAGTATTTTTAATACATTAAAAAAAACTGCACTATTTTATACAACATAAAAAAATAAAACAACTATCAAGAAGGAACTTGTGACGATAATAGGCCACCCTTCTTGTTACAATTCCGAAACAAAAATTACATGGAAAATCTAGGACCAAAATTGAGCAATAACAATTCACTTTATAACAACATATATAAATCCATACATTCGACATGTAATTATATATGCGAATACCTAGAGTGCCATCTCTTTCTAAAACATGCATAATCACAATAAAAAGAAATAGATTCACGTATATATATGTTAATTAATTAAAGGGTACAACCAAGGCTCTGATACCAATTGCAGGGAAAAATTAACTAAAACCGCAGCGGAAGGCGAAAAGTAGATTTTCGTATAGTTTAAAATTTTTCTAAAGATTTGAACCTTAACCCTTTAATTAATTAAACACAAATATATGGTTAGAGTTAAATACCTCTTGTCGTGTGATCCGATTGACTTACGGCGATGGTAATCCGCAAGATCTTCAATCCTAGCACGTACGTGAATCACCTAGGAGCGTGGTCTCCCTTTTTTTTTCTTTGAATTGCTTACCTGAGAATGGATGTATGGAACTTCTGATCCTGATCTTCAATCCCAAAACACCAAGAGCCTAGAAAAATAGTTCCGGTTACATTTGAATTCACAATCGATATGATTGGAACTCGCGTAACCCTAAATCGAAAGTGTGCACAAAACTTTTTGATGTTAAAGGCTTGCAAGTGCACTATCGAATGAGAACTTATTTTTTTTTCTCTTGGCCGAAATTCTATGTGTATTGAGTAAGATTTTTATTTTTCAAAACAAACAAAAATCTCTCTCACTCAAGCTTCTTGTGGCCAAAATTTATCACCTTATATTTATAAGGTGACCGAAATTTCTCCTTCTCAAAATAGGGTTGGCCGAATTCTTTGTGTAGGAAATCTAGGGTTGGCCAATTTCCTTACTTGAAAAGGAATTGTGCTTTTCCCTAATTCCTATCAATTTAAGAATCCTAACCCTTATAGGACTAGGGTGGCCGAATTCTTTGTGTGGTATGGAGTGTATGTGGACTTAATCCTTACCACATTAGGACTCCTATCACTTAAGAGAATTCTAACCCTAATCCAACACATAGTATTTTATTTACTGATCAGGAAAAGATTTTGATTTAAACAATTAATTAATTAAATAATTAATTAATTTCCATTTAGTCAAAACAATAAAATAAAATAATATCTTGGGCTATTTTATTAGCCTTGCCGCCCACACCATATATATATGGGTCTAATATTATTTTTCTTATTTTATTTAATCCATTAGACTTTAAATAAAAGCCCACATGTGAACCAGACTTATTCTTACTAAAAGAAACAAGCTCACATGTCTCCTTTTAATATATTAATATAATAGAGCAGCCCATTAAATAAATAATAGACATATTATATTCTTAATATATTAAATGCAATTCTAGATGGACCCACAAATTGGTCCGGTAGAATATATCAAGTGATCCATGCAAGTACGTGTGGATTGTGGATCTTGGCGGGCTATCTAAATTTAAGCTTCAATAGACGTAACCTAATCATAATCAACAAATGATTTACTTAGGTCCGATCTATTAATTTTAACTCATTCCACTAAAGAGCTAAAATTGAACTCTTAAATAAAGATAGAATAAGGAGATGTTTCTCATTCATACCCTAGACAATCTTATAGGAGATGGTGTATCCTCGTGAATAATATCAGTAATCGTCAAGAGCTTATAGACCGCCTATAGCTCTCCAAGTTACCATATTTCCTCATATGACCACATTTTCAACTTGGATATTTTGACTTGTCCAGAAGCCATGTCTTCAATAATCATTATTGAAAACTCAACGTTGAGATTTAATATCCAATACCTCAAAACATCCATATGATGATATTATACTCTCATTTAATAAATGAAGCCACGATGTCCATATCTATAAATGAAGTCCACTATCGATTAACAAATGAATACCACCAAACTATCGAGGATAGACTATGCTATATAATCGTACTCATTGATAGCTCAAATGATAACACTTGCAACCATAAGTCCATCATTTATCTCAGGATTAAGATCGACTCTCCGATGGTCCTAATAATGAAAAGACTTATATCTAGTGACGATTCTAGATAAAGTATTTCATTGTGATCCTGTTCAATGCACCCAGTGCACTAGATTCTTTTACTCGAAAACCTTTCGATGATTTTAGACTCATCATAACTCATTTGCTCCCACTCAAATGCTAGTAAAAGAATTCTACAACTTTATCAAGTTAGAGGTGCCCAACCTTTAACTTAAGTTGTGAACGTTATTCAAGACTAACTAAAGAATTGTGTCTACCTCACACATATCCGGATGTATGAACAATTCTTCATATCTCATAGTCTTTTGATCTTATGATTATTTACCTTGAAAATTATAATAATAAATGCTATAAGTATTTGTAAGAATCAGAAAACACTTTATTAATATGAAAAGATTGTCAATTACAATATTACACTCTTGCTATTGAGCATAATCCTAACAGACGTATCTTGCACCTGACCATAAGCACCTCAATACCTCCCCACTCTAGCTATAAAAGCCTCCAGCGACCTAGCCGAGGTAGGAAGAGGGGGAGCCAACGATCCAGATACCCCGACCAGGGTCATATCGTAGCCAGCAGACATACCAACCTCTGCATCAAAATCAGAACTGGCTGGAAGCCTGACATAGGAAGATGGAGGAGAATCAACAGTACCCCAGCCTGGTTGGGCTCCACCCAGGGATCGGTAGAGGTACTGCCGAAACTACCAAGACAACACAAGTTAATATCAACAAAGCTAATAAAGCAGTACATCGAAAGGAAAATAAGAAATATGTTTACCAGGAAGTGCATCGGAAATACGGAGGGAATATTCCGCCCTTCCTACATCAAAGGTATCCGAGGTAGGATACTACATGTCGACATAATTCCTGGCCATAATGGCCTTTAAGATCTTTTCTGACTCAGTGGAAAGCTTACCTTTCTCCAATGGGGGTTTCCCGCTAAAGCAGGTAGGAACCTTGAATTCAGTTCCTCCGATGTAAACCGATCTGCCCCATCCGCCCTTGACGATGACCCATTCCTCCCTCCAGGAGTTATCCTTCTTCGTGGCTCCTAGTACCACAAATTTCAAGTTGTTCTTTGCCCGAGCATAGAACTGTCTCTTCGGACCCGGGGCGTTGGCAGCAATTTGAAACACATATCTGAGCTTGTCAGGTCCCGGTTCCCGATCAATGTTATCCTTCTGACATTGCTTCCTCCACAACACCAGGAACCCCACCAGGTGCCTCCAAAATCCTGGTGTCAGCTGGAGGGGAGCTAACTGTAAGACATGTAGCACCCTACGTAAGGTAGGGTGGAGGGGTAGCTTGACTCCACAATCGAAGGCTGCCGTATGAATCAGGACCTCGCCAGTAGAAGGAGAATACATGTCATACTCCCGTGGAGGGACGGCAATAGTGATCTTCAAATTTCTCCGTAAACGTTTGATGGTTTCCGGAGTGCTGGTAGAAGGAGGGACACATCTATACTCATACGAAAAGGCTAGTACCCTCCATATACTGTCTGTGACCTCGCCGGCTCGGTCCCTGCCTACCCCAGCAGCGATTCTTGTTTCTCCACTCGACTCCTGGTCGACATCAATAGGAGCATCGAGATTGTTCGAAAAGCCCGTCTCAATTGCAATATTCTGGTTAGAACGCCGGTGCTGAAAGGGAACATCATCCCCGCTATCACTATCGACGCGTGCCCTTTTTCTAGGGGTAAGACTCCAACTAGCCGCCTCGTTGCCATCGAACAGCTACTCAATGCTGTCGCCACCAGGTGAAAACATGATAACAGGTTCAAGGTTCTGTTTCTGGAAGAAGAAAAATTAAAGGGTTGAAGACGAGGACAAAGGCTAAGATTTTTTCTTGTCTTGCTACTCATGTAGATTGAGAAAGCTAAATGAAAGAATAAGTAAGTCACGGTGAAGGAGCAAGGTCCACTTCTATAGTGTTAGATGCTTGTAACGGGCAGAGAGGGTATTAAAGTCGCGGGATAATCGGCAACGTGGAGGGAACGATTTTGGGAATGTGCGCCCCTAAAAATTTTATTTTTCCTTTTTTGAATTTGACCTACCCTGGTCAGCCACACGGAAGGCTCAATGAAATCAGCGTGCAAAAGGAAGATTCCCTTCTGCGAGATGGTTACAAGAAATTCTCCGAGTATTATCTATCCTGACTCCAACCCTAACCTGGTACCGGTGTTCAAGTCAGGAGGGACTTCTGTTAACAATGATTTTTGGCAAGGGACCAAAGGAGAATTTTCCAACTAGTATCAACCCGATGGACGCCAGTCCTAGCTTCCGGGTGACCAGCAAGGTTAATGCCACTACCTAGATGGATACGATACTAGCTCCTGATATCAACTCAAGGTACAACGGTAGATCGCACACCTAGCACCCCTCAAGTGCCTCAACGTCAATCAAGGTACCCGGTACCCCGATGCTCGCCTTGATACTACCTCGACTTTCACCTAGTACCTAATACCTCGATGTATATATTCGGAGCCCTTCAAAGGCAGGTACCTTGCCTGCCAAGCAATACGAAGATGACCGCGAAGACACAAGTGCCACTCCATCAAGAGACATAACAAGCTTCATGCCGGTAAGATCCTACTGGTGTACCATCGCTTCTTCCTACCAAAGAATTCAGAATCAGAGTTTCCCTCCAAGCTCAATGAAGAAGGAAAGTTGACTCCATCTCCGAAATAAAGCGCCATTAATGAGACTTGATTAGAATTCAGATTCAACAGTAATTAACCGGATCAAATACTGCGCCTTTAGCTCCACGCAATGCCTTTCAACACCTAAAAAAGGACACTCGATAATCCTCATTAAAGGAACCAGATTTCATGGGGATTTTTTGATGAACTATATATACGGCATTGAAGGGTAGACAAAAGAGGCTTTTTTCCTGAATACGAAGATCTCCAAAGGCAGAGAGAGTTATTTTCCGGTGGAATTCCCTTGTGAAATTCTCCGAAGCCCGTAAGAGTCCATTAACGCTCATTGGGAGAAAATATCCACTTGTTAACATATACATTTTCTCCACTACTATCCTGTGTAAGAGAGTGAAAAATGAGAGAAGAGAGTATACTGTGTAAATTCATTATAATATTCTTGAATAAAACAGTGTTATTTCATATCTCCTCGATCTTTCCTATATTGCTTCTTATTTACATTACGAGGAAGGATCGCGGTACCGAAGGTACCTATCCCGCTACTGGCTACCGGTAGTGGGCGAGGGTGTCAATCGAGATTTCGCTCCCTGAGTGATTTTTCTGTTAACAACATTCTTTCATTGGATTTCTCTTATTCGAGGGTTTATTTCATACTCTCCTATAAGGGAGGTCCCGGTACCAAAGGTGCCTACCCCACTGCCACCTACCGGTAGCGAACAAGGGTGTTAAATGGAATTCTACTCCCCGAGTGATTTTCCTGTTAACAACATGTATTTTGTGTTTTGCATGTTCTAGAATTTTCTTCATGTTTAAAGAGCTAGGCTACATTACTTTTAGTATTTTTATGCCTGTTAATAGCCAAAATTGGCTAAGGACCAAAGGGAAATTTTCCACCTCCCATACCTGGTTCCATACCCGAGAGTTTCACCAGGAGACCTCTCAATCTAGAGCCGAGCTACTATACCATCCCAGAAACAAGGGCGGGCTCCAGAAACATCCGGGATAGAGCCCGGACCCGAGAGCCTCCACCAGGAGACCTCTCTATCCAGAGCCGAACTGCGATACCACATCAGGAACAAGGACGGGCTCCGGAAACATCCGGGATAAAGCCCAGAACGATTAGATCTAGCCCGCATCACCAAAACTAGAAGCTCCCCGAAGTCGAGGTCATCTCGCAAGTGCTCTAGAGACTCGTCTGTACCTCAATTGACACAGAAGAATGTCCCTAAAAGGCCGCGAGGTCAGTCGAAGCCACACCTAGCTTCAAAAGGTCAGTCGAGGCCACACCTAGCTTCGAAAAGGTCAAGGGAAGCTAGATTTGCCTCCAAGCTGGATGTAACTTCTCAGATATCAAGGTCGAAATACTAATCAACCTCCCTGGTTGATGCACCACACCATATCGTCATATCCAACGATCTCCATAAAGGATCATACTGGAAGGATACGAGGAATGCATAGAATCATATCTGGAAACGTTACCTACATGCAGAACAAGTAATAAAATCCAAAAAGGAAACAAACTGATCTCCACCACGATACTCTCAATTCGGACGTCAATCCAAAAGTCAATGACATTAAAGCAAGAAAACCGCCCGATAAGGAAGAGACTGAGAAATTCAAGGGAGAATCAATCTGTTGACCTACAAACTATGTATAAATAGAAAAGAAAAGAAATGAAAAAAAGAGGACTACTATTCGACAGGCATACGACTAACAATCGATCATTCCCTAGAAAGGGTTGAGAGAAAAGAGAGAAGAACCTCTTTATTTGTATACCATTCATGTTCAATAAAAAAATTCTTGCTTACTTGTCACTTTATAAATCACTGTTACATATACAATAAATTTTGGCCACCACCTATGTGGTAGTGGTCTTGAGGGCGTTAACTGAGATTTCTCATCCCGAGCAAAATTTCCGTTAAGACTTTCTGGCGCCGTCTGTGGAAACTTACACCCAACTAACCAATCGTTTGCATTTATATTTTCATTGTTTTACAGGAACTATGAGGCTCCGCTCCTCCCAAGGCCAACACAGAGTCTTGGAGCAAGATCGCTAGATACTTCAACCAAAAGGTTAGAGCCCGGAATTTCAAGGAAGGGGATCTGGTACTTAGGAAAGTGACACTGAACACTCGGAAAAGGTCGGATGGAGTCTTAAGTCCAAATTGGGAAGGGCCATATTTGATAAAGCTAGTTGTTCGTAATGGAGCTTATAAACTCGAAGACATGGGCGGACGATCCATCAACCACACTTGGAGTGCAGATCATTTGAAGAAATTCTACCCTTGAAAGGAGTTTTCAAGCAGACTACCCCCACTTTGTTTTCATTACAAGACCCTAATAAAGATGTACTACATCTCGATCATTAATAAAGTAATTTTCCTTTCCTCTTCCATCCATGTCTCCAACTATGTTCAACATTAGTGACTATACCCTTGTATGGGAATTCGACATAAACCTCTCGAGACCAGGAAATAGCTCCATAGCTCTCCTGATGCCTTGGTCGGGCTACCACCCCCTAGAAGGATCTGAGTGTAAGAGCATAGTTGCCCTCCAGATCTCGAGACCAGGAAATAGCTCGATAGCCGTCCTGATGCCTTGGTCGGGCTACCACCCCCAAGAAGGATCTGAGTGTAAGAGCATAGTTGCCATCCAGATCTCGAGACCAGGAAATAGCTTAATAGCCCTCCTGATGCATTGATCAGACAACCACCCCTAAGAAGGGTCTGAGTGTAAGAGCATAGTTGCCATCAAGATCTCGAGACCAGGAAATAGCTTAACAGCCCTCTTGATGCCTTGATCAGACTACCACCCCTAAGAAGGGTCTGAGTGTAAGAGCATAGTTGCCATCCAGATCTCGAGACCAGGAAGTAGCTTAACAGCCCTCCTAATGCCTTGGTCGGGCTACCACCCCTAAGAAGGGTCTAAGTGTAAGAGCATAGTTGCCCTCCAGATCTCGAGACCAGGAAATAGCTCGATAGCCCTCCTGATGCCTTGGTCGGGCTACCACCCCCAAGAAGGATCTGAGTGTAAGAGCATAGTTGCCCTCCAGATCTCGAGACCAGGAAATAGCTCGATAGCCCTCCTGATGCCTTGGTCAGGCTACCACCCCTAAGAAGGATTTGAGTGTAAGAGCATAGTTGCCCTCCAGATCTCGAGACCAGGAAATAGCTCGGTAGCCCTCCTGATGCCTTGGTCGGGCTACCACCCCCAAGAAGGATCTGAGTGTAAGAGTATAGTTGCCCACCAAATCCCAAAGACTAGGAAAAAGCTAAGTAGCCCTCCTAAAGTCTTGGTTGGGTTATCACCCCTAAATCTATATATATATATATACATATATATATACATATATATATATATAGATAATGTTTGCTTTCGTGTGTAGGATCAAAATCATCATAATTCCCTACACGAATCTTAATTATTGCTACAGATGCTACTCTGGATCCCATGCAAGACTAGAAACAGAATAAAATCTCTCAAAAAAAGCACTTCGATTTATCATTAAAGACAAGGGGAGCCTATCCCCCGATAAGGCTACATCCAAATGAGGAGCCCAACCCCCGAACTCGGGCTATAAAAAGAAGAAGAAAAATGAAAAATTGATAATGGCAAAACAGGGTGCCCACCCCCTTTTCCTGGCAATCAAAAGCAAGTCATCAACTTCAAGCTTTGGGACCCTCATGGCTCCCCTCCGCTGGCCCTCCTCCTTCCTGCTGATCCTCGCCATCAACCCCCTCTGCAGGTAGCTGTCCATCTGGGTTATCCTCGCCGATCGCTTCCTCCATTTAAAGGCTCCATCAGATGATCAGCTGGATCTTCCTCCAAAACTTCATTAATTACGTCCATAACCTCAAGAGGGACAGCCGCGTCAAGAAGGGCAACCAAGGACCCCATCTGGCTCCTGTCGACCTCCATCTCTGTTAAAGGGGGATCCTTAGATGGGCTCCTAATCTCTCACCAGCTCCCGATTGGTCCTCCTCGGATCGAGAAGACATCACTTTGCTGGAAGACTCCTCAGGACCCGAGGTGATAAAGGAAGGAAGATGGAATGAGGGATCTGACTGAGCGGGCTGCTTCCCAGTTCCTGTTGGGCTAGAAGGGACCACCTTGTCGCCCTCAGGGCGAGATAACTCGGCAGCTTTGAGCATTATTTCCTGTCTGTCCCAGCCCGTAATAGACGATAAATCAAAGGGAGGAGGAAGAGCTTCCGCGGCCTGAAAGGAAGCATAAAAATACCCGTCACTTAAGGAGGTCTCCGCATCAGCTTGCAGCTTGGCCACCTGAGTAATCAGAGACTGGTTCTCGAGGTCCAGCTTCTTAGCCTCAGATCTCCAAGAATCCCGCTGCCTAGCTGCCAGAGAGATTGAAGACGCTCCTGATCAAAAGATTGCTTCATCCTCTCATGATCGCAGCGAAGCTCAGCCATCTCGAGCTCGATTTTTCCCTGGCTGGAAGTCACCTCTTCCACTAAAGACCGAGCCTGCTTGAGCAGTTCCCCGGCTTTCTCGGCTTTAGCCTCGGCTTTTGCAGCCCGTTCACGAAGGAGGGCTAACTGCTGGCCCATCCCGACATTAACCTAAGGCCTACAAAATACAGAACCCGAGTTAGAAACTAAATGAATTAACAAAAGTAGCGTGAAGGAAATACAATTGCCTCAGCTAAATAGCAGACCCCTTGGTTATAAGGACGTCCACAGGCATATAAGCCATCTTAGAGATCCCGCCACCCGGACATGACGCTATGAACTACTCCAGGACCTCATCCCACCCCGTCGAGCTCAACTGAGGCCGGGAGCGACTGGGAGGAACCTTCGCGACACCTTTCCCAGAAGCAACACCTTTCCCAGAAACCTTCGAGGCCTTGGTTGTTGGAAGCACAGCGGAATCAGGTGTTTGAGCCGAAGGGGTAGCAACTTTAGCGGCCACAGCCGAGGGGGCAGAAGCAGCCGGGCTAACCACCTGGGGAGCTTTACCCAAAGCCCGGAAAGCCGGCGAGGCAAGAGTGGCCATCTTAGACCCAACTGGAGAGATAGACGAAGCCAGGGCAGGTTCGACCCAGAGAAGGGAAGAGAAGCTCCACCTTGGGGAGAGTGTGAGACGTGACAGGTGGCCGGCTCCACGATAAAAACTGTAAAAAAAAAATAATAAAAAAAAAGAAAAATGTTAGAACCAAGCCAAGTAAAAAGGAGAAGCAACTCAATGACACTTACGAGGAATAGCGTCTGAAATCCGCAAATACTTGTTCACCCTACGAGGATCAAAAGCTTCAGCAGTAGGGAACTTCGGATTCAGATAATTCCGGGCTAGAATAGCCTTTAAGACGGCTTCGGACTCAGAAGGCAGGGAGTCCCGGTCCCAAGAGGGCTTGTCACTGAAAGCCATAGGAACCTCGAATTCATGCCCTCCGATGAAAATCGAGCTCCCCCAGTCATCCCCCACCAGGATCCATTCCTCTTTCCACGAGGGGTCCTTCTTCGAGGCACCAGGAACGATGAAGTTGAGCTTATTCTTGGCCTTAGCATAGAACTGGCCTCAAGGAGCCTCAGACAAGCTCCCAATCTAGAAGAGATAAGCTAGCTCCTCTGCATCTGGCTCCCTCGTCACTTTACTCATCTAGCATTGTTCCCTCCATAATACAAGGAAACCAATCAGATGCCTCCAGAAGCCAGGCGTCAACTAGAGGGGAGAGAGCTGGATGGTGTTGAGAGCCCGCCGAAAGGTTGGATGGAGGGGAAGCCTGACTCTGTTCTCAAGAGCCGCCACATGAATCGGAAGCAGGCCTTTAGGGGGGTTGAAAAACTCGTAATTTTTGGGAGGCACCGAGATGGATACGCTGTCTAGGATGCCAAACTTTGACCTCAAGCGATCAATCAACACCGGGTCAACGGTGGAATCTGGGACAACCCGAAAATCGTAGGGAGGGAACCTCTCCACAAGGGGACCAGGAACCGAGACCCGACGCTCCCCCGTAGCGCCACTGGCCGCTTCTTTGTCGGAGTCATCATCGACGATATCTAAAGGGTGGTCGGGATGGTTGGAGAACCCAGTCCCGATAGATACATTCCTACTTGACCACAGACGTTGTGAGGTGGGCAGGGAATCATCGCCGTCAGAACTCCCCCTAGCCCGCTTCCCTAGAATATGACTGATGACCTCCTCGCCGTCGAATATGGAATCAGTTGAGTCACGACTATTTTTCGACATTATAGAAGACGAAGAATCAAGAAAGAAGCAAGCTCGAAGGAAAAGCTATGGAAATATTTCTCAGCAAAAAGTTTTTAGCTCGAAGAGATGTGAGGAAGATGAGGAGGAAAACAGACATATATATAGGCAGAAGGGCAACATCACCGAGATACTCGTCTGGTAACGGTAAAAAATCGATTACAGTAACGTAAGCGGATTAAACTCGAAAGCGGGCTAATCATCTCATGCCACATCACTTACGCAGTTAAGAGGATGATCTCCTCAAGATTCTGGTAACGGTAAAAAATCTTGGGGACTGTCGTAACACAATCAGATTAATTCGAAGATAAATTACTCGGTTCGCAACACGTCATTCAAATGAAGAAATTTCCCCAATATTTCGGTAATGGTAAAAAGAGGAAGATTTCCCAAATAAAGTGAAAATCTGACCTCAACCCCGAGCTCGACGTCTGGTGTTCAAGTCAGAGGGGACTTTTGTTAATAGCCAAAATTGGCTATGGACCAAAGGGAAATTTTCCACCTCCCAGACCTGGTTCCATACTCGAGAGTTTCACCAGGAGACCTCTCAATCCAGAGCCAAGCTACTATACCATCCCAGAAACAAGGGCGGGCTCCAGAAACATCCGGGATAGAGCCCGGACCCGAGAGCCTCCACCAGAAGACCTCTCTATCCAGAGTCGAACTACGATACCACCCCAGGAACAAGGACGGGCTCCGAAAACATCCGGGATAAAGCCCGGAACGATTAGATCTAGCCCGCATCACCAAAACTAGAAGCTCCCCGAAGTCGAGGTCATCTCGCAAGTGCTCCAGAGACTCGTCTGTACCTCGATTGACACAGAAGAATGTCCCCAAAAGGCCGCGAGGTCAGTCGAAGCCACACCTAGCTTCAAAAGGTCAGTCGAGGCCACACCTAGCTATGAAAAGGTTAAGGGAAGCCATATTTGGCTCCAAGCTGGATGAAACTTCTCAGATATCAAGGTCGAAATACTAATCAACCTCCTTGGTTGATGCACCACACCATATCGTCATATCCAACGATCTCCATAAAGGATCATACTGGAAGGATACGAGGAATGCATTGAATCATATCTGGAAACGTTACCTACATGCAGAACAAGTAATAAAATCCAAAAAGGAAACAAACTGATCTCCACCACGATACTCTCAATTCGGACGTCAATCCAAAAGTCAATGACATTAAAGCAAGAAATCCCGCCCGATAAGGAGGAGACTGAGAAAATCAAGGGAGAATCATTCTGTTGACATACAAACTATGTATAAATAGAAAAGAAAAGAAATGAAAAAAAGAGGACTACTATTCGACAGGCATACGACTAACAATCGACCATTCCCTAGAGAGGGTTGAGAGAAAATAGAGAAGAACCTCTGTATTTGTATACCATGCATGTTCAATAAACACATTCTTGCTTACTTGTCACTTTATAAATCACTGTTACATATACAATAAATTTTGGCCACCACCTACGTGGTAGTGGTCTTGAGGGCGTTAACTGAGATTTGTCATCCTGAGCAAAATTTCAGTTAACAATGCCTATGTCTAGTTCTTCATGAAATGTACTTGATCCATGCATTTTATTTTTACATGCATCATTTGTGTAGTGACATGATATTAGGATTGTAAACTAGAATATCATACATTGTGTGCTCATTGTCTATTTCTAGTTTCCATAGAATATGTTGATCATCATGTTCTATATTGGATGATTATTTGTGATTTGCATTCATTGATCACACTTAGAAAGTCCTTGTAAAAGGCATGAAGTATTGGTTAGGATATGGAAGATTTGGATAATCAAGTAAGGAAGTCTTAGATACGATCGGGAGGATCCGTATTCTTAAGCAAGAAGTCTTGGCTAGGATCAGGAGGATCCGGATAGTCATGCAAGAAATCTTCCTAGAGGTGTGAGAGTAGCATCTTTGATAGAATGTAGGCAAAGAATTTCACTAGGCCCGAGGGTAGAGTAAAAGGGATATCTTAGAGAGTGTATCATGGGTATGTCACTTTTGAGGGTGTACTTTATTCTTCATAGTGTTATGGTATCAATCCGTGGATTTTTCCTCTTCGGAGGTTTTAGCACATAAAAATGATGTGTCAAGTGACTTTATCGCTATCTCTTTATATTTGTGTTAATAGCCAAAATTGGCTAAGGACCAAAGGGAAATTTTCCACTATCCAGACCTAGCTCCATGCCCGAGATTTTCCACCAGAAGACCATGTTACCAGAAGTCGAGCTACGATACCGCCCCGTAGGAACAAAGGGCAAGGCTCCAGAAACATCCGGCATAGAGCCCGGAATGGTCAGATCAAGCCCGCATCACCAAATCCCCCCGAAGTCGAGGTTACCTTGTAATTTCTCCAGAAGCTCGCCTATTCCTCACTGGTACAGGGAGGTGTCCATAGGAGGCCGTACCTAGCTTCGAAAAGTCAAGGGAGGCCAGACCTAGCTCCTAGCTGGATGAAGCTTCTCAATATCGAGGCCGGGACAATGATCGACCTCACTAACTGATGCACCACACCTTGATACATTCGACGACCCCTATGGGAATCATGCTAGACCCGAAGATACACAGTATCGCACCTATAGACATTATACACGTGCCGAACAAGTAATAGAGTCTAAATGGGAAACAAATTGATTTCCACAAAGATATCCTCAACTGAGCAATTAACTCAAAGTCAATGACATTTAAAGGTAAAAATTATGTCCGATAAGGAGGGGAGGGATGAGAAAATCAAGGGGAAATCAATGAGTTTAACCTTATGAAGACACTGTATAAAGGAGGGACTTCCTCCTTCAAAAAAAGGAGGAGACTACTATTCGACAGACACACGACAAACACCCAACTATCCCCCAGAAAAAAGTGCTCATAATTTAAGAGAGAGAGAGAGATGTATACCATATGTTATCAATAAAAAAGACTTTGATTTCTTTTAAATAGCTAACAATATCGTTGCCTCCTTGTCATTTCATTAGGCACTGTAATATATATATATATATATATATTCTACCTTGGTCATCACCTACGTGGTAATGATCTGGAGGGTGCTAACTGAGATTTATTGCCCCGAGCAAAATTTCTGTTAAAACTTTCTGGCGCCGTTTGTGGGAACCAGCCCTACACCCAATTAATCAACTATTTGCATTTACATTTTCGTTGTTTTACAGGAACTATGAGGCTCCGCTCTTCCCAAGGCCAACATAGAGTTTCAAAGCAACCCCCAGCAAGGCCTACGCGAAAGGCCCCAAGAAAGGAAAAAAAATCTGGATATGGCAGTCAAGCTCCGGTCCAAGCAACTAATGCGCGGGCTTCTGGCTACCCTATAGTGAGCCAGGCCGAGCTCGACTAGCAAGCAGCAACCTTCATAGAAACCGTCCGCATCCGTCTGCTCGCTGATGGCATCACAATCCAGCCAACCAACCTGAATGATCAGGGAGAGTCGAGCAGGCTCGAAGCTAGGCAACCGGCTTTCGATCGCCTGGGACCTTGTCTTCCAGAGCCAGCTCGAGATAGGTCAGGGCCCCAACGTTCGATCCGGGATAGGCTGGGACCCATTCCCCCAGTTGCGAAAAGACCTTCACAATATCAACCCAGGCGAGTTAAGTCTGCCGCGGATGCTTTTACCCAAAAGCAACGAGAGCTATCTCATCCAACTGCATCAAGGGGGACCGCTCTGGCCTAAGAGGAGGAGAGCAGACAAACTTCCCAAATGGATCCTGTACATGAGGGGGACCGGATAAAGGTTGCCAGTTCATCTGAGAGACTCGACAGTGAAAAATCTTTGGTCAATTCAAAGAAACCTGTGAATAAACGATTGAGAGATCAGCTGGCAAAGCTACAGAAGGAGGTCCAGCAGACAAGAAAAGGAAAGAATAAGGAGGATAAAAAGGATCCCCTGAGCGAGATGAACGCTCCCTTCACTAGGAGGATCCGGGAAGCAGAGCTCCTACCAAAATTAAAAATGCCAGCAGATAAGTTCTCCGGAACGGAAGATCCTCTAAGCCACCTAGAGAGCTTTGTTCAACAGATAGAGGTCCAGAACACTGCCAGAGCAGCTGCGTGCAGGATGTTTCCAACGACCCTAACCGACTACGTGAAAACTTGGTTCAGGAAGCTTGCCTGTTGGCAGCGTGGATTCTTTCACGAAATTATAAACAGATTTTTGCTCGCAGTTTCAAGGGGTCAAACCTCGTCTGAAAGATCCCATACACCTCCAATATGTGATTCAAGAATGGAATGAGACACTTCGGTCGTACGTTGAACATTTTCACAAGGAGGTTATACAAATGAGAGTTTTCAACGAGAAAGAAACCCTTGCCAACTTCAGGTGGAACCTATGGGCGAGAAAGCTTTTCTGTTTCTTCGCCAAGAGACCTCCTGAGACTTATTAAGAGGCCTATGATCGGGCTCTGGAGCAAGTCGAGATCGACGAACAACTCAAAGTCAAGATGGAACACGACGACATGAGAACGGCAAAGCGTCTGAAAAAAGAAGCCCCCAAATTTGAGCCAGTTCAAAAAACTTAGAATAAACCTCCCAATAGCTCGACCTATCGCATCCTCGCTCCTCAGTACAGGAAAGAAAAATATCCAGCAAGACAAATCCCTCCCCGGGCTTCGCCACCTCCCAGGACCGTGGCCCCTGTAATGCAAGGGGAGAAGGGGTATGATTACTACACTCCTTTGAACGCTTCCAGGGAGACAGTCTACCTTGCTATACGAGATAAATGGCTGCTCCAAAAGCCCGCTCCCATGAAAGCCCCAACTGACAGGGGGAACCGATACAAGTACTGCGACTTCCACGAAGACGTGGGCCACAACACTTCAGAGTGCTATAATTTACGCAACCAGATTGAAGCCTTGATGAGGGGGGGGGGGATGCTTGATTGAATTCTTACAACAGATCAGAGATAACATTCGGACTGGAAGGGAGGTACAAGCCGAGATCCGTGAGGACGTAGAGAAGAGGAAGAGGGAATAGGCTGACTTAATGCAACAGATCCAGGTGATACACACCATCAGCGGAGGTCCTGCATTGGCTAGCATTTCCAATAACTCCCGAAAAAACCACGCGAGGAAGATTCCCTGCCTCGAAGAAAGCCGGGGGATCTTCAAAGTCAGCCAGAGCCCGATAGAGCCCTCTTTGTCAGCGCAGATCGTTTTCACCGAAGCAGATGTCTTCAACACCGTGCAACCTCATGATGATCCCATGGTAATCACAATACAGGTTGCCAACTATCTGGTCCATCGCGTGCTCGTGGATACAGGTAGCAGTGTAGATATCCTCTTCAAGGATACCTTGGAAAAATTAAACCTGAAAGCCCAAATATCCATCATACAAATAACATCAACCCCATAGTGGGGTATTTTAGCTACTCATGTTCTATTACAAACCAATAAACTAAGAGAGAGAGTAGAGATAACCCTAGAAGATTGATCTCTTTCCTTGAAGCTTCAATCCAAGTCTCCTAGTTGCCTTTGATTGAGTAGAGATGGTTTGGATGATAGGGAGACGTGTTTCTAGCTAAAAATACAAGTGTTGGGAGGTATGGTGATCATTTGGTTCGTTCCCGTACTTTTCTATTTATAGAGGATGGAAAAATAGGTCACTTAAGCTTGAAACCAGAAACTGTCACGCGCACAGTGCGGCGGGAGTGCGGGTGAATTACCCGCACTATACCCGCACTGTAAAGGTTTTCTTCATCTTCAGTTCTCTGATCTGGGCAACAGTGCGGGTGGAGTGCGGTTGGATTACCCGCACTTTACCCACACTTTACTCGCACTCTGGTTTCAGGTGTAAATCCACTCCTCTATCTTGAGCAACAATACGGGTGGAGTGCGGTTGGATTACCCGCACTTTACCCGCACTTTATCTGTCAGGTACGAATCAGCTCCTCTGTCTTTAGCAATAGGGAGGATGGAGTGCGGTTGGATTACCCGCACTTTACCCGCACTTTATCTGTCAGGTACGAATCAGCTCCTCTGTCTTGAGCAATAGTGCGGGTGAAGTGCGGTTGGATTACCCGCACTTAACCCGCACTTTATCTTTCCTTCATGATTCAGGTCCCGGCTGTGGGAATGAGTGCGGTTGGAGTGCGGTTACGACCCGCACTTGACCCGCACTATAGAGCTGGTTATGATCCTTTGTCTTTCCTTTTGCCCCTTTTATGCCAGAACCACTGCAACTATCTTCCAACATTAGAATTACATCTATTGCCTGCAATTAGCACCAACGAGCCTATTAGACATAAAAGACATAAAATATATAGAAAATACACTCAAGAACGAGACAAAAGAATAGGAATGAGGGCCGAAATATACAACAATTTAGGCACGATCAATATCAACTAGGTCTTTTCCATTTGATTGTAACGTGGCCACGGTGAATGGTGATTATAAGAATGAGAAATTTAGGCACAAGCACTAATCAACCAAGTTAAGGCAATACATTCTAAACTTAAGCATTTAATTTCTCGTGCAACTCCACTTCCAAATACAATATGGCGTCTAGGCATACAATATGGCGTCTAGGCATACAATTAGACTCTACGTGCAATCTTTAACTACTCATGTTACCCATTTGAGTAGCATTTACAATTTACACAAGGCATTTGAAGCATATTTTTCTTTTGTTACTTTTTGCTTCTTTTCTTTTCTTTTCTTTTCATTCCTTTTTACTATGCACATTTTCACAACTCATTACTCTTGCCTAGGTACACGCCATTTATCAAATTAAAGCACAACTTTACATTCCTAAGCCTCAACAAGATCAATTAAGAGAGGGTTGGCTAAGTGTTTAGGTTGCTTGGGTTATGGATAACGTGGGTGTAGAATGGAAAAGTATATATGTGTTTGGCTTCAAAATTGGCTTAGGAGCACACATATTACGGGAATGGGAAGTATTTAGGCTTTCTTTTTGAGTGGCTAAAACACACATTGCCTAATATCACTTAAAAGGATCAATCTACCAAGGGAATAAAAGTTTCCGTCAAGCAGTCCACATATATGATGCATGTTCAATGACAAATGATGATTTTTGATGTAGTGAGACTATGCATAATGTGTGAATAGTGTTTACAGATTTGAAAAACATTTCCCTCAAATATACACGCTTTTGGCTTGTGTTTGTGATCTCACAAGGGAAATCTCCACTATTAGAACAAGACGCTTGAGCACTGAGTTCCCTAAACTTGGACACTAGAAGATGAGACTAGCTCATGAAGTGCAAGTGAGACCTCTAAAGTGACTAAGAGTTATTGAATAAGCACACAAAGCATACACACATTCGCCACAAACACTATGCTCCAGGCATCTCACCAAGCTAAATAAGCTCAAAATTCTGGCTAAGCAGCAACTTTGTTCAAAAATAAGACATAAAAATGACTCAAGACACAAAAGATGACACAAAAAGGCGTCTACACCCCCAAACCAGAACTCAACATTGTCCTCAATGTTGAAGACAAGAGAATCCAGCCTAGCGGCACGCACCTAACATGACTAAAACAAACCTAGGCACTAGTCAACCACAATCAATGCCCCAACAAAATAAAAGTGACTCAAACAAGGCTCACAAAATAAAGGCAATTCATGCAATATATCATTCAAGCACAAATCAAGCTTAACATCATGCATTTTATCAAAATTGACGGAATGGGGCATGAACAACCCCCAAACTGAATTAAACAATATAAAGCACATGCATTAATACTTGCACAAGAGCCTCCGGCTCTTTCATCCACAAATATAATCAACAAAATCAATGTGGAAATATCCACCAAATATAGCATTCGAACAAAACTATCCCAACATCACAATTTATTGAATTTAAACAACATAAAATATAAAACTAACTACATGCATCAAAATTATTCAATGGGATGCATTCATGGAGAGGCTAGGGTCCTCTAAGGGTGGTTTGATCAAGTTAGGAAATTCTCTATTTTTCACTACCCAAATAAATTTAGGTGACTTCATTATCTTTTCCTTTTTCATGTTTCTATATAAGTGCACTTGGTCTTTCCTTACCCATATTTGTTTTACCCTAGGTGGACTCCACCTATTCCTAGGACCTCTAGTTTTCCAACGTTGATTTGGCTTGTAATTTTTAGCATTAAAATGCCCTATCCTAGAACATGCATAGCAAAATATATTAGAGTTAGAGGAACTCCCGTTTGATGCGTGGTCTTGAGGACGTTTGATTTGTTTCACTTGTAACGTCTTGACCTCTTCCTCCTTTTTGCTTAGTGCTACCTTTGCTTCTCTAAGGCATTGGCTTTTTGATCAACCTCCATTTGCATCTTCATTGACTTGTGAGCTATCTCATCTTCAAAATCTTTTGATAGCCTCGCTAAGTTCTCCAAATCCTTCGATGCGGTACTCTTTTCGGCTTCAAATCTCTCAATTCGTTCTTCCAATTCTTTGTTCTTGTCAGAGACTTCACCATTTGTCTTCTTGAGAGTACCATTCTCAACCCTGAGCATCTTCACTTCATATAATAGTTTCTTGTTCAACTCTTGGAGATTACTCGCCTTTTCCATTCCCAAGGCTTCTCTCTCTTGAAGTGCTTCATTCTCTTCCTTCAACACACCCCTTTCCAACACTAGCTCTGTGCTCACGCTCATAAGCTCTTGGTTCATCTTGATCATCATGTCCACCTCGTCCATTCTCTTGCTTAGCTCCACTTCAAATTCTATTCGGAGCTTATACATGTCTTCTTTTGAGGAATTGGAGGAATCCACCGGTTTGGTTGCTTTAACTTGGAAACAACTCTGATTTGCCGGGGTGGACTGCTGGGCGGATTCGATCATTTAGGTGGTTTTCTCTTCTATGAAGGCTTGAGTCTCTTGTTGAGAAGCTAACATCTGCTCAGTCTCTCGCACATGATTCTTCATGAAATTTCATAGTTGATCTTCAAAGGAATTTGACTGGAATGATGAGATGTAGGTATTCTCGTTAGGCTCGTAGCTTGACCCTGAATTTTGCCAAAAGGAATCCATAGAGTCCTGAAACAAACAAAAACAAAAACTACCAAAGCAATAAAAAAAGAAAATAACAAAACTAAAAACAACTAATAAACTAATAGTATTAAAACTAATCTAATCACGGCTACGCACACCGATCCCCGGCAGCGGCTCCATTTGATGGGAAGATTTTTGCAGTCAGAAAACCGTCCGTCAAAACAATTTATAAAACCTATGCGATGTGTTCACAAGTAGAAATACAAGTAAAGCAGTAAGCACGGGTGTCATCCACTGAGATCAGGGTAGAGGTGATAAGATTATGATTAATATAACTAGTATGCATAAAAGTAAAGTGATGATGAATGAAAATACAATATAAAATAAACTATGAAAGCAAATAAAATCTGATGACAATGGAGTGATGAATGAATGATGATGGAACTACGGAGTTGATGGACTCGTAAGTGAATATTGAGGCAATTGCAACAAACTCTCAATTAAGCACGTTTTGACAAATGTAACCAACCTAGGGTGTATAGTGTTGGTATATATCTCTAGCAAGAGGTCAACCTAGGGTGTATAGCGAAGACCTCCTACTAGCGATTAATCCCTCCTAAGCAACCAACAATGGCTAGTTACTCAATCGGGACTTTTTCCATGAATGCTCATCTATCTAACTATGGCTCAACCTATTACTAATGTAGCTATCCTAGGATGTATAGTGATGGCTTCCAATTCCCTTACAAGTGGCCTACCTAGGATGTATAGTGAAGGCCACCCGTTTGAGATTGGATGAGGCTCGAGGTTGTCAACCGAATTCTACTCGAAGGTTAATTCTCATAAAATCACTAAAGTAGCCAACCTATGGTGTATAGTGGAGACTTCTAATTCTCTCACAAGCGGCTAACCTAGGGTGTATAGTGAATGCCACTAATTCAATATTAGATGAAGGGCATGGTTGTAGAGCCAGATTTCTGGAAATCCTTCCATTCAATGGATCATTAGACAACCTAATTGCCTACTCAAGTAATCCAAATCAATCATGCAAATAGGGTGTATCCAAGCATATCAATAATGGAGATCAATTCAAGCAATGGAATAAAACATAGAGATAGAATAAATATAACACATAGAGTTTATTTACAAAGCCCAAACATCCATCAAACAAATAACATCAACCCCATAGTGGGGTATTTTAGCTACTCATGTTCTATTACAAACCAATAAACTAAGAGAGAGTGTAAAGAGAAAACCTTTGAAGATTGATCTCCTTCCTTGAATCTTGAATCCAAGTCTCCTAGTTGCCTTTGATTGAGTAGAGATGGTTTGGATGATAGGGAGATGTGTTTCTAGCTTAGACTACAAGTGTTGGGAGATATGGGAGTTATATTGGGTCGTTCCCATCCTTTTCTATTTATAGAGGATGGAAAAATAGGTCACTTTAGCTTGAAAATAGAAGCTGTCGTGAGTAGAGTGCGGGTGGAGTGCGGGTGAATTACCCGTACTGTACCCGCACTATATGGGTTGTCTTCATCTTCAGTTCTCTGATCTGGGCAATAGTACGAGTGGAGTGCGGTTGGATTACCCGCACTTTACCCACACTTTACTCGCACTGTACTCGCACTGTGGTGTCAGGTGTAAATCCACTCCTCTGTTTTGAGCAACAGTGCGAGTGGAGTGCTCCTGGATTACCTGCACTTTACCTGCACTTTAGTGTCAGGTGCAAATCAGCTCCTCTGTCTTGAGCAATAGTGCGGCTGGAGTGCGGTTGGATGACCCGCACTTTACCCGCACTTTATCTTCCTTTCATGATTCAGGTCCCGGCTGTGGGAAGGAGTGCAGTTGGAGTGCGGTTGTTACCCGCACTTGACCCGCACTGTAGAGCTGCTTTTGATCCTTTGTCTTCCTTTTGCCCTTTTTCTGCCGGAACCACCGCAATTAGCTTATATCACCAGAATTACATCTATTGCCTGCAATTAGCACCAAAGAGCATATTAGACATAAAATATATAGAAAATACACACAAGAACGAGACAAAGGAATAGGAATGAGGGTCGAAATATACAACAATTTAGGCACGATCAACATGATCTTCCTCGAAGACTTCATTAATCACTACCGTAACCTCAGGCGGGATAGCCGCATCGAGAATGGCAGCCATAGACCCCATCTGGCTCCTTTCGACCTCCATCTCCATTATAAGGGGTTCCTCATATGGGCTCCCAGCTCCTTCCCCAGCTCCTGGTTGGTCTCCTTCTGATTGCGAGGACAGAACCTTACTTGAAGTCTCCACAGGACCTGAAGCAGTAAAGATAGGAAGAGGAAATGAAGGATCTGCCTAGACGGGCTGCTTTCTAGTTCTTGCCTGGCTCGAAGGAACTGCCTCGTCATCATCAGAGGGGGACAACTCAGTAGCCTTGACCATTATCTCCTTTCTATCCTAACCGGTAATGGATGACAGATCAAAGGGAAGAGGGAGAGCCTCTGTGACCTGAAAGGAAGCGTAGAAGTATCCATCACTAAAGGTGGTCTCCGCGTTAGCTTGCAGCTTGGTCACCTAAGCAATCAAAGCCTGATTCTCAAGGTCCAACTTCTTAGCCTCAACTTTCCAAGAATCCCTCTGCCTGGCCCGCCGGGTAGATTGGAGACGTTCTTGATCATAAGCCTGCTTCGTCCTCTCATGATCACAATAAAGCTCGGCCAAATTGATCTCAATTATTCCTTGGTTGGAGGTTATCTTTTCTACTAGGGTCTGAGCCCGCTTGAGCAATCCCATGGCTTTCTCAGCTTCAGCTTCATCCTTAGCAGCCCGGTCATGAATGAGGGTTACCTGGTGGCCCATGGCTACATTTAACTTGAAGGCCTATAAAACACAAAACCAGGGTTAAAAATTGAACAAGCTGGCATAAGCAGTATGAAGAAAATACAATTACCTCAGCTAAGACAGCAGGCCCCTTGGTGAGCAAGACATCCACGGGGATTGAGGCCATCCTAGAGATCCCACCTCCCGGAAAGGAAGCGATAAATTGTTCTAGGACTTCATCCTACCCCGTCAAGCTCGATTGAGGGTAGGAACGGCTAGGATGAATCCCTACAACACCCTTTTCAAAGTCCTCCGAAGCTTGGGGGGTTGGAAGCGTAGCGAAATTAGGAGGACGAATCGTAGGAGTAGCGACCTTAGCAACAACAACATAATCAGCAGAAGCAGTTGGACCAATAGCTTGGGGAGCCTTACCCAGAGCCTGAAAAGCCCGCGATGCAAGGTTGGCCATCTTAGACACAGCTAGGGGAGGTAGATTGAGCAAGAGCCGGTGCAACCCCAGCAAAGGGAAGAGGAGTTCGAGCCTAAGGAGAACGTTGGACATCGCGGGAAGTTGGCTCAATAATAAAAACTATGACTAAACAAAACAAAAAAGGAAAACGTCAGAACCAAGCTAGTCAACAAGTCAAAACAAGACGATTCAGTGACAGTTACGAGGAGTAGCATCTTAGATCCGCAGGTATTGATTCACCCTACGAGGATCGAAGGCTTCAGAGGTTGGGACCTTCAGGTTCAAGTAATTCCTGGCTAGGATAGCCTTCAAAATAGTTTCAGTTTCAGAAGGCAGGGAGTCCCGGTCCCACGATGGTTTATCACTAAAAGCTATTGGAACCTTGAACTCATGCCTCCTAATGAAAATCGAGCTTCCCCAGTCATCCCCCATAAGGATCCATTCTTCCTTCTAGGCGGGGTCCTTCTTCAAAGCGCCGGGAATATCAAAGTTGAGCTTGTTCTTGGCCGTAGCATAAAACTGACCTCAGAGAGCGCCAGATAGGCTCTCGATTTGGAAAAGATAGGCCAGCTCTTCAGCCCCGGGCTCTCTCGTCACCTTGCTTAGCTGGCATTGTTCCCTCCGCAGCACGAGGAAGCCAATCAAATGCCTCTAGAAGCCGGGCGTCAACTGCAGGGGAGCAAGCTGGATGGCGTTGAGAGCTCGCCGAAGAGTAGGATGAAGGGGAAGCCTAACCCCATTCTCGAGAGCTGCCACATGAATTGGAAGCACGCCTTTAGGGGGGTTGACGAACTCATAACCCTTGGGAGGTACTGAGATAGAAACGCTGTCGGGAATGCCGTATTTAGACCTCAAACGATCAATTACGTTTGGATCAATGGTGGAATCATGGACAACCCTGAAGTCATAGGGAGGAAGCCTCTCCAAAAGGGGGCCGGAAGCAGGGACTTGATGCTCCCCTACAGCGTCGCCGCCAACCTCTTTATCGGAGTCTTTATCGGCTATATCTAGATGATGGTTGGGATGGTTAGAAAACCCGGCCCTAATGGACACATTCATGTTCGACCACCGACGTTGCGGATTGGGTGGAGAATCATCACTGTCTAAGCTCCTCCTTACCCATTTTCCAGGGGCAAGGCTAAAGACCTCTTCACCGTCAACCATGGAATCAACGGAATCACGACTGGTTTTTGGCATGATGAACTTGGTGAGGATGAGAAATGAAGAAAAAGATATGCTTGAAAGAAAGTTTATGGGAGGAAGTTTATTTTGGGAAAATTTAAAATTTGAGAGATATGAGGAAGACGTTGAGATAAACAAGTATACATAGGCAAGAGGGCAGCAGCACAAGCTGTCGAGATCTTCGGTTAAGATCACAAAGAATCTCGGAGACTGCAGTAACGCAGCCGGATTAACTCGAAAATAAGTCGGTCAGCTCACGCAACGTCACTTGCGCAGTTAATGAAAAGATTTCCTCAAGATTCTGGTAAAGGTAAAGAATCTCGGAAACTGCCGTAACGCAGCAGGATTAACTCAGAAATAAGTCAGTCAACTCACGCCACGTCACTTGCGCAGTTAATGAGAAGATTTCCCCAAGATTCTGATAACGGTAAAGAAGGAAAGATTTCCCAAATAAAATAAAAAATCTAACCCTAACCCCAAGCTCGACAACCGGTGTTCAAGTCAGAGAGGACTTCTGTTAATAGCCAAATTTGGCTAGGGACCAAAGGGAAATTTTCCACCTTCTAAACCTGGCTCCATGCCCGAGGTCATCCACCAGGAGACAATGTTACCCAAAGCCGAGCTATGTTACCGCCCCACAGGAATAAGGACGGGCTCCAGAAACACCCGGAGTAGAGCCCGACTCGGTCAGATCGAGCCCGTATCACAAAACCTGAAACCAGGAAATCCCCCCAAAGTCGGGATCACTTCGCAATCACTTCAGAAGCTCGCTTATACCTCGCTGACATAGTGGGGTGTCCGTAGGAGGCCGCTCCTAGCTCTAAAAGGTCAAGGGAGGCCAGACCTAGCTCCTTGCTAGACTAAACTCTTGAATATCGGGGCAAAGACACTAATCGACCTCACTATCTGATGTACCTCACCATAATATACACCATATTCAACGATCCCTATGGGGGACCATGCTAAACCTGAAGACGCACAGGATCATATCTTAAGACGTTACATAAGTACAGAACAAGTAATAGAGTCTTAGTAAGAAACAAATTGATCTCCACCAAGATATCCTCAACTCAGCAATTAACTCAAAGTCAATGACATTTAAATGAAAAATCCCGTCCGATAAGAAGGAAAGGGATGGAGAAAATCAAGGGAGAATCAATTAGTTTAACCTATGAAGACAATGTATAAAAGAAGGACTTCGGCCTTCAGAAAGAGGAGACTACCTTTCGACAGGCATACGACAACAACCCTACTAGACCCTAGAGAGATTGAGAGCGATTGAAAAATATTTGTAAACGATACACCATTCATAAGAATAAAGAAACATTTTCGTTCTCTTTCGTTCATTCTCTTTTGATGGTATTGATAATAGTATTTTCTTTGTCATTTTTAACTGGCACTGACTATAATACATTCTACATTGACCACCACCTCCGTGGTAGTGGTTTTGAGGGTGTTAATTGAGATTTCTCACCCCGAGTAAAATTTCCATTAACACAATGTTATCCCCTTTGGCCTAGTATAGACCTGTTATTTGATTAACTACGAGTTGCGAGTCATATTTGGCAAGGAGGTAATCAGCCCCTAGCTCTACTGCTATTCTCATTCCTGTTAACAAGGCTTCATATTCAGCCTCATTGTTAGTGGTGCTAATCTCAAATCAGTAACAGCGACGGCAATTGACTTTGTCTGGGTCGGTTAGAATGATCCCATCTTCGCTTCCTGCTTGATTGGATGCCCCATCGGTATATAAGATCCAGATGTCTCAATTGGTAGGCTAATCTGTAGGCTCTTGCTCTTTCATAGGAGCTTGATACAGGCTAGGGGTAGTACCCTGACCGGGGATTGCACTGAATTCTACCATGAAATCCACCAAAGCCTGGGCCTTGATGGTAGTCCTAGCTTTATACTTGATGTCGAACTGGGTGAGCTCGAGGGCCCACAGCACAAGTCTTCCCTATACGTTAGGCCTTTGGAGAAATTGACGTAGAGGTTGATCGGTGACTACCACTATTGTGTGAGCAAGGAAATAAAAGCGGAGTTTCCTGGCAGCAACTACCAATGCAAAGGCAAGCTTCTCCAAGAGAGTGTAGTTCTTTTTTGAGTAGGTTAAGGCGCGGCTCACATAGTTGTAGTGAAAAATTAACTAAAACCGCAGCGGAAGGCGAAAAGTAGATTTTCGTATAGTTTAAAATTTTTCTAAAGATTTGAACCTTAACCCATTAATTAATTAAACACAAATATACGGTTAGAGTTAAATACCTCTTGTCGCGTGATCCGATTGACTTACGTCGATGGTAATCCGCAAGATCTTCAATCCTAGCATGTACGTGAATCACCTAGGAGCGTGGTCTCCCTTTTTTCTTTGAATTGATTACCTGAGAATGGATGTATGGAACTTCTGATCCTGATCTTCAATCCCAAAACACCAAGAGCCTAGAAAAATAGTTCTGGTTACTTTTGAATTGACAATCGATATGATTGGAACTCGCGTAACCCTAAATCGAAAGTGTGCACAAAACCTTTTGATGTTAAAGGCTTGCAAGTGCACTATCGAATGAGAACTTATTTTTCTTTTTCTCTCTTGGCCGAAATTCTATGTGTATTGAGTAAGATTTTTATTTTTCAAAGCAAACAAAAATCTCTCTCACTCAAGCTTCTTGGTGGCCGAAATTTATCACCTTATATTTATAAGGTGACCGAAATTTCTGCCTTCTCAAAATAGGGTTGGCCGAATTCTTTGTGTAGGAAATCTAGGGTTGGCCAATTTCCTTACTTGAAAAGGAATTGTGCTTTTCCCTAATTCCTATCAATTTAAGAATCCTAACCCTTACAGGACTAGGGTAGCCGAATTCTTTGTGTGGTATGGAGTGTATGTGGACTTAATCCTTACCACATTAGGCCTCCTATCACTTAAAAGAATTCTAACCCTAATCCAACACATAGTATTTTATTTACTAATCAGGAAAAGATTTTGATTTAAAGTATTAATTAATTAATTTCCATTTAATCAAAATAATAAAATAAAATAATATCTTGGGCTATTTTATTAGCCTTGCCGCCCACACCATATATATATCGGCCTAATATTATTTTTCTTATTTTATTTAATCCATTAGATTTTAAATAAAAGCCCACATGTGAACCAGACTTATTCTTACTAAAAGAAACAAGCCCGCATGTCTCCTTTTAAAATATTAATTAAATAAATAATAGACATATTATATTCTTAATATATTAAATGCAATTCTAGATGGACCCATAAATTGGTCCGGTAGAATATATCAAGTGATCCATGCAAGTACGTGTGGATTGTGGATCTTGGCGGGCTATCTAAATTTAAGCTTCAATAGACATAACCTAATCACAATCAACAAATGATTCACTTAGGTCTGATCTATCAATTTTAACTCATTCCACTAAAGAGCTAAAATTGAACTCTTAAATAAAGATAGAATAAGGAGATGTTTCTCATTCATACCCTAGATAATCTTATAGGAGATGGTGTATCCTCGTGAATAATATCAGTAATCGTCAAGAGCTTATAGACCGCCTATAGCTCTCCAAGTTACCATATTTCCTCATATGACCACATTTTCAACTTGGATATTTTGACTTGTCCAGAAGCCATGTCTTCAATAATCATTATTGAAAACTCAACGTTGAGATTTAATATCCAATACCTCAAAACATCCATATGATGATATTATACTCTCATTTAATAAATGGAGCCACGATGTCCATATCTATAAATGAAGTCTTCTATCGATTAACAAATGAATACCACCAAACTATCGAGGATAGACTATGCTATATAATCGTACTCATTGATAGCTCAAATGATAACACTTGCAACAATAAGTCCATCATTTATCTCAAGATTAAGATCGACTCTCCGATTGTCCTAATAATGAAAAGACTTATATCTAGTGACGGTTCTAGATAAAGTATTTCATTGTGATCCTGCTCAATGCACCCAGTGCACTAGATTCTTTTACTCGAAAACCTTTTGATGATTTTAGACTAATCATAACTCATTTGATCCCACTCAAATGCTAGTAAAAGAATTCTACAACTTTATCAAGATAGAGGTGCCCAACCTTTAACTTAAGTTGTGAGCGTTATTCAACACTAACTAAAGAATTGTGTCTACCTCACACATATCCGGATGTATGAACAATTCTTCATATCTCATAGTCTTTTGACCTTATGATTATTTACCTTGACAATTATAATAATAAATTCTATAAGTATTTGTAAGAATCAGAAAATACTTTATTAATATGAAAAGATTGTCAATTACATTATTACACTTTTGCTATTGAGCATAATCCTAACAATCTCCCACTTGCGCTATAGCAAGTGTGTCATATCTCTCATTCCCATATTCTTTAGGTGCCCATCAAAACTCTTCTGTGGTTGAGCCTTTGTGAAAGGATCCGCTAGATTTTCTGCTGACGCGATTTTGGTGATCGTCACGTCTCCCCTATGAACAATTTCCCTTAAAAGGTGATATTTCCTTTCTATGTGTTTACCTCTCTTATGACTTCTTGGTTCTCTTGAATTAGCCACTGCTCCACTGTTGTCACAGTGTATAGTGATCTGCTTATTCGCATTAGGAACCACTTCCAAGTCAATCAAGAATTGGCGGAGCCAAACAGCCTCTTTTGTAGCTTCGCATGCAGCAACATACTCAGCTTCCATGGTGGAATCAGCAATACAAGATTGCTTGATACTCCTCCATATGACTGCTCCTCCTCTAATGGTAAACACATATCCTGATGTGGATTTTCTGGAGTCAGAATCTGACTGGAAATCAAAATCTGTATACCCAACGGGAATTAAATCCCCTCAAGAGTATACAAGCATATAATCTCTAGTTCTTTTAAGATACTTGAAAATATGCTTGACTGCCCTCCAATGATCAGGACCAGGTTTCAATTGAAACCTGCTAACTATGCCAACTAGCAAAACAAATATCTGGTCTAGTACAGAGCATTGCATACATGAGACTTCCAACTGCCGAGGCATATGGAACTCTACTCATTAATTGCTCTTCATGCTCATTCTTAGGAACCTGTTCCTTAGAAAGTTTGATTCCATGTCTAAAAGGTAACATACCTTTCTTGGAATCTTGCATGGAAAATCTAGACAATATTTTATCAATGTATGAAGCTTGGGATAATGCAATCGTGCTATTCTTTCTATCCCTTATTACTTGGATACCAAGAATATAACTTGTTTCTCCTAAGTCCTTCATATCAAATTCTTTTGCTAACCATTCTTTTACTGATGTCAATACACCTACATCGTTTCCAATGAGTAGTATATCATCAACATAAAGAATGAGGAAAACCAACTTGTCGCCTTTAATCCTTTTGTATACACAAGGTTCGTCAGGGTTTTGAATAAATCCAAAACCTTTCACAGCTTGATTGAAACTTGTGTTCCAGGATCTGGATGATTGCTTCAGTCCGTATATGGACTTTTGCAATTTGCATACTCTTTCCTCTTGGCCCTTTTCAATGAATCCTTCTGGTTGCATCATGTAGATGCTCTCGTCAAGATTTCCATTAAGGAAAGTTGTCTTGACGTCCATTTGCCAAATCTCTAGGTCTAGGGATGCAGCAATGGATAAGAGTATCCTAATGGATTTAAGCATGGCCACAGGAGAGAAGGTTTCCTCGTAATCGATACCTTCTTTCTGTGTATAACCTTTAGCTACCAGTCTAGCTTTAAAGGTTTCCACCTTACCATCCATACCTCTTTTCCTCTTGTATACCCACTTACACCCAATGGGTTTTATCCTTTTAAGCAAGTCTACAAGGGACCAGACTTTGTTATTGTACATCGATTCAATCTCAGATTGCATTGCCTTTTTCCAATGACGACAATCAACATCCTCCATTGCTTCCTTGTACGTGTAGGGATCATCGTCGTCTGGGAGATTCTCCATAGATTCTCCACAGATTCTCCTAGACTGATGTATCTTTTGGGTTGTGTTATAACCCTCCCACTACGACGAGGAATGGTAGGTTGTTGATTTTGTGTTGGAGTGGAACTTACAATTGGGCTAGGTTGTGAAACCTCTTGTGGAATTGTATCTCCTGACATTTCATTCAGGACAATTCTACTTTTGGGCACAAAATTATTCATATAGTCCTTTTCTAGAAATGAAGCATTTGTTAAAAAAAATACTTTTAGATCATTAGGACTATAGAAATAATATCCTTTAGTTCCTTCTGGATACCCCACAAATATACATGTTTCTGAACGGGATTCCATCTTTTCTGTCTTTCCTTTCAACACATGTGCAGGACAACCAAATATCCTCATGTGTTGTAAACTAGGTTTTTGCCCAGTCCACAATTCATGTGGGGTTTTAGGGACAGATTTAGATGGTACATCATTTAGAATGTATATTGCTGTTTGTAGAGCATATCCCCAAAAAGAAATAGAAAGTGTTGAATAACTCAACATTGACCTAACCATCTCTAAAAGAGTTCTATTTCTCCTTTCTGCTACCCCATTTTGATGAGGTGTACCTGGTGCAGAAAACTGAGAAACTATCCCATTATCAATAAGATATTGCTGAAACTCTCCAGATAGATATTCTCCACCACGATCAGATCTCAAGATTTTTATATGTTTCTCAAGCTGATTTTCTACTTCAGCTTTGAATGCTTTGAACATGTCAAAAGCATCTGACTTATGTCTCATGAGATACACATAACCAAATCTTGAGTAATCATCTGTGAAGGTGATGAAGTACTCATATCCACCTCTAGCTTGAATGCTCATAGGACCACATACATCAGTGTGTATTAGTCCTAAACATTCAGTGGCTCTTGCACCTTTGGTATTGAACGGCCTTTTTGTCATTTTACCTTCCAAACAAGATTCACAAGTTGGTAGATCATCAACCTTTAAGTCACTTAAAGGTCCGTCACATACCAATCTTTTAATCCTATTAAGGTTAATGTGACCTAGGCGTAAATGCCAAAGGTAGGTTTCATCTTTTGATAATTTTACTCTTTTATGATTAGGTTCCGTTATTTCTGTGTCTAACGAGTGAGACATATTTCTATGCAAAAAGAATAGACTGTTTTCCAATGTACCTTTGCAAACAATTTTGTCATTCTTACTAATAATAAAATCTTTATTAAAAGTAACTGAATATCCAAATTTATTTAAACAAGAAACTGAAATTAAATTCCTCTTGAATTGAGGTACATAATAAACGTCTATTAAATCTAAATGCCTACTAGAATCTAAAATAACACTAATATCTCCCACTGCACTTGCAGACACTAACGTTCCGTTGCCCAAGCGCAAATTCACATCATCTTCATTTAGCCTTCTCTTTTCTTGGAACCCCTGCAAGGAATAACAAACATGATTAGTGGCTCCAGAGTCTATGATCCAAGAATCAGTAGAATCTGCCAGAAAACATGTTTCAAGATAATTAATATTACCTTCTTCCTTCTTATTCTGGGACTTTGGGCAATCTCTTTTCCAATGTCCTTTTTCACCACAAAGGAAGCATTTCCCTTTGATCTTGGTTACTTTCTTGGTTTCCTTCTTGGTAGGCCCAAGTTGCTTTTTCTTTTGTTGTTTCTTGACCTTCTTACGGGTCTTTACAGTAGCAACTTTACCAACCAAATGAATCTCTTGACCTTTGAACAATGACATCTGGATTTGAACAATGAAGTACACTCAATGTGGCATGAGACAGACACAACAACTATATACAATGAGAAGTACAATTCAAATGACAGTTACAACAACAATGAATGGACATATCATGTGCCTTTTGCACTCGGTACTTCATACCTGGTACCCAGTACCATGACACGTACCCGGTATCCCAGAGCACATTGACATCAGCCCAGAATCCAACCAAGACAGGCATCCTACATGTTCAGCAGGACGAATATCTCCACAAAGTCGCTAGCGTGATAGAACAAGCACCACGCCAGTAAGCCAGTATATCCCTCCAAACAGTGCAAGCAGGAAACGTTGACTCCTTCGCCATTTAAAGCGCCAAAAATGTGACCAAACGGTCAACCGAATCAGAGTTTAAATTTGGCAGTGATTAATGGGATCAATCTCGCACCTTTAGCCGAACTCAACTCCTTTCAATGCCTAAAATAGGACTCCAAATAATCCTTATTAATACAATCGGATTCTGAGGGATACTAGAGGTCTATATAAACACAATGAAGGACAAAGGGGGGAGAGATTATTTTTTTTATCACCAGAAAGAGACTTTTTACCCTGGAGAATCTTCTACTGAATTCCCGAAAGCCAGAGAGAGTTTGAGACAATCATTGGGAGGATAATAGCCACTTATCGACATAAACGAATTCGCCATCTCCATCCTGTATAAAAAAGAGAGAGAAAAGAAGTGTATTGTAGCCTTCACATAGCAGATAATCAATAAAAAAGTGTATTTCGTACCTTTCCTGTTCCATTTCAATTGTTTTTTTTAATCTCCAGCTTTGAGGAACCTCGTTACCAAAGGTACCTACCCCGCTGCCACCTATTGGTAGTGGACGAGGGTGTTAATTAGAATTTTGCCCCTTGAGTGGATTTTTCAGTTAACAATAACTAATATTCTCACTTTCTTTTGGAATGATTGATGATGATGCATGACCATGATTGTTAATGTCATTTTCCCTTTTAGATTTAAGATTTCTAAATTAAACATCCTTTGACATATTGAGATGGGGAATTGATGAAAGTCTTTCTTAAAGACCTTTTAAATTAGGGCCAAATATTAGATATATGGATGTTGATTTAAAGCTATTTACTTAAGATCTTGGTTTACATTTATGCTCTATCGTATTCCCTTATGTTTCATTTGGTCTTATTTTATTTTAAACATTTTAAGATCATTCACTAGTCAATCCTTGTTAAGCTAGAGTAAGTTTTCTAAATTGATTTTCACAACCTAGAGAGTCCTTGTGGAATCGATACGCATACTTGTATCTGCTATACTTGACAGCGATTCGTACACTTGCGAAGGGGTAATTAGACTCGCGCACTCCATTTCATTTGACTTAGTTTCTATAGCACAATTAGTTTAGAGGTACGCTCGGAGTACGTCACTGAGCAACACCGGGACCAACTTCGCCAGAATTTCTATATAGTCAGAGAGAACCGAATGCGGTTGAATCCAGCCAAGTGTGCCTTCGGGGTAGCAACCAGGAAATTCCTCAGATTCATGGTCCGTGAGAGAGGAATAGAAGCCAATCTGGAGAAGATCTGGGCCATCCTGGGTCTTGAATCTCCTACCTCACTCAAACTGGTACAAGGCCTGACCGGTCAGATAGTAGCTCTTAACCGCTTCATATCGCAGTCCACAGACAAATGCCTCCCTTTCTGTAAAGCTATCAAGCAAGGAAAGAATATGAAGTGGGATCAAGACAAGGAGCTAGCTTTCCAGTCTTTGAAGGAGTACCTAGCTAGCACACCACTGCTGGTTAAATCGGTACCGGGAGAGAAGATGCAGTTATACCTGGCTGTATTTGAGACAGCTGTCAGTGTGGCCCTGGTCAAAGAATGTGGAGATGGGGTCTAGCGACCCATCTATTATGTGAGCCGCGCTTTGACCAAACCAGAGAGGAATTATACCGTCTTGGAGAAGCTCGCATTTACTTTGGTTTCCAAAGCTAGGAAACTCTGCCCCTATTTCCAAGCACATTCAATCGCGTGGTTACCGATCAACCTTTGCAACAATTTCTCCAATGACCAGACGTATCGGGTAGACTTGTACTATAGGCCCTCGAGCTCACCTAGTATGATATCAGGTATAAGGCCAAAACCACCATTAAGGTCCAGGATCTGGCAGACTTTGTTGCTGATTTTAGTGTGATACCCGATCCCGGTACCATCTGAGCTTAGACTTGATCCCCTAGAAAGAGTAAGAACCTGCAGATTAGCCCGCTGATCGAGAAGTCTAGATTCTGTATATAGATGGAGCGTCCAGTCAAGCAGGAAGTGGAGCAAGAATCATTATGATCGATCCAGAGAGGGTCGAATGCTGCCATTGCTTTAGATTTGAGTTCAGTGCCACCAACAACGAGGCCATGTATGAGGCTTTGTTAGCAGGGATGAGGGTGGTTGCAGAACTCGGAGCTAGTTATCTCCATGTCAAATGTGATTCACAACTGGTGGTCAACCAGGTAACAGGACTATATCAAGCGAAGGGAGATAACATAGCCGCCTACCTTGAAAGGGTTCATAGGCTTATGGCTCAGTTCAAGGGATTCAAGATGGAGCAGGTACCTAGGCAGCAGAACCATCGAGCTAATGCCCTTGCCAAGATAGCTGTGAGGTACCGCTCAAGATAATCTACCAGTCAAGCATAGCAAAAGGAAATGAGGTTAGCCATGTGGATCGTCTCCCCTACTAGATGGATCCATTAGTAGACTACCTCAAAGAAAAGAAGCTTCCTGAAGATCCTGATCAAGCTCACAAACTCAGGAGAATCTCAGCTCGATACTGCCTGGTAGAAGGGCACCTCTACCGCAGGGGAAGATCCCTCCGTCTACTTAAGTGTCTACACCTTGATGATGCGAGCTGGGCACTCAGAGAGGTGTATTCAGGGGACAGTGGAAGCCATACCGTGGGTGAATCACTAGCTTACCAGGTACTTCGCATGGGCTACTACTAGCCAACCTTGTACCACGATGCAAGGCAATTCGTGCAGTCTTGTGAACCATGCCAGAGGACAGCCAATCTGAATCACCTTTCACCAGAGCGGTTCTCATCTATCAGCTTACCGTATCCATTTGCCATATAGAGGGTAGATTTGATAGTACCACTCCCAACCACGCCGGGTCAAGCAAAGCACGTTATAGTAGCCATCGACTACTTTACTTGGTGGGTGGAAGCAGATTCCCTCTCCAAGATCACAGAGGAGAACACAACCAAGTTCATCAAAATGAACGAGGTTTGCCGATTCGGTACCCCGATGGCCATTATCACTGATATGGGCAAGCAGTTCAACAATGTACAGTTTCAGGATTTCTGTAATAACCTGGGAATCGAGCTCCGCTTTGCATCCATTGCACATCCTCAGACCAATGGCATGGTAAAGGCCATGAACAAGACTAATAAAAGCTCATAAATAAATAAAGTTCCAGCAGAAGAAGGATAAGTGGGTAGAGGAGCTCCCTGATGTGCTATAGGCCTATCACACCACTAAAAGAACTGCTACTGGAGAGAGCCCATACTCGTTGGCTTTCGAGGTAGAAGTTGTTCTTCCTATTGAGCATAAACTGACTTCATACAGGGTTCAGTATTTCGAGTCACAAGGCAACGAAGACAAGTTAAGGGCCAACCTGAACCTCCAGGAAGAAAAACATGACATGATAGTAGAAAGGGTAGCAGTCTACCAAAGCCTGATTCCCCGGTACTTCAACAGAAAGGTCACGAACCGCAGCTACAAAGAAGGGGACTTAGTCCTCTGGAAAGTAAACCAGAACACCCGGAAGAGGTCAGACGGGGTACTAGTGCCAAACTGGGAGGGCCACTATATGATTAAAATGGTAATCCTTAGCGAGGACTACAAGTTGGAAGATATGGAGGGACATCCTATCTATCACACTTGGGATGTAGATCACCTGAAGAGATTCTACCCATAGAAGAACTGGGAATTCCAATACCACTATGATTAGGTACCGCATGGTACATGTATCGCCTAAAGAATGTATGTCACCAGTTGATTAATCACTAAAGAATCTTCATTTTCTCCTTCTACATTTGTCTATGTTTCTATCTCCAAATTTCGCCATGGAAGTTAGCCACGATCGCCATAAACCAAGGTTGTGAAGTTATGGCCTTGGTTGCCCGTCACTTCCTCAAGACTAGGATAGCCAAATGGCCCCTCCTGCTGCCTTGGTCGGAACCCAATCTCACCAGGAAGGGTCTGGTTCATTTAAGGCATAGTTGCCTGCCAGACCAAGGTTGTGAAGTTGTAGCCCTGGTTGCCCATCGCTTCCTCAAGACCAGGACAGCCAAATGGTCCTCCTACTGCCCTGGCCAGAACCCAATCTCGTCAGGAAGGGTCTGGTTCATTTAAGGCATAGTTGCCTACCAGACCAAGGTTACGAAGTTGTAGCCCTAGTTACCGGTCGCTTCCTCAAGACCAGGACTGCCAAATGGCTCTCCTGCTGCCTTGGTCGAAGACCAATCTCTACAGGACAGACCTGACACTTAAACGGTATAGCTGCCTACCAGGGCCGCTCTCGCCTACGTACTGAGATTCCCAAAACGGGATGATGGGTACCATGACTCACCTGAAATACCAATTAAGTACTGGGATTCCATTCACATGGGACAACCTGATACCCAGATTTATTTGCATTATATATATATATAAATGTATCTATCGCCTAAGTACCAGGATTCCATAAAATGTGAATCCCGGTACCTAGACTCCTTAAGTGTGCTACCACCTAAGTACCAGGATTCCTAGAGTAGGAATACTTGGTACCTTTGTTTTCCTAAATGGGACAATCAATTATTTATAAGGTTTCTTAGGGAAGATTACTAGGATTCACGGACTAAGTACCAAGAGTTCCTCGTACCAGGAGTTCCTCGTACCAGCTGCAAGTAGTGCCATTTATCTAACCTGAACAACTTTTAAAGTTTTCTTGTGTTACCAAGAAATTGTTAAGACAGGTTCATACTGATGAGAAGGTTTTTGCCGTCAAAAAACCGTCCGTCAAAACAATTTATAAAACCTATGCGATGCGTTCACAAGTAGAAATACAAATAAAACGGTAAGCACGGGTGTCGTCCACTGAGATCGGGGTAGCGGTGATAAGATTAGGATTAATATAACTAGTATGCATAAAAGTAAAGTGATGGTGAATGAAGATACTATATAAACTAAACTATGAAAGCAAATGAAATGGGATGACAACGGAGTGATGAATGAATGATGATGGAACTACGGAGTTGATGGACTCGTAAGTGAATATTGGGGCAATTGCAACAAACTCTCAATTAAGCATGTATTGACAAATGTAACCAACCTATGGTGTATAGTGTTGGTATATATCTCTAGCAAGAGGTCAACCTAGGGTGTATAGTGAAGACCTCCTACTAGCGATTAATCCCTCCTAAGCAACCAACAATGGCTAGTTACTTAATCAGGACCTTTTCCATGAATGCTCATCTATCTAGCTATGGCTTAACCTATTATTAATGTAGCCATCCTAGGGTGTATAGTGATGGCTTCCAATTCCCTCACAAGTGGTCGACCTAGGATTTATAGTGAAGGCCACCCGGTTGGGATTGGATGAGGCTCGAGGTTATCAACCAAATTCTACTCGAAGGTTAGTTCTCGTAAAATTACTAAGGTAGCCAACCTAGGGTGTATAGTGGAGGCTTCTAATTCTCTCACAAGTGGCTGACCTAGAGTGTATAGTGAAAGCCACTAATTCAAGATTAGATTAAGGGCATGGTTATAGAGCCGGATTTCCAGAAATCCTTCCATTCAATGGAGCATTAGATAACCTAATTGCCTACTCAAGTAATCCAAATCAACATGCAAAGAGGGTGTATCCAAGCAAGTCAATAATAGAAATCAATACAAGCAATGGAATGAAATATAGAGATAGAATAAATATAACACATAGAGTTCATTTACAAAGCCCAAAGTATCCATCAAACAAATTACATCAACCCCATATTGGGGTATTTTAGCTACTCATGCTCTATTACAAACAAATAAACTAAGAGAGAGTGTAGAGAGAATCCTTGAAGATTAATCTCCTTCCTTGAAGCTTGAATCCAAGTCTCCTAGTTGCCTTTGATTGAGTAGAGATGGTTTGGATGAGAGGGAGATGTGTTTCTAGCTTAGACTACAAGTGTTGAGAGGTATGGTGATGTTTTGGTTCGTTCCCATCCTTTTCTATTTATAGAGGATGGAAAAATAGGTCACTTAAGCTCGAAACCAGAAACTGTCGCGCGCAGAGTGCGGGTGGAGTGCGGGTGAATTACCCGCATTGTACCCGCACTGTAAGGGTTTTCTTCATCTTCAGGTCTCTGATCTGGGCAGTAGTGCGGGTGGAGTGCGGTTGGATTACCCGCACTTGACTCGCACTCGACCCGCACTGTAGTCGCACTTGAGTCACACTGTACTATCAGGTGCAAAATCCCTCCTCTGTTTTGAGCAATAGTGTTGGTGGAGTGCTGGTGGATGACCCGCACTGTACCCATACTCTAATGTCAGCTGCAACTTCAACTTCTCTGGTTTGGCAACAGTGCGGGTGGAGTGCTGTTGGATGACCCAGACTGTACCCGCACTTTAACGTCAGGTGCAACTCAACTTCTCTGGCTTTGGCAACAGTGCGGGTGGAGTGCGGTTGGATGACCCGCACTGGACCCGCACTGTAACTCTTCTCCTGTATCAAGTCCCGGCTATGATCATGAGTGTGGTTGGAGTGTGGTTGTGACCCGCACTTGACCCGCACTGTAGAGCTGCTTTATGATCCTTTGTCTTTCCTTTTGCCTCTTTTCTGCCAGAATCACTGCATCATGCTTCCAAACCCCGAATTACATCAATTGCCTGCAATTAGCACTAATAAGCCTATTAGACATAAAAGACATAATATATATAGAAAATACACACGAGAACGAGACAAAAGAATAGGAATGAGAGCCGAAATATACAACAATTTAGGCACGATCACATACTGAGGACTGCTTCTCAGATTAATTCTACATCAGAGTCAGAAGCATGCAACAGAATATAACCAGGAATTAGAGAGGAGGTTAACCATATATACACAGCAAAGAAAAAAGAAAAGGAATGCTTCGTTGATCAAATTAGGGAGCCCAATCCCTCATTATGGGCTAAAAAAAGATGGTTTTTGATCGGACTATTTTATACATATTTTAGGTCCCCGATTTTCTATCGGTTGTTCTCATTTTTGAGCGTATTTGTGTATATTATGTGTTTGTTGAGCCATGTGTAGGTACATATTCCCTATTTCATGGTTTTGAGTGTAAAGATTAGATTAGGTGGCAAAAGGAGTCAAAAAAGAGAATAAATGGAAGTATTCAGAGTGTCGTGCCTCATCGTTGATACAGACCGCGACGTGATCTAAGCCCAATCAGTGGCCAAGAAAATCTAGATTTTTCCACGGTTGGTCCATTTTCAATCAAGAATGCAACACCGAGACCGCGTGCATGAACCCTTCTGATTTTCCGACAGCTTATGGGTTGAAATTGTATGGGCCTGTGCAGAACGTCCAACTTGTGGGTGCCCTAACTCCCTCCTCTGATCGATTCACGTTGAGATATGTATATATTCGGAAAGGTACGGAAGTCTAGTTTTCAGAACTCTTTACGGATTGGAATTCCAACTTTTCTGGAGGAAGTTATGCCCGTTTGAGTAACTGGTGCGCAGAGCAGAAATGGCATTCGGCGGGAAAATTCGGCGGGCAACCAAACCGCCGTTCTGACTGCTGAATTAGGGCAGTAGGTTTCTTCACCAATTCGGTGGGCAAAATAGCTGGGACCATGGCTGCCGTTTTGACCGCCAAATAGCACCTGGAGGTCGCGTTTTTACCCAAAATTGAGGGGCATTTTCTTCCCTTCACTACCAATTCATACCCTAACCTCCCAACACTATATAAACACATTTTTCTCTCTTCTCTTTAGAATTTTTCAAACCCAAACTTCATCTTCTTCAATATTATCCACCAATTAAGAGAGAGATAGAGCTTTCAAGAGCATCCATGGAGGTTTTCCTCCATGGATGTCTCTCCCACACCATTTCTACCCATCACCTACCACATTTGAGAGTTGATTGCAAGGAGATAGGAGTGGTCTATGACCAATTTCGAGCTAGGCATTTATGGAGCTCTTGGAGGGGGGGGGGGGGGGGGGGGGGGGGGGGGGGTTTCTTCAAGGGTTGTCTCCTTTAAACTCATTCTCTTTGTATTTCATATTTTCTTAATTGTGTAAACCCCTACTTGGGAGTATTTGTAAACCTAATTTGTACTCAATATAATGTGTGGTTGTTTTTATATATGATTTGTATTATGATTTATTCTTGCTTTTATTGAATATATCTCTATCTTGAAATGCTTGTGTATGGAGATTGGAAATTAATATATGTTCATGAATGGGATTAGGGGTAGATTAATGTAATTGTAGGAGTAGTTGTAATCAAATGCCCCATTTGTGTGTGTATGTTGATAGAAGGTCGAATTGCATTTGCATGGATGGGTTTGAGTGAATTAGAGTTAGGATTGTGCTTTAGGAGGGCCATCCGGGCATAGTATTGGCTAATTAGCTAGGAAGAATGAATGAACTTGTTAATTGCCATATTTAAAGAGGTTTGGTTCATTGTTTTTGTTATACATTGGTCTTTAGTTATTCCTCATGCTAGGGGCTCTAGGTGAGTTATGATTAGAGATACAATAATTGGGAATTCGGCTATTTCTTACGCTAGGGGCTTTAGGCAAGTTATGGTTGGAGGAACAATTACTATTTCCACATTCATTAGACTTAACGTTGCCGTTTTACATTACCATGTTAGTATTGAGGCTCAATCTAGCATTGGTTTGTAGGATTGATTCACATATGTTGGTTGCGGTTTCGTGTTTGAGAGGCTCTTGACACACTCTTCAACCGTTAGCTCTATGAATGGGTATAAATCGGATTGAGGCAAGAACGAACCCTTAACATAAATTGGATGAACTTAATGTCTAACAACCCACTTGTGTGCACTTATGTATGGTGAACTTGTAAACCTTTGTGTGACCATTTTCATGCATCTCTCCTATCCACCCTTTTATTATTTCTCATTTAATCACCATTCTCACCCCTCCATATTCTCTTGTTAATTTTTATTCCTTCATTTCCATTTCCATTACACACACACACACACACACACACACACACACACACACACACACACACACCATTCTCACCTCATCCGCATTCTATTTACATGCTTTCCCTAAACTCTAAAACTTGAAACGGTTAACAACACATCATTGCGGAACGATACCCTTGCTTGCACGCTGTACTAGTTTTATTTCTACATATGTATTTTGACTCATGCCTTATAGCAAGGTTGGTTTTATTATAAATGTTTGACGATGCTATCAACGACACAAAAATCCATTCGTCAGTTTTCATTACTCATAAATCGAGGAGCCGATCCCTTATTTATGGGTTACAAAAAAAAGATATGGATTGGATTCATGCAACATCTTCCTGATTGGCCTCCCCTACCACTGGCCCCCTTCTTGGTTGGCCTCCTCAGCAGCAACAGCTCCTCCTTCCCTGGTCCCAACTGCTTGGTCAGAAAAGGGTCGCTGCCCCTAAGCACCGCTGACTCAAAACCAGCCTCCATCACCTTGGCTGGATCAACCTGGGCATCCACCATGACAGCTGGATCGACTTGGACCCCTGCCATCACAATTGGTTCAATTTAACGCACGAACAACGCATAGGCATTACAGTGCCACAAGACGATATTTGAGTGACTCAAAACATGATCAAACGACATTGAAATTTATCAAATAATATACTGTTGGAAAGGAATGGATGTCTACTTTCTACTCCTTTTCTATGGAATAAGGTTTCAATATCTGTGGAAAGAGTTATGGTCATTTGAGTGATCAAAGGTCAGATTCGGATAACAACAGAGATGCCCTATTTTATTGGTCACTTTGGAGATTTCAAAACCAATCCAAACGGTCATGAAATATTATGAATAATATATTGTTGTAAAGGTATAGGTGTCTAGTTTGTCCAGAAATTTTTAAAACTCAAATTGGATCTTTGTAAAAACGTTATGATCACAAAACCATACAAAGGTCAGGTTTGAAAAACATTTAAATCATTGAAAGCCAATCTTTTGAAACTAGACACATTACTCCAAATAACCAAACAAAATCTAACACAATTAACCAACATGCATACAATAAGATATCACATGATGAAATGCAATGCATGATCATTGGAAGCACAAATGGAAGATGAACAAAGCATGCTATGAAGTGTGTGTGTGTGTGCAACTAAATCTCTTCAAAGAGGTCAAGTCAAGTGATATACCTTTTTGAAGCACTTTGGGATGTCCGGAAGCATGTCAATCACAATCACCTAAGCTACCTATTACATAACAATCCCAATGTGGTTTTTCATGAAATAAGCCAATCATAAATAGAGGTCCTTATAAGTAGGCATACTAACTCTTGATGCATTGTTTGATGTTAAATTTATTGAATGTTTTTAAAATTGGATTAAATATCTCATTGGCTTGAGTAGGCATACCAACTCTCAATCCAAGTTGAGATACACACATTTGGTGACTACAACTAGCTATCTTGAATGGGAGGAATGGGTTGTGAGCATACCAATCCAACATATCCCGGCTAAAGAGTGGAAGGGGTAGATTGTGAGTATACCAATCCAAGCCATCCTAACCACCTTAAATCTATCTAGGCTGCATGAGAAACCCTCTCTGCACTCAATTGAGCATACCAATCGTTGAAGAGTAGTGAGAGTTAAGTGATATTAGAATCACATCAAAAGATAGATTTAGCCATAATATATTGAATAGGTTCTTAATTTGATAAATGGATTGCCCACTATTTGTGTGACTATTGCATTAACTGCCACATTATCATCTCATACTCTATCATTCCATTTTGCATTCGTTGCAGTTGCATTTCATCTTAGTTTAGTTGTTAATTGCATTTTAGTTTAACTTTCCCAAACCAATCAATTACTCTACTTTTATCGCTTTTTACTTTTAGTGCATAATTAGTACTAGAGCATTCATTTGGTCATTTGCTATCCATCGATCTCCGTGGACGATACCTCATTTGTCATTATATTAGTTTTGAAAGCATTGTGAGCACATTTGAGGTTTTAACAAATTCTATTGACAAACATTTTTCTACACACAAAACAACATTTGTTAAGCATGTTAAACCATTCACTAACATATATATATATACAAATGAGATATTTGATTATAACACTCCTACATCATTAAGTTATTCTACTCCTAATCTCATCCGTACATACACATCAATTTCCAATCCTCCATACACATGCTTATCACAATAAAAGCTTATCATACAAAATTAAAGTATGAACCAATACCCAAATCAAATCAAAGAACAACTCATACATATATAGCTCAAGTGTTAGGTTTACAAATAATCCCAAGTGGGGATAATACATCAAAGATAACAAGAAAAGTAAGAGAAGAGTAATAAGAGGTCACCCTTGAAGAACAACTCCTACAAAGCTCACAACTTCCATTGAAGTTCCATGGTGAGGATCTTGGCTAAAGAGCCCTCCTTTTCTCTAGCAATCTACTCTAAGATGGTGGTAGGATGTGTAGAAGTGATGATGGTGAGCTTTCCATTGGAGGAGGAACTTCTATGGAAGCTTGAAGGCTTCTCTCTCTCTCTTTGGTGGTGTTGGAAATCTAAGGAGGATTTCTCAGATCTAAGAAGTGAATTTTGGCTCTTAGAAAGGAGGCAAAGAGGTCTATTTATAGTAGGAAGTGTTAGGGCACGAAATGGGGTGAGAAGACCTCTGAAAATGGGCTGATTTGAGGGTTATTTCCAGCGGTAACAAGCTCCCAGAACTTATCCATGAGTTCAGTTCCCCTATTCTGTGAGTTATTTCCAGCGGATGGAAGTTGTGGAGGATTCTCAGCGGGTTCCTTCTCTCTATTTAACGGGCAAGAGGGCACGGTTGAGCTTGGCGGGCATGGAAGTTAGGAGGATTTGGAGGTGAGAGAAAACATTGCATGGGGGTTGAAAAGGGTGGAAAGCAGACCAGAGAAGATCACGGCGCCGATATAGGCAGAAAACCACCCGAAACGAAGCCGAAAAATGGTCTGGAACGTCGGGTCAGAATTCGAGTGTGGAGCTGGTCCAGGTCGGTCACGCGGGTCTGCTCGACCCATCTGGAGGTAAAAGACAATTAGGGTTGGCAATTTAAGGGTCCAAGCCCGCACTGAACCCAAGCCCTTAAAAAGTCCTCAAATTTTCAAAGGCCTAAACCCTGCCCATATCAGAAATTTATATATGAGGGTAGGGTTGAAGCCCGGCCCGCAAAAGTAAGGATTTTACCCAAACCCTCATTTTAACCCGCTCTTTACATCTATTGAACCTGGATCTGGATCCAAAATTTAAAAATTAAAATCACAAAGTAATAATAAAAAAATAAACATTTTAATTAATTAATATTATTAGAAATTAAAAAATTAATATTACAAACCCTAACTTTTTCTCTCTCTTTCTCTCCCATTCTCTTCTTTTCTGATCACCTCTCTAAGACAGCCACCACGCCGCTAAAGCCAGTAACGTCGCCGCCGCCGAAGCCGAATACCCCCAACCACCACCCACCACGAAACCCACCCAGAAACCCCCTCTCACCACCAAAACCCAACCCAAAAACCTCTCCCACCACCAAAATCAAATCACCACCACAAGCCACCGTGAATACTAGGTTTCACGACCGTGACGGGAATGTTATGAAGGCGATGACATGAAAGAAGGGAGATCAAGAAAGAAGGAAGAGAGATCGGCGATGGTGGGACCGTGATGCGCTAGCGGCGGAAGTTCGGTGGCTGAATACCGGCGGCAGAAGATGTGTTGTGTCGACGGCAACGGGAGGATCTATGCGATGCCGATGAGAGATGAGGCAGTGAGTGGTGTAGAGATGAGAGAGGCTGAGAAGGTTTTGAAAAAAAAAACCTATTTTTCTTTTTATATCAGGGTCATTTGCAGGTTTAAAATGAACCCTAGTTAAAACCCACAACCAACCCGCAATTAATATGGGCTTACAAAAAACGGCTTACTTTGGGCTTTTTAATGATAAGGTCCGGGTTTGAGCCCAGCCCTCATCATGTGTGTAAGGGCCAAACCCTCTAAGCCCAGCCCATTTTGCCATCCCTAAAGACAATGGCCTCACGATGACATGTGAGGCTTACTTAGTAAAGGGCTAAGGTGCGCACAGTTGTTCTGAGTTGGCTTGCTTGGAAGCACAAAGACATGGGCTAAGGTGTATTAAGCAGGCCAAAACCTTTTTAGATGAAATGCATAGTTTAATTAAATGATGTGGCAGGAAGCTGTGCGTTGGCTGTCAAATTACAATAGGCTCCCCTAAAAAAATTTGATGAATAGATTCTCTAGTAGACAGGAAATGTTGATAATGTTTTAAAAATCCCGTAGCATATTCACCAAAAGAACTTGCTTACTCTTCATTTGTGACTAATTGATAAAGGCCTATCACATATGTCCCTCTAATTATGGGAATATGGTATCGCATATCTTAAAAAATATAATTTGAAATAAGTACTCAAGAATAAAAATTACCAGAAAGATGCGCACAACTTTTGGTTGGTAAGTTGTACACCTCCCACTATATTAACATGGATATTAAAGTCTCATCCAACTAAAAAAAATTAAAAAAATGTGTGATGAGATATCTTCTTTTGACCGGGGACTTATGGGTATATATCTTTAATTTGTTGTCAAAGCGATTTAAACACACTTTCAAACGATCTTTGAAGGCTGAAACAGTATTAGATGCGATTATAATATATCGTTGGAATCGTTTAATGAGTACAACACAATTTTATCAACACTTAGTTCTTAATAACACTTAAAAGAGAGATATAAAAGTTGGCCGCCGGGGTTTGATAAATTTTAAGTAAGGTTAATAGAAATTAATTAATTGGGAAGTTATCATTTTGATCCTTATATATCTTTTTATGAATTATCAGTTTTTTAACAATCTTTCCATTTTTAACTTCTGTGGTCCCTACGTTTTAAAAACCACATCCATTTCATCCCTCAGTTAGTAAATCTTCAGTCAACTTCAACGGTTTCAAGGGTAATTTTGTTTTTATACCAAGAACATACCATATGTCAACACTAAAATATATAATATTTTTTTAAATTGTTTCAAATAATACAAAAATAAAAAACTTTTAAATCTCTGTAAGTCCCACATATTTATGATTGGCTAATTTATGTGACAAACCATACGTGGGGTTATTGTTGTAAGGGTAGATTTAAGTGATTGGACTTAATTGTGATTGAAAATACACAAAGTGTCTAAAACAACCCAGAAAAGGAAGGGTGGGAATGGGTTGTTAGTCGATTAATTACAAACTTTTCGATTAGTCAAGATTAACATACAAAAACCCAAATCAAGTAACAATAAAAATCAAGTAAAGTAAATAAAATGTGGAAAGATAAATAATACTTTGATTTGATTTACGTGAGAAAACCCCAATTGGGTAAAAACTCACAGGCTATCCATCTAGCAACTTCAGTCCTCAAATCCACTATATGTAATGATGCTTACAACCTAGGTTGACCTCTAGTCACACCATTCTTGGAATATAAAACACAACTACTACTCGTAGGCCTTTTATAGTGATTCTAGACCATATTTGTGCACTACACTCCCATAGTCACAAGTCTTGACACTCAATGAAGAGATAAACAATCTAAGTAAATATATGACAATATTCTAATATGCAAATAATGCTAGGCAACACCAAATACTTATCTAGAGATTTATGATGGCAATCAAACAATCCTAGATATCAATATGTCTATATGAATTTTCATAAAAACCTAATTGGATAAAGATATGCAAATCTAAAACCTAGTCATCAAATAAATCCCAATCAACACATGTTGTCACAAAATATAATAAAATAATAACTTTGCAAACAAGAAATGCAATCAATGAGATATCTTAGTAGATAAGACACTAGATGATGATTAGTGAACGATAACTCGCTTTTTGTGTCATTACCAAATTGCGAATATCAAAAGATATTTATAAAGTTGTTCCTATGCAATGTGCTCTAATGTTTTGAAAACTTAGTAAAGCGGTAAGCTAGGGTATCGTCTACAGGTAGGTGTCATCCGTCAATCGTCTCTCATTTTAGTGATTATTGAAAGCAATGTAAATAAGAACATGGCAAGGGTGAGAGTGGTGTGTGTGAAGTGTAAGCATGTTTGTTTGTGTGTGAGAAAAGATCATAAAAATAAAGATAATAAAAATATGAGAACATGGAGAGATGAGAATGGTGATTACATTGATAAATATAAAGAAAATGAAAACATATGGTACTCATGACTACCCAAAACATTCGCGCCACCTTCAATAACTAACCGCAAAGACACTCCTAGCATATCGGGCTAATCTTCCTAGCTAGAGTTTCCGGGATGACTTGGATTGGAATGCTCACAATCCACCCCTTTCACCTAGCTGGGATATGTTGGATTGGAATGCTCACAACATAACCCTTCCAATTCAAATGAGCTTGGTTAAACACCTTAGGTGTGGATGGTTAAACTATAAATTGATATCTAATGTAAACCAAGAGTTGGAATGCCTACTTGGTTCACAAAGACACCACAATTAACCTCTACAAAGGGTAAGGAGTTGGAATGCCTGCCCAACCCACAGTGAGTATTAAATGCATTAAAGACCAAAATCAACCACTAAGTGATATGGGAGTTGGAATGCCTACTTAATTCAATAGACAATTAAACACTATTAAGCACAATTAATTGAACCAATACAAGAAGAAATCAAATGCAAATCAATCACATAAATGGAACTAGTGTTAGGGTTTACATATTTCCTAAATGGGGATACACATCAAATAGAGAAAATACAAGGGAAGAGTAAAGAAGAAACCTAAGGTTGTCAATCCCGGATCTCTAAGCTCGGAGAGTGGCCCAATTGTCATCTCGGATCTCCAAGCTCCATTGAAGCTTCTCCTCCTCATAGAAAAGGTAGGGTGCTTTTTCCTCTTGAATCATCCTCAAAGATGGATGGTGATAGTAGTAGGTGGTGGTGGAGAGGCAATCCATGGAGGGAAACCCCCATGGATGCCTTTGGAAGATCCTCTCTCTCTTGATTTGGTGGAGAAGATAAAGTCTGGAATGGATGGATTAATTCAATGAATAGCTCTCGGTCTTGTTGAAAAATGATGTGTTTATAGGTTTGAGAGGCTGGGGTATGAAATAGGCTTGAAAAGACACATATGTCGCTCTAAAAATGGCTGAAAACGTGACTTTCACCCAGCTGGAATACGTAGTTCATGGGGTAAGTGCATGGGTATGGAACCTGTGCTACACCCGTGCTATCTCTTCTTGCTTTCTTGTCTAGGCATGTGCATGGGTTAGTGCACGGGTAAGATACCCGTGCACTGAGATCTTCCTGATTTCCATCCTTCGATGCACGGATAATATCACGGGTAGTGCACGGGTAGGTTACCCGAGCACTATTGCCTTCAAGCATCCTTTTTTGCACCATTTGACTTGTTTTTCTGCAAAAGTCACGGTTTTCACCTCCAGCACATGAAATCCATTGAATTCCTGTAATCACTACAAAACGAGCCATTAGACACCAAAATATGCTCGAAAACAAGCTAAAGAATATGGAACTGAGGGCCAAAATGTATGACAATTTTGGCATGATTAGTGAAGAATCTAACTTACCAAGATGCTATGAAGACTCGTGCCTAATTAAAGCTTGATGATGCTTCAATGCATGAGGGTTTGGAATTTGGAGAGTTAAAAATCCAATCTTGGAACCTCTACCTCAATAAAACTCTAAGAGACACTCTAGGGATTAGAAATCTGGAGTTCTTGTTGGCTATGACAACATAAGGATGTATTTATAGGCCAAGAAAAATGAGTTGGGGAAATTACAGAATTGCCTAGAAAATGGGCCATTCGTCTGTCGGTGGTCGCCGAATGCTCCAATTACCGAATCAACTGGAAACATTTGATGGTTCAATCGACGGTCTACAACCGTAGTGTAAGGACCTCTATTTTATGATTGGCTTATTTCATGACAAACCACACCACATTGGGGATGATTTTGTAACAGGTAGCTTAGGTCCTTGTTGGCAAGCTTCCAAGCATCTTCATGACTTCACGAGCAAAAGGTATACTCACTTGACTTTGTCTCTTGAAGAGTGTAAGTGCACACACACACACACACTTCATGCATGCTTTATATAATCTTTCATTTGTGTTCTTGTTGTTTATATGTGTGCATCCATTTCACAATCACACTTGCACTTTATTGCTATATAAGTGTGGTTTTGTGTGGTGTAATTTGTTTCCGTATGTCTGATCAGAAACGTCTACGCATGCACGATGTTGTGCGTATTTTAGCACGATAAGAGACTTCTCATGTCTCTGTGTGAGCGGGTACCTTACCCCTGCAGTGCCCTTGAGCCTTCTCGGGTCTGTTTCTGCACATGTATCCTACCCGTGCAGTACCCGTGAATTGAGGATGTGCTTCTTAGTTTTCCCTTTTGCGCAGGTAGTGCGCGGGTCCCTTACTCGCACACTGGACCCGCGCAGTGCCCTGTTTTATACCTGATTTGTCAAAAACGTAGTAGTTTATTTAGAGCTTCTTTATATATGTTCTCTTCTTCCTCACTTCGTCTCTAATGCTCAAAAATAAGAATATAGTGAGAGAAAGAGCTCTTCTAGAGAGAGAAACCTTTAAGCTTTGTTACTTGACTCTCCAAACCCCAAAAACCATCTTCATCTTGCATTTCTAGCATCATTCAAGCATAGGTCTTCATTAATGTCTTTACTTGGTAAGTAGAACTGACATCCTTGCTTATTTATTGTTCTAGCTTATCAAGATATGTCATTTACTGTTTAGGTTAGCATATCTTCATATTTATTGCATATCAATTGAAGTGATGACATGTTTGGGGTTTGTTTGTGATAGCTAGAATTTAGAACCATTTTTCCCTTCTAGTTAAGTCTCTATGCTTTGCATTTAGACATTATTGTGTATGCCTCATTAATTGGGTTTGTTGATTGCATATTTATTGCCCTTGTTGTTGTTGTGACAACTTGTGTGGGTTGGACTTCATTTGACAATTAGGTTCCTTGAATTCTTTGCATCTGATTGAGTCCCTATGTATGGGCATGTAGGCATTATTTGATAACTAGGTTGTTAATTTGCATTATAAAATATAGTTAAGCATTTTGTGTGTGGTCTTACACATTATTGCATTTGAGCATTCATTGATTGTTCACTTAGACCTTATACTCTTTAGTGAGTCAAAGTCTTGTGGCTTATAGGTGAAATTGCATAAGCATTGATGTCCTGCAACCAAGGTGTGGTTGGCTAGCATTGGTCAAGTGCCACTGTAAAAGGCCTGAGGGGTAGAGTAGGAGGTGCTCACGCCAAGAGTAGTGAATTAGGGGATATCACTAGGGATTGAACCAAGAGTGGCGAGTGGTAATGTCCATAGCCTGAGGTTGTCGAGAGTGAGAGTCCGAGTATCACTTGAGGGTGTAACATTTTATTCTTATAGTAGATTTTTGTGATCGTTTGTGGCTAGAAAGATAGCCCGTGGTTTTTCCCTTGTTGAAAGGTTTCCACGTAAAATTCAAGTGTTCGTTATATGTTCGCACTTTACAATTGATTTTGTATGCTTGTTTATGGGGTGAATTTTTAATATTGACTAATCAAGAAAAATTGGTAATTAACTTGATTAAAAGCTATTCACCCCTTCTAGATTAGTTAGACACACGCTTGAGTAGTATTTTCACATCGAACACCAACAGCCGAATACACTAGATTCAAAGAGCGGTTCACATCGGCAGCCCCCAATAGCCGAACACTCTGTCCGTAGAATTCCACCTTTCATTGAAGAACAAGAGAAGAATATGCCTTCTCAAGAAGTCGATCATCTCCTAAAGAGAAGTGCACAAAAGTAACACGCGCAGGCATTTCTGATCACACCAATGGAAGCCAATTACACCATACTTAGATCTAGAAATAAAGTGCAAGTGTGTTAGTGTAATGAATGCAAAACACTAAGAAGAATGAACACAATGCATGAGCAAATTTAAATGCATGAAAGTGTGTGTGTGTGTGCAACGAATCTCTTCGAGAAGTCAAGAACACGTGAACTACCTTTCTTGAAGCTCTATGGGATTTGAGAAGCTTGTCAAAGAACAATCACGATTAGAGACCTAAGATACCAGTTACAAATAATTCCAATGTGGTTTGTCATGAAATATATCAATAATAAAATAGAGGTCCTTACAATCTCCCCCTTTGGCTATTTCATGACAAAAGCACCACTCCCAAAATATCCTCACACAAAAAATAATGCTATTGGCCAACAATTGTTTTTCTACATTACAAAGAGATATCAAAACAATAAATCTTCTTTAAGTCCTCAAAGTCTTCCATCTCTTGTAGAGTTCCAAAGCTAGAGGCAACAGCCAAGACACACTTTCTAAGAACAAGTGCATGTGAGGTGTTAAAAAAAGGGGCATTTGCTTTAAGTAAGTAAATACAATCAATACAATGTAGTGCAATGCAATGCTCCCCCTAAAAGGTTGCTCACTCTCAAGACTTCTCCCCAAGGTATAAATAACACTCCCCATTTATTTCTCAAGACTTCTCCCCCTTTTTGTCAAGAGATAGGCAAAGGAGCTCCCCCTATTGGGTTGCTTTAGCAAAGATAGATATTAGCACAAAGGCTATTTGCATAATCATATAAATGAACTTTATGAAACTTAAATAATTGAGAGAGATTCAAGGAGTTTTATTTAAAGAAAATGTGTGAAAATATCGCTTTGCATGCAAGACTTAAAACATTAAATTTTAATAAGTTGTATTTGGCAAAGCAAACATCAAAAGGGTTTCTAAAGAATTCAAACGAATTTGTACCCTTTTTGTGATGAGCTAGCAAGATATAGTATTTCAAAAATATTGTAAGTAAAGAGCAACTATATCAATTCTTAAAGGCAAACCAAGACATGGATATATAAATATATATATATATATATAATCCTATTTGATTTTTCTCGATGAAATATCCGTGAAGGTAGCCTTGTTTACTCCTTTAAGAAGAGAGACTAGACTACATTGGATATAACATCCTTATTGATTGAATGGATACAAGATCCCTATTGATTATAGTCTAGTCATTTCCTTTCTCACACATTTGCATTCAAAGTTGAGCAATTAAAAGTATCATGCATAACAATTCAACATGTCATAATAAAATTCTCATTCAAGTTTACTTCCCAAATGATTCTCCTAGTCTAAAAATGCATTGTTGAACCAACAAGTGACATGGATTACAAACCGTTAATAGCCAAATTTGGCTAAGGACCAAAAGGGAAATTTTCCACCCTCTAAACCTGGCTCCATGCCCGAGGTCATCCACCAGGAGACCATGTTACCCGAAGCCAAGCTACGGTACCGCTCCACAGGAATAAGGACGGGCTCCAGAAACACTCGGAGTAGAGCCCGGCACGGTCATATCAAGCCCGCGTCACCGAACCTGAAACCAGGAAATCTCCCTGAAGTCGGAATTACCTCACTCCAAAAGCTCACCTATACCTCGCTGACATAGTTAGGTGTCTGTAGGAGGCCACACCTAGCTTCAAAAGGTCAAGGGAGGCTAGACCTAGCTTCTGATTAGACAAAATTCCTTTATATCAGGGCTAGAACATTGATCGACCTCACTATCTGATGTACCTCGCCACATTACATACCATATTCGACGACCCCTATGGGAGAACATGCTAGACTTGAAGACACACAGAATCATATCTTAAGACGTTACATACGTACTGGAACAAGTAATAGAGTCCAAGTAGGAAACAAATTGATCTCCACCAAGATATCCTCGATTCAGCAATTAACTCAAAGTCAATAACATTTTAAATGTAAAATCGCGTCCGATAAGGAGGGAAGAGATGGAGAAAATCAAGGGGGGAAATCAATTAGTTTGACTTATGAAGACAAGGTATTAAAGGAGGACTTGAACCTTCTGAAAGAGGAGACTACTTTTCGACAGGCATATGACAAATACCCGACTACACCCTAGAGAAAATTGAGAGCAATTTGAGAGAGATTTGTATATCATACATTATCAATAAAGAGAGTATTTTTCACTCGGGATGAAAATCTCAGTTAACACCCTCACCCACTACCGGTTGCAGTAGTGGGGTAGGTACCTTCGGTACCGGGGGTCCCTTTCTATGATCAGGAGCAAGAGATCAAGTGATGGAGAAAGAACACAAGGAACCGGGAGATGTAAAAGAAACTATTTTATTTAATAAATCACTATAACAGGATTACAATAAGTATATATACACTCTTCTCTCTATTTTCACTCTTTTACACAGGATGGAGATGAAGAAAGCGTTCGTATCGATAAGTAGATATTTTCCTCCAGTGATTTTCAATGGACTCTCACTGGCTTTGGGGAATTTCAGAGATAATTCTCCCGGAGTCTCTCTCGTTCTGGCTATGAAGAATCCCTGAAGCAATGCCCTTCCCCTCTCTCTGTCTTTCAATACCGTATATGTATTTTTCTCCAAAAATCCTCTCTAAATCTAGTTGTCATAGTGAAAATCATTGAGAATTCTATTTTAGGCATTGAAAGGCATTTGAGTGGAGCTGAAGACGCCGGATTTGATCCCGTTAATCAATGGCAAATTCAAATTCTGATTCGGTTGACCATTGGGTCATTAATGGCGCTTTATTTTTGCGATAGAGTCAACTTTCCTTCTTCGTGGAGCTTGGTGGCGATGGAGTTAGCTTTCCTTCTTCGTGAAGGGAAATTCTGATTTTGAATTCTGATAGAGTGTAACGCTGGTACCTCATTTTGATGAGCTTGTTCTGCGTCCTGCTAGAAGGGTGTTTATGTCTTCGTGCTCCCTACTGTATTGCCTGGAAGGTAGGGTACTTGCCTTGGAGAAACTCTAGATAGGCATACTAAGTACAAGGTGGGAGTCTGGGTGACACCAAGGCAAATATCGGGGTAGTACCAAGGTGGTATCGAGGTAGGTATCGAGGTACCAAGCGCCTTGATTGATGTCGAGATCCTTGCGGGATGCAAGTTATCATCGTACTGGTCTCGATCTGGTATCAGGAGCTTCAGTAAGGTGAGATACAAGCTTTTAGAGCCGATGTCCTATCTAGATAGACGTATAGTCGAGGCTCTAACCTCGTTGGATATCAGTCCCATCTAGGTGGTGGTACCGATCTCGCTGGCTTCCTGGAGTATCTGGATGAGTTTTCCTGGGTAGGTCCCTGTTGGAAAATTCTCCCTTGATCCCTTGCTAGAAAAACATGTTAACAGAAGTCCCCCCTGTCTTGAACACCGTTATCAGGTTGGGGTTGGAGTCAGGATAGATAGCACTTGGAGAATTTTTCGCAACGTCTCATAGAAGGGAATCTTCTCTTTGCACGCTGATTTAAATGAAAATTCCACGTGGCTGACTAGGGTAGGCAGAATTCAAAAAAAGGAAATTTTTCGGGGGTGCACGTTTCTCGAAACCGTTCCCTCCATGTCACCGATTTTAGTGCGACATTGATTACCTTTTCTGCTCGTTACGAGTAGCCATCTCTATATAAACTCTGGTGCTTCACATTAGGTTCATTCAAGCAAAAACTTCTTGATTAAGAGTTTCCAGCAAAAAGAAACCCTAGCTTCAATCTTCAACTTCCCTTTTTTTTCTTAAGAAATTAGATTTCGAGGCTATCATCATGTCTTCACCTGATGGCGATAGTATCGAGCGATTGTTAGACGGCAACACAGTGGCTAGCGAGAGCCTCGCCCCTAGAAAAAGGGCACGCGATAGTAGCGACAGCGAGGACAACGTTCCCATTCAATGTCGTCGTTCCAATCGGAACATTGCAATCGGGACGGGCTTCACGAACAATCCCGAGACTCCGGTTGATGTCGACCAGAAGTCGAGTGAAGTAGCAGATGTTGTCAGGATTGGTGGGAACCAGGCTGGTGAAGTTACTGATATCGCGGGAATGGTACTTGCCCTCCCATATGAATATAGGTGCATTCCTGATTCGTCCAGTACCTTGGTCACTGTGGCGCGCTTGCGGAGGGATTTCAAAATCCCTAAGGATATCACGATCGTTATACCTCCAAAAGGGTATGCTGTATATACCTTCAATCCGGGTGAGCTCCCAATTTATACGGCGGCCTTTGACAGTGAGGTTAGGCTACCTCTCCATCCTACCTCACGTAGGGAATTGTATGCTCTACAGCTTGCCCCTCTCCATCTGACGCCAGGGTTGTGGAGGCACCTGGTGGGTTCTCTGGTGTTGTGGAGAGAGCAATGAGACAGGGACAAAATCTACAGGGAGCCAGGGCCGAACGAGCTCGGGTACGTGTTCCAGATTGCTGCCAATGCCCCAGGCCCGAAAAGGCCAATTTTATGCTCGTGCTAAAAACAATCTGCAATTTGTGGTGCCAGGGGCCACGAAGAGAGACAATTCCTGGAAGGAGGAATGGGTCATCGGCGGAGATGAATGGGATAATTCAGTCCACATTGGAGGAACCGAGTTCAAGGTTCCTATTGGCTTTAGTGGGAAGCCCACTTTGGAGAAGAGCAGACTCTCTGCCCAGTCAGAGAGAATCTTGAAGGCCATTATGGCCCACAACTACACCAATATGAGGTATCCTGCTGCTGATGCCTTCGAAGCAGTAAGGGTGGAGTTCTACCTTTGTATCTTCAGCGCTCTTCCAGGTAATAAGTTTTCTTGATTATTCTTCTGTTATATGATTATAATGATCCTATGGATATTGACTCTGGTTGTCTTGGTAGTTTTAGCAGTGTCCCCTTCGGTTCCTGGGGGAGAGCTCAACCAGGCTGATACTGTTGACTCACTTTAATCTTCTATCCAGGTAGTTGGTTGGAAATATCCTGACAATTGTTTTATCCTTGGCAGGCCTTCAAATTCAATGTGGCGTTAAGCCAGCAGGTCGGCTCCCTCTTGGAGCAAGTTAGAGGCGCTACCACCGAGCTGGAGAAAACAAAGGAAGAACTCGATAAGGCTTCCAGAGGCATGGTAGCTTTGAACGAGTCTCTGAATAGCTCGAGGAAAGAAGCAGATGAAGCAAAAGCTGATCGGGAGTAGATACAAATTGACTATGACATCGAGAGGCTTAGGTCCATCCGCCACAAGGAGGAGAAAGAGATTGCAAAGGAAAGAATAGTGGAGCTAGAGAAAGAGGTTCAATCCCTTCGCGATCATGTAGCCTATTTGGATGCTTAAGTGGACACTGCCTTTGGAGACAGCTACTTCTTAGCAGGCTACCAAGTGGCGTTAGCCTTCCCTTCTTCGTTTGACTTGGGAGTTATTGTGGGGTGGAACCGGGAGGAAATCATGGCGAAAGCTGCTGAACTCTCGGGAGCAGCACCTTCTGATGTGGCCGGAACTTCCAAGGTTGCTGGAACCAGTGGAGTGGCAGGAGGTGAAGGCCAGAGTTCTGGCTCGCTTCCTCCCTATAGCCAGGTTGTAAGAGATCCTAGTTTGATGGCCCTTGCGGTTTGAGCGACTCATGCTGAAGGAGGGGTTTCCACCCTTTCTGTTTTTCTGTCAGAACTCGCCGAGGCTATAAAGGATCTGTCTACTATTGATGGTGGAGAATCTGCCCTGCCTACCCCATTTTTTGATCCTACCCAGGTGGTGGAAGGTCAGGTTGATTTGATCAAGGAAGTTGGAGAAAATTTGGATCAGGTAGCCGTAGGGGAGCCTCCGGTTGCGGGAGGTACCCAAGAGGCAGGCGGGGCTCCATCCAGTATTGAAGAAGAAAAATCCATAACTGGTGAAGCCGGTGAGGAGACGGCCACTCAGTAGGAGAAGGATGCATGATCCAGCTTGATCCATCATTCAGTATTACCCTTCCAGTCTTATTTTTATTTTTATTTTTATTTTTGTAGCCTGTGATCAGGGAATGGGCTCCCCAGTTTTAGAAATGAGAACCTTCTGGTTTTTTCCTTAGCTTCATATATGTGTAGTTTAAACTCTTGATCGAACCTCACCTTAATCCGAAATGAGATCCCCAATACGATTTTGATTTCATAGATGCTCGTCCTCGGATGAATCCTTATACCTAGGTATAGATTCGGCGATCCATCCTCTATTTGATCCTGATTTAATCAATGAAAGGAAAAATCCATTCTCATTCACATCTGCTAACTGAATTTTGTTGCACATTTTCTGATTGTAGCATCACTTCGAGCACAAGTCCCCAGCATAAACCTGACTTAATCAATACTTGGTAATGCAAGGAACCTGATAAAAAATAAGTATATAGAGAAACTGCGGGTGACTGGTACCACGGTACCACATCAAAGAACCTTGGGGCCCTTTGATAGCCTTGCAAAAATTTAGTCGAAAGTAATCTGGGTACTGGAGATCCTCATACTTTATGTTTCAGGAATCTTGGTTCCTTGATGATGGTGAGCATACCGGTGGACACTCTCGCACTCTAGGTACCTCGCATTCCCATTCTAGGATCCTCGGTAATATGGCGAGTAGTCTGGCGAAACTAGAAACCTTATCGAATGATTGAGTACCTAGCTTTCCTGTTTCATGGAACCTAGGTCTCCAAGTGAGTATTCTAACAAAACTGGGCACCTCGCACCTCCGTTTGTAGAAGCTTTGGTGACTTGGCGAATCTCAGTACCTCGCCTTCCTCCGGTACCCTGGGGAAAATAATGGCGAGTATATACTGGCAGTAAGATTCGGGTATGAGACTAAGGCCATTTTAGCACCTGGTCTTTCTCAGCATGGGGTGGTACCCGGTCAAGGCCTTGATCTGGCTGGCAACTATGCTCTTACTATCCAGATTTTTCCCGGCAAGGGGTGACACCCAGCCAAGGCAGCAGGAAGGCTATACTGTCATTTCTGGTCTTGAGGCGATCATATTTGGGTACCTAGCATTCCTGTTTGCATGAATCTTGGTACTCTGGCAAAAACAATGGCGAAATAATACTGGCAGCAAGATCCAGGTAGGCAACTAAGGCCACTTTAGCACCTGGTCTTTCTTAGCGGGGGGTGGTACCCGGCCAAGGCCTTAATCTGGCTAGCAACTATGCTCTTACTATCCTGATCCTTCTTAGCGGGGGGTGGTGCCCAGCAAGCGTCTGATCCATCAGGCAACTATGCTCTTACGTACTAGATCCTTCCTAGAGGGGGTGGTGCCCGTCTAGGGCAACAGAAGTGCCATGTGGCTTTTCCTGGTCTCGGAGAGATCCTCCTAGATGGATTAATCCGATCTAGGGCATCAGGAGTGCTATGTAGCTTTCCTGGATTTATCGCAAGCCTACTGGAGAGATCTACCTGGTCTAGGGCATCCGGATTGCTGTGTAGCTTTCCTAGATTCATGGCGAGCCTCCTAGAGGGATCTACCCAGTCCAACGCATCAGGATTGATGTGTAGCTTTCCTGGATTCATGGTTAACCTCCTGGAGGAATCTGTCCGGTCCAGGGTATCAGGAGTGCTGTGTAGCTTTTCTAGATTCTTGGCGAGCCTTTTGGAGGGATCTACCCGGTCCAAGGCATCAGGATTGCTGTGTAGCTTTTCAGGATTCATGGCGAGCCTCATAGAGGAATCTATCAGGTCCAGCGTATCAGGATTGCTGTGTAGCTTTCCTAGATTCATGGCGAGCCTCCTGGAGCGATCTACCCGGTCCAGGGCATCAGGGTTGTTGTGTAGCTTTCCTGGATTCGTGGCGAGCTTCTTGGAGGAATCTACCCGGTCTAGTGCTATATAGCTCTCCTGATCTTAAAGCGACAATCATGGCGGATTCAATTAGCGACATAAAGCAAATAGATGTAGACAAATGTAGGCAAGGATAGATGGAGAACGAAATCTTCTTTATTGATGACCAAAGAAAAATGAACACAAGTACTCATGATTATTAACTTCTTCTAACATTCGTTTCGGGGTAATCCCGACCGATTTCCATTGCATGACTTATGGGTAGAACCTCTTGAGATGATCAGCATTCCAAGTGTGGTATACTTGATGTCCGTCCATGTCATCCAACTTGTAGGCCCCACCTTGGATCACCATTCTGATTAGGTAGGGACTTTCCCAATTAGGTGACAATACCCCGTCTGACCTCTTCCGGGTATTCTGATTAACCTTCATGAGAACCAAGTCCCCTTGACCGAGTTAGTTTCATCTTTAAAGTCTTCCTTTGAAGACTGGTGATCTTGATTAGTGGTTATTTGCACACACTGCTTGGCCAACGCTGTTGGGTTGGTTGACACTACATAACACTTACGAGCAGCCTGCTGATCCCCCCGTATTTTGCCCACTTTGTCTCCCACTGGAAATTTCAGGACGTTATGGTATATTGATAGGACCCCTTTGAAGGCAGACAAGTAGGGCCTTCCCAATATAGCTTTATAGGCGGACGGGATGTCTACCACAACGAAGTTTGTCATTAGGTTCTGCTGGAGTGGCGTTGTTCCCACTGTCACCGGTAGGATCATAAACCTGGTGGGAATCAATGAGTCCCCCGTTAACCCGTACAAAGGGGTAGTGCAGCTGTTGTAGCAAGGTTTCTTCAGGTTGAATTGCTCTAAAGCACTTTTGAAGAGGATATCAACGCTGCTACCTGTGTCAATCAAGACACGATGGACCAAGTTGTTGGCTATTTGCACAGTGATGACCATGGGGTCATCGTGGGGCTGCACGGTATTGTACACATCCTCTTCCGTGAAGACGATTTGTGCAGTAAGAGGAGACTGAGGTGACCCCCTAGTAACCTTGAGAACATTCTGGCCTGCTTCTACTCTAGAAATTTTCCTGGTGTGGTTCTTTCGAGTATTGTTGGAAGTTCCTGCTAGGTTGGGACCTCCACTAATGGTATTGACAATGTGGATCTGCTCCATCAGATCCTTCCCTTTTGCTTTCTTTCCTTCTTCTTATGCTTTGATATCGGCATGCACCTATTTTCTAGTGTGTATGTTGTCGCGCACTTGTTGGAGGAATTCCTCCAAGCAGCCTCCCCTGACCAGGGCTTCAATCTGGTTCCACAGACTATAGCACTCCAAGGTATTATGACCTACATCCTCATGGAAATCACAATACTTGTAGCGATTCCGCTGATCAGCTGGTACCTTTATTGGAACCTTGCTTCCTGAGCAATACCTTGTCACAGATGACGAACTAGATAGTCTCGCGAGATGCATTCAAGGGGGTATAGTGGGAGTAACATGTTTAATCTCTATCGACCCAGGCTACTTCCTTAGATGGAGGTGTGGCTCTGGGCAGAGTCCGTCTGACAGGGTACCGGTTCCATGGGGGCTGGTAGTGTGGCGACAGATATGTAGATTTGTTGGGAGGTCTGTTCTGACTTTTCTGAACTGGTGCCAGCTTGGGCGCCTCTTTCTTTTGGCGCTTGGCAGTTCTCATATCATCATGCTCCATTTTGACTCGGAGTTGTTCATCTATTTCAACCTGCTCTAGAGCTCTGTTGTAGGGTTCCTGGTAAGTCTCTGGAGGATGCTTGGCGAAAGAGCTAAACAACCTGTTTGCCCATAGGTTCCTTCTGAAATTGGCCAAGATCTCTTTTTCCGTGAAGACCCTCATCTGGATCACTTCCTTATGGAATCTCTCTACATAAGCTCTAAGAGTTTCACCCCGCTCTTGGATCACGTATTGGAGGTGAATGGGATCCTTGGGGCGAGGTTTGATGCCCTGAAACTGAGCACAGAAGTCAGTAGTCAACCTGTTGAATGAATCAACCCTCCCTGCTGGTAGCTTCCTTCCTGAACCATGTTTTGGCATAGTCAGTCAGCGTGGTAGGGAACATTCTGCACATGGCCGCGCTAGTAGCATTTTGGACCTCCATCTGGTGAACAAAGCTTTCTAGATGGCTTAGGGGATCCTCAGTCCCAGAAAGTTTATCGATTGGCATCTTGAATTTGGGAGGTAGTTCAGCCTCTTTGATCCTCCTAGAGAAGATAGCATTCATCTCTCCCAAAGGATCTTTCCAGTTTTCCAGGTGTTTACCCTTCTTCAGCTCCTGGATCTCTTTTGCCATTCTGGCGACCTGGTCCAGGAGATGTTTTCTGCCATCATTCCCAGATTCCACCTCAGAATCTCTATCGTCAGGCCCTTTCGACGTTGCAGAAACTTCATCCTGATTCTCTCCCTAGGGAGGATCTTTTTTGGCACCCTTGTTGCTACCTCTCACCACTGAATGAGGGCGTTCCCTGGTCATATCCTGATGAGGTTGTCCAGAATAGGACACTGGTTGGGCCAGGTGGTGGTGCTCTCTAGGCGGGAGGTCGATAGCGGATCTTACAATCCGGGCTTGGTAACCTGTAGGAAATCCTGGAACTGGGGGCATGGGCCAGAGTCTGTCATGGACCGATGGTGCTGGGGGCATGGGCCCGAGTCTATCAAGGACTAGTACAGGAGGTGGTGGTCCCAACCTATCGAAGGGAGGTATCCTGATACCTTACCGATTGGAATTTCCCCTGGGGGCATCTCCCTTGGGATCTGGTACCGCAGGCTGACTGGTACTGCCTTCGGTGACCATTCAGAGGCGAATGCTCTCTATAAAGGTCACGAGCTATTGGTCTAGATTGGTAGGTCCAGCTACTGGGGTAACAGGTACCTGGGAGGTATTCCGCGCGGTAGCTGATGGCTTCGAGACGGGTTTACGACCCTTTCCCTCCTTCTTCGGCTTTTGACCCTTTCAGGTTGAAGTGTTAGACTGATGCCCCAACGGATCAGGATGATCCTAAGAAGATCAGAGCTTCATCTTGATAATCTAGCAAGAAAACGAGACACACAGGCTTTCTTTTGAAGGTGTGGTATTTCCCACAGATTGCTCCAAAAAGTGTTAACGGAAAAATTCACTAGGGATGAAAATCTCAGTTAACACCCTCGCCCACTACCGGTTGCAATAGCAGGGTAGGTACCTTCTGTTAGGATTATGCTCAATAGCAAGAGTGTAATATTGTAATTGACAATCTTTTCATATTAATAAAGTGTTTTCTGATTCTTACAAATACTTATAGCATTTATTATTATAATTGTCAAGGTAAATAATCATAAGGTCAAAAGACTATGAGATATGAAGAATTGTTCATACATCCGGATATGTGTGAGGTAGACACAATTCTTTAGTTAGTCTTGAATAACGTTCACAACTTAAGTTAAAGGTTGGGCACCTCTATCTTGATAAAATTGTAGAATTCTTTTACTAACATTTGAGTGGGATCAAATGAGTTATGATGAGTCTAAAATCATCGAAAGGTTTTCGAGTAAAAGAATCTAGTGCACTGGGTGCATTGAACAGGATCACAATGAAATACTTTATCTAGAACCGTCACTAGATATAAGTCTTTTCATTATTAGGACAATCGGAGAGTCAATCTTAATCCTGAGATAAATGATGGACTTATGGTTGCAAGTGTTATCATTTGAGCTATCAATGAGTACGATTATATAGCATAGTCTATCCTCGATAGTTTGGTGGTATTCATTTGTTAATCGATAGAGGACTTCATTTATAGATATGGACATCGTGGCTCCATTTATTAAATGAGAGTATAATATCATCATATGGATGTTTTGAGGTATTGGATATGAAATCTCAACGTTGAGTTTTCAATAATGATTATTGAAGACATGGCTTCTGGACAAGTCAAAATATCCAAGTTTAAAATGTGGTCATATGAGGAAATATGGTAACTTGGAGAGCTATAGGCGGTCTATGAGCTCTTGGCGATTACTGCTATTATTCACGAGGATACACCATCTCCTATAAGATTGTGTAGGGTATGAATGAGAAACATCTCCTTATTCTATCTTTATTTAAGAGTTCAATTTTAGCTCTTTAGTGGAATGAGTTAAAATTAATAGATCGGACCTAAGTGAATCATTTGTTGATTGTGATTAGGTTATGTCTATTGAAGCTTAAATTTAGATAGCCCGCCAAGATCCACAATCCACATGTACTTGCATGGATCACTTGATATATTCTACCGGACCAATTTATGGGTCCATCTAGAATTGCATTTAATATATTAAGAATATAATATGTCTATTATTTATTTAATGGGCTGCTCTATTATATTAATATATTAAAAGGAGACATGTGGGCTTGTTTCTTTTAGTAAGAATAAGTCTGGTTCACATGTGGGCTTTTATTTAAAGTCTAATGGATTAAATAAAATAAGAAAAATAATATTAGGCCCATATATATATGGTGTGGGCGGCAAGGCTAATAAAATAGCCCAAGATATTATTTTATTTTATTGTTTTGATTAAATGGAAATTAATTAATTATTTAATTAATTAATAGTTTAAATCAAAATCTTTTCCTGATCAGTAAATAAAATACTATGTGTTGGATTATGGTTAGAATTCTTTTAAGTGATAGGAGTCCTAATGTGGTAAGGATTAAGTCCACATACACTTCATACCACACAAAGAATTCGGCCACCCTAGTCCTATAAGGGTTAGGATTCTTAAATTGATAGGAATTAGGGAAAAGCACAATTCCTTTTCAAGTAAGGAAATTGGCCAACCCTAGATTTCCTACACAAAGAATTCGGCCAACCCTATTTTGAGAAGGAGAAATTTCGGTCACCTTATAAATATAAGGTGATTAATTTCGGCCACCAAGAAGCTTGAGTGAGAGAGATTTTTGTTTGCTTTGAAAAATAAAAATCTTACTCAATAAACATAGAATTTCGGCCAAGAGAGAAAAAGAAAAATAAGTTCTCATTCGATAGTGCACTTGCAAGCCTTTAACATCAAAAGGTTTTGTGCACACTTTCGATTTAGGGTTACGCGAGTTCCAATCATATCGATTGTGAATTCAAAAGTAACCGGAACTATTTTTCTAGGCTCTTGGTGTTTTGGGATTGAAGATCAGGATCAGAAGTTCCATACATCCATTCTCAGGTAAGCAATTCAAAAAAAAAAAAAAGGGAGACCACGCTCCTAGGTGATTCACGTACATGCTAGGATTGAAGGTCTTGCGGATTACCATCGACGTAAGTCAATCGGATCACGCGACAAGAGGTATTTAACTCTAACCGTATATTTGTGTTTAATTAATTAAAGGGTTAAGGTTCAAATCTTTAGAAAAATTTTAAACTATACGAAAATCTACTTTTCGCCTTCCGCTGCGGTTTTAGTTAATTTTTCCCTACACCTTCGGTACCGGGGTCCCTTTCTATGATCAGGAGCAAGAGATCAAGTAATGGAGAAATAACACAAGGGACCGGGAGATGTAAAAGAAATTGTTTTATTTAATAAATCACTATAACATGGTTACAATAAGTATATATACACTCTTCTCTCTATTTTCACTCTTTTACACGAGATGGAGATGGAGAAAGCATTCATGTCGATAAGCGGATATTTTCCTCCAGTGATTGTCAATGGACTCTCACTGGCTTCGGGAAATTTCAGAGATAATTCTCCCGGAGTCTCTCTCGTTCTGGCGATCAAGAATTATAGAAGCAATGCCCTCCCCCTCTCTTTGTCTTTCAATACCGTATATGTAGTTTTCTCCAAAAATCCTCTCGAAATCCGGTTGTCATAATGAAGATCAATGAGAATTCTATTTTAGGCGTTGAAAGGCATTTGAGTGGAGCTGAAGACTCGGGATTTGATCCCGTTAATCAATGGCGAATTCAAATTTTGATTCGGTTGACCATTGGGTCATAAATGGTGCTTTATTTTGGCGATGGAGTCAACTTTCCTTCTTCATGGAGCTTGGTGGCGATGGAGTCAGCTTTCCTTCTTCGTGAAGGGAAATTCTGATTTTGAGTTCTGATGGAGTGTAATGCTGGTACCTCATTTTGATGAGCTTGTTCTGCGTCCTGCTGGAAGGGTGCTTGTGTCTTCGTGCTCCATATCATATTGCCTGAAAGGTAGGGTACTTGCCTTGGAGGAGCTCCGGATAGGCATACTAAGTACCAGGTGGGAGTCGTGGTGACACCAAGGAAAATATCGGGGTAGTACCAAGGTGGTATCAAGGTAGGTATCGAGGTACCAGACGCCTTGGTTGATGTCGAGATCCTTGCGGGATGCAAGTTATCATCGTGCTGGTATCAGGAGCTTCAGTAGGGCCAGGTACAAGCTTTCGGTGCCGATGTCCTATCTAGATAGAAGTATAGTCGAGGCTCCAACCTCGTTGGATATCGGTCCCATCTAGGTGGTGGTACCAATCTCGCTGGCTTCCTGGAGTATCTGGATGAGTTTTCTTGGGTAGGTCCCTGTTGGAAAGTTCTCCCTTGGTCCCTTGCCAGAAAAACCTGTAAACACCAAGTAAGTCAACTTCCTCATCAAGAGCTTTGCCTTTATAATTTGTTGTTACACAAATAACTTCCCTATGAGTAGTGATCGGGCCAAATATGTAGTATATTTAGGCCCTCAAATCCTTACCTTATGTTCTATTTTCTTGCGTTTTTGTATCTCTTATGGGTGGTTTTGTGCTTATTTGTAGGAAATGATGCAGAGATAGGCTTGGAGGCATATTGTGGTGATTCCAGCAGAAAAGGGGCGAAAGCGAAGGCAAAGGAGCATAAACTGCTCTACAGTGCGGGTCCAATGCGGGTCGCAACCGCACTCCAGCCGCACTCATGTGCATAGCCGGGGAAGAATGCAAGTACAGAGATAAAGTGCGGGTACAGTGCGGGTCAGCTAGCCGCACTCCACCCGCACTAATGCCAAACCAGAAAGCTGTTGTTGCACCTGAAGATAAAGTGCGGGTACTGTGCGGGTAATCCAACCGCACTCTACCCGCACTAATGCCATTCCAGAGAAGCTGATCATACACCTGACATAAGAGTGTGGGTACTGTGCGGGTCAGCAAACCGCACTCCACCCGCACTTGCACCAAGAACAGAAGGGCATAACCGCATCTGACATTAGAGTGCGGGTACTGTGCGGGTCAGCAAACCGCACTCCACCCGCACTTGCACCAAGAACAGAAGGGCAGAACCGCATCTAACATTAGAGTGCGGGTACTGTGCGGGTCATCGAACCGCACTCCACCCGCACTGCTGCTCAAGACAGAAGGTAGATTTTGCACCAGACAGGGAAGTGCGATTCAAGTGCGATCACAGTGCGATGCCAAGTGCAGGTCAAGTGCGGGTAATTCAACCGCACTCCACCCGCACTAATGCCCTGATCCGAGAACTGAAGTTGCAGACAACCCATACAGTGCGGGTACAGTGCGGGTAAATCATCTGCACTCCACCCGCACTCCGAGCGCGCCAGTCTGATTTTCAAAGCTTAAGTGACCTATTTTTGTATTTAGTATAAATAGAAAAGTATAGAAACGTTTTAAGGAGCTTTTTGACTCCGTTTAGCACAGATTAAGCACTCTTAGATCTAGTTTCTCTCTCTCTCTCATCCTTACATTCTCTACTCAACTTCAAGGAAGTTTGGAGATTGGAGCCACTACAAGGAAGGAGATGTTCTCCAAGGGTTATTTCTATCTCCTCTCTCTTGGTTTTCTAGTTGTAATGAGTAGCTAAATCCCCTCTAAGTGGTTGATGGAGTAGTTAGTGGAATATTGGGCTTGTACATTAACTTGATATTATATTGATATTCATGTCTATCTTCCATTGATCTATTCTTGTTGTGAATGTTTATCATTGATTTCTTGTGTAGATACATCCTCTTTGCAAGATATCTTTGTATTATGTATGAGTATTACATCTAGATATACATCCTATTTAGTTGTATAATGCTCTAAAGAATAGACGGAAAGTCATGAATTCCGACTCTTGAACCGCGGTTTTAATCTAACCTCGATCGTGTTTTCCGGCACTAAACATCCTAGGTCGGAATCCGTGAGAGAGTTAGAAGTCATCATTATACATCCTAGGGTGACTATTTGTAATCGGTTGAGTCATTGTTAGGTAGACGAGCTTCATTTCCAGAATCCGATAAACCACCAACTCTATACATCCTAGGTTGGTAGTTTACAAGGATTAATCACTATTAGGTGGTCCGCACTATACATCCTAGGTTGGCCACCTTCTAAGGATAAATAACCGACTCTATACATCCTAGGTCGGTTACCTTGAATAGCCGTGCTATTGACAAGTTTGTTACATTGCCCAGTATTTACTTTCGTATCCATTAACTCCTTAGTTTCCATCATCTATATATCCTTCATTCCATTTCCCCCTTCATTTTATTTACATATTTAATTTAGTGTTATTTAGAGTTGGTTCACAATCTACATTTTCACCAATTCATGTTTGGCTATTATATATATATACATAACATTGCTTTAGCATTAACTAATTTAGCTAACTCCGCTCCCTGTGGACGACACCCCACTTGCCACTGTATTTATGTTTTCAAACTGATTTAGGCTTTGTGAGGTTTTATTAAATATTATTGACGGACTGATCTTTTAAAACGACTAGAGGAAAAAAGTGTCCTGTCAAATGGCGCCGCTGCCGGGGAGTGGAATGTTAGTTTAATTAGTTTTGCATAAGTAAGGTTAGTCTAGTAATATTCCTGCTCTGCCCTATCTGTTCCTCGTTTACGTTGTGCGTTGTTTGTTGTGAAATTTCAGGATTTTAGGTATATGCACGGAAGAAGATCGTTAAGAGGAACAGTGTTGCCAGTTATCGATAACATCAATCAGTTGGGTAGAAGAACCGGGCAGTTAGAAGGAAATATGGACGATCATAGAGAGAATGAGCAGCAGGCTCGAGAGAATGAGGGAAGTGTACATGGGGATGAAGAGCTAGGCCTCACCATGGGTGAGTACACTCTCTCGTTTGTAGGTAATGTGCCCACTGCCATAGTACTGGATGATGTAACAAGGCAGTATGAGTTGAGAACTATGCACATTAGCCTCCTGCCATCGTTTAGTGGGCGAATTACCGAGGATTGCCTCCAATTCATGAAACAGTATGGGGCCACATTAGAAACCTTCCTAGTCATGGCTCGCCAAACAGTACTGACAAGGGAGCAGCTTCATCTCTGGTGTTTCCGAGGATTGTCTGAAAGATGCCGCAATTACTTGGTACATGAACTTGAGGCCAGGATCATTGGTGACATGGAGCCAAGTCTGCAAGGTTTTCTTCAACAAGTATTTTCCGTCGCAAAAGGCTAAAGACTTAAGGTTGAAGATAGCATCCTTTGTCGAAGAGGACGGTGAACCATTCCATGAGGCATGGGAGAGGTTCAACTTGTTGTTAGCTCAAATGCCACCGTATACATACCATCCAGAACTGAAGGTTAACTCCTTCTATAGTGGACTTTCACAGATAACCCAAATGATGGTGGATAATGCATACGGAGGAACTATAGCAGACAAAAGGGTAGTTGAAGCTTATGACATTCAGGAGAAGATTGCCCGGAACTCACAACAGAGAACATCACATGTGAGATGGGGTGGAAGAATAGAAGTGGGTCAGGATACCCAAGTTCAGATTCAGATGTCTAGAATGAACAAGGAGCTTCAATCAATCAAGGAGCTTATAACCGGAAAACCAGGGTCCTCCCAAGGAGTTGGTCAAGTCATGGGGAAGATTGAAGGGGGAGAAGGGCATTTCAGTCAAGAAGAGCAAGCCCAAGCCCTTGGAGAATTTCCAAGGCCGCCAAGGAATGACCCATATTCGAATACATATAATCCAGGGTTGAGAAACCACCCAAACTTGTCTTGGTCCAACAACAACCACCTAGGAGCAACCAATTACCAAGGTGGCAACACCAATTTCCAAGGTGGAAACAACAACCAAGGGTACCAAAACCGGGGATACAATAGATACAATCAAGGAGGGGCGAACAATAACAATCAATGGGGAAGTTCAAGTAGTAACCCACCATCTAACTTCAATTCCCACGCTTCCGCTAGCCAACCGAAGGACAAGTCTCTAGAGGAGATAGTGAGCTCAGTGATCAAAACGGTTGGTATCGGGTCGGAAGCCCTCAAGAACACCTTGCATGCCTCTGAGCAACGAATGTCACCTTACATGCAGTCCAATGATCAGAGAGCAAACAGTCATGGAGCGTCACTGAAGAAGATGGAAACTCACTTAGCACAGATTTTTGATGCATTGGTCAAGAACAAGGAGAAGGCATCAAGCTCCGATGAACATGTTAATGTGTTAGAGGTTGTCCAGTTGGGAGTTGATGAGACTGAGGAAAGTATGGCGGAGGTCGCGGATAAGGAAAATAGGGGAAGTGACATGGACTCCCCTATTAAACTTGAAGACCCCGGGAGTTTTGTCATAGAGGTTGAAAATACACAAAGTGTGTCTAATACAACCTAGAGGGGGGGGGGGGTGAATAGGTTTTAGTTGATTTATTACCAACTTTTCGACTTAATCAATTTTAATAATCCTACTCCATATTAGCAATCAATCAATCCAACATAAATATGCGGAAAACAATAAAAACACAAGGATTGATTTACGTGAGAAACCCACCAACTGGGCAAAACTCACGGGCTATCCTTCTAGCCACACACGGTCCTCAAATCCACTATTTGAATGAAAGTTTACAACCTAGGTTGACCTCAAGTCACACCTACTTGGACACTTACCCTTTCACTCTACCCAACGGGCCTTTAATAGTGATTCTTGACCACAAGCTTGTGCACTAACTCACTTAGTCACAAAGCTTAACAATCAATGAAGAGGTTAAACAACCTATGTGAATATGTAAAAGATATTCAAACATGCAATTAATGCTAGGCAACAATAAATGCTTATCTAAGGATTTAAAGATGTCAATAAATGCAAATCCTATATATCAATATCTAAATGCAAATGCAAGAAGATTTAGCTAGAAGGGTAAAATCGTCCTAAATGCTAGCTATTAATGAACAAGGCTCTCAACCAACAAACAACAACTTAATCATGTTATAAATGCCAATAAACATAAAGATATGCAATAAAATCACATAAAAGAGCTAACCCTAGGCAAACAAGAACATAAATAAATACAAAGAGATTTAGGGCATGTTCAAGTTACCTAGTCAATCAAAGCAAGAAGAATCCATGATGAGATAATGCTTGAAGAGGTTAGATGCACATGGATTTGAGTTTGGTTGAGTAAAGATGAGTTCTTGGGAGTTTCTCGCTCTAAGGGAAGCTTGGCCTCTCAATAATGGCTTCTTGAACTCATAAAAACGAGCAAGGAAGAAGATAGAGCATATATAAGGGAGCCCTAGTTGAAACAGCGTCGTTTTGAACTTAGGGCACAAAATCCCGTCAATACCGCTAGATGGACCGCGTCGCAGGCAAGTGTCCAGACCGCGGTACACACAGCAGTGCACCGTCTGGACAACAATGCGGTGCAGGGCGCTGTGCATGCAGGTGCACAGGCCGCGGTATGGGCAACAGAGACTTACTGGACAACACCGCGACTTGGGTCGCTTTGCGTGCAAGAGTACAAGAAGCGGTACATGAAGCATGACTCTGCTGAGGTATACCGCTCTGTATGCCGCGGTGCAAGTATGTCTTGCCAAGCGGTCTAGGCCGCGCTAAGAGAAGAAATTCTCTTTTATGGGCAAACTCAACACACTAAGAGATGTGCAAAATGTGCAAGCGTGGAGTGTGAAAAGAGGCATACAATACATCATTCAATTTCATGAAGATAGGAACATAATGCATGCAAGTGAGTGTGTGCAACTATATCTCTTCAAAGAAAGTTAAACTAGTGAGATACCTTTGAAGTGCTCTTTGAGAGAGATGATGTCCTTGAAGCTTGATCACACTCAAGAGGCCTAAATTACCCTTACAACGAATAATCCCCAATGTGGTTTGTCAACGAAATAAGCCAATCAAAATATGAGGAACTTACAATCTCCCCCTTTGGCTATTTCGTGACAAAACCACCACTCACAAATCATCCTCACAAAAAAGTAAAAACTAAAGGTCAACAAAGAGATATTCTACATTACAAAAAGATACCTAGATACTAGGTCTTCAAAACTTCAAGCTCTTGTAGAATAGCCATTGCTACAAAACAATGAGACTACACTTTCCAAGACAAGTGTATGTGAGGTGATCAAGATAGATAAATAAATAAGAGCAATTTGCATAATAAAAGAAAACTACAACATGCAACATGCAAATGATCCCCCTATATAGGTTACTCCCCCTCAACGGGACAATCTCTCCAAATATGCAATCCCCTTAAATAAAACCACATTACTCCCCCTTTTTGTCATGAGATAGGCAAAAGAGTATTCCCCAACCGGGTCACTTTAGCAAAGAGAGCTATTTGCAAGATAAGTGCATAATCATATACAACAACTTTATGCAACTCAATTAATTGAGAGAGAATCATTGAGGGTTTTATTGTTTAGAAGAAAATGTGTGACTTAGTTGCTTTGGATGTAAGACATGTAACATCATGGTTCAAGCAAATGGTATTTGGCAAAGCAAACATCAAAAGGGATTCCAAAAGAATTCAAACCAATTTATACCCTTTTGTTATAAGCAAACAAGATATAGTTTATAAAAATGAATTTCAATTTAAAGAGCAACTATATCAAACTTTATGAGCAAAACAAGACATGAGTGACTTTTGCACCCTTTTTGATTTTTCCGGGTGGGATACCCGTATGATAGTAGTCTTGTTCAACTAATAAAGAGAGAGAGAAGACTAAATTTGGATGAGACATCCTTATTTATTGCATGGATACTAGATCCTTATTGGGTTTAGTCTTCTCATTTGCTTTCACACAGATTTTGCACTAGAGCAATCAAAAGCATTTCATGCATATTATTTTAAGCATGTCATTAAAAGTTCTCATGTCATGGAGTTAAATTATGGGTCATTCAAGTGTACTTTCCCAAACAAAATCTCCTAGTCCAAAAATGCATTTTTGAACATAGAGGTGACATGGATTACAAATCAAGCAAGGCACACTTATTAAATAAAACGCCATCTAAGAACATATATAAGCACAACCAAGAATACTCACGCAATTAATAAAGAAGCATAAAGTTGATCAAGTTTTTGCTTGTTCCAACATGCAAGGTTGCTCTCTTTGCTTGAGTTCCCCATACAGGGTCAAACACCAAAACACATTAAGGCATATGACAAATCCCAATAGACCTACTAAGTGACTTGAACCTAGTTGAGTCTAAGGGCTTTGTAAATAAATCCGCTAGTTGATCATTAGTGCCCACATGCTCAAGTGCAATGCATTTGTTTTCAACTAGTTCCCTGATGAAATGATGCCTAATGTCTATATGCTTTGTCCTAGAGTGCTGAACAGGATTCTTTAAAATGTTAATTGCACTCATGTTATCACAATAAAGGGTAAGAACACCTTGATCAAAGCTGTAATCCACAAGCATTTGTTTCATCCAAAGGAGTTGTGTGCAAGCACTCTCGGCGGCTATGTATTCCGCTTCAGCTGTGGATAGAGAGATGGAATTTTGCTTTTTACAAAACCATGAGACCAAGTTGTTACCTACGAAGAAGCCACCGCCAGATGTACTCTTCCTATCATCACAATTTCCTGCCCAATCTGCATCACTAAAGCCAACTAAGCTAGCATTAGTGTCAAAAGAGTACCATATCCCATAGTTGGATGTCCCATTCACATATCGAATGATTCTCTTCACGGAGGAGAGATGGGATTCCTTGGGATCCGCTTGGTACCTAGCACACACACCCACACTAAAGGCTATTTCGGGCCTACTTGCGGTCAAGTAAAGCAAGCTACCAATCATGCCACGATAAAGACTTTGTTCCACACTCTTGCCACTAGCATCCTTGCTTAGTTTCAAGGTGGTACTCATGGGTGTGTCACAATGTTTGGCATTCTCAAGGCCAAACTTCTTCACTAGGTTCTTAGCATACTTAGCTTGGGATATGAAATCCCATCATGCAATAGCTTGATTTGCAAACCTAGGAAGTAATTGAGCTCCCCAACAAGACTCATCTCAAACTCATGAGACATGACATCAACAAATTTTTGGACTTTGGATTTATTGGTGGAGCCAAAAACAATATCATCAACATAAATTTGAGCTATGAAAAGCTCATCTTTGTTCCTCTTGATGAATAAAGTTTTGTCAACACTACCCCTAGTGTAGTCATTGTCAACAAGAAATTGAGTGAGGCGCTCATACCAAGCCCTAGGTGCTTGTTTCAACCCATATAAAGCCTTCTTGAGGCTATAGACATGATTGGGGTGGTATGGATCGACAAACCCCTTGGGTTGCTCAACAAACACCTCCTCATGCAAGAAACCATTTAGGAATGCACTCTTAACATCCATTTGATGCAATTTGAACTTGTGCACACATGATATGGACAAAAGAAGCCTTATGGACTCAAGACGGGAAACCGAAGCAAAAGTGTCCTCAAAGTCAATACCCTCAATTTAAGAGTATCCTTGTGCTACAAGTCTAGCCTTGTTGCGCACAATGTTGCCATTTTCATCCGACTTGTTCCTATATACCCATTTGGTGCCTATGACATTAGTATCCTTAGGTCTAGGAACAAGAGTCCAAACCTCATTTCTTTCAAATTGGTTTAGCTCTTCTTGCATGGCAAGAACCCCAAATTCATCATTCAAGGCTTCATCAACCTTTTTGGGTTCAATTTGAGAGGTGTAACAAGTATAGCTAATTTGATTAGCTATTTGACGCCTAGTCCTAACACCCTCATTCATATCTCCAAGAATGTCATTCTTATTGTGGAGATGTCTAACCCATGGAGCGGGTTCTTTAGAGTCCAAAGATGAATCTCTATCAAGAGGTTGGATGACCTCTTCATCAAGACTTGACTTCACATCAATTGAAGTCTCACCATTCTTCTCCAAGAGAGGATCATCAAGCACAATGAACTCCTCATCATGATCTCTAGTCTTAGGCCTACAATCATCTATGACGACATTAGATGATTCCATGACACTCCGAGTTTCTAAATTGAAAACTCTATAGGCCTTACTATTAAGGGCATAGCCAATAAAAATCCCCTCATCACTCTTGGCATCAAACTTGCCAAGTTGATCTCGGTCATTTAGAATGTAGCATTTGCTCCCAAATGAGTGGAAGTAGCTAATATTTGGCTTCCTACCCTTCCATAATTCATATGAGGTTTGCCTAGTACCGGGCTTTAGGAAGACTCTATTTCCTATGTAGCAAGCCGTATTGACAGCCTCGGCCCAAAGGTTCCTAGGGACATTGTTGCTAAGCAACATCACACGGCCCATCTCTTGAAGGACCCTATTCTTCCTCTCAACAACTCCATTTTGTTGAGGAGTTCTAGGAGCCGAAAACTCATAGGAAATGCCTAAGCTATTGCAATAGCTTTCAAAACAAGCATTTTCAAATTCCCTCCCATGGTCACTCCTAATTCTTGTAATGCTTTTAATGTGTGAGTTCTTTTCATTTTGAATTTTAGTGCAAAGCATTTTAAATTTTTCAAAAGTTTCAGATTTTTCTCTAAGAAAATATGTCCATGTAAATCTAGAAAAATCATCAACACAAACAAAAATGTATCTCTTGCCGCTGAGACTCTCGGTTTGCATGGGACCCATAAGGTCCATATGTAGAAGCTCTAAAGGCTCCTTGGTGGCGAGATACTTGCCTTTCTTGTGCATACTTTTGGTTTGTTTCCTTTGTTGACAAGGTCCACAAATGCCATCGACTTTCTTCCCAAGCTTAGGGAGGCCATGCACAACCTTGAACTTATCTAAGATCCTCAAATCTCGATAGTTCATGTGGCCAAGTCTTTGATGCCATAACTCAATTTCCTCACATTTGGACATATTGCAAGAGATAGCACTAGCTTCAAGACAATAGCAATTGTCACTAGATCTCTTTCCTTTTAGCAAGGTTTGTCCATTTTGCATTAAAATAGAGCAATCATTTTTGTTAAACAATACAGAGAGTCCATCATCATTAAGATGAGAAATGCTTATAAGATTGGCTTGCAAGCCATCAACAAGTAAAGCATTGGACAAGGAGGGTAAATCGGGAATGGAAATGGTTCCTTTCCCTATGACTTTCTTTCTAGATCCGTCACCAAAGGTGACAAATCCTCCATCCTCCAAGACAAGGGATTTAAAGAAGCTCTTGTTCCCCGTCATATGCCTAGAACACCCACTATCCAAATACCAAGTGTTAGAGGCATTTGCCTTCAAGGCAATTTGAGCCACATAGCAAGAATAGTTATCCCTTCTAATCCACCTAGGTGTAATGTTCTCATTCCTAGTGGTATTAGTCACATTGGCTCTAGATTTCCTAGGATCATGCAAATTTGCTCTAGATTTCCTAGGAACATGCATTTTAGCTCTAGCTCTATTTCTTTCAATCATGCTCTTGATTCTACACATTTCAATGTATTTGAAGCAATTAGGTCTAATGTGACCATCAACACCACAAAAGTGACAAGTGGGAATAAAATAAGAAGACATACCATGTCCTTATGAGTACAAAGGGGCTTTCCCACGCATTTGAGCTTGTCTTTGGTGTTGGATTGGTTCTCTTCTTCTTTGTTGTTGAGTTGGAATGAATTGCTTCCTTGGTTGACCTTGCATGAATTGTTTTTTGGCTTGATGGTATTTCGGTTGAGGGAAACTTGCTTGATGCACCCTTGTTGATTGAGCTTGAGCTTGTTTCCCTTGTGCTACCTTGACTTGAGGATCTTTAGAGCACTCTCCTAGTTCGATCTTCTTCCTAGGATATTGTGGGGGTGGAGGCTCTTTGTTATCCAAACTCTTGACAAACACAATCTTGCTTGAGGATGAGGTCTCCTTGTCATCTTCATAGCCAAGACCTTTCTTATCACTTGGCCTCTTTCCAACTCCCAACATGTGGTCAAGTTTATTCGTGCTTGAAGTCATCTTAGCAATGATCTCTCTAGCTTCTTCAAGCTCCTTTTCCATCAATTCCTCATTCCTTTTGGCTATCTTCACTTCTTTATTTAAGTGAGTAGCTTCGGCGGATAGCTTGAGATTCTCTCCTTTTAGCCTTTGAATCTCTTTCTTCATCTTTAATCTTGAGCTTTGAAAATGCTCAATGAAGCCTTCAAGATCCATTCCTCCTACATCCATATTTGTTGAATGGGATGAAGAGTCACCATCGCTAGAGTCATCTTCACTTTGTTTCTCTACCTCTTCATCATCTATTGCTTCCTTACTCTTGAGAGAAGATACGAAGGCAATAAAGTTTGCCACATGATCCTCATCATCTGAGGATTCTCCTTCTTCTTCCAAGTCATCACCATCGCTCCACATGGCGGCCATGGCCTTTCCTTTCTTCTTATTTTTTAAATTTCCACAATCCGTGGAGATGTGTCTGAAACCTCCACATTCGAAGCATTGAATCCCTTTTCTTGTGGGCTTGTCTTCACTTGACTCAAACTTCTTGAAAGGAGTCTTCTTCTTTATTTCCTTTCCTTTGGATCCAAATCCCCTCTTCTCAAAATTGATGAACTTCTTGAATCTTTTCACCATGAGGGCCATTTCTTCATCTGAGTCTTCTTCCTCCTTCTCAACCTTAGAAGTCTTCAGAGCAATGCTCTTTTGCTTCTTTTGAGGTGTAGGTGTGGGAGTCCATCTAGACTTATATGCTAGAAGCCTTCCAATAACTTCACTTGGCTTCATATTCTTGTAGTCACTATTCTCCTCAAGAGCTATCACTTTTGACTCAAATCTTGCTGGAAGCGACCTCATAATTTTTTGCTTGATCCTCCTATCCGAATAGGGATCACCAAGTTGATGGCTTTGATTGACTATGTCCATCATCTTCACTTGAAAGTCGTTGAAGCACTCATCCTCCTCCATCCTAATTTGCTCGAATTGTGTTTGGAGGACTTGAAGCTTGGAGTCCTTGACCACCTCGGTTCCCTCATGGGCCGTCTCTAGAATCTCCCATGCCTCTTTTGCAATTCTTGTTGTTTGGATCAATTTGTACTGATTGTCATCCATTGCATAAAGAATAGCATGCATATCCTTGTTGTTCCACTTCGATGCTTCAAACTCTTGAGTTGACCATTCCGACTTTGGCTTGGGAACTACACTTTCGTCTTCAAGAGTCTTTTCCGGAAGAGTGTAGCCATCTTCAATTGCCATCCATGCTCGGTCATTTATTTGGCAAATGCAAGACTCCATCTTGCCTTTCCAAGAGGCATAGTTTATTCCGGTGAGCAAAGGGGGTCTTGTGCTAGAGGCTCCCTCATTACCACTTCCGTTCCCACTCATAGTGTTTGGGTATGAATGAGATGAATGATTATGATGCAACAAACACAAACAAAATGCAAGACACACAACGAGCAAGGATCACCTAAGTGTATCTAGGAACCCGCTCTGATACCAATTGAAAATACACAAAGTGTGTCTAATACAACCTAAAGGGGGGTGAATAGGTTTTAGTTGATTTATTACCAACTTTTCGACTTAATCAATTTTAATAATCCTACTCCATATTAGCAATCAATCAATCCAACATAAATATGCGGAAAACAATAAAAACACAAGGATTGATTTACGTGAGAAACCCACCAACTGGGCAAAACTCACGGGCTATCCTTCTAGCCACACACGGTCCTCAAATCCACTATTTGAATGAAAGTTTACAACCTAGGTTGACCTCAAGTCACACCTACTTGGACACTTACCCTTTCACTCTACCCAACGGGCCTTTAATAGTGATTCTTGACCACAAGCTTGTGCACTAACTCACTTAGTCACAAAGCTTAACAATCAATGAAGAGGTTAAACAACCTATGTGAATATGTAAAAGATATTCAAACATGCAATTAATGCTAGGCAACAATAAATGCTTATCTAAGGATTTAAAGATGTCAATAAATGCAAATCCTATATATCAATATCTAAATGCAAATGCAAGAAGATTTAGCTAGAAGGGTAAAATCGTCCTAAATGCTAGCTATTAATGAACAAGGCTCTCAACCAACAAACAACAACTTAATCATGTTATAAATGCCAATAAACATAAAGATATGCAATAAAATCACATAAAAGAGCTAACCCTAGGCAAACAAGAACATAAATAAATACAAAGAGATTTAGGGCATGTTCAAGTTACCTAGTCAATCAAAGCAAGAAGAATCCATGATGAGATAATGCTTGAAGAGGTTAGATGCACATGGATTTGAGTTTGGTTGAGTAAAGATGAGTTCTTGGGAGTTTCTCTCTCTAAGGGAAGCTTGGCCTCTCAATAATGGCTTCTTGAACTCATAAAAACGAGCAAGGAAGAAGATAGAGCATATATAAGGGAGCCCTAGTTGAAACAGCGTCGTTTTGAACTTAGGGCACAAAATCCCGTCAATACCGCTAGATGGACCGCGTCGCAGGCAAGTGTCCAGACCGTGGTACACACAGCTGTGCACCGTCTGGACAACAACGCGGTGCAGGGCGCTGTGCATGCAGGTGCACAGGCCGCGGTATGGGCAACAGAGACTTACTGGACAACACCGCGACTTGGGTCGCTTTGCGTGCAAGAGTACATGAAGCATGACTCTGCTGAGGTATACCGCTCTGTATGCCGCGGTGCAAGTATGTCTTGCCAAGCGGTCTAGGCCGCGCTAAGAGAAGAAATTCTCTTTTCTGGGCAAACTCAACACACTAAGAGATGTGCAAAATGTGCAAGTGTGGAGTGTGAAAAGAGGCATACAATACATCATTCAATTTCATGAAGATAGGAACATAATGCATGCAAGTGAGTGTGTGCAACTAGATCTCTTCAAAGAAAGTTAAACTAGTGAGATACCTTTGAAGTGCTCTTTGAGACAGATGATGTCCTTGAAGCTTGATCACACTCAAGAGGCCTAAATTACACTTACAACGAATAATCCCCAATGTGGTTTGTCAACAAAATAAGCCAATCAAAATATGAGGAACTTACATTGGTACAATTAGAGAATTCACCAAAGATGGGAGCGGTCTTTGATATAGGGGCTAGCATCAATATGATGCCATTAGAGGTCTACGAACAGCTGAAGATTCAGTCAATCAAGCCCACCTCCCAGACTCTCATCATGGCGGATAATTCTCCCATCACCCCAGTTGGTATCGTGGAGGAAGTATATGTGAATGTGCACGGTTTGATGGTGCCAGTAGAATATGTTGTGTTGGATTGCAAACGAGGAGAATCCAGTGGTAGGGACTGGAAACTACTGTTGGGGAGGCCATTCATGGCCACAGCAAGTATGTTGGTTGATATTTGTTCTAGGGACATTTCCTTCAGCTGTGGAGGGAAGAGTGTGAACTTCAAGGTAACATCCCCCGGAACAAGCCAAGTCAGAGATTGTTTAGTCTTGGAGGCACCAAATTCAAGAAAGAAAAGAAGCCGGGTGCTCACCCTTGTGCAAGCCTTTGAGGGTGTTAAGGAAATGGAATTGGGAAACTAAGACTGCATTAAAGAAAGGCAAGAATCAGAATTCGAAGAGGAGGAAGCAAATACCGAACTTTTCAAACAATTGGGTGAGCTTGAGCAAGACAACACAAAGCTCAAACTGGAGGTTTATTTGCTTAAGGTTGAAAATAGACAGTTGAAGATGAAATTCGATGATCTCTCAATAGTCAACAACGGGTTAAAGGAGCAAATGATGGAACTTGCCACCAAAAAGGAGTTAGTCTCCAAGAACTTAGATGCATTGGCAAAGCTCTCAGAAGAGTTTGAAGAAGACTATGGGAGAAGGACAAGGAAACTTCAACTAGGTGTGGAGGAGTCCGCAAAAGCGGTAAGGGAATTGCATGAACAGTTGAGCATGAAAGATAATGAGTTGAAGTGGGCCAAGGTCAAGGAGGGTGATTTGATTGAGCAATTCGCTGTGATGGAAAGCAATGTCAAATCCCTCAGATGCGGACAACAAAAAGTGGCCCAAGCCAACGATCAAACAGGGAGTTTCCCTAACCGTCCTATTACTTGTTACTTTTGTGCCAAAAGAGGGCACACTAAGGCTTATTGCTTTAGTTTCCAAAGGTTAAAAGCAAGTAGAGTTGGATCTAGGATGAACCCACCAAGAGTCAAACAAATATGGGTTCGAAAGGACCTAGTCGGGCAAATGAAGAAAGTGAGGAGAGATGCAGTTCATAGGCATTTGGCACCGGTTTGGGTGGCCAAGTTGAATGTGCTCTCCATTCCGGTCAAACCTCCTTTGGTTGACCGGGTCCCACTTTGAGTGCATTGCACTCTCTTTTGAATTAATTGTAGTATTTTTTTCTTGTTATTTTTATTTTTACTTTTCGAATGGTTAGTTTTTGTCATTATAAACTTTTGAGAATGCTTGAGAATGTTTTGGTGCAGATTAAGTGGCAGGGCAGAATACAGGAGTCTGTCCAGGGGAACAGTGCGGTTATAGTGCGGGTCAGTCACCCGCACTCCACCCGCACTTTGGTCGCGCAGTATATATACTGCCTGTCGTTCTCTAGGGCTCCACTTGCCATAAAAAAAAACAAAACAACACAGCAAACTTCAAATTTTTTCCTCTTCTCAACTGAAAGGTATTCCGTGTGTGCCACGTTTTCGATTTTTCGGCAATCAAGGTATGGATTCTTACTCTAATTTCATTACATATCTCTCTAATCCAAACCCTAACCCTCTTTATCAAAATTCTTTTTCCTCTTATGCATGAACTTCATTAGTTAGGGTTTTGAACTTTTGTTTTTGCCTTTGCTATTATCTATGAGGATAGAATGATGGGTGTTATCTAATTATGCATGTGATGTGTTCATTGTTAATTGATTTTCTCTTGCAATTGGTTTCAAACTATGATATTGGGTTTATATGGTTGAATGGAAGCCTATACTTAAGTTAGAATCATAGTGGTGTTAATTCGGTCGAATGATATGCTGAAATTATGAAATGTATACATGGATTGAAACTCTGCATGTGCTGGTATCTGGTAACGAGTTAGAGTGTGGGTACAGTGCGGGTCATTCACCCGCACTCCACCCGCACTTTATCCTCCTGGCAGAATTTTTGTCCTTTCAAATTCCTGCATCATAACCTCTTGGTTCTTTGATCAGAATATTGCCTTAAAACTGTGTTTATTGTGCAGATGTCAGGAAGAACCAGGAGAACGACTAGGCAAAGCAATCAGGGTTCCGAACAAAGACCAAGGAGAGGACCCCAAGTTCCACCACCATGAATCAGGCACCCAGATTTCGAGGACCGTTTAGAATATTTCAGAGAGCGAGACATAGTGGTGGAGAGGGGGATAGCGGTTGAAGAGCTGGAGGGCACCCCAATTCCTCTAATGATAGAAACAAGGGGATGGGAAACCTTTGTTAGCCCCCCCCCCCGATGTATTACCGACATGTGGTCGAAGAATTCTTTGCTGGGATAGTACCTGAAACTTTTCAGTGCACTTCTTCAGTTCTGGTCAGCAGGGTAGAAGTCCGGATGACTATAGCGGACATTAACAGGTACTATAGGACTGAATTTCCAGTTGATCCCGAAGCAGTCGGACGTCTTAAGCAAGGGGTGACTTGGAGTGAATTTTTCGTGACCCAAAATGTGGATTTTGCAAATCAGTTAGTGATCCTTCCGATGGATTTTTGGGTGGCCCCTGATCACCGTATGAAGCACACCAACTTAAGGAGTGAGTTGGGTTTCTGGCACGTATTCATCTCCCATTCCTTGATCCCCAGAAAGCACAGGACTTCAGTGAACTTCAATGCAGCAATGATCATGTACTGTATACTGCAGAATTAGTTGGTCAACATAGGCTTTCTGGTCAAAAGAGATGTCCTTGAGATGGGAGGGGTCAGGGTGGACAAGCAGCCACTCATCTTCCCTAGCCTCATCACCGCAATCTGCAGAACTGCCAGAGTAGATTTTGGATCCAACCCTTTCGAATGCGGTTTGGGGCTAGTTGGGCGATTCACATGGAACGACAAGGTCAGAGAGCGGGACCCCTCTGGTGTCAGGGTCCGAACAGGGAGGAGAAAACCTGCTCGAGGGGACAACACGAGTAGACAGGCTGAAGACATCCCTGAACAAATAGATGTGGAGCTGGTTTACATCGAGTATGGTGATTATAGGCCCGCTGCTTACCCACCCACGCATGAGACATTTGGAGAGGTCCCTTGGCAGACTTTGCTTACAGGATTGGAGAACCTCAGGACCGAGGTCGTCGAAAATAGGAGGCAGATCACTGAGAGCAGGGCGGAAGCCAATGAGTATTTCACGGACATTTGGGGCAACTTCACGGGCATGAGGGAGGCACTCAGTCTTCCAAGTTATCCACAGAAGAAGAAGAGGCCAGCTGCTTTCTCACCTCCTTTAGGAAGTCCAGTCATTGACCCATATGGGGAAGAGCTTAGAGCTGCTATGGAGAGATCCAGGAGGGAGCATGAAGAGCGGATCAGATCAGAGATCGACCTAAAGGGCAAAAGGGATAGCCAATGAACCGGAGAGGGAGTTTTCTGACGATGATTGACCATCCATTCTTGTTCTTTATTATTATTCAGAACTTTTATTGCTTGTCTTTATATTTGTATTTTCTTTTAAAACAGTTTAAACTTATTATTATTTTCTTTTCACATTTAATATTCGTTTGGTAGAGTTGTTGTGTGGTTTTAAGCTAGGTTGTGCATCTTTTGGGAAGCACACAGCAACACGTATGGACATCGAACAATCTTCCTTCTAAAGGAAGTTTTCTACCTTCGAATTTTGTACTTCAGCTTTCAATGAATGCGATTTAGTTTTTGTATTATAAATGAGCATGGTTGAATGTATGTCTAGATTCAGTTTGGGGGTGTTGATCCCTTATTCCGCCATTTATTGCAATTATGCTTATTCTTTCCAACAATGGGGACATTGTTAAGTTTTGGTTTGGGGGTGCATCACGCCTCCGCCTTGTACAGTTTAGTGTCCAATGTCGCTTGTCCATTTTTCAAAACTGTAATCCAGTATGGGTATGATGCCTCTAGAGTGTGTTTTTGACGAGTTTCTTATATGTGCTCTGACCTTGTGATATAGTTTGGTGCCACTTGAGGGTTAGCTTGCACCATCATGGGTTCGTCCCACCCGTTGGTGCTAAGTATTGGGGACTCATTGTTCCCATGTCTTGTTCTAATAGTAGAGATACCTGTGAGATCACAAACACAAGCATGAAAGTGCATTTTCTGAGTGCATTATTGATTATTCTTAAACACGCCTCTCGTCATGTATGTCATGTGCCATAGGACTTGCATCATTTTGTGAATTGCGTGATGAATGCTTTCATTCCCCTTTTAGATGGTTGTGGAAGTGATATTAGGGAATGTATGTGTATTGAATTACCTCTATAGCCTAAACACCACTTACCATATTGTGTGCTCCAAAGCCAAGTTGAGGCCAAACACTTACCCTTTCATTTGGTACCACATTCAACCATATACCCAATAGCCTAAACACATGCCTACCCTTGTACTAATCATGTTAGGATGGGAAATGGTAGTGATGGAAAGGGTCAAAATGGTCCCACAGCGGGTAAAATGAAATAGTTATTAAAAATATGCAAGGAAAGAGGTAAGCTATGCACCCTAAATGCCTAAGAAAGGGTAATTGTAACAACTCAAATGGAGTACAACATTGTAATTGGGAAATTGTTAAAAGAAAATTTTAAAGAAAGATTGTACTTGAAGTGCCATAATGAGAGTGTTTTATGCTAAAAATGCCCAAACGGAATGCAACGTTAAAGGCACAAATGTGGGTTAAATGGTTTCCTAGAGGGTTGCATTTAAGCGAGAAAAGAACATGGTGTGGGAGTAGGGATATATTCTAGCATGATTGGTGAGTTTGAACTCCTAAATTTCCATATTTGTTTGAGTAAACTCATTCAACCCCACAGCCACACTATAACCGGTTGAAAAGCCCTATTTGATCCATGTAAGTCTAGTTTGGGAATGTAGGTTGAAGCACGATCTTTCGCATCCATGGCATGGTGACTCGTTCCTAGGATAATTCATTGCTTAAATCTTATGCAAAATCTTCTTTGCATACTTGTTGTGTGGAACTTAGGACTCTTGAGGAAAGAAAAGAGAGGATCCATGTGAGCTTTAGAATTGAAGCGAATTATGCTCAAGGTATGGGAGTAAGTGGTCCTAAATTCATGAATGCCTTTAGGTGTGGGATTCGTGTTCGTACAAGCCTCATTTGGGTGTCTCCAAATTGCTCTTGATCTTGTGCATATGTTTTTCTTCTCTCTATCACACCTATTTGTATCATATCACACATGGGACTTGCGGCATTATTGATGTTTTGTTTAGGTAACTAGAAATTACTTTCAGCTTGCGTCTTATTGTTTTGATTAGATTTGCTCGAGGACGAGCAAAGGTTTGGTTTGGGGGTGTTTGATCGGGCCAAATATGTAGTATATTTAGGCCCTCAGATCCTTACCTTATGTTCTGTTTTCGTGCGATTTTGTATCTCTTATAGGTGGTTTTGTGCTTATTTGTAGGAAATGATGCAGAGACAGGCTTGAAGGCATATTGTGGTGATTCCAGCAGAAAAGGGGCGAAAGCGAAGGCAAAGGAGCACAAACTGCTCTACAGTTCGGGTCCAGTGTGGGTCGCAGCCGCACTCCAGCCGTACTCCAGCCGCACTCATGTGCATAGCCGGGGCAGAATGCAAGTACAGAGATAAAGTGCGGGTACAGTGCGGGTCAGCTAGCCGCACTCCACCCGCACTAATGCCAAACCAGAAAGCTGATGTTGCACCTGAAGATAAAGTGCGGGTACTGTACGGGTAATCCAACCGCACTCTACCCGCACTAATGCCATTCCAGAGAAGCTGATCATACACCTGACATAAGAGTGCGGGTACTGTGCGGGTCAGCAAACCGCACTCCACCCGCACTTGCACCAAGAACAGAAGGGAAGAACCGTATCTGTCATTAGAGTGCTGGTACTGTACGGGTCATCCAACCGCACTCCACCCGCACTGTTGCTCAAGACAGAAGGATAGATTTTGCACCTGACAGGGAAGTGCGATTCAAGTGCGGGTCAAGTGCGGTAATTCAACCGCACTCCACCCGCACTAATGCCCTGATCCGAGAACTGAAGTTGTAGACAACCCATACAGTGCGGGTAAATCACCCGCACTCCACCCGCACTCCGAGCGCGCCAGTCTGATTTTCAAAGCTTAAGTGACCTATTTTTGTATTTAGTATAAATAGAAAAGTATAGAAACGTTTTAAGGAGCTTTTTGACTCCGTTTAGCACAGATTAAGCACTCTTAGATCTAGTTTCTCTCTCTCTCTCTCTCATCATTACATTCTCTACTCAACTTCAAGGAAGTTTGGAGATTGGAGCCACTACAAGGAAGGAGATTTTCTCCAAGGATTATTTCTATCTCCTCTCTCTTGGTTTCCTAGTTGTAATGAGTAGCTAAATCCCCTCTAAGGGGTTTGATGGAGTAGTTAGTGGAATATTGGGCTTGTACATTAACTTGATATTATATTGATATTCATGTCTATCTTCCATTGATCTATTCTTGTTGTGAATGTTTATCATTGATTTCTTGTGTAGATACATCCTCTTTGGAAGATATCTTTGTATTTTGTATGAGTATTGCATCTAGATATACATCCTATTTAGTTGTATAATGCTCTAAAGAATAGATGGAAAGTCATGAATTCCGACTCTTGAACCGCGGTTTTAATCTAACCTCGATCGTGTTTTCCGGCACTATACATCCTAGGTCGGAATCCGTGAGAGAGTTAGAAGTCATCACTATACATCCTAGGGTGACTATTTGTAATAGGTTGAATCATTGTTAGGTAGACGAGCTTCATTTCCAGAATCCTATAAACCACCAACTCTATACATCCTAGGTTGGTAGTTTACAAGTTTTAATCACTATTAGGTGGTCCGCACTATACATCCTAGGTTGGCCACCTTCTAGGGATAAATAACCGACTCTATACATCCTAGGTCGGTTACCTTGAATAGCCGTGCTATTGACAAGTTTGTTACATTGCCCAGTATTTACTTTCGTATCCATTAACTCCTTAGTTTCCATCATCTATATATCCTTCATTCCATTTCCCCCTTCATTTTATTTACATATTTAATTTAGTGTTATTTAGAGTTGGTTCACAATCTACATTTTCACCAATTCATGTTTGGCTATTATATATATATACATAACATTGCTTTAGCATTAACTAATTTAGCTAACTCCGCTCCCTGTGGACGACACCCCACTTGCCACTGTATTTATGTTTTCAAACTGATTTAGGCTTTGTGAGGTTTTATTAAATATTATTGACGGACTGATCTTTTAAAACGACTAGAGGAAAAATGTGTCCTGTAAAGTAGCTACATCAATCACACTTTTAGCTATTTCTTCATCTATTCTTTCTTCAAGGTCATAACTCAATGCATTTTTTCCTTTTTTTTCAACTTCCACATAGGAGGCCCTAAAGGCTGTGACGTTAAACGCAAGATATTCATCATTCGAAGAGTCATTTTCACTCTCACTATCACCCCATGAGGCAGCCATCGCCTTTCTTTTTCTCTTGTCCTTCAAGTTACCACGATCCGTAGAGATGTGCCCGAATCCTCCACATTCAAAGCATTGACTGCCTTTTCTTGAAGTCTTCTCTTGGTTTGGCTTGCCTTTCTGGAACATGATCTTCTTCTTGAAGACATTGCCCTTAAAACTATAGCTATTCTTTTGTAGCTTAATAAATTTCTTGAATCTCTTCACTTTTAGGGCCATTTCTTCATCCGAGTTAACATCCTCTTTATCATGGTTGTAGGTCTTCAAGGCAATCCCTTTTTCTTCTTAGGTGGTGTAGATGTAGGAACCTTTCTAACTCACTGGAAAGCAGCCTTCCAATTACTTTACTCGGCTTCATATTCTTATAGTCACTATTTTCTTCAAGTGCCCTCACCTTGGATTTGAATCGATCGGGAAGTGACCTCATAAATTTTTGCTTGATCCTTATTTCGGAGTACAGGTCACCTAGTTGATGACTTTGATTCACGATGTCCATTAACTTCACTTGGAAGTCATTAAAGCACTCATGCTCCTCCATCTTGATCATCTCAAATTGTGTTTGAAGGACTTGGAGCTTAGAGTATTTCACTACTTCGGTTCCCTCATGCACCGTCTCTAAGATCTTCCAAGCTTCATGTGTATTCTTGGTGGTTTTGATGAGTTTATATTGGTTCTCATCCATTGCACAAAACAAAGCTTACATTGCTTTTTTGTTCAACTTCGAAGCTTCGAACTCTTGGGCACTGATCGGGCAAAATATGTAGTATATTTAGGCTCTCAAATCCTTACCTTGTGTTCTATTTTCGTGCATTTTTGTATTTCTAATGGGTTGTTTTGTGCGTAATTGTAGGAAATGGTGTAATGAGGGGTTTGGAAGCGTGTTACAGTGGTTCCGGTAGAAAAAGGGCAAAATGAAAGACAAAGGACCACAAACAGCTTAAAGTGCGGGTCAAGTGCGGTTCACAACCGCACTCCAGCCGCACTCACGCTCACACCCGGGACCTGAACCAAAAGTGAAGAGTTAAAGTGCGGGTATAGTGCGGGTCATCCAACTGCACTTTACCCGCACTAATGCCAAACCAGAGAAGTTGAAGTTGCACCTGACATTAGAGTGCGGGTACTATGTGGGTCATCCAACCGCACTCTACCCGCACTATTGCCAAACCAGAGAAGTTGAAGTTTCACATGACATTAGAGTGCAGGTAAAGTATGGGTCATCCAACCGCACTCCACCCACACTGTTGCTCAAGACAGAAGGTAGATTTTGCACCTGACAGTGAAGTGCGACTCAAGTGCAATCACAGTGCGGTTCCAAGTGCGTGTCTAGTGCGGGTAATCCAACCGTACTCCACCGGCACTAGTTCCAGATTCGAGAGCTGAAGATGAAGACAACCCATACAGTGCGGGAACAGTGCGGGTAATTCACCCGAACTCCACCCGCACTCCGCGCGCGCCAGATTGATTTTTGAAGCTTAAGTGACCTATTTTTGTATGTTGTATAAATAGAATAGTATGGAAATGTTTTAGAAAGCCTTTGACTCCATTTTTCAGAGGTTTTACACACTTAGATCTAGAATCTCTCTCTCTCTCACATCCTTACATTCTCTACTCAACTTCAAGGAAGTTAGGAGATTGAAGCCACTTCAAGCAAGGAGATGTTCTCCAAGGGTTCTTTCACTTTCCTTTCTCTTATTTTCCTAGTTGTAATGAGTAGCTAAATCCCATCTAAGGGGTTGATGGAGTAGTTAGTTGAATATTGGGCTTGTACATAAACTTGATGTTATATTGATATTCATGTCTATCTTTCATTGATCTATTCTTGTTATGAATGTTTACCATTGATTTCTTGTGTAGATACACCCTCTTTGCAATATCTCTTTGTATTATGTATGAGTATTGCATCTAGATATACATCATATTTAGTTGTTTATTGCTCTAATGAATGGACAGAACTTCATGAATTCTGACTCTTAAACCGTGGTCTTAATCTAACCTCGATCAAGTTTCCGGCACTATACATCCTAGGTCGGAGCCCGTGAGAGAGTTAGAAGTCATCACTATACATCCTAGGGTGACTACATTTACTCGGTTGAGTCATTGTTAGGTAGACAAGCTTCATTTCCAGAATCAGATAAACAACCAACACTATACATCCTAGGTTGGTAGTTTACGACGGATTAATCCCTAATAGGTGGTCCGCACTATACATCCTAGGTTGGCCACCTTCTAGGGATAAATAACCGACTCTATACATCCTAGGTCGGTTACCTTGAATAGCCGTGCTATTGACAAGTTTGTTGCATTGCCCAGTATTCACTTTGGTATCCATTAACTCCTTAGTGTCCATCATCTATATATACCCTTCATCCCATTTCCCCCTTCATTTAGTTTGCATACTTATTTTAGTGTTATAATAGGACAATTTACCATCTACAGCTTCATCATTTATGTTTCGTTTATTATATATACATTAACACTACTTTAGCAATAACTAATTTTAGCTAACTCCGCTCCTTATGGACGATCCCCCACTTGCTACCATATTTGTGTTTTCAAACTAATTTAGGCTTCGTGAGGTTTTCACAAATATTGTTGACGGATTGCTCTTTTTAAACGACACTAGAAATACGTCTGGTCAAATGGCGCTGCTGCCGGGGAGCGGCATGTTTAGTTTGATTAGTTTTGCATAAGTAATTTTTATAGTTATTTATTTCCCTGCCATTACCTTGTTTGTATATTTTTACGTTGTGGGTAGTTTTTGTTTCTCGATATTGTAGGTTCATGGAGGCCCTCTGGAAAAATTGAGGATCCGTGTACGAACTTGATATTGACCCATTTAGTCAAGAATGGGGATGTGAGCAGGATTTCCAAGAGAGATGCAATGTGGGTGAAGAGTTTTCAACCAAAGAGAGAGTAGCAGTTTTGCTAAAGGACTACTTGCAAAGGAATGAAGAGACCACAGTAGTAGAGCAGAGATCAAGGTAAATTGTGCAAGCGGCACAGATTCCAGAGGACATTAATGCAGGTCAGCTGAATATGGGAACATTTGATGAATTGATAGGAGAGTTCATGCATTCAGCCAACCAGGATACACAAGAGGTCCAGATGCTACAACAAGCACATTTAGAGAGTTGGGAGACATACATGTGAAAGAATGATAGGCAAGCAAACGAGATGGATAAGTCTATTCATAGGATTGAGTTCCAAATAGGTCAGTTGGCTGAATTGTTATAAGAAAGAGAAAAAGGGAAATTCCCAAGTCAACCGGAACAGGCTAGTGCAAAGGCAGTCCTCAGAAGCGGAAGGGTTTTGAAGGAAAAGGATAAGGACACCGTCACAGAAGAAGAAGATGAGGTGGTTCATACGGAGGTGGAGAGTGAGAAAGAATTAGAAAAGGAAAAAGGTGTTCAGTTAGCAAACCCAGAACCAAGACCTCAGCTCCATAAATCATCAAACCCCTATGTGCCGCCTATACCCTTTCCAGGGAGGCTAAAAAACTCTAAGTTGGAGAAATCACATCAGGAAATCTATGATCTCATTTCCAAGGTAACCGTCAACTTACCACTCTTAGATGCCATTGAGAAAATGTCAGCTTATGGTAAATGTTTGAAAGATTTGAGTAAGGATAAATAGCAGTTTAGGCCAAAACAACAAGAGCGTCTAAATGATAATGTCAGTGCAGTAATCCAACGGTCATTGCCCCAGAAAATGAAAGACACATGGAATTTTATAATTAACATTGCGATTGGTGGGTCAAATCGTGAAAGAGCGATGTTAGACTCATGAGCAAGCATTAACCTCATGCTGTTTTCAGTCTATAAGAAGATGGGTTTGAATGACCTCAGGAAAACCACCATGTCTCTTGTCTTAGGGGATGCTTCTGCAAGAAGCCCTAAGGGCATTGTCGAAGATGTGTTAATACAGATAGAAAAGTTAATCATACCTGCTGACTTTTTGGTGATTGACATGGATGAAGGAAGAGATGAAAGAGATGTGAAGCTACTTTTGGGTAGACCTTTCATGGCAACAGCTAGGGTAGTAATTGATATGCATGCAGGGAAGCTTCCCATGAAGGTAGTAGACGAAACAGTGGAGTTCAACATTTTTGACTCTTTATCATACCCAATGGGTTCCCACGATTGTAACACTGTGGATTTCTTAGAGGAGGAGTTAGATATCACTGTTGAGGAGGAATTCGAAAGAGAAGGAAATGCAGATGACCTGGTACCATTAGAAGAACTTCCTCCAAGAGTTGAGTTGAAAGCACTCCCATCGAACTTGAAGTATGTGTTTCTCGATGAAGAAAAGTTAAACCCAGTTATCATTGCCGCTAATTTAGAGGCAAGTCAAGAAGCTGAGTTACTTGGAGTGTTGAAAGAATATAGAGCAGCCATTGGTTGGTTCATAGATGATATAAAGGGAATAAGTCCCACAATGTGTATGCATAAGATTTGGCTAGAAGATAACGCCAAACCAACATAGGAGGCACAAAGGAGACTGAATCCGATTATGCAAGAGGTGGTAAAAAAGGAGATATTGAAGCTTCTCGATGCAGGGATTATCTACCCCATATCAGATAGTAGATGGGTTAGTCCCATTCATGTGGTCCCAAAGAAATCCGGAGTTACAGTGGTGAAGAATGAGATGAGTGAGCTAGTAGCACAAAGACTTCAGACAGGGTGGCACGTTTGTGTAGACTATCGCAAGTTGAATGCGGTTACCAAGAAGGACCATTTTCCCTTACCTTTCATTGATCAAGTCCTAGAACGGTTGGCAGGGCATCAGTTCTACTATTTTCTGGATGGATATTCTGGGTATAATCAGATAGTTATTGCTCCAGAGGACCATGAGAAAACCACTTTTACATATCCCTATGGAACCTATGCCTTCCAAAGAATGCCCTTTGGCCTTTGCAATGCCCAGGTACGTTTCAAAGGTGTATGGTTTCGTTGTTTTCCGATATGGTGGGAGAGATTATTGAAGTCTTCATGGACGATTTCTTAGTATTCGGAGACTCTTTCAAGTTGTGCCTTGATAACTTATCGTTAGTGCTACAAAGATGTATGAAAAACAACTTGGTGTTAAACTGGGAGAAGTGCCACTTCATGGTGCAACACGGGATTGTCTTGGGTCACATAATATCTGAAAGGGGGATTGAAGTGGACAAGGCAAAGGTTGTAGTAATCAAGAGTTTGCCACCTCCTCGCAATGTCAAAGACATCCGGTCGTTCCTTGGTCATGCGGGTTTCTACAGGAGATTCATCAACAATTTTTCGAAGATCTCTAGACCACTATGCTTGTTGCTACAAAAGGATAAAGATTTTGTGTTTAGTGCAGAATGCGTGGTGGCGTTTGAATCTTTAAAAGAAGCTTTGACCTTATATCCGGTAATTGCGCCACCAGTTTGGGATTTACCATTCGAAATAATGTGTGATGCATCTGACTTTGCTGTAGGTGCAGTTTTGGGTCAAAGGGTTGGAAAAGACCCACATGTTATATATTACTCATCCCGGATTTTGAATGTCGCACATATGAACTATTCAACAACAGAGAAGGAATTACTGGCTGTAATTTTTGCTCTTGAAAAATTCAGACAGTACTTGGTAGGTGCCAAGGTTGTGGTATACTGAGACCACACGGCTTTGCGATATTTACTCTAAAAGCAAGATGCAAAGCCCAGGTTGATTAGGTGGGTGTTGCTGTTGCAAGAGTTTGATTTAGAAATTCGGGACAAGAAGGGTTGCGAGAATGTGGTAGCAGATCACATTAGCAGGATAGTTCATGATTGTCAAATAGATGGGGACAAGATTCTGTTGAGAGAAACTTTCCCTGACGAACATCTGTGGGCTGTACAGGATAAGCCTGGTATGCGGATCTGGCAAACTATCTGACACATGGGGTTTTTCCCCTTGATCTAGATTGTCAGAGTAAGAAAAGGTTTGCTAGGAGATCAAGGGAATACTTCTGGGATGAGCCTTACCTTTTCAAACATGGGGCAGATCAGGTAATTAGGAGGTGTGTGCCAGAAAATGAGCAATATGATGTGTTGCGATTCTATCATGACTTGCAATGTGGAGGCCATTTCAGCGCACGTAAGACAGCACTTAAGGTGCTGCAATCAGGTTTCTTTTGGGTATCACTGTTTAAAGATGCTTATCAGTTTTGTGTAGCATGTGATAGGTTCCAGTACACAGGGAACATTGGTAAACGGAATGAGATGCCACAAACTGGAATTTTTGTGGTTGAAGTATTTGACACTTGGGGTCTCAATTTTATGGGACAGTTCTCACCTTTTTATGGGAACAGCTATATTTTAGTGGGCGTTGACTATGTTTCCAAATAGGTTGAGGCCATTGCCACAAAGACCAATGACAGTAATATGGTGGTAAAATTCGTAAAGGAACATATTCTGACCCGATTTGGGATCCCAAGGGTGATCATTAGTGATGGAGGGAGCCATTTCTGTTACAAAGTCTTAGGAAATCTATTGAGGAAGTATGAGGTGCGTCATAAGGTGGCCACACCATACCACCCATAGACATCATGACAGGTTGAAGTAAGTAACAGGCACATCAAGCAGATTCTGGAGAAGACGGTCTCCTTCACTAGGAAGGATTGGGCATTGAAACTATCTGACGCCTTATGGGCGTACCGGACGGCTTTCAAAACTCCTATTGGGATGATCCCGTATAGGTTGGTTTTTGGTAAGGCTTGCCACCTTCCGGTAGAACTAGAACATAAAGCTTGGTGGGCGATTAAGAAGTTGAATTGGGAGTATGACAAGACAGGCGAAGAAAGATGTAATCAGTTGAACAAGCTGGATGAATTCAGATTGGAAGCCTATGAGAGTTCACCACTGTACAAAGAAAAAACAAAAGCTATTCATGACAAGCGATCGGTAAGGAAAGAGTTCCAACCGAGCATGCTGGTGTTACTTTATGAGTCTCATTTGAAGTTGTTCCCCGGGAAGTTGAAATCGAGATGGTCAGGCCCATACCGTGTTATTAATGTCTCTCCTAATAGAGATGTAGACATTCAGAATTTGAGGAACGATGGAATATTCAAAGTTAATGGGCATAGGCTAAAACCATATTTTGGACCAGAAACCTGCTGCAAAGGGTGTTGGTTCCATGGAACTTACTGAGCCATAGCACATCTATCATGTCTGAGCACTGATGGGAGGCAACCCGCTCAGGTCATCTTTAAACTTTTAGCCTTCTTAGTTTTATTTCAGTTTGTATTTTGGTTTCTCTTTTCTTTTCGCATTTGATTTGATTTTCGTTTGGTAGAGTTGTTGTGTAGTTTTAAGCTAGGTTATGCATCTTTTGGGAAGCACACAACAACACGCATGGACAACGAACTAGCTTCCTTCTAAAGGGAATTTTCTACCTTCGATTTTGTACTTCAGTGCATTAAGCTTTCAATGTATGCGATTTAGATTTTGTTCACATAAATGAGCATGGATGAGTGCATATTGATCATATACTTGTGCGAGTTTTGAGCTTGTGTCTAGATCTGGTTTGGGGGTGTTAAACCCTCATTCCGTAAATTATTGAGATTACGCTTGTTATTGGTTGTGCTTTATGCATGTTCTTCATTTTTGAGTCGTCTATGGTGTTTCTTCCCCTTTAGGACATACCTTGTGGTTTCCAACAATGAGGACATTGTTGAGTTTTGGTTTGGGGGTGTGTTACGCCTTGTACAGTCGTTATTATAGTTTTATAGTGTCCAATTTTTCAATTTTGTCACATGCCCAATTTTCAAACTATAACCAGTATGGGTATGATGCCCTTAGAGTGTGCTTTTGGCGAGTTCTTTATATGTGCTTGGACCTTGTGACATAGTTTGGTGCTACTTGAGGGTTCGCTTGCACCACCATGGGGTCGTCCCACCCGTTGGTGTTAAGTATTGGGGACTCAATGTTCCCATGACCTTGTTCTAATAGTGGAGATGCCCGTGAGGTCACAAACACAAGCATTAAAGTGCATTTTCTGAGTGTATTATTGATTATTCTTAAACACGCCTCTCGTGATATATGTCATGCGCCATAGGACTGGCATATCATTTTGTGAATTGCGTGATGGATGCTTTCATTCCCTTTTTAGATGGTTGTGGAAGTGATATTAGGGAATGTATATGTATTGAATTACCTCTATAGCCTAAACACCACATACCATATTGTGTGCTCCAAAGCCAAGTTTGAGGCCAAACACTTACTCTTTTATTTGGTACCACATTAAACCATATACCTAATAGCCTAAACACACGCCTACCCTTGTACTAATCATGTTAGGATGTGAAATGGTGGTGATGAAAGGAGTTAAGCTCTAAATGGTCCAACAGCGGGTAAAATGAAATAATTGTTGAAAATATGCAAGGAAAGGGCTAAGAACTGTAGTTGTATGCCATACATGCCCAAGAAAGAGAAATTGTCACAACTCAAAATGGAGTACAACATTGAGATTGAGAAATTGTAAAAAGAAAATTAAAAGATAAATTGTACTTGAAGAGCCATAATTGTGATTGTGTTATGATAGATACGCTCAAACGGAGTGCAACATGGAAGGCACGAATGTGGGGTAAACGATTGCCTAGAGGTTTGCATATGAGTGATAAAAGAGCATTGTGTGGGTGTAGGGATATATTCTAGCATGATTGGTGAGTTTGAAATCCAAATGTACATCTTCTTTGTGTAACCTCATTCAACCCCACAGCCACACTATAACCGGTGGAAAAGCCCTATTTGATCCATATAAGTCTAGTTTGGGAATGCCGGTTGAAGCACAATCTTTCACGTCCATGGCATGATGACTCGTTCCTAGGATAGTTCATTGCATAAATTTTGTGCAAAAATCATCTTTGCATACTTGTTTGTGTGGAACTTAGAACTCTGTGAGGAAAGAAAAGAGAGAATCCATGTGAGTTTTAGAATTGAAGCGAATTATGCTCAAGATATGGGAGTAAGTTGTCCCTAATTCATGAATGCCTTTAGGTGTGGGATTCATGTTGGTAAGAGCCTCCCTTGGGTGTCTCCAAATTGCTCTTGATCGTGTGCATATGTTTTTCTCCTCTCTATCACACCTACTTGTATCATATCACACATTGGACTTGCGGCATTGTTGAATTATTGTTTAGGTGTCTAGGATTTGCAATCTGTTGGCGTTTTATTGTTTTAGACTATGTTTGCTCGAGGACGAGCAAAGGTTTGGTTTGGGGGTGTTTGATCGGGCCAAATATGTAGTATATTTAGGCCCTCAAATCCTTACCTTGTGTTCTATTTTCATGCGTTTTTGTATCTCTAATGGGTTGTTTTGTGCGTAATTGTAGGAAATGGTGCAATGAGGGGTTTGGAAGCGTGTTACAGTGGTTCCGGCAGAAAAAGGGCAAAATGAAAGACAAAGGACCACAAACAGCTCAAAGTGAGGGTCAGGTGTGGGTCACAACCGCACTCCAGCCGCACTCATGCTCACACCCGGGACCTGAACCAAAACTGAAGAGTTAAAGTGCGGGTATAGTGTGGGTCATCCAACCGCACTCTACCCGCACTAATGCCAAACCAGAGAAGTTGAAGTTACACCTGACATTAGAGTGCGGGTACTATGCGGGTCATCCAACCGCACTCTACCCACACTGTTGCCAAACCAGAGAAGTTGAAGTTGCACCTGACATTAGAGTGCGGGTAAAGTGCGGGTCATCCAACCGCACTCCACCCGCACTGTTGCTCAAGACAGAAGGTAGATTTTGCACCTGACAGTGAAGTGCGACTCAAGTGCGATCATAGTGAGGTTCCAAGTGCGGGTCAAGTGCGGGTAATCCAACCGCACTCCACCCGCACTAGTTCCAGATCCGAGAGCTGAAGATGAAGACAACCCATACTATACGGGTACAGTGCGGGTAATTCACCCGCACTCCACCCGTACTCCGCGCGCGCCAGATTGATTTTTGAAGCTTAAGTGACCTATTTTTGTATGTTGTATAAATAGAATAGTATGGAAGTGTTTTAGAAAGCCTTTGACTCCGTTTTTGAGAGGTTTTGCATACGTAGATCTAGAATCTCTCTCTCTCTCTCACATCCTTACATTCTCTACTCAACTTCAAGGAAGTTAGGAGATTGAAGCCACTTCAAGCAAGGAGATGTTCTCTAAGGGTTATTTCTCTTTCCTTTCTCTTATTTTCCTAGTTGTAATGAGTAGCTAAGTCCCCTCTATGGGGTTGATGGAGTAGTTAGTTGAATATTTGGCTTGTACATAAACTTGATGTTATATTGATATTTATGTCTATCTTTCATTGATCTATTCTTGTTATGAATGTTTACCATTGATTTCTTGTGTAGATACATCCTCTTTGCAAGATCTCTTTGTATTATGTATGAGTATTGCATCTAGATATACATCATATTTAGTTGTTTATTGCTCTAATGAATGGACGGAACGTCATGAATTCTGACTCTTAAACTGCGGTCTTAATCTAACGTCGATAGAGTTTCCGGCACTATACATCCTAGATCGGAGCCCGTGAGAGAGTTAGAAGTCATCACTATACATCCTAGGGTGATTACATTTACTCGGTTGAGTCATTGTTAGGTAGACAAGCTTTATTTCTAGAATCCGATAAACAACCGACACTATACATCCTAGGTTGATAGTTTACTGACGGATTAATCCCTAATAGGTGGTCCGCACTATACACCCTAGGTTGGCCACCTTCTAGGGATAAATAACCGACTCTATACATCCTAGGTCGGTTGCCTTGAATAGCCGTGCTATTGACAAGTTTGTTGCATTGCCCAGTATTCACTTTCGTATCCATTAACTCCTTAGTGTCCATCATCTATATATACCCTTCATCCCATTTCCCCCTTCATTTTGTTTGCATACTTATTTTAGTGTTATAATAGGACAATTCACCATCTACATCTTCATCATTTATGTTTCGTTTATTATATATATACATTAACATTACTTTAGCAATAACTAATTTTAGCTAACTCCGCTCCCTGTGGACGATCCCCTACTTGCCACCATATTTGTGGTTTCAAACTAATTTAGGCTTCGTGAGGTTTTAACAAATATTGTTGACGGATTGCTCTTTTAAAACAACACTAGAAATACGTCCGGTCAGGCACTCTAGTGAGCATTGGGCTTGGGCATAATGCTTCTATCTTCGGCGGTCATAGTGGTTGATGTGTATCCATCCTCAATCACCATCCAAACCCCATCATCTATCGTAGATAGAAAGGACTCTGTTTTCTCCTTCAATGAGGAGTAATTGTCACCCTTGAGAAGTGGTGGTCTCATGCTTGACGCTCACTCTTTACTCATCCCAAAATCCCTCATAGTGTTTAGGTGTAAGTATGCAATTATGTATAAAAAATGCAAGATGCAATGCAATACACTTAGACTGGAGCAAGGATCACCTAAGTGTTAGGATTATGCTCAATGGCAAGAGTGTAATATTGTAATTGACAATCTTCTCATATTAATAAAGTGAATTCTGATTCTTACAATTACTTATAGCATTTATTATTATAATTGTCAAGGTAAATAATCATAAGGTCAAAAGACTATGAGACATGAAGAATTGTTCATACATCCGGATATGTATGAGGTAGACACAATTCTTTAGTTAGTCTTGAATAACGTTCACAACTTAAGTTAAAGGTTGGGCACCTCTATCTTGTTAAAGTTGTAGAATTCATTTACAAGCATTTGAGTGGGATCAAATGAATATGATGAGTCTAAAATCATCGAAAGGTTTTCGAGTAAAAGAATCTAGTGCACTAGGTGCATTCAACTGGATCACAATGAAATACTTTATCTAGAACCGTCACTAGATATAAGTCTTTTCATTAAAGAGGACAATCGGAGAGTCTATCTTAATCCTGAGATAAATGATGGACTTATGGTTGCAAGTGTTATCATTAGAGCTATCAATGAGTACGATTATATAGCATAGTCTATCCTCGATAGTTTGGTGGTATACATTTGTTAATCGATAGAGGACTTCATTTATAGATATGGACATCGTGGCTCCATTTATTAAATGAGAGTATAATATCATCATATGGATGTTTTGAGGTATTGGATATTAAATCTCAACGTTGAGTTTTCAATAATGATTATTGAAAACATGGCTTCTAGACAAGTCAAAGTATCCAAGTTCGAAATGTGGTCATATGAGGAAATATGGTAACTTGGAGAGCTATAGGCAGTCTATGAGCTCTTGGCGATTACTGATATTATTCACGAGGATACACCATCTCCTATAAGATTGTCTAGGGTATGAATGAGAAACATCTCCTTATTCTATCTTTATTTAAGAGTTCAATTTTAGCTCTTTAGTGGAATGAGTTAAAATTAATAGATTGGACCTAAGTGAATCATTTGTTGATTGTGATTAGGTTGTGTCTATTAAAGCTTAAATTTAGATAGCCCGCCAAGATCCCCAATCCACGCGTATTTGCATGGATCACTTGATATATTCTACCGGGCCGATTTAAGGGTCCATCTAGAATTGTTTTTAATATATCAAGAATATAATATGTCTATTATTTATTTAATGGGCTGCACTATTATATTAATATATTAAAAGGAGACATGTGGGCTTGTTTCTTTTAGTAAGAATGGATCTGGTTCACATGTGGGCTTTTATTTAAAGTCCAATGGATTAAATGAAATAAGAAAATAATATATGGCCCATTTATATAAGTGGGGCGGCAAGGTGTATATATTAACCTAATATATTATTTTGTTTCATTGTTTTAATTAAATAATAATTAGTTAATTTATTAATTAATTGTTTAATAAAGAAACAAATCTTTTTCTGATCAGGAAATATATTTCCTAAAGTTATACTATTGGTAGTAGTATATTAAAAGTAAAAAACTTGTTTGATAAGAAAATAAATAATTAATTTTATTTATTTAATCAAATAAGAAGCCTTTTTATTTAGTCAATAAAAGAATAAAAATATCTATGAGTTGGATTAGGTTTTGAAGTCTAAAGGTTGATGGAAATTAGGGTGCAACACAAACTCTTTTTGGTATGTGATTTGCGGCAACCCTAGTCCATTTAGAGGAAGATTTCGGCAATCCTAAATAGAAGAGGAAGCAAAATTTCGGCCACCTAAATAATTCCACATATAGAATTCGGCCACGATGGTTGATTGATTGATTCAATTTTTCTTCTTCTTCTCAATTCATAGAAAAGGATAATTTTTATTCTACTAAACATAAAAGAGAGAAGAGATTATTCTTTGATAGTACATTGATTGCTTGTTCATCAATAAGCTTGTGTGTAAAACATCGAATTAGGTTCACGCGAGTTTCGATCATTAGATTGAGAACTCAAAAGTGACCGGAATAATTTTTGTCTTCTTTTGATTGTTTTGTGACTAACAAAAGAAAAAGAAAACTTTGTTCATCCATTCTCAGGTTTGCAATTCAAAGAAAAAGGGAGACCACGCTCCTAGGTGATTCACGTATGTGTTCGGATTGGAAGATCTTGCGGTACTGTTCACGATCACTGTTTACGGCGGAGGTACTGGTCACGATCACTGTTTACGCGGTACTGTTCACGATCACTGTTCACGCGGGTACTGTTCACAATCACTGTTCACGCAGGTACTGTTCACGCGGGTACTGTTCACGGGCGTCGGAAAAGATTTTACGGATTACCAATCGACGTAAGTCAATCGGATCGCGCGTCAAGAGGTATTTAACTCTAACAGTATATATTTGAGTTTAATGAATTAAAAAGTTAAGGTTTAACTTTGAGAAAAATTTTAAAACCATACGAAATCTATTTTTCGTTTCTTCCGCTGCGTTTTATATGGATTTTTCCCTATAATTGGTATCAGATCCCTGGTTGTACCTTTTAATTAATTAACGTATATATACGTGAATCTATTTCTTTTTTTATTGTGATTATACATGTTTTAGAAAGAGATGGCACTCTAGGTATTCACATATATAATTACATGTTGAATGTATGGATTTATATATGTTTTATAAAGTGAATTGTTATTGCTCGATTTTGGTCCTAGAATTTCAATGTAATTTTTGTTTCGAATTTGTAACAAGAAGGGTGGTCTATTATCGCCATAATTCCTTCTTGGTAGTTGCTAGGGTTTTATTTTTTTTGTATGTAAAATAAGTGCAGTATTTTTTTTTTGTAATCAGGTGCAGTATTTTTTTTTGTAAATCTTACTGCAGTAAAATAAAATAAAAAATTGCTGCAGTAATTTATTCGTAATATGCTGTAATGTATTCGGGTATTGAAAATTCGAAGACACGAAGAAAAACGAAGCAACCGGAACCGAGAACGAGCACCGTGCGCACCCTAGGAATGGATTGGGCTGCGCATGGCAAGCCCAACCCTTGGTGGGCTGCGCACGGCAGCCTTGTGTGGCCTTATGGGCTGCGCAAGGCAGCCCCTTTGTGGGGTTGTGGGCTGTGCACGTCCATGGGAGGAGGCCGTGGGATGAGCGAATGGTTGATGGCCACCTGAAGATCTTGTATTCCTAACAATTGTAATTTTACTTGCTTTTCTAGGATGGGCCAAAATTGTTGCTATTTAATTTTTGCTTAAATATTACAATATTTGTTGTTGTATGATAACATGACATTTTAGAATAGGAGTGCCACTCATATATCTCTTCTGGTATGAACATGCATTGAATGATTTAGGTATCTAATTGGCATCTAGATAACTTGGTAAAAATCATTCTTTGAGATTTAATCACACGCCTTAAATAATTGAGTGGGAGAAGGTGTGCAAGAACGCCTATGGCCTCCAAGATTAGTTGATTTTTATTATTTTTGGTAACCCCCCCAAGGGGCGTCCATAAATGGAATTTAACAATATACTTCCTTACAAGGATAGACTAGACAATTGACTTAAACAAAATCTACTCCCCAAGGAGGGATTTTCGTGAGAGAAAATTGAGGGTCGATATCTTGGTAACACACTCAATGTAATTTTATTAATATCCTCCCAAGAGTTCTTGTTAATAAAAATTACAAGGCTAAAATTGAAAACTCTGGTTGTTATGTTAATAATTAGGTGGGACCTAGTCTAACTAGTAAATAGTGTGAACTCTCAAAGGAGGCGTAATATTTATGGGTGTTGGATCACCGTTGAATTTTTATGATTGAATTATTTATTTTAATTCAAGATAAATTTTTAAAAGTGCTATTATCATGATTATTTACTTATATATGTTTTTGTTTTAATCAGAAATCATGACCCCATCACTTATGAACATACTAAAAGATAACACCTTAACTGGAGATAACTACGTAACATGGAAAAGGAAAATTGGGTTGTTGCTGCAAAGTGAAAAACATAAGTTTGTTCTGACCACTCCTAAACCACCCCTTCCTAATAATGAATCTAATGTGATGCAAAGAGATGAGTATGAGCAGTGGAAGACTTCTGATGATATGGCAAAATGTTACATTATGGCCACTATCTCCGACGTGTTACAACAGCAACATGAAGGAATGGAGTCCGCTGCTGATATAATGATGTCTCTAAAGGAAATGTTTGCTATGAGGTCTAGGATGACTAAGAGAGAGGCAGTGACTGCTTTTATGAATCTTAGGATGAAACCTGGACAATCTGTGAAAGATCACATGATGAAAGTCATAGCACATCTCAATATTGCTGAACTAAATGGTGCTGAGATTGATGGTGAGACCAAAATTGATATGGTAGTTAACTCACTGTCAGATTCCTTTGATCATTTCAAGTTGGACTACACCTTGAACAAAAAGGAATACACCTTGCAGGACCTGATGCAAGATGTTCAAAGCGCTGAAAAGATCCTTGTGAAAAACAAAGGTCAAGAGATTCATTTGGTTGGTAAAGTTGCTACTGTTAAGACCCGTAAGAAGGTCAAGAAACAACAGAAGAAAAAGCAACTTGGGCCTACCAAGAAGGAAACCAAGAAAGTAACCAAGATCAAAGGGAAATGCTTCCTTTGTGGTGAAAAGGGACATTGGAAAAGAGATTGCCCAAAGTCCCAGAAAAAGAAGGAAGAAGGTAATGTTAATTATCTAGAAACATGTTTTCTGGCAAACTCTACTGATTCTTGGATCATAGACTCTGGAGCCACTAATCATGTTTGTTATTCCTTGCAGGGGTTTCAGGAAAAGAGAAGGTTGAATGAAGATGAAGTCAATTTGCGCTTGGGCAACGGAACGTTAGTGTCTGCAAGTGCAGTGGGAGATATTAGAGTTATTTTAGATTCTAGTAGGCATTTAGATTTAATAGACATTTATTATGTACCTCAATTGAAGAGGAATTTAATTTCAGTTTCTTGTTTAAATAAGTTTGGATATTTGGTTACTTTTAATAAAACTTTTATTATTAGTAAGAATGACAAAGTTGTTTGCAAAGGTACATTGGAAAACGGTTTATTCTTTTTGCATAGAAATATCTCTCACTCGTTAGACACAGAAATAACGGAACCTAATCATAAAAGAGTAAAATTATCAAAAGATGAAACCTATCTTTGGCATTTACGCCTAGGTCACATTAACCTTAATAGGATTAAAAGATTGGTATGTGACGGACCTTTAAGTGACTTAAAGGTTGATGATCTACCAACTTGTGAATCTTGTTTGGAAGGTAAAATGACCAAAAGGCCGTTCAATACCAAAGGTGCAAGAGCCACTGAATGTTTAGGACTAGTACACACTGATGTATGTGGTCCTATGAGCATTCAAGCTAGAGGTGGATATGAGTACTTCATCACCTTCACAGATGATAACTCAAGATTTGGTTACGTGTATCTCATGAGACATAAGTCGGATGCATTTGATATGTTCATAGCATTCAAAGCTGAAGTAGAAAATCAGCTTGAGAAACATATAAAAATCTTGAGTACTGATCGTGGTGGAGAATATCTATTTGGAGAGTTTCAGCAATATCTTATTGATAATGGGATAGTTTCTCAGCTTTCTGCACCAGGTACACCTCAACAAAATGGGGTAGCAGAAAGGAGAAATAGGACTCTTTTAGAGATGGTTAGATCAATGTTGAGTTATTCAACACTTCCTATTTCTTTTTGGGGATATGCTCTACAAACAGCAATATATATTCTAAACGATGTACCATCTAAATCTGTCCCTAAAACCCCACATGAATTGTGGACTGGGCGAAAGCCTAGTTTACAACACATGAGGATATTTGGTTGTCCTACACATGTGTTGAAAGGAAAGACAGAAAAGATGGAGTCCCGTTCGGAAACATGTATGTTTGTGGGGTATCCAAAAGGAACTAAAGGATATTATTTCTATAGTCCTTCTGATCTAAAAGTATTTGTTTCAACAAATGCTTCATTTCTAGAAAAGGACTATATGAATAATTTTATGCCCAAAAGTAGAATTGTCCTGAATGAGATGTCAGGAGATACAATTCCACAAGAGGTTTCACAACCCAGCCCAATTGTAAGTTCCACTTCAACACAAGATCAACAACCTACCATTCCTCGTCGTAGTGGGAGGGTTAGAACACAATCCGAAAGATATATCGGTCTAGGAGAATCTGTTGAGAATCTCCTGGAATACGATGATCCCTACACGTACAAGGAAGCTATGGAGGATGTTGATTGTCGTCATTGGCAAAAGGCAATGCAATCCGAGATTGAATCGATGTTCAATAACAAAGTTTGGTCCCTTGTAGACTTGCCTAAAGGGATAAAACCCATTGGGTGCAAGTGGGTATACAAGAGGAAAAGAGGTATGGATGGTAAGGTGGAAACCTTTAAAGCTAGACTAGTAGATAAAGGTTATACACAGAAAGAAGGTATCGATTACAAGGAAACCTTCTCACCTGTGGCCATGCTTAAATCCATAAGGATACTCTTATCCATTGCAGCATCTCTAGACCTAGAGATTTGGCAAATGGACGTCAAGACAGCTTTCCTTAAAAGAAGTCTTGACGAGAGCATCTACATGATGCAACCAGAGGGATTCATTGAAAAAGGCCAAGAAGAAAGAGTATGCAAGTTGCAAAAGTCCATATATGGACTAAAGCAAGCATCCAAATCCTGAAACATAAGGTTCGATTTATTCAAAACCCTGACGAACCTTGTGTATACAAGTGGATCAAAGGCGACAAGTTGGTTTTCCTCATTCTTTATGTTTATGATATACTACTCATTGGAAACGATGTAGGTGTATTGACATCAGTGAAAGAATGGTTAGCAAACAATTTGATATGAAGGACTTAGGAGAAGCAAGTTATATTCTTGGTATCCAAGTAATAAGGGATAGAAAGAATAGAACGATTGCATTATCCCAAGCTTCATACATTGATAAAATCTTGTCTAGATTCACCATGCAAGATTCCAAGAAAGGTATGTTACCTTTTAGATATGGAATCAAACTTTCTAAGGGTCAAGCACCTAAGAATGTGCATGAAGAGCAATTCACGAGTAGAGTTCCATATGCCTCGGCAGTTGGAAGTCTCATGTATGCAATGCTCTGTACTAGACCAGATATTTGTTTTGTTGTTGGCATAGTTAGCAGGTTTCAATCGAAACCTGGTCCTGATCATTGGATGGCAGTCAAGCATATTTTCAAGTATCTCAAGAGAACTAGAGATTATATGCTTGTATACTCTGGAGGGGATTTAATTCCCGTAGTGTATAAAGATTCTGATTTCCAGTCGGATTCTGACTCCAGAAAATCCACATCAGGATCTGTGTTTACCATTGGAGGAGGAGCAGTCATATGGAGGAGTATCAAGCAATCTTGTATTGCTGATTCCACCATGGAAGCTAAGTATGTTGCTGCATGCGAAGCTGCCAAATAGGCTGTTTGGCTCTGCCAATTCTTGATTGACTTAGAAGTGGTTCCTAGTGCGAATAAGCAGATCACTATACACTGTGACAACAGTGGTGCAGTGGCTAATTCGAAAGAACCAAGAAGTCATAAGAGAGGTAAACACATTGAAAGGAAGTATCACCTTTTGAGGGAAATTGTTCATAGTGGAGACGTGACGATCACCAAAATTGCGTCAGCAGAAAATCTAGCGGATCCTTTCACAAAGGCTCTACCTCAGAAGAGCTTTGATGGACATCTAGAGAACATGGGAATGAGAGATATGACACACTTTCTATAGAGCAAGTGGGAGATTGTTAGGATTATGCTCAATGGCAAGAGTGTAATATTATAATTGACAATCTTCTCATATTAATAAAGTGAATTCTGATTCTTACAATTACTTAAAGCATTTATTATTATAATTGTCAAGGTAAATAATCATAAGGTCAAAAGACTATGAGACATGAAGAATTGTTCATACATCCGGATATGTATGAGGTAGACAAAATTCTTTAGTTAGTCTTGAATAACGTTCACAACTTAATTTAAAGGTTGGGCACCTCTATCTTGTTAAAGTTGTAGAATTCTTTTACTAGCATTTGAGTGGGATCAAATGAATATGATGAGTCTAAAATCATCGAAAGGTTTTCGAGTAAAAGAATCTAGTGCACTAGGTGCATTCAACTGGATCACAATGAAATACTTTATCTAGAACCGTCACTAGATATAAGTCTTTTCATTAAAGAGGACAATCAGAGAGTCTATCTTAATCCTGAGATAAATGATGGACTTATGGTTGCAAGTGTTATCATTAGAGCTATCAATGAGTACGATTATATAGCATAGTCTATCCTCGATAGTTTGGTGGTATAAATTTGTTAATCGATAGAGGACTTCATTTATAGATATGGACATCGTGGCTCCATTTATTAAATGAGAGTATAATATCATTATATGGATGTTTTGAGTTATTGGATATTAAATCTCAACGTTGAGTTTTCAATAATGATTATCGAAAACATGGCTTCTGGACAAGTCAAAGTATCCAAGTTCGAAATGTGGTCATATGAGGAAATATGGTAACTTGGAGTGCTATAGGCGGTCTATGAGCTCTTGGCGATTACTGATATTATTCACGAGGATACACCATCTCCTATAAGATTGTCTAGGGTATGAATGAGAAACATCTCCATATTCTATCTTTATTTAAGAGTTCAATTTTAGCTCTTGTTAATAGCCAAAATTGGCTAAGGACCAAAGGAAAATTTTCCACTTACTAGACCTGGTTCCATACCCGAAAGTTTCACCTAAAGACCTCTATATCCAAAGCCAAGCTACGATGCCGCCCCAGGCACAAGGGCGGGCTCCAGAAACATCTGGGATAAAGCCCGGACCTGAAAACTTCCACCAGGAGACCTCTCTATCCAGAGCCGAACTGCGATACCACCCCAAGAACAAGGGCGAGCTCCGGAAACATCCAAGATAGAACCCGGAATGATCGGGCTTAGCCCGCATCATCAAAACTAGAAGATCCCCGAAGTCAAGGTCATCTTGCAAATGCTCAAGAAACCCGACTGTACCTCGATTGACACAGAAGAATGTCCCTAGAAGGCCGCGAGGTGAGTCGAAGCCACACCCAGCTTCAAAAAGGTCAGTCAAGGCCACGTCTAGCTTCAGAAAAGTCAAGAGAAGCCAGATCTGACTCCAAGCTGGATGAAACTTCTCAGACATCAAGGTCGAACTACTAAACAACCTCCCTGGTTGATGCATCATACCATATTCGTCATGTCCCACGACTCCTATAAGGATCGAACCTCTCTGGTTGATGCATCACACCATATCGTTACATCCCACGACCTCTATAAGGATCATACCTGGAAACGCTATCTACATGCAGAACAAGTAATAAAATCCAAAAAGGAAACAAATTGATCTCCACCACGATACTCTCAATTCGGGCGTCAATCCAAAAGTCAAATGATTTAACGCAAGAAATCCCGCCCGATAAGGAAGAGACTGAGACAATCACTGAGACAATCAAGGGCACTGAGACAATCAAGGGAGAATCAGTCTGTTGACCTACAAACCATATATAAATTGAAAAGAAAAGAAACGAAAAAAAGGAGACTACTATTCGACAGGCATACGACTAGCAATCGACCATTTACCAAAGAAAGTTGAGAGAAACGAGAGAAAAATCTTTGTACTCGTGTACCATGCATGTCAAATAAAAATGTTCTTGTTTATTTATCACTAGATAAATCATTGTCACATATATAAATAATTTCGGCCACCACCTACGTGGTAGTGGTCTCGAGGGCGTTAACAGAGATTTCTCATCCCGAGTAAAATTTCCGTTAACACTTTCTAGCGCCGTCTGTGGGAAACGAAATCCTACACTCAACTAACCAATCGTTTGTATTTATATTTTCATTGTTTTATAGGAACTATGAGGCTCCGCTCCTCCCAAGGCCAGCACAGAGTCCCGGAGCAATCCCCGGCGAGGCCAACCCGAAAGGCTCCAGGAAGGGGGAGAAAGTCTGGATATAGTAGTCAAGCTCTGATCCAGACAACCAATACACGGATTGTTGGCCACCCCATAGTGAGCCAGGCAGCGCTCGACCAACAAGCGGCGGCCTTCGTAGAATCCATCCGCGTCCGCCTCCTTGCTGAAGGCATCACAGTCTAGCCTACCAACCTGAATGATCAGGGAGAGCCAAGTAGGCTCAGAGCTAGACTACCTGCTTTCGATCGCCTAGGTCCTCCTCCTCCCGAGCCGGCTCGAGATAGATCAAGGCCCCAACGTTCGATCCGGGATAGGCTGGGACCCATGCCCCCAGCTCCTAAAAGACTTTCTCAATATCAACCCCGGCTAGTCAAGTCTGCCGTGGATGTTTTTACCCTGGAAGCCGCGAGGGCTATCTCATCCAACTACATCTAGGAGAACTACCCGGGCCCTAGAGGAGGAAAGCCGACAAACTCCCCGAATGGATCATGTCCAGAAGGAGGACCGAATAGAAATTGCCAGTTCATCAGAAAGGTTCGACAGTGAGGAATCTGAGGCTAACTCGAAGAGACCTGGAAATAAGCGACTGAGGGATCACCTGGCAGAGCTACAAAAGGAGGTCCAGCAGATAAGGAAGGGAAAGAGTACAGAAGACAAAAAGAATCCCCTGAGCGAGATGAACGCTCCCTTCACTAAGAGGATCCGGGAAGCAGAGCTCCCCCCAAAATTCAAAATGCCAGCAGATAAGTTCTCTGGAACGGAAGATCCTCTAAGCCATTTAGAGAGCTTCGTTCAAAAGATGGAGGTCCATAACACTACCAGAGTAGCCATGTGCAGGATGTTTCCAACAACCTTGACCGACTATGTGAAAACCTGGTTCAGGAAACTGCCCGTTGGTAGCGTGGATTCTTTCACAAAATTGTCAACCGATTTTTGCTCACAATTCCATGGAGTTAAACCTCTCCCGAAAGATCCCATACACCTCCAATATGTGATCCAGGAACGGAGTGAAACTCTTCGATCATACGTGGAGCGGTTTCACAAGGAGGTCATACAAATGGGAGTTTTCACCGAAAAAGAAACCCTCGCCAACTTCAGGCGAAACCTCTGGGCAGGAAAGCTTTTCCGTTCTTTCACCAAAAGACCTCCCGAGACTTACCAGGAGGCCTATGATCGGGCTCTTGAGCAGGTCGAGATCGACGAACAACTCAAGGTCAAGATAGAACATGACGACATGAGAACGGCAAAACGTTAAAAGAAAGAAGCCCCCAAATTTGAGCCGGTGCAGAGAGCTCAGAATAAGCCTCCCAACAGGTCGACCTATCGCCCCCCTGCTCCTCCGCATAGGCAAGAAAGATATCCAGCAAAACGAACCCCTCCCCGGGCTTCACCGCCTCCCAGGACTGTGGCTCCAGTAATACAAGGGGAAAAAGGGTTTGACCACTATATCCCATTGAATGCATCCAGGGAAACGGTCTACCTTGCCATACGGGATAAAGGGTTGCTCCAAAAGCCCGCTCCTATGAAGGCCCCAGCCGACAGGAGAAACCGGTACAAGTACTGCGACTTTCACGAAGACGTGGGCCACAACACTTCAGAGTGCTATAACTTGCGCAACCATATTGAGGCCCTGATAAGGGGAGGATGCCTGATTGAATTTTTACAACAGGTCAGAGATAATTTCAGAACTGGAAGGGAAGTACAAGCTGAAATCCACGAGGACGCAGAAAAGAGGAAAGGGGAGCAGGCTGACTTAATGCAACAGATCCAGGTGATACACACTATCAGCGGGGGTCCTACCTTGGCCGGAATTTCCAATAACTCCCAGAAAAACCACGCAAGAAAGGTTCCCCACCTTAGAGAGAGCCGGGGGATCTTCAAAGTCAGCCAGAGCCCGATAGAGCCCGCCCAGTCAGCTCAGATCGTGTTCACCGAAGCAGATGTCTTCAACACTGTGCAACCTCATGATGATCCTATGGTCATCACGATACAGATCGCCAACTGTCTGGTCATTCGCGTGCTCGTGGATACAGGAAGCAGTGTCGATATCCTCTTCAAAGATACCCTGGAAAAACTGAACCTGAAGCAACATTGCTACAACAGCTGTACCACTCCACTTTACGGTTTCACTGGGGACTCGATCATACCAGTGGGGTCAATGATCCTCCCAGTAATCATCGGAGTCACCCGCTCCAACAGAACGTAATGACCGACTTTGTTATGGTGGACACCCCATCGGCCTACAACGCCATCTTAGGGAGACCTTTCCTGTCCTCTCTCAAGGGAGTCTTGTCCATATACCACAACGTTTTGAAATTCCCGGTTGGAACCAAGGTAGGAGAGGTACGCGGAGACCAGCAGGCAGCCAGGAAATGCTACGCAGTATCTACCAATCCTACAGCCCTAGCAAAGCAGTGTGTACAGGTGACAGTAATCCAAGAAGACATGGACACATCCCAGATAATCCAGGAGGAGAAGGAGCCCGCAGAACATATTGGGCGTCCGGAGGATGAACCTATCATGCCCTACGAGGATGAAAGGGGTAAGGAATGGGCCAGTGGGCAGCCCGTGGATAAACTAAAAGAGATATCCGTCAGGACTGACGATCCCTCCAAGATCGTCAAGGTTGTAGCCACCCTTGATCCAGAAGTAAAAAGAGGACTGATTGATCTTCTCAGGGAATTCAGCGACATCTTCGTCTTGAACCATAATGAAATGCTTGGAATCCCGCCATCGTTGGCCACCCACCGGCTAGCAGTAGATCCAACGGTCGATCCCGTCAAGTAGAAGAGGCGTCATTTCAACACTGATAGGAACGCGGCGGTACAGGAAGAGGTTGATAAATTGATCAAAGCGGGGTTTGTCAGAGAGGTACGTTACCCCGAATGGATCGCCAACGTAGTCATGGTCACGAAGGCGAATGGAAATTGGCGTATGTGTGTCGACTACACTGACCTCAACCGGGCTTGTCCGAAAGACAGTTTTCCTTTGCCAAAGATCGACCAGCTAGTTGACTCCACATCCGGAAATAAACTTTTGAATTTTTTGGCCGCGTTCTCAGGATACAACCAAATTAAAATGCACCCGGCTGACAAAGATAAGACCAGTTTCATTACCGGGCAGGGCTTATACTGCTACAATGTGATGCCGTTTGGTTTGAAGAATGCAGGGGCCACATACCAGCGGTTGGTTAACAAATTGTTCAAGCCTGAGATAGGGAGGACGATGAAAGTATATATCGACGACATGATCACGAAATCCCCAACCACAAAGGGACATCAGGAAGACCTTCTCAAAACCTTCCTCATACTGAGGGAAAACCAGATGCGTTTGAACCCCTTCAAATGTGCTTTTGGGGTAACGGCAGGAAAGTTCCTGGGCTTCATGGTTCATGAGAGAGGTATCGAAGCCAACCCAGAAAAAATCAAAGCTATCCTAGACTTGGAATCCCCGACCTCGCTCAAGCAAGTACAGATCCTGACTGGACGGGTGGCAGCACTCAACAGGTTTATCTCTCGCTCCACCGATAAATGCCTTCCTTTCTTCAAGGCCATCAAACAAGGGAAGAACATGAAATGGAGCCAGGAGAGCGAGCATGCGTTTCAAGCTTTGAAGGAATACCTAACAAGCCCCCCTTTGTTAGTCAAGCCGGTTCTTAGAGATGAGCTGCAGATTTACCTGGCTGTATCAGAAACTGCAGTAAGCGGGGCTTTGGCCAAGGATTGTAGCGACAGTTTTCAAAGACCCATATACTATGTGAGTCATGCCCTGACCAAATCAGAAAGAAACTACGCTCTCCTGGAGAAGCTCACTTATGCTCTGGTGATCTCAGCGAGGAAACTCCGTCCCTATTTTCAAGCTCACACAATAGCAGTGGTAACAGACCAACCCCTCCGTCAATTCTTGCAAAGACCAGATGTGTCAGGAAGGTTAGTTTTATGGGCACTAGAGCTCACTCAGTTCGACTTAAAGTATAAGCCCCGGACTACGATTAAGGCACAGGCTTTAGCCGACTTCGTGGCACAATTCTCAGCGATCCCAGATCCAGTTGATCCCTCAGTATCAAACGAGGACCCTGAGAAGATATCCGATGTCGAAAATTTGCTGGAGGGCTGCAAGCCATGGATCCTCTTTTCAGACGGAGCATCCGAATGAGCTGGAGGAGGAGCTGGCATAGTTTTGATAGATCCGGAGGGAACTGAATTCTGTCACTGTTTCAGATTCGAGTTTAAAGCTACCAACAACGAAGCGGAATATGAAGCCCTCATAGCCGGGATGAAGGTAGCCATCGAGCTAAAGGCCGACTACCTGCAGGTCAAGAGCGATTCGTTGCTTGTTGTAAACCAGGTGACTGAGGTCTACCAGGCAAAAGAAGATAATATGGTGGCCTACTTAAATCTAGCTCGGTTGCTGAAAAGCAAATTTAAGGGACTTAAGATCGATCAGGTGCCTCGACACCAAAACCATCGCGCAGATGTTCTAGCTAAGATAGCGGCGAACGGAGGCCAATTCCTACCAAGGGGAATTCCCCTCCAAGTAATCACCCAGCCAAGCATAGCCCCAAATGGATAAATTTGTTCCCTGGATCGCCTACCTTGCTGGATGGACCCAATTGTCACCTATCTCCTTGAAGGAGAGCTTCCTGAAGAGCCCAACCAAGCCCGAAGAGTTAAGAGACTCTCAGTTCGATACTGTATTGTGGACGGATACCTCTACAGGAGGGGCAGATCCCTCCCCTTACTTAGGTGCTTGCATCCCGATGATGCTAAGTGGGCATTGAGAGAGGTCCATTCTGGGGATAGTGGGAACCACATAGGTGGGGAAGCTCTAGCCTATCAGGTGTTTCGTATGGGGTACTATTGGCCGACCATCCATCAAGATGCAAAGAGTTTTGTGCAATCTTGCGAACCTTGTCAAAGAACCTCAAACTTGAGCCACCAGCCACCCGAACGACTGTCGTCCCTCAGCTCACCTTACCCCTTTTGCCATGTGGGGAATCGACCTAATTGGGCCACTTCCTACCGCTCCAGGACAGATGAAACATGCTATCGTGGCTATTGACTACTTCACAAGATGGGTCGAGGTAGGGCCTCTAGCTCGAATATCAGAAAAGAATACAACCAAGTTCATCAAGACCAACGTGGTATGCAGGTTCGGGACCCCTCTCATCATTGTAGCTGACCTAGGGAAGCAATTCGATAACGCCCGATTCAAAGACTTCTGCCAGGGGTTGGGGATCGACCTCAGGTTCGCTTCAGTGGCTCATCCCCAAACTAACGGGCTGGTGGAATCCACCAACAAGACAATCAAGAAACTTCTGAAGAAGAAGCTTCAGCAAAGGAAAGGTAAATGGGCCGAAGATCTACCAGAAGTCCTTTGGGCATACCGAACTACCAAAAAGACAGCTACTGGAGAAACGCCTTACTCCCTGGCCTTCGGGGTTGAAGCAGTCCTCCCCATCGAGCATAAACTGACCTCGTTCAGGGTACAGCACTTTGAGCCCGAAAGTAACGAAGTCAAGCTCCGGGCTAGTCTAGACCTCTTAGAAGAAAAGCAAGACCGGGTAGCAGAGAAAGTGGCGATCTACCAGAGCAGGATCGGTAGATACTTCAACCAAAAGGTTAAAGCCCAAAAATTCAAGGAAGGGGATCTGGTACTTAGGAAAGTAACACTGAATACTCGGAAAAGGTCGGATGGAGTCTTAAGTCCAAATTGGGAAGGGCCATATTTTATAAAGCTAATTGTTCGCAATGGAGCTTACAAACTCGAAGACATGGACGGACGACCCATCAATCACACTTGGAATACAGACCATTTGAAGAAATTCTACCCTTGAAAGGAGTTCTCAAGCAGACTACCCCCACTTAGTTTTCATTACAGGTCCTAATAAAGATGTACTACATCTCAATCGTCAATAAAGCCATTTTCCTTTTCTCTTCCATCTTTGTCTCCAACTATGTTCAACGTTAGTGACTATGCACTTGAATGGGAATTCGACATAAACCTCTCAAGACCAGGAAATAGCTCGATAGCCCTCCTGATGCCTTGGTCGGGCTACCACCCCCAAGAAGGATCTGAGTGTAAGAGCATAGTTGCCTTCCAGATCTCGAGACCAGGAAATAGCTCGATAGCCCTCCTGATGCCTTGGTCGGGCTACCACCCCCAAGAAGGATCTGAGTATAAGAGCATAGTTGCCTTCCGGATCTCGAGACCAGGAAATAGCTCGATAGCCCTCCTGATGCCTTGGTCGGGCTACCACCCCCAAGAAGGATCTGAGTGTAAGAGCATAGTTGCCTTCCAGATCTCGAGACCAGGAAATAGCTCAATAGCCCTCCTGATGCCTTGGTCGGGCTGCCACCCCCAAGAAGGATCTGAGTGTAAGAGCATAGTTGCCTTCCAGATCTCGAGACCAGGAAATAGCTCGATAGCCCTCCTGATGCCTTGGTCGGGCTACCACCCCCAAGAAGGATCTGAGTGTAAGAGCATAATTGCCTTCCAGATCTCGAGACCAGGAAATAGCTCGATAGCACTCATGATGCCTTGGTCGGGCTACTACCCCCAAGAAGGATCTGAATGTAAAGGCATAGTTGCCCGCCAGATCTCAAAGACTAGGAAATAGCTAAGTAGCATTCCTGATGTCTTGGTTTGGTTATCACCCCATGTATATAATGTTTTCTTTCGTGTGCAGGATCAAAATCATCATAATTTCCTACACGAATCTTAATTGATGCTACCGATGCTACTCTGGATACCATTCAAGACCAGAAGCAGAATTAAGTTCTCAAAGAGGCGAGTCAATTTATCATTAAGGACAAAGGGAGCCTATCCCCCGATAAGGCTACATCCAAATGGGGAGCCCAACCCCCGAATTCGGGCTACAAAAAGAAGAAGAAAAAATAAGAAAAACTGACAATGGCAAAGTAGGGTCCCCACCCCCTTTTCTGGGCAATCAAAAACAAGTCGTCCGCTTCAAGCTGTGGGGCTATCATGGCTCCCCTCCGCTAGCCCTCCTCCTCCCTGCTGATCCTCAGCATTAACCCTCTCAACAGGTAGCTGTCCATCTGGGTTATCCTCACCGACCGCTCCTCCATTTAGAGGCTCTATCGGATGATCAGCTGGCTCTTCCTACAAAACTTCATTGATCACATCCATAACTTCAGTAGGAATAGCCGCGTCGAGAAGAGCTGCCAAGGGCCCTATCTGGCTCCTATCGACCTCCATCTCTGTAAAAGCTGGATCATCAGATAGGCTCCTAACCTCTTCACCAGCTCCTAACCTCTTCACCAGCTCCTGATTGGTCCTCCTCGGATCGAGAGGACATCACTTTACTGGACGATTCCCCATGACCTGAGGGGATAAAGGAAGGAAGATGGAATAAGGGATCTGACTGAGTGGGCTGTATCCCAATTCCTGCCGGGCTAGAAAGGACCACCTTGTCACCTTCAGGACGAGATAACTCAGCAGCTTTGAGCATTATTTCCTGTCTGTCCCAGCCTGCAATAGACGACAAATCAAAAGGAGGAGGAAGAGCTTCCGCGGCATGAAAGGAAGCATAAAAATACCCATCGCTGAAGGAGGTCTCCGCATCAGCTTGCAGCTTGGCCACCTGAGTAATCAGAGACCGGTTCTCAAGGTCCAGCTTCCTAGCCTCAGATCTTCAAGAGTCTCGCTGCCTAGCCCGCCGGAGAGATTGAAGACGCTCCTGATCGAAAGATTGCTTCATCCTTTCATGATCGCAGCGAAGCTCGGCCATCTCGAGCTCAATTTTTCCCTGGCTGGAAGTCACCTCTTCCACTAGAGATCGAGCCTGCTTGAGCAGTTCCCCGGCCTTCTCGGCTTCATCTTTGGTTTTTACAGCTCGATCACCGAGAAGGGCTACCTGCTGGCCCATCGCGACATTGACCTTAAAGGCCTACAAATATAAAACCCGAGTTAGAAACTGAACGAGTTAACAAAAAAAAAAGGGTGTGAAGGACATACAATTACCTCAGCCAAGATAGCAGACCCCTTGGTTATAAGGACGTCCACAGGCATAGAAGCCATCTTAGAGATCCCGCCACCCGGACAGGATGCTATGAACTGCTCCAAGACCTCATCCTGCCCTATCGAGCTCGACCGAGGCCGGGAACGGTCGGAAGGAGCCTTCGCGACACCTTTCCCAGGAACGACATCTTTCCCAGAAACCTCTGAGGCTTTGGTTGTTGGAAGCGCAACTGAATCAGATGTTTGAGTCGAAGGCGTAGCGACTTTAGCAGCCATGGCTGAGGGGGCAGAAACAGTCGGGCCAACTACCTCGGGAGCTTTACCCAAAGCCCGGAAAGCCCGCTAGGCCAGAGTGGCCATTTTAGACCCAGCCGGAGACACAGAAGAAGCCAAGGCAGGCTCGACCCCAGAAGAGGGAAGAGAAGCTCCACCTTGAGGAGAGCGTGAGACGTGTCGGGTGGCTGGCTCCACGACAAAGACTGTGAATAAATAGATAAAAGAAAAAATGTTAGAATCAAGCTAAGTAATAAGAAGAAGCGACACAAGGATACTTACGAGGAATAGCGTCTGAAATCCGTAGATATTTATTCACCCTACGAGGGTCAAAAACTTCAGCGGTAGGGAACATCGGATTCAGGTAATTCCGGGCTAGAATAGCCTTTAAGACGACTTCGGACTCGGCAGGCAGAGAGTCTCGGTCCCAGAAGGGCTTGTCACTGAAAGCCGTAGGAACCTCGAATTCATGCCCTCCGATGAAAATCGAGCTCCCCTAGTCATCCCTCGCCAGGATCCATTCTTCTTTCCATGCGGGATCCTTCATCGAAGCACCAGGAACGATGAAATTGAGCTTGTTCTTGGCCTTGGCGTAGAACTGACCCCGAGGAGCCCCAGACAAGCTCCTAATCTGAAAAAGATACGTCAGCTCCTCCGCACCTGGCTCCCTTGTCACTTTACTCATCTGGCATTGCTCCCACCGTAACACAAGGAAGCCAACCAAATGCCTCCAGAAGCCCGGCGTTAACTGAAGGGGAGTGAACTGGATGGCGTTTAGAGCCCGCCGAAGGGTCGGATGGAGGGGAAGCCTGACCCCGTTCTCAAGAGCGGCCACATGGATCGGAAGCACACCTTTAGGGGGGTTGAAAAACTCGAAGTTCTTGGGAGGCACCAATATGGATACACTGTCGGGGATGCCAAACTTTGACCTCAAGCAGTCGATCGACACCGGGTCAACGGTGGAATCAGGGATGACCCGAAAATCGTAGGGAGGGAGCCTCTCCCCAAAGGGACCAGGAGCTGAGACCCGACGCTCTCCCGTAGCGCCGCCAGTCATTTCTTTGTCGGAATCATTATCAACAATATCTAAAGGGTGGTCGGGATGATTGGAGAACCCAGTCCCGATAGATACGTTCCAACTGGATAGCCGACGTTGTGATGTGGGTGGGGAATCATCACCGTTAGAACTCCTCCTAGCCCGCTTCCCCAGACTAAGACTGACGACCTCCTCACCGTCAAATATGGAATCATTTGAATCACGACTGTGTTTCGACATTATAGAAGACGAAGAATGAAGAAAGAATAGAAGACGAAGAATGAAGAAAGAAGCAAGCTTGGGGAAAAAACTGTGGAAATATTTCTCAACAAAAGGTTCTTTTCGCTCGAGAAAATGTGAGGAAGATGAGGAGGAAAACATGCATATATATAGGCAGGAAGGCAACAGCTCAAGTTACCAGGATACTCGTTTGGTAACGGTAAAAATTGACTCGGTAACGTAACCGGGTTAAACTCTAAAGCGAGCTAATCATCTTATGCCACATCATTTACGCAGTTAAGAGGAAGATCTCCCCAAGATCCTGGTAACGGTAAAAAATCTCAGGGACTGCCGTAACGTGATCAGATTAATTCAAAGATAAAATAGTCGGTTCACAACACGTCACTCAAATGAAGAAATTTCCAAAAATTTCAGTTACGGTAAAAGAGGAAGATTTCCCAAATAAAGTGAGAATCTGACCTCAACCCCGAGCTTGATGTCTGGTGTTCAAGTCAGAGGGGACTTCTGTTAATAGCCAAAATTGGCTAAGGACCAAAGGGAAATTTTCCACTTACTAGACCTGGTTCCATACCCGAAAGTTTCACCTAAAGACCTCTATATCCAGAGCCAAGCTACGATGCCGCCCCAGGCACAAGGGCGGGCTCCAGAAACATCTGGGATAAAGCCCGAACCCAAGAACTTCCACCAGGAGACCTCTCTATCCAGAGCCGAACTGCGATACCACCCCAAGAACAAGGGCGAGCTCCGGAAACATCCAAGATAGAACCCGGAATGATCGGGCTTAGCCCGCATCATCAAAACTAGAAGCTCCCCGAAGTCAAGGTCATCTTGCAAATGCTCAAGAAACCCGTCTGTACCTCGATTGACACAGAAGAATGTCCCTAGAAGGCCACGAGGTGAGTCGAAGCCACACCCAGCTTCAAAAAGGTCAGTCAAGGCCACGTCTAGCTTCGGAAAAGTCAAGAGAAGCCAGATCTGGCTCCAAGCTGGATGAAACTTCTCAGACATCAAGGTCGAAATACTAAACAACCTCCCTGATTGATGCATCATACCATATTCGTCATGTCCCACTACTCCTATAAGGATCGAACCTCCCTGGTTGATGCATCACACCATATCGTCACATCCCACGACCTCTATAAGGATCATACCTGGAAACGCTATCTACATGCAGAACAAGTAATAAAATCCAAAAAGGAAACAAATTGATCTCCACCACGATACTCTCAATTCGGGCGTCAATCCAAAAGTCAAATGATTTAACGCAAGAAATCCCGCCCGATAAGGAAGAGACTGAGACAATCACTGAGACAATCAAGGGAGAATCAGTCTGTTGACCTACAAACCATATATAAATAGAAAAGAAAAGAAACGAAAAAAGGAGACTACTATTCGACAGGCATACGACTAGCAATCGACCATTTACCAAAGAAAGTTGAGAGAAACGAGAGAAAAATCTTTGTACTCATGTACCATGCATGTCAAATAAAAATGTTCTTGTTTATTTATCACTAGATAAATCATTGTCACATATATAAATAATTTCGGCCACCACCTACGTAGTAGTGGTCTCGAGGGCGTTAACAGAGATTTCTCATCCCGAGTAAAATTCCCGTTAACAGCTCTTTAGTGGAATGAGTTAAAATTAATAGATTGGACCTAAGTGAATTATTTGTTGATTGTGATTAGGTTGTGTCTATTGAAGCTTAAATTTAGATAGCCCGCCAAGATCCCCAATCCACACGTATTTGCATGAATCACTTGATATATTCTACCGGGCCGATTTAAGAATCCATCTAGAATTGTTTTTAATATATCAAGAATATAATATGTCTATTATTTAATTAATGGGCTGCACTATTATATTAATATATTAAAAGGAGATATGTGGGCTGGTTTCTTTTAGTAAGAATGGGTCTGGTTCACATGTGGGCTTTTATTTAAAGTCCAATGGATTAAATGAAATAAGAAAATAATATATGGCCCATTTATATAAGTGGGGCGGCAAGGTGTATATATTAACCTAATATATTATTTTGTTTCATTGTTTTAATTAAATAAGAATTAGTTAATTTATTAATTAATTGTTTAATTAAGAAACAAATCTTTTTCTGATCAGGAAATATATTTCCTAAAGTTATACTATTGGTAGTAGTATATTAAAAGTAAAAGACTTGTTTGATAAGAAAATAAATAAATAATTTTATTTATTTAATCAAATAAGAAGTCTTTTTATTTAGTCAATAAAAGAATAAAAATATCTATGAGTTGGATTAGGTTTTGAAGTCTAAAGGTTGATGGAAATTAGGGTGCAACACAAACTCTTTTTTGTATGTGATTTGCGGAAACCCTAGTCCATTTAGAGGAAGATTTCGGCAATCCTAAATAGAAGAGGAAGCAAAATTTCGGCCACCTATATAATTCCACATATAGAATTCGGCCACGATGGTTGATTGAATGATTCAATTTTTCTTCTTCTTCTCAATTCATAGAAAAGGATAATTTTTATTCTACTAAACATAAAAGAGAGAAGAGATTATTCTTTGATAGTACACTGATTGCTTGTTCATCAATAAGCTTGTGTGTACAACATCGAATTAGGTTCACACGAGTTTCGATCATTAGATTGAGAACTCAAAAGTGACCGGAATAATTTTTGTCTTCTTTTGATTGTTTTGTGACTAACAAAAGAAAAAGAAAAAGAAAACTTTGTTCATCCATTCTCAGGTTTGCAATTCAAAGAAAAAGGGAGACCACGCTCCTAGGTGATTCACGTACGTGTTCGGATTGGAAGATCTTGCGGTACTGTTCACGATCACTGTTCACGATCACTATTCACGCGGGTACTGTTCACGGGCATCGGAAAAGACTGTGCGGATTACCAATCGACGTAAGTTAATCAGATCACGCGTCAAGAGGTATTTAACTCTGACCGTATATATTTGAGTTTAATTAATTAAAAGGTTATGATTCAACTTTGAGAAAAAATTTAAAACCATACGAAATCTATTTTTCGTTTCTTCCACTGCGTTTTATATGGATTTTTCCCTACATTAAGTGTATCTAAGAGCCCGCTCTGATACCAATTGAAAATACACAAAGTGTCTAAAACAACCTAGAGTGGAGAATGGGTAGTTAATCGATTAATTATCAACTTTCCGATTAGTCAATATTAACATACAAAAACCCAAATCGAATAACAATAAAAGTCAAGTAAAGCGAATAAAGTGCGGAAAGATAAATAACACTTTGATTTCATTTACGTGAGAAAACCCCAACATGGTAAAAACTCACGGGCTATCGATCGAACCAGTCTAGTCCTCAAATCCACTATATATTGATACTTACAACACAGGTTGACCTCTAGTCACACCATTCTTGGAACATAACACACCACTACTACCTGCATGCCTTTTATTGTGGTTCTAGATCATGCTTGTGTACTACACTACAGTCACAAGTCTTAACACTCAAGTAAGAGATAAAAAACCTAAGTGAACATATGACAATCTCTTAATATGCAAATAATGCTAAGCAACCCAAACAACTTATCTAGAGATTTATGATGGCAATCAAACAATCATAGATATCAATATGTCTATATGAATGTTCATAAAGACCTAACAAGATAAAGATATGCGAATCTATAACCTAGTCACCAAACAAATCCCAATCAACACATGTTGTCACAAAATATAGTAAAACAATAATTTTGCAATCAAGAAAAGTAATCAATGAGATATCTTGGTAGACAAGACACAAGATGATGATTATTAAAGAATCTAACTTACGAATTCAAGATGCTTTGAAGACCCATGCCTAATTAAAGCTTGATGATGCTTGAATGCGTGAGGGTTTGGGATTTGGAGAGTTAAAAATCCAATCTTGGAACCTCTCTCTCAATAAAACTCTAAGAGACACTCTAAGGATTAGAATTTAGGAGTTCTTATTGGCCAAGACAACATAAGGATGTATTTATAGGCCAAGAAAAATGAGCTAGGAAAATTACAAAATTTCCTAGAAAAAGGGCCATTCGATGGTCGGTAGCCGCCTAATCCACTGGAAACATTTGGCGGTTCATTTAGCGGTCAACGACCCCCGAACACCAACCACATAATACTCTAGATTCAAATGATGGTTCAAATCAGAGGCCCACAACCGTTGAAAATCAACCATCGAATCCTCTAGATTCAAACGACGGTTCAAATCAAAGGCCCTCCAACCGCCGAACTCTCTGACCGTAGAATTCCATCTTTCTTGGAAAATCAAGAGAAGAAGATGCCTTCTCTTGTGGTCAATCATCGTGCAAAGAGAAGTACACAATAGTACACATGCGGACATTTTCGATCACACAAATGGAAGTGAATTACACCACACTTAGATCTAGAAATGAAGTGCAAATGTGTTAGTGTAATGAATTCACAACATTAAGAAGAATGAGCTCAATGCATGAGCAAATTAAATGCATGAAAGTGTATGTATACAACTAATCTCGTCAAGAAGTCAAGAACAAGTGAACTACCTTTCTTGAAGCTCTTTGGAATCTGGGAAGCTTGCTAGAGAAGAATCACGATTAGAAACCTAAGCTACCCGTTACAAATAATCCCAATGTGGTTTGTCATGAAACAAGTAAATCATAAAATAGAGCTCATTTCATTTATCAAAGCACTCTTCGGCATCCCCAAAGCTTCAAGAGCAAAGAGCTTCAAAGGTATGGCACTCAACTTGTACTTATGCAAAGAATTAGGTGCATGTCATTTTATTAATGTCCATCACACCTATCACATTTGCGATTCATGCATTTAGATTATGTGTGATTGGTCACTTGAGGATCCCATGTTACATCTCGTTTGTGTGCCTTGGTGCAGGGTTCACTGTGGTGAACCGCTATTTTTCCTCCGGAGATCTTCGCGGTCCAAGTGTCCCACTGGACCACAACAAAAATTGATCCTGAACTCTTACCAGAGATTCTGGTTGTTCTGTTTTCTTCCTAGTAGACAACAAACTCTTGGTGTGAACTTTGCACCAAAGATTTTCGCGGTCCATCTTTTGCCCGGGTCAACAGCAAACTATAAGTGCAAACTTTGCACTAGTGATTTTCACGGTCCATCTTTTGCTGTGATGAACCGCAAATCATGACTGCGATTTATGCCACGTTGTTTCATTTTCTCAGTTTGCGGTCACAAGTTCGCCCTGATGGACCGCGAATCTAGACAGTGAAAATCTACTTTTTGCCAAAACGACGTATATTTAATTGAACTCTATAAATACTCCTCTCTTTGATCTTCGTGAAAAACAACTATGGTTTTCAGATTTCCTAGAGAGAGGATAGAGTTCCTAGAGAAAGAAAGAACCAAGATTGTCTTTTTTAACTCTTAAATCCCCAAACCATGTCCATCTAAACATCTTCTAGCGTCACATAGACATGGGTCTTTGTTGTTGCATGACTTGGTAAGTAAGAACATTTATATCTTTCATTTATTATTTCTTCTTACTCTAGATTCTTTATTTATTGCATAGTTGTATGCAAAGACTTCTTTTATTGCATATTTCTTCAAGTCATGAATGTTGATTGGGGTTAGCTTATAACTAAGGTGTTAGAATTAATTTATTCATCTAGTTAAGCTTTAGTATATGTTCATTTAGGCATCTTGATAACTAGGACTTTATTTCACTAAGACTGTTAGAATGCATTTATATCTTTCTAGTTAAGCATATTGCGTGTTGTCTAGCACTTTATTTCACTAGGACATTATTACATGTTCACTTAAACTTCATTCTCTTCATTAGAGTCCAAGTTTTGTGGCTATATGTGGTATTTGCACAAGCACTGTCAAGACCCACTATTAATGGCCCGCGGGTAGGATAAATTAAGTTACGAACATTGAGAAGAGTGACTAGATGTCAACTTAGGTTGTAATCAATTATTCAAATAGTGGAGTTTCTATGACTAAGTGGCTAGTGAGTTTAGTGTTGTGGTTTTTCCTAGTTTGAGGGTTTACGCGTAAAAATCAAGTGCTCATTTACATTCCGCAATTAACTTGATCTTTGTGTTGTTTGTGTGATTAATCAAAAATTGGTAATTAATCGATTAACAACCCATTCACCCCCTCCCCCCCCCCCCCCCCCCCCCCTTTAGGTAGTTTAGACACATTAAGAGTTTATTTTCAATCTCCACTATCAAAATCGTTGATGGATGGTGGAGGTTTTTTTAAAAATTAATATATATCCAAAATATTAATTTTTTCTTTAAAAAAATAGGTTGATTAATCTCCATCGTCAATGGAGATCCATCCATGGAGATCTAGATGGAAGTGGAGATCCAATCTGGATTTCCACCTTTTTTTTCTCGTTTTTTAATTTTTCCTTTTGTTTTCCAACTTTGGATGCAATCTAAATTTCCAATCGATTTTTTTTTCTTTTAAGAAAACATCTGTTATTTTCTTTCATTTTTTATGATATATTTTAATTCTAAGACTAAATGTTTTTTCCTCAAAAGAAAAACTAAATGTTTTTATTTTATTTATTGTTTAAAAGGAAATAAATGGGCAGGGGTAAAGTTGTCATTTGGCTTTTTCTATGACTATTGACCGTCAAAAAATTTGGTCAGTGGAACTAAATTGATGGGTTTTTGAAAACATATGGATTACATGAGCTAAAAAGTGTAAGGTAGTTAAAAAACAGATAATTCAAAAAAACGTAGGAACCACATGAGCTAATAAGGAAAAGATAGTTAAAAAAATAGATAATTAATATATGTATATATATATATATATGTATATATATACGGTTCTTTTCTCCTCAGTACGCTCTGATATAACTTATATCAGTGCGTACTGATATAACTTATATCAGTACATTGCATGTGGACCACTGATTATGGAAAAGTTTTGACAAGTGCTACATTTTGAGTCAAAGTATGTAAATTTAATGGTCCATATCCAACGCATTGATGAAGTTATATCAGTGCGAACTGACTTGAAAATTTCTGTATATATAAGGACCAAAATTATAATTCTCCTATTTAATTTTGATGTTTTGAAATAATTATAATTGGACATGATATGGTTAGTCAAATACTTAGAGTAGTAATTCCTATAAATGTTCTACGAAGAAAAGTTTTTTTTTTCTTTAACTTAAGACACAAGTTAATAAGATGCTAGTTTCTTTCTAATTCCCACTTAAAAATTGTCTAAGCAAATAATTAAAGAGAGTGAAAGAAGAATAAAAAGAAAAAGGTGAAGAGAAAAGACTGCACTCAGCCGACATTTGATAAAAGTTCTACGAAGAAAAGTGTTTTTTTTTTTTTTCATTAACTTAAGACACAAGTTAATAAGATACTAGTTTCTTTTTAATTCCAACTTGATTAAAGAGAGTGAAAGAAGAATAAAAAGAAAAGACTGCACTGAGCCGACATTTGCTTTTAATTTGTCTTTGGATTCCTAATCCAAAGAGCACATGATACCAATAAAATAAACCTTAAAAATAATTATAAAGTTCTTGTTTTTGGTTGTTATAACTATTTAATTAATAAAAGAAACCCTATAAATACACAAATATTAGTTTCCATTGACATGTAAAACCCTAAAAACACTATATAATCGTTAACCTACTTTTTGCCCACCCATGAAGACTAGAAAGCAATTGGTTGGCATCAAAAGAGTGGTATTTGCGTTTGTATGGTTTTTCTTCTTCATTTGTTGTAAAGCTGCTTCATATTCTTCCCATGAAAGCACTTTCACCTCAAAAGCAGCTGATAGCTACAAGCAGTTGGCGATCAAAGAGACACAATGCAAAAGTAATTCTATACAAATTTTCATTCTCACTTTGCTTATATACTAACACACTGTAATTTAAAAATTAATCATCAAATGGAAGTGATTTTTTCCTTTCCTTTCCTTTTCATTTTAACAATTCGAATATTCAATGTTTATATATATATATTTATATATGCAGATGGGTGTGGAAGCAAATTGATGACGAAACAAAACAAAGAATCTGGTCATCCAAACAAAAAACCAACAGCATCAAGAGCCTACAAAAAACTGCAAGAAGCTATTCATTTGGGAAATGTTGAGAGAGCTGGAAATGATCATGAATTGATCTCTCAATTGAAGAAAGCAAATAAGGGGGTTTATGGAGGTGGAGATCTTCTTCGTCCTCGGAGCAAAAAGGGAGCAGCATCCTCTCTTATATCATCATCTTCTTTATTCCTGTCAATTGCATTCAGAGCTGTGACAATTGGGTTGCTCGTTTTTGTATTCATTTGAATGGATTAAAGCTTGCTAGGTTTGATCATGTTTGCTTGTTTGTGCGCGCCTGAGAGAAATGAACTTTAATTTGTAACATAAAAGAGCCAATGAAACATCATCTATCTTCCTATTTATTTATTTATTTACCCAAAATAAATTAAAAGAGCCACACACACAAAACACACACACACAAAAGAAGAAAAAAGCTGTAAATCTTTTTTAATCTTAATTTTGTTGATTGTAAATGAATTCTCTATAGATTCCATATCAAATATAGATAATAGTAATGGTATGAGTTTTTTTTTTCAATTTTTTTGCCCAAATTCATACTAAAATGGTTTTGGCATATGATTTGTAACTAAATTATCATCCACTTATTTTGATTTTGATTTTATAGGGAAATATATTGTTGACCGTGATTTTTGGACGTGTGGGAAGTCAACCAGTCAACGATTGGTTTGTTCAATCTGTAATCAAAACACAATAAAAATAAGACAAATAACAATGGAAACGAATTTACGTGGTAAAACTCCGGTGATGGAGAAACATCCATGGGTTTTCGCTTGGCGACAAAGAAACAAATTCACTATGATAAATAGATTACACTCCGAACTCTCTGTTGCTGCTAATGATTTTCTCTCTTTGTTACAATGATCTTACAATTGTATTTATAAGGCATTTTTAGGGTTTCCTAGATCTCGACGTGTAAGTGGAAGATTACTAAGTTCTGTCAGGAATCGCCCCGCTGGGATTGTCTTGATCTCTTTCCTGTTTGGGGCCTTTACGCAATTATTTAGTTGATTGAACGTTTGATTAGGACTCCTGAAATCTTGGAGAAGATCAGTTTACGTCCTTGTTGAAGTGTGATTATGCATCCTGTGTTTTGGTGAAACTTCCTTTCTGGTCGTCTTGTTATAGTTGGTTTGGAATTGCCGGATTTGATCGAGTAAACCTCTCTATGGAAGATATCTTGATACATATTTCCTTTTTCAACCGAGCATATCTCGCTCAGTAGAGGTCTTTTAGCAACCAAAATCTTCATTCATTAAGTCACTTTATTTGGGCGACTTCATTTGACTTCCACATGAATTCTTTTAATGACATGTCAAGACATGGTGACATGTCCATGGTCAATACTTCTTTGGTTGACTTTCGTTGTCGTGGCATAGTTGGTCTTTCGCTATTCTTGTTTTGTTCTTGTGATATCAGTTCGGCGAATTTCACATACAACAATACCCCCTTAAATATCTGAGCCGAGTACCTTACTTGACTCCGTGTTCCAGTAACCTCCCCGAGTAACCTATGCTTGGCTTGGTCTCCGCTATCCGCTAGCTCCTTCGTACTCGATGAAAGGTATTTAAAAAGATCCACTTTTATTTTTGTCGCTACCCTCATTAATGCGGTCATTATGGCATCCCCATTAATTCGAAATCTTAATGTCGTGTCTTAATTGCATCCGTAGAAATTCAATTGTTTTGATGATTGAAATCCTTCGATGACGACGTTTGGATGCTCAATGTCTTCTGGTTGTGACACCTGTCTTTACGTGGGTAGGAATGTCAGACATTTTTCAAGGAGTCATGATCGATCTGATCCTTACGTCATCATCCAGGTCCCTCCGTTTTCCCGCTTCTTCATTTTGTGACGTCACTTAGGGGTTTGTTCAAAAATTTCCACGAGTATTTAACTCCTTCACACATCCAAATGAATCCATTTCTTGCTTTTCTTCTTCCGTTGATTTCTCAGACTAAGCTTTCCATTCTAAACATGATTTCTTGAAAAATTCGGGCCTTCTTGCCTCGAATCTTTGTTTGCTGTTTTTCTAGTGCCACTGCTGTCACCAAATAAGTTTGTTTTCTCTAGTGAGTTCTCATGGATCTGAGGTGAACGTTTTTGTCATTAGAAAATGTCCATCAAAGAAATTTATAAAACCACAAAAATTCCACAAATGTTTACAAAACAAGTACAATGGAAAGTTGGGTGTCGTCCACAGGGAAAGGGAAACCAAATGGCTAAATCTAGTTAACTACTATTAAACTAAAACAAAGCGTGAGAAGGTAAAGATGGTTGTTTTGAAAATTAATAGCTACAATGCAAACTACAATTAGGCTAGTTAATCTAACATGCAACTAAAGTTAATAAGAAATGTATGTTAAAATATGATAGTGAGAACTAAGGATTTGACGGACCCAACAAGTGAACAATGGGCAATATAGGAACTCACATGGATGAACATTAACCTAATGTAACCAACCTAGGATGTATAGAATTGGTTGTATATCCCTTATGGGTGTCCAATCTAGATGTATAGTATTAGCCACAAGTGATTGTTCATGAATGTACATCTATCACAATAAGGGACTAATCTCTTTATAAAGTCACCAACTGAAGGAAAAACACTCGGCGGAAGCGAAAAATTAGATTGGTATGTTTCAAAAAAATTTCCTTTTAAAAGAAAGAACCTTAACCCTTGATTAATTAACATATAATTAAAAATATCATACCTTTTTCACGTGACGATTGATATTGTGCCAAATTGAATCCACAAGATCTTCCAATCCAATCACGAACGTGAATCACTTAGGAGTGTGGGCTTCCTTTCCTTAAATTGTATACCTGAGGATGAAAAAACAAACCTTTTTCTTTTGTTAGTCACAATAATCCTCCTAGAGAGAACGCTTGGTCACTTGTGAATTCTCAATCTATTAAACGAAAACTTGCATGAACCTAAATTCGATATTGTGTACCAAGCTTTTTGATATAAAAGGTACTGGCATTATCGAAAACAAAAAGCTCCTTTTTCTTTTTCTCTCTTTGCCGAATTCTCTATGAGTTGAAGAGTTTTTTTTTTATTAAATCAAAAAAGAAAAAATTCTTCTTCTTTGACAATCCCACGGTATAATTCTCTACCATATATATATATATATATATATATATATATGGTGGCCGAATTCTTCTATTATATGGAGGATTTATGTTTTACCAAAACATTTTCCCTCAAATATACACGCTTTTGGCTTGTGTTTGTGAGCTCACAAGGGAAATCTCCACTATTAGAATAAGGCGCTTGAGCACCGCGTTCCTTAAACTTGGACACTAAAAGATGAGACTAGCCCCTGAAGTGCAAGTGAGACCCCTAAATTGACTAAGAGTTATTGAATAAGCACACAAAGCATACACACATTCGCCACAAACACTATGCTCTAGGTATCTTACCAAGCTAAATAAGCTCAAAATTCTGGCTAAGCAGCAACTTTTTTTTGTTGAAAATATGACACAAAAATGACTCAAGACACAAAAGACGACTCAAAAAGGCGGCTACACCCCCAAACAAAAACCCAACATTGTCCTCAATGTTGAAGACAAGAGAATCCGGCCCAGCGGCATGCGCCTAACATGATTCAAAACAAACCTAGGCACTAATCAACCACAATCAATGCCCCAACAAAATAAAAGTGACTCAAACAAGGCTTACAAAATAAAGGCAATTCATGCAAAATATCATTGAAGCACAAGTCAAGCTTAACATCAAGCATTTTACCAAAATTGACGGATTCTCCGAATTAAACAATATAAAGAACATGCATTCATACTTGCACAAGAGCCTCCGGCTTTTTTATCCACAAATATAATCAATAAATTCAATGTGCAAATATCCACAAAATATAGCATTCGAACAAAACTATCCCAACATCACAATTTATTGAATTTAAACAACATGAAACATAAAACTAACTACATGCATCAAAATTATTCAATCGGATGCATTCATGGAGAGACTAGGGTCCTCTAAGGGTGGTTTGACCAAGTTAGGAAATTCTCTATTTTTCACTACCCAAATAAATTTAGGTGACTTCATTATCTTTTCCTTTTTCATGTTTATATATAAGTGCACTTGGTCTTTCCTTGCCCATATTTGCTTGACCCTAGGTGGACTCCATCTATTCCTAGGACCTCTAGTTTTCCTATGTTGATTTGGCTTGTAATTTTTAGCCTTAAAATGCTATATCCTAGAACATGCATAGGCGGTCTTGAGGACGTTTGATTTGTTTCACTTGTAACGCCTTGACCTCCTCCTCCGATTTGCTTAGTGCCACCTTTGCTTCCTCTAAGGCATTGGCTTTTTGATCAACCTCCATTTGCATCTTCATTGACTTGTGAGCTATCTCATCTTCAGAATCTTTTGATAGCCTCGCTAAGTTCTCCAAATCCTTCGATGCGGTACTCTTTTCGACTTCAAATATCTCAATTTGTTCTTCCAATTCTTTGTTCTTGTTGGAGACTTCGCCATTTGTCTTCTTGAGAGTACCATTCTCAACCTAGAGCATCTTCACTTCAAATAATAGTTTCTTGTTCAACTCTTGGAGATTACTCGCCTTTTCCATTCCCAAGGCTTCTCTCTTTTGAAGTGCTTCATTCTCTTCCTTCAACACACCCATTTCCAACACTAGCTCTGTGCTCACGCTCATAAGCTCTTGGTTCATCTTGATCATCATGTCCATCTCATCCATTCTCTTGCTTCGTTCCACTTCAAATTCTATTCGGAGCTTATACATGTTTTCTTTAGAGAAATTGGAGGAATCCACCGGTTTGGTTGCTTTAACTTGGAAACAACTATGATTTACTGGGTGGACTGCTGTGCGAATTCGAGCATTTGGGTGGTTTTCTCTTCTATGAACGCTTTAGTCTCTTGTTGAGAAGCTATCATCTGCTCAGTCTCCCGCACATGATTCTTCATGAAATTTCTCAGTTGATCTTCAACGGAATTTGACTGGAATGACGAGATGTAGGTATTCTCGTTAGGCTCGTAGCTTGACCCTGAATTTTGCCAAAAGGAATCCATAGAGTCCTGAAACAAACAAAAAAACAAAAACTACCAAAGCATAAAAAGAAACTAATAAAACTAAAAACAACTAATAAACTAATAGTATTAAAACTAATCTAATCAGTACTACGCACACCGATCCCCGGCAGCGGCGCCATTTGATGATAAGATTTTCGCCATTAGAAAACCGTCCATCAAAACAATTTATAAAACCTATGCGATGCATTCACAATTAGCAATATGAGTAAAGCGGTAAGCATAGGTGTCGTCCACTGAGATCAGGGTAGCGGTGATAAGATTATGATTAATATAACTAGTATACATAAAAGTAAAAGTGATGGTGAATGAAAATACAATATAAACAAAACTATGAAAGCAAATAAAATGGGATGAAAATGGAGTGATGAATGTATGATGATGGAACTACGGAGTTGATGGACTCGTAAGTGAATATTGGGGCAATTGCAACAAATTCTCAATTAAGCATGTTTTGATAAACGTAACCAACCTAGGGTGTATAGTGTTGGTATATATCTCTAGCAAGCGGTCAACCTAGGGTGTATATCGAAAACCTCGTACTAGCAATTAATCCCTCCTAAGTAACCAACAATGGCTAGTTACTCAATCGGGACTTTTTCCATGAATGCTCATCTATCTAGCTATGGCTCAACCTATTACTAATGTAGCCATCCTAGGGTGTATAGTGATGGCTTCCAATTCCCTCACAAGTGGCCGACCTAGGGTGTATAGTGAAGGCCACTCGTTTGAGATTGTATGAGGCTCGAGGTTATCAACCGAATTCTACCCGAAGGTTAGTTCTCGTAAAATCACTAAAGTAGCCAACCTAGGGTGTATAGTGGAGGCTTCTAATTCTCTCACAAGTGGCTAACCTTGGGTGTATAGTTAAAGCCACTAATTCATGATTAGATTAAGGGCATGGTTGTAAAGCCGGATTTCTGGAAATCCTCCTATTCAATGGAGCATTTGACAACCTAATTGCCTACTCAAGTAATCCAAATCAACATGCAAAGAGGGTGTATCCAAGCAAATCAATAATGGAAATCAATTCAAGCAATGGAATAAAATATAGAGATAGAATAAATATAACACATAGAGTTTATTTACAAAGCCCAAATATCCATCAAACAAATAATATCAACCCCATAGTGGGGTATTTTAGCTACTCATGTTCTATTACAAACCAATAAACTAAGAGAGAGTGTAGAGAGAAAACCCTTGAAGATTGATCTTCTTCCTTGAAGCTTGAATCAAAGTCTCCTATTTGCCTTTGATTGAGTAGAGATGGTTTGGATGAGAGGGATATGTGTTTCTAGCTTAGACTATGTCAAGAAAATAGAAAATACAAGTGTTGGGAGATATGGGAGTCCTTTGGTTCATTCCCATGCTTTTCTATTAATAGAGGATGGAAAACTAGGTCACTTAAGCTTGAAAACAGAAGCTGTCGCGCGCAGAGTGCGGGTGGAGTGCTGTTGGATTACCCGCACTTGACCCGCACTTTATCTGTCTAGTACAAATCAGCTTCTCTGGCTTTGGCAACAGTACGGGTGGAGTGCGGTTGGATGACCCGCACTGTACCCATACTTTAACGTTAGGTACAAATCCAACTCTCCGTCTTGAGCAACAGTGCGGGTGGAGTGTGGTTAGATGACCAGCACTTGACCCGCACTTTATCTTTCCTTTATGAATCAGGTCCTGGCTATGGGAAGGAGTGCGGTTGGAGTGCGGTTGCGACCTGCACTTGACCCGCACTCTTAGAGTTGCTGATGACCCTTTGTCTTTCCTTCAACCACCTTTTGCCCCTTTTCGGCCAAAACTCCTGCAAAACGCTTCTAACACCAAAATTACATCTATTGCCTGCAATTCGCACTAACAAGCCTATTAGACATAAAATATACAGAAAATACACACAAGAATGAGACAAAGGAATAGGATATGAGGGCCGAAATATACAACAATTTAGGCACGATCAAGGACCCCCGTGCACTATGGCCTTCAAGCATCCTTTTTGCAGCATTTTGACTTGTTTTTCTCTGCAAAGTCCCCGATTTCCGTCTCCAGCACTTGAAATCCTGAATGCCTGCAATCACTACAAAACGAGCCATTTGACACCAAAATATGCTCAAAACAAGCTAAAGGATATGGAATTGAGGGCCAAAATATAGCACAATTTTGGCACGATCACTAAAATGCTAGCAAAAGAATCTACAACTTTAACAAGGTAAAGGAGCCCAACCTTTATCTTAAGTTGTGAATATTGTTCAAGACTAACTAAAGAATTGTGTCTACCTCATACATATCAAAATGTACTAACAATTCTTCATCTCTCATAGTCTTTTGACCTTATGATTATTTACTTTTGACAATTATAATAATTAAACAATACATGCTATAAGATTTGTTAAACTAAAAATCACTTTATTGATATGAAAAGATTGTCAAACACATTATTACACTCTTGCTATTGAACATAATCCTAACACCAACCTAGATGTATAGTATCGGTGCTTAATCTATCACAAGTCATCAACATAGATGCAAAGTATTGATTACCAATTTAAATTAGATAGAAATTGAGATTGACGAGTTCGGGTCTCACTTGAGGGATGTACTCTTGTTTAACCCTTCCATTAAAATGAGCTTAAGATAACCAAATAGTTTCTCAAACAACTTGTAAAGAGAGGAATGTACAATCTAAGACAAATTATCCTTGAAATCAATTAAAACAATGAATGAAATAGATTTGATAGATTGATAGAAAAGATAAAGTTCATTACAAAGCTCAACATCCACAAGTGTTTCATATCAAGCCCTTAGTGAGATATTTAGCTACTCATGACAAATATAAGCAAATAATTAGGAGAAGAGATATAGATAAGACCCATGTAGAGACTTTCTTTGTTGAAGCTTGAATCCAATCACCAAGTGTCCTTAAGTAGATGCAGAAGAAAATGATATAAGATAGGTTTAGATAGGTGGGAGAGATTCCTAGATCTAGGTTAGTGGTTAGTGATGTAAGGGAGAGAAAAGAGTGTTCTTAGAAGAGGGTGGCAGTGTGTGGATAAAAGGAGAGAGTTTCCGAAATAAGAACAAGATATATTTATAGAGTTTCAAAAATTAGGTCTGAAATACTGATGTGGTAGGTCTGATGCATGTAGTGCACTGGTAGTGCTCGGGTAAGGTGCCCGCGCACTGACACTTCAGTTGCTTCCTTCTTCTGTTCGATGGTAACTGCTGTGGTATGACCCACGTAGTGCCACAGATCTAGGCATTTTGGCCCTTTCTGGAGGATTTCTGATCTCTGGTTCGTGGGTTTCTACTCCATTATGGACTAGCGAAGTTCTGAAGCTTAGGAGTGCGTGGGTAGGAACCCACGCACTGCAGTCTTCCTTTTTGCTTCTTTTTTTCTGGTTTCGTGCCTAAATTTCCCTTTTTCCTACTCCAAGACAAGAATTGCACCGATTGCCTACAAACACAATAAACGAGCCCACAAGGCACACAAAAACACCCAAAATCGAGACAAAAATAAGGATATGAGGGCCAAAATATATAACAATTTTGGTGCGATCATATACCCTCAAACCAAACCTTTGTTTGTCCACGAACAAACTTGTTGACGGTGATTTTTGGGATTATGTAAATTCGATCACACGACAAACAAGTTATGATGAATTGACAATAATATAATGAATTAAGAAGAATAAAAAGAGAGCATGCAAAACAAGATTTGACATGGAAAACCCGGAAAGGGAAAAAACCACGGTTGCCGTTGACGGCGAAAGAAATACTCAACTATGATCAATCTGTTACAAGCTGTTAACGGAAATTTTGCTCGGGATGAGAAATCTCAGTTAACGCCCTCGAGACCACTACCACGTAGGTGGTGGCCAAGATTTATTTTATATGTAACAATGATCTATAAAATGACAAGAAAGCAAGAATGTTTTTATTGAACGTCCATGGTATACAAATACAGAGATTCTTTGCTCTTTGCTCTCAACTCTCTCTAGGGAATGGTTGATTGTTTGTCGTATGCCTATCGAATAGTAGTCTCCTCTTTTCATTTCCTTTCTTTTCTATTTATACATAGTTTGTAGGTCAACAGACTGATTCTCCCTTGATTTTCTCAGTCTCCTCCTTATTGGGCGGGATTTCTCGTTTTATTGTCATTGACTTTGAGTTAATATCCGAATTGAGAGTATCGTGGTGGAGATCAGTTTGTTTCCTTTTTTGGATTTTGTTACTTGTTCTGCATATAGGTAACGTTTCCAGATATGATTCAGTGTATCCCTCATATCCTTTCAGCATGATCCTTTATAGAGGTCGTTGGATATGACGATAAGGTGTGGTGCATCAACCAGGGAGGTTGATTAGTATTTCAACCTTGATATCTGAGAAGTTTCATCTAGCTTGGAGCCAGATCTGGCTTCCCTTGACCTTTTCAAAGCTAGGTGTGGCCTCGACTGACCTTTTGAAGCTAGGTATGGCTTCGACTGACCTCGTGGCCTTTTAGGGACATTCATTTGTGTCAATCGAGGTACAGACGAGTCTCCGGAGCATTTGGGAGATGACCTCGACTTCGGGGAGCTTCTAGTTTTGGTGATGCGAGCTAGATCTGATCGTTTCGGGCTCTATCCCAGATTTTTTCTGAGCCCGTCCTTGTTATTGGGGTGGTATCGCAGTTCGGCTCTGGATAGAGAGGTCTCTTGGTGGAAGCTCTCGGGTCCAATCTCTATCCCGGATGTTTCCGAAGCCCGCCCTTGTTTCTGGGGTGGTATCGTAGTTCAGCTCTGGATTGAGAGGTCTCCTGGTGAAACTCTCGGGTATGGAACCAAGTCTGGAAGGTGGAAAATTTCCCTTTGGTCCTTAGCCAATTTTGGCTATTAACAGAAGTCCCCTCTAACTTGTACACCAGACGTCGAGCTCGAGGTTGAGGTCAGATTTTCACTTTATTTGGGAAATCTTCCTCTTTTTACCGTTACCGAAATATTGGGGAAATTTCTTCATTTGAGTGATGTGTTGCGAACCGACTGATTTATCTTCGAATTAATCTGATTGCGTTACGGCAGTTTCTGAGATTTTTTACCGTTACTAGAATCTTGGGGAGATCTTCCTCTTAACAGCGTAAGTGACGTGGCATGAGATGATTAGCCCACTTTCGAGTTTAATCCGGTTACGATACTGTAGTCAATTTTTTACCGTTACCAAACGAGTATCTTGGTAACTCGTGCTGTTGCCCTCTTGCCTATATATATATGTATGTTTTCCTCCTCATCTTCCTCACATCTCTTCGAGCTAAAAACTTTTTGCTGAGAAATATTTCCATAGTTTTTCCTCCAAGCTTGCTTCTTTCTTCATTCTTCGTCTTCTATAATGTCGAAAAACAGTCGCGACTCAGCTGATTCCATATTCGACGGCGATGAGGTCGTTAGTCTTACTCCGGGGAAGCAGGCTAGGAGGAGTTCTGACGGCGACGATTCCCCGACCACCTCGCAACGTCGGCGGTCAAGTAGGAATGTATCCATCGGGACTGGGTTCTCCAACCATCCCGACCACCCTTTAGATATCGTCGATGATGACTCCGACAAAGAAGCGGATGGTGGCGCTGCGGGGGAGCATCGGGTCTCGGCTTCTGGTCCCCTTAGGGAGAGGCTCCCTCCTTACGATTTTCGGGTTGTCCCAGATTCCACAGTTGACCCGGTGTCGATTGATCGCTTGAGGTCAAAGTTTGGCATCCCCGACAGCGTATCCATCTCGGTGCCTCCCAAAAAGTTCGAGTTCTTCAATCCCCCTAAAGGCGTGCTTCCGATTCATGTGGCTGCTTTTGAGAACGGGGTCAGGCTTCCCCTTTATCCGACCCTTCGGCGGGCTCTCAACGCCATCCAACTCGCTCCCCTCCAGTTGACGCTTGGCTTCTGGAGGCATCTGATTGGTTTCCTTGTATTATGGAGGGAACAATGCCAGATGAGTAAGGTGATGAGGGAGCCAGGTGTAGAAGAGCTGGCTTATCTTTTCCATATTGGGAGCTTGTCGGGGGCTCCTCGAGGCCAGTTCTATGCCAAGGCCAAGAATAAGCTCAACTTCATCGTTCCTGAAGCCTCGAAGAAGGAAACCGTGTGCAAAGAAGAATGGATCCTGGCGGGGGATGACTGGGGGAGCTCGATTTTCATCGGAGGGCATGAATTCGAGGTTCTTACGGCTTTCAGTGACAAGCCCTCCTGGGACCGGGACTCCCTGCCTTCTGAGTCCGAAGCCATCTTAAAGGCTATTCTAGCCCGGAATTATCTGAATCCAAAGTTCCCTACTGCTGAAGCTTTTGATCCTCGTAGGGTGAACAAGTATTTACGGATTTCAGACGCTATTCCTTGTAAGTGTCCTTGAGTTGCTTCACCTTATTACTTAGCTTGGTTCTAACATTTTCTTTCTTAATCTGCTTATTCACAGTTTTTGTCATGGAGCCGGCCACATGTCACATCTCACGCTCCCCTCAAGGCGGAGTTTCTCTTCCCTCTTCTGGGGCGAACCTGCCTTGGCTTCGTTTATCTCTCCGGCTGGGTCTAAGATGGCCACTCTTGCCTCGTGGGCTTTCCAGTCTTTGGGTAAAGCTCCCCAGGTGGTTGGCCTGGCTGCTTCTGCCCCCTCGGCCTTGGCCGCTAAAGTTGCTACTCCTTCGACTCAAACACCTGAGTCCGCTGCGCTTCCAACAACCAAAGCCTCAGAGGTTTCTGGGAAAGGTGTTGCTTCTGGGAAAGGTGTTGCGAAGGTTCCTTCCAGCTGCTCCCGACCTCAATCGAGCTTGACAGGGCAGGATAAGGTCTTGGAGCAATTCATAGCGTCCTGTCCGGGTGGCGGGATCTCCAAGATGGCTTCTATGCCTGTGGACGTCCTTATAACCAAGGGGTCTGCTATTCTAGCTCAGGTAATTGTATTTCTTTCAAGTTACTCTTGTTAATTCGTTCAGTTTGTAACTCGGGTTCTGTATTTTGTAGGCCTACAAGCTTAATGTCGCGATGGGCCAGCAGGTAGCCCTCCTCTGTGATCGGGCTGCAAAAGCGAGGCTAAAGCAGAGAAAGCTGGGGAACTGCTCAAGCAAGCTCGGTCTTTAGTGGAAGAGGTGGCCTCCAGCCAGGGAAAAATCGAGGTCGAGATGGCTGAGCATCGCTGCGATCATGAGAGGATGAAGCAATCTTATGATCAGGAGCGTCTTCAATCTCTCCGGCGGGCTAGGCAGTGGGATTCCTGGAGATCTGAGGCTAAGAAGTTGGACCTCGAGAACCAGTCACTGATTACTCAGGTGACCAAGCTGCAAGCTGATGCGGAGACCTCCTTCATCGACGGGTATTTCTATGCTTCCTTTCAGGTTGCGGAAGCTCTTCCTCCTCCCTTTGATTTATCATTTATTACTGGCTGGGATAGACAGGAAATAATGCTCAAGGCTGCTGAGTTATCTCGCCCTGAAGGCGACAAGGTGGTCCCTTCGAGCCCAGCAGGAGCTGGGAAGCAGCCCACTCAGTCAAATCCTTCATTCCCTCTTCCCACCTTTACCATCTCAGGTCCTGGGGAGTCCTCCAGCAAAGTGATGTCCTCTCGATCCGAGGAGGACCAATCGGGAGCTGGTGAAGAGGTTAGGAGCCCATCTAAGGATCCCCCTTTAATAGAGATGGAGGTCGACAGGAGCCAGATGGGGTCCTTGGCTGCCCTTCTTGACGTGGCTATCCCTCCTGAGGTTATGGACGTAATTAATGAAGTTTTGGAGGAAGATCCAGCTGATCATCCGATGGAGCCTCTAAATGGAGGAGCGATCGGCGAGGGTGACCAAGATGTACAGCTACCTGTAGAGGGGATTGATGGTGAGGATCAGCTAGAAGAAGGAGGGCCAGTGGAGGGGAGCCATAAGAGTCCCAAAGCTTAAATCGGTTCATCATAACTTGTTTTTGATAGCCCGGAAAAGGGGGTGGGCACCCCGTTTTGCCATTATCAGTTTTTCATTTTTCTTCTTCTTTTTGTAGCCCGAGTTCGGGGTTGGGCTCGTCATTTGGATGTAGCCTTATCGGGGGATAGGCTCCCCTTATCCTTAATGATAAATCGAAGCGCTCTTTTGAGAACTTTTATTTTATTTCTGGTCTTGAATGGTATCCAGAGTAGCATCTGTAGCAACAATTAAGATTCGTGTAGGGAATTATGATGATTTTGATCCTGCACACGAAAGCAAACATTATATATATATATATATATGTATATATATATATATATTTTTTTTTTACTTTTATCTTTTTTTTCTTTTTTTATGGGGTGATAACCCAACCAAGACATCAGGAGGGCTACTTAGCTATTTCCTAGTCTTTGAGATCTGAGTGGCAACTATGCTCTTACACTCAGATCCTTCATGGGGCTGGTAGCCCGACCAAGGCATCAGGAGGGCTATCGAGCTATTTCTTGGTCTCGAGATCTGGAGGGCAACTATGCTCTTACACTCAGATCCTTCTTGGGGGTGGTAGCCCGACCAAGGCATCAGGAGGGCTATCGAGCTATTTCCTAGTCTCGAGATCTGGAGGGCAACTATGATCTTACACTCAGATCCTTCTTGGGGGTGGTAGCCCGACCAAGGCATCAGGAGGGCTATCGAGCTATTTCCTGGTCTCGAGATCTGGAGGGTAACTATGCTCTTACACTCAGATCCTTCTTGGGGGTGGTAGCCTGATCGTGCCTAAATTGTTGTATATTTCGGCCCTCATTCTTATTCCTTTGTCTCGTTCTTTTGTGTATTTTCTATATATTTTATGTCTAATAGGCTCATTAGTGCTAATTGCAGGCAATAGATGTAATTTGGGGTTTGGAAGCATGTTGCAGTGATTCTGGCAGAAAAGGGGCAAAAGGAAAGACAAAGGATCATAAGCCGCTCTACAGTGCGGGTCAAGTGCGGGTCGCAACCGCACTCCAACCGCACTCCAACAACACTTATGATCATAGCCGGGACTTGATACAGGAGAAGAGTTACAGTGCTGGTCCAGTGCGGGTCATCCAACCGCACTCCACCCGCACTGTTGCCAAAGCCAGAGAAGCTGAGTTGCACCTGGCGTTAAAGTGCGGGTACAGTGCTGGTCATCCTACCACACTCCACCCGCACTATTGCCAAACCAGAGAAGTTGAAGTTGCACCTGACATTAGAGTGCGGGTACAGTGCGGGTCATCCACCAGCACTCCACCCGCACTATTGCTCAAAACAGAGGAGGGATTTTGCACCTGACAGTATAGTGCGACTCAAGTGCGACTACAGTGCGGGTCAAGTGCGAGTCAAGTGCGGATAATCCAACCGCACTCCACCCGCACTATTGCCCAGATCAGAGACCTGAAGATGAAGAAAACTCTTACAGTGTGAGTACAGTGCGGGTAATTCACCCGCACTCCACCCGCACTCCGCGCGCGACAGCTTCTGGTTTCAAGCTTAAGTGACCTATTTTTCCATCCTCTATAAATAGAAAAGGATGGGAACGAACCAAAAGATCACCATACCTCCCAACACTTGTAGTCTAAGCTAGAAACACATCTCCCTCTCATCCAAACCATCTCTACTCAATCAAAGGCAACTAGGAGACTTGGATTCAAGCTTCAAGGAAGGAGATTAATCTTTAAGGGTTATCTCTACTCTCTCTCTTAGTTTATTGGTTTGTAATAGAATATGAGTAGCTAAAATACCCCACTATGGGGTTGATATTATCTGTTTGATGGATATTTTGGGCTTTGTAAATAAACTCTATGTGTTATATTTATTCTATCTCTATATTTCATTCCATTGCTTGTATTGATTTCCATTATTGACTTGCTTGGATACACTCTCTTAGCATGATTGATTTGGATTACTTGAGTAGGCAATTAGGTTGTCTATTGCTCCATTGAATGGAAGGATTTCCGGAAATCTGGCTCTATAACCATGCCCTTAATCTAATCTCGAATTAGTGGCTTTCACTATACATCCTAGGTTGGCTACTTTAGTGATTTTACGAGAACTAACCTTCGAGTAGAATTCGGTTGATAACCTCGAGCCTCATCCAATCCCAAACGGGTGGCCTCCACTATACATCCTAGGTCAGCCACTTGTGAGGGAATTGGAAGCTATCACTATACATCCTAGGATGGCTACATTAGTAATAGGTTGAGCCATAGCTAGATAGATGAGCATTCATAGAACAAGTCCCAATTGAGTAACTAGCCACTGTTGGTTGCTTAAGAGGGATTAATCGCTAGTAGGAGGTCTTCACTATACATCCTAGGTTGACCTCTTGCTAGAGATATATGCCAACACTATACACCCTAGGTTGGTTACATTTGTCAAAACGTACTTACTTGAGAGTTTGTTGCAATTGTCCCAATATTCACTTACGAGTCCATCAACTCCATAGTTCCATCATCATTCATTCATCCCTCCATTGTCATCCATTTATTTGCTTTCATAGTTTATTTTATAATGTATCTTCATTCACTATCACTTTACTTTTATGCTTGCTAGTTATATTAATCCTAATCTTATCACTGCTACCCCGATCTCAGTGGACGACACCCGTGCTTGCCGCTTTGCTTGTATTTATACTTGTGAACGCATCGCATAGGTTTTATAAATTGTTTTGACGGATGGTTTTCTGACGGCAAAAACCTTCTCATCATAGCCCGACCAAGGCATCATGAGGGCTATCGAGCTATTTTCTGGTCTCGAGATCTGGAGGGCAACTATGCTCTTACAGTTAGATCCTTCTTGGGGGTGGTAGCCCGACCAAGGCATCAGGAGGGCTATCGAGCTATTTCCTGGTCTCGAGATCTGGAGGGCAGCTATGCTCTCACACTTAGATCCTTCTTGGGGGTGGTAGCCCGACCAAGGCATCAGGAGGGCTATCGATCTATTTCCTGGTCTTGAGATCTGGAGGGCAACTATGCTCATACACTCAGATCTTTCTTGGGTGTGGTAGCCCGACCAAGGCATCGGGACGGCTATCGAGCTATTTCCTGGTCTCGAGATCTGGAGGGCAGCTATGCTCTTACACTCAGATCCTTCTTGGGGGTAGTCTGCTTGAGAACTCCTTTCAAGGGTAGAATTTCTTCAAATGATCTGCATTCCAAGTGTGATTGATGGGTCATCCGTCCATGTCTTCGAGTTTATAAGCTCCATTGCGAACAACTAGCTTTATCAAATATGGCCCTTCCCAATTTGGACTTAAGCCTCCATCCGACCTTTTCCGAGTGTTCAGGGTCACTTTTCTAAGTACCAGATCCCCTTCCTTGAATTTTCGAGCTCTAACCTTTTGGTTGAAGTATCTAGCGATCTTGCTCTGGTAGATCGCTACTTTCTCTACTACCCGGTCTTACTTTTCTTCTAAGAGGTCTAGACTAGCCCAGAGCTTGACTTCGTTACTTTTGGGCTCAAAGTGCTGTACCCTGAACGAGGTTAATTCATGCTCGATGGGGAGGACTGCTTCAACCCCGAAAGCCAGGGAGTAAGGTGTCTCTCCGGTAGCTGTTCTTTTTGTAGTCCGGTATGCCCAGAGGACTTCTGGTGGCTCTTCGGCCCATTTACCTTTCTTCTGCTGAACCTACTTTTTCAGAAGTTTCTTAATTGTCTTGTTGGTGGATTCTACCAGCCCGTTAGTCTGGGGATGAGCCACTAAAGCGAGCCTGAGGTCGATCCCCAATCCCTTGCAGAAGTCTTTGAATCGGGCGTTGTCGAATTGCTTTCCTAGGTCGGCTATAATGATGAGAGGGGTCCCGAACCTGCATACCACGTTAGTCTTGATCAACTTGGTTGTATTCTTGTCTGATATTCGAGAAAGAGGTCCTGCCTCGACCCATCTTGTGAAGTAGTCGATAGCCACGATAGCATGTTTCATCTGTCCATGAGGGGTAGGAAGTGGCCCAATTAGGCCGATTCCCCACATGGCAAATAGATAAGGTGAACTGAGGGACGACAGTCGCTCGGGTGGCTGGTGGTTCAGGTTTGAAGTTCTTTGACAAGGTTCGCAGGATTGCACAAAACTCTTTGCATCTTGATGGATGGTCGGCCAATAGTACCCCATACGAAGCACCTGATGGGCTATAGTTTCCCAACCTATGTGGTTCCCACAGTCCCCAGAGTGGACCTCTCTCAAAGCCCACTTAGGATCATCGGGATGCAAGCACCTAAGTAAGGGGAGGGATCTGCCCCTCCTGTAGAGGTATCCGTCCACCATACAGTATCGAACTGAGAGTGTCTTAATTCTTCGGGCTTGGTCGGGCTCTTCAGGAAGCTCTCCTTCAAGAAGGTAGGCGACAATTGGGTCCATCCAGCAAGGCAGGCGATCCAGGGAACTAATTTCTCCATTTGCGGCTATGCTTGCCTGGGTGATAACTTGGAGGGGAATTCCCCTTGGTAAGGACTGGCCTCCGTTCGCTGCTATTTTAGCCAGAACATCTGCACGATGGTTTTGGTGTCAAGGCACCTGATCGATCTTGAGTCCCTTAAATTTGCTTTTTAGCAGCCGAGCTAGATTTACGTAGGCAACCATATTATCTCCCTTTGCCTAGTAGACCCCAGTCACCTGGTTTACAACAAGCAATGAATCGCTCTTGATCTGCAGGTAGTCGGCCTTTAGTTCAATGGCTACCTTCATCTCGGCTAGGAGGGCTTCATATTCCGCTTCGTTGTTGGTGGCTTTAAACTCGAATATGAAACAGTGATAGAATTCAGTCCCCTCCGGATCTATTAAAACTATGCATGCTCCTCCCCCAGCTCGCCCGGATGCTCCATCTGAAAAAAGGATCCATGGCTTGCAGCCTTCCGGCCAATTTTTGACCTCGGATATCTTCTCAGGGACCTCGTTTGATCTTGAGAGGTCATCTGGATCTGGGATCGCTGAGAATTCTGCCACGAAGTGGGCCAAAGCCTGTGCCTTAATCGCAGTCCAGGGCTTATACTTTAGGTCAAACTGAGTGAGCTCTAGTGCCTATAAAACTAGCCTTCCTGACACGTCTGGTCTTTGCAAGAATTGGCGGAGGGGTTGGTCTGTCACCACTGCTATTGTGTGAGCTTGAAAATAGGGACGGAGTTTCCTCGCTGAGATCACCAGAACATAAGCGAGCTTCTCCAGGAGAATGTAATTCCTTTCTGATTAGGTCAAAGCATGACTCACATAGTATATGGGTCTTTGAAAACCGTCGCTACAATCCTTGGCCAAAGCCCCGCTTACTGCAGTTTCTGATACGGCCAGGTAGATCTACAACTCATCTCCGAGAACCGGCTTGACTAATAATGGGGGGCTTGTTAGGTACTCTTTCAAAGCTTGGAACGCCTGCTCGCTTTCCTGGCTCCATTTCATGTTCTTCCCTTGTTTGATAGCCTTAAATAAAGGGAGACATTTATCGGTGGAGCGAGAGATAAACCTGTTGAGTGTCGCTACCCGTCCAGTTAGAATCTTTACTTGCTTGAGCGAGGTCGGGGATTCCAGGTCTAAGATAGCTTTGATTTTCTCTGGATTGGCTTCTATACCTCTCTCATGAACCATGAAGCCCAGAAACTTTCCTGCCGTTATCCCAAAGGCACATTTGGAGGGGTTTAAATGCATCTAGTTTTCCCTCAGTATGAGGAAAGTTTTGCGAAGGTCTTCCTGATGTCCCTTTGTGGTTGGGGATTTTGTGATCATGTCGTCAATATACATTTCCATCGTCCTTCCTATCTCGGGCTTGAACAGTTTGTTAACCAGCCGCTGGTATGTGGCCCCCGCATTCTTCAAACCAAACGACATCACCTTGTAGCAGTATAAGCCCTGCCCAGTAATGAAACTGGTCTTATCTTGGTCAGCCGGGTGCATTTTAATTTGGTTGTATCCTGAGAATGCGTCCATAAAACTCAAAAGTTTATTTTCGGATGTGCAGTCAACCAGGTGGTCGATCTTTGGTAAAGGAAAACTATCTTTCGGACAAGCCCGGTTGAGGTCGGTGTAATCGACACACATACGCCATTTCCCATTCGCCTTCGTGACCATGACAACGTTGGCGATCCATTCGGGGTAACGTACCTCTCTGACGAACCCTGCTTTGATCAATTTATCAACCTTTTCCTGCACCGCCGCGTTCCTATCAGCGTTGAAGTGACGCCTCTTTTGCTTGACTGGCTTGACTGTTCGATCTACTTGCTAGTCGGTGGGTGGCCAACGATGCAGGGATTCCAGGCATTTCATCATGGTTCCAGGAGAAGATGTCGCTGAATTCCCTGAGAAGGTCAATCAGTCCTCTTTTTATTTCTGGATCAAGGGTGGCTCCAACCTTGACGACCTTTGAGGGATCGTCACTCCTGACAGGTATCTCTTCTAGTTCGTCTACGGGCTGCCCGCTGGCCCATTCCTTACTTCGTTCTTCCTCGTAGGGCATGATAGGTTCGCTCTCCGGATGCCCAGGATGTTCCGCGGGCTCCTTCTCCTCCTGGATTAACCGGGATGTATCCATGTCTTCCTGGATTAATGTCACTTGTACACACTGCTTTGCTAGGGCTGTAGGATTGGCAGATACTGGGTAGCATTTCCTGGCTGCCTGCTAGTCTCCACGTACCTCTCCTACTTTGGTTCCAACCGGGAATTTCAAGACGTTGTGGTATATGGACAAGACTCCTTTCAAGGAGGACAGGAAAGGTCTCCCTAGGATGGCGTTGTAGGCCGATGAGATGTCCACCACAACAAAGTCGGTCATAACATTCTGTTGGAGCGGGGTGATCCCGATGATTACTGGGAGGATCATTGACCCCATTGGTATGATCGAGTCCCCAGTGAAACCGTAAAGCGGAGTGGTACAGCTGTTGTAACAACGTTGCTTCAGGTTCAATTTTTCCAGGGTATCCTTGAAGAGGATATCTACACTGCTACCTGTATCCACGAGCACGCGATGGACCAGACAGTTGGCGATCTGTATCGTGATTACCATAGGATCATCATTAGGTTGCACAGTGTTGTAGACATCTGCTTCGGTGAATACGATCTGAGCTGATTGGAAGGGCTCTATCGGGCTCTGGCTGACTTCGAAGATCCCTCGGCTCTCTCCGATGCGAGGAACCTTTCTTGCGTGGTTTTTCCGGGAGTTATTGGAAATGCCGGCCAATGTAGGACCTCCGCTGATAGTGTGTATCACCTGGATCTGTTGCATCAAGTCAGCCCGTTCCCCTTTCCTCTTTTCTGCGTCCTCACGGATTTCAGCGTGTACCTCCCTTCCAGTCCTGATATTATCTCTGTCATGTTGTAAGAACTCAATCAGGCATCCTCCCCTTATCAGGGCCTCAATCTGGTTGCGCAAATTATAGCACTCTGAGGTGTTGTGGCCCATGTCTTCGTGGAAGTCGCAGTACTTGTATCGGTTTCTCCTGTCAGCTAGGGCCTTCATGGGAGCGGGCTTTTGGAGCAACCCTTTATCTCGTATGGCAAGGTAGACTGTTTCCCTGGAAGCATTCAAAGGGGTGTAGTAGTCATACCCTTTTTCCCCTTGCATTATTGGAGCCACGGTCCTAGGAGGCGGCGAAGCCCTGGGAGGAGTTCGTTTTGCTGGATATCTTTCTTGCCTATGCAGAGGAGCAGGGAGGCGATAGGTCGACCTGTTGGGAGGTTTATTATGAGCTTTTTGCACTGGCTCAAATTTGGGGGCTTCTTTCTTCAGACGCTTTGCCGTTCTCTTGTCGTCGTGTTCCATCTTAACCTTGAGTTGTTCGTCAATCTCGACCTGCTCAAGAGCCCGGTCATAGGCCTCCTGGTAGTCTCCAGAGGTCTCTGGGAGAAGGAACGGAAAAGCTTTCCTGCCCATAAGTTTCGCCTGAAGTTGGCGAGGGTCTCCTTTTAAGTGAAAACTCCCATCTGTATGACCTCCTTGTGAAACCGCTCCACGTACGATCGAAGAGTTTCACTCCGTTCCTGGATCACATATTGGAGGTGTATGGGATCTTTCGGGCGAGGTTTAACTCCTTGGAATTGTGAGCAAAAATCGGTTGATAATTTTGTGAAAGAATCCATGCTAACAACTGGCAGTTTCTTGAACCAGGTTTTCGCATAGTCGATCAAGGTCGTTGGAAACATTCTGCACATAGCTGCTCTAGTAGTGTTCTGGACCTCCATCTGTTAAACGAAGCTCTCTAGGTGGTTTAGAGGATCTTCCGTTCCAGAGAACTTATCTGCTGGCATTTTGAATTTTGGGGGGAGCTCTGCTTCCCGGATCCTCCTAGTGAAGAGAGCGTTCATCTCGCTCAGGGGATTCTTTTTGTCCTCCTTACTCTTTCCCTTCCTTATCTGCTGGACCTTCGTTTGTAGCTTTGCCAGCTAATCCCTCAGTCGCTTGTTCCCAGGTCTCTTCGAGTTAACCTCAGATTCCTCACTGTCGAATTTTTCTGATGAACTGGCAATTTCGATCCGGTCCTCCTCCTGGACATGATCCACTCGGGGAGTTTGTCTACTTTCCTCCTCTAGCGCCTATGTAGTTCTCCTAGATGTAGTTGGATGAGATAGCCCTCGAGGCTTCTGGGTAAAAGCATCCGCGGCAGACTTAACCAGCCGGGGCTGATATTGTGAAAGTCTTTTCGGAGCTGGGGGCATGGGTCCCAGCCTATCCCAGATCGAAAGTTAGGGCCTTGATATTTCTCGAGCCGGCGCAGGAAGATGAGGTCTCAGGCGATCGAAAGCAGGTGGCCTAGCTCCAAGCCTGCTCGGCTCTCCCTGATCATTCAGGTTGGTTGGCTGGATCATGATGACTTCAGCGAGGAGGCGGACGCGGACGGATTCTACGAAGGCCGCCGCTTGTTGGTCGAGCGCTACCTGGCTCACTATGGGGTGGCCAGTAGCCCGCGTATTGGTTGTCTGGATCGGAGCTTGACTACTATATCCAGACTTTCTCCCCTTTCTTCGGGCTTTTCGTGTAAGCCTCACCGGAGGTGGCTCCGTGACTCTATGTTGGCCTTGGGAGGAGCGGAGCCTCATAGTTCCTGTAAAACAACAAAAATGTAAATGCAAACGATTGGTTAATTGGGTGTCGGATCTTTCCCACAGACGGCGCCAGAAAGTGTTAATGGAAATTTTACTCGGGATGAGAAATCTCAGTTAACGCCCTCGAGACCACTACCACGTAGGTGGTGGCCAAGATTTATTGTATATGTAACAATGATCTATAAAATGACAAGAAAGCAAGAATGTTTTTATTGAACGTGCATGGTATACAAATACAGAGATTCTTTTCTCTTTGCTCTCAACTCTCTCTAGGGAATGGTTGATTGTTTGTCATATGCCTGTCGAATAGTAGTCTCCTCTTTTCATTTTGTTAACGGGAATTTTACTCGGGATGAGAAATCTCTATTAACGCCCTCGAGACCACTACCACGTAGGTGGTGGCCGAAATTATTTATATATGTGACAATGGTTTATCTAGTGATAAATAAACAAGAACATTTTTATTTAACATGCATGGTACACGAGTACAAAGATTTTTCTTTCGTTTCTCTCAACTTTCTTTGGTAAATGATCGATTGCTAGTCGTATGCCTGTCGAATAGTAGTCTCCTTTTTTCGCTTCTTTTCTTTTCTATTTATACATGGTTTGTAGGTCAACAGACTGATTCTCTCTTGATTGTCTCAGTGATTGTCTCAGTCTCTTCCTTATCGGGCGGGATTTCTTGCGTTAAATCATTTGACTTTTAGATTGACGTCCGAATTGAGAGTATCGTGGTAGAGATCAGCTTGTTTCCTTTTGGATTTCATTAATTATGTAGATTACGCTTCCAGGTACGATTTAATTCATTCCTTGTATCCTTCCAGTACGATCCTTATAGGAGTCGTGGGACATGACGAATATGGTATGATGCATCAACCAGGGAGGTTGTTTAGTATTTCGACCTTGATGTCTAAGAAGTTTCATCCAGCTTGGAGCCAGATCTGGCTTCTCTTGACTTTTTCGAAGCTAGACGTGGCCTTGACTGACCTTCTTGAAGCAGGTTGTGGCTTCGACTCACCTCGCGGCCTTCTAGGGACATTCTTCTGTGTCAATCGAGGTACAGACGGGTTTCTTGAGCATTTACGAGATGACCTTGACTTCGGGGAGCTTCTAGTTTTGATGATGCGGGCTAAGCCCGATCATTACGGGTTCTATCTTGGATGTTTCCGGAGCTCGCCCTTGTTCTTGGGGTGGTATCGCAGTTCGGCTCTGGATAGAGAGGTCTCCTGGTGGAAGTTCTCGGGTCCGGGCTTTATCCCAGATGTTTTTGGAGCCCGCCCTTGTGCCTAGGGCGGCATCGTAGCTTGGCTCTGGATATAGAGGTCTTTAGGTGAAACTTTCGGGTATGGAACCAGGTCTAGTAAGTGGAAAATTTCCCTTTGGTCCTTAGCCAATTTTGGCTATTAACACATTTCCTTTCTTTTCTATTTATACATAGTTTGTAGGTCAACAGACTGATTCTCCCTTGATTTTCTCAGTCTCCTCCTTATTGGGCGGGATTTCTCATTTTATTGTCATTGACTTTGAGTTAATATCCGAATTGAGAGTATCGTGGTAGAGATCAGTTTGTTTCCTTTTTTGGATTTTGTTACTTGTTCTGCATATAGGTAACGTTTCCAGATATGATTCAGTGTATCCCTCATATCCTTTCATCATGATCCTTTATAGAGGTCGTTGGATATGACGATATGGTGTGGTGCATCTACCAGGGAGGATGATTAGTATTTCGACCTTGATATCTGAGAAGTTTCATCCAGATTGGAGCCAAATCTGGCTTCCCTTGACCTTTTCAAAGCTAGGTGTGGCCTCGACTGACCTTTTGAAGCTAGGTGTGGCTTCGACTGACCTCGCGGCCTTTTAGGGACATTCTTCTGTGTCAATCGAGGTACAGACGAGTCTCTGGAGCATTTGCGAGATGACCTCGACTTCGGGGAGCTTCTATTTTTGGTGATGCGGGCTAGATCTGATCGTTCCGGGCTCTATCCTGGATGTTTCCGGAGCCCGTCCTTGTTCCTGGGGTGGTATCGCAGTTCGACTCTGGATAGAGAAGTCTCCTGGTGGAAGCTCTTGGGTCCGGGCTCTATCCCGGATATTTCCGGAGCCCGCCCTTGTTTCTGGGGTGGTATCGTAGTTCGGCTCTGGATTAAGAGGTCTCCTGGTGAAACTCTCGGGTATGGAACCAAGTCTGGAAGGTGGAAAATTTCCCTTTGGTCCTTAGCCAATTTTGGCTATTAACATAAGCTCAAACTCTCTTCCACTCTTGTATCTCTAATTATTTGTTAACCTTTTTGGGTGTTTTTAGGGTTCATTTATACATGCATAGAACCCTAATTCTTTGAGTACAAGTAAGAGAAAAGGGAAACAGTGATTCAATGAAACTCTGACTTGTTGAAGTCGTCTTTAATCTCTTTTCTTGTTTCGTATCAGGTCTTTTGCCTATTATGTACTCTGATATCTTTAAGGAATTTGGTTTCCTTATCAGAGTGTGCTTCATGATACCTTATTTGAGGAAGACTCTTCTTTAACGTATTTGAGTCATGATTGCATTGAGTCCTATGTTGTTGATGTGTCATAATTCTGAGCATATCTCAAAATTGTCTAGGTGTCATTCAGCCGACCGTCTGCCAAACCCGATCAAACCTCCTTTACCCCCGACCAGGGATCTAAACCCGATCAGGTAACTAAACCCAACATTTTTGGGTATCCCCGACCATCTTCTTTACTTTGGTCAATATAATAACCTTGGTTGAATGTTTTCCACCTGACCATCTAAGTAACCCTGACCATCATTGACATGTCATAGTTTTTACAGGTAGGCTCAAGATAGTTGACAATCATTGACATGTCACCTTCTGATCCCCATAAAACACGGTGTTTACGCTGGCATGTCATCTTTTCGAATTTTACAAATAACAATACCCCCTTAAACATTCAAACCGAGCATTTTGGTCAACGAAAAGGACTCACTCGGTGAGAAATGTTTAACTCGGGAGACTTTTTGTCTTGAAGCTCATTAATGCTCATTAATGTTTAACAACTAAGCTTTAAATTTTAACCGCAAATGTTTGATTTGCCTAGGTGATTTGACACGAATGACATAACTGACGGCGGTTGATTCAAATTTCAAATGGAGCGTGATCTCCGGGATTCGCACACCAACCCCCACTCTCGCATGACGTCACCTTCACCTTTATATATTTTAAAAATTCTTCATTTCCCTCTCACGCAATCTTTGCCTCTTTTTCCTTCAAATAGGAAACCTTTCTTTGCTTCAAATTTTTTCAGAGCTCTTCAACTTCTTCGGACCTTCCACTTCATCGTCATCAATGTTTACATTTTGTCCACTTCTATTACTCATTCATGTATGGATCCTATTACCCGTCACTGTTTTGTTGAACTATTAATGAGGGCTATTGAAACTGGCGACAAAGGGAACCCTGATAGGATTGAGCTAATTTTAAGGGGACATTCTCAAAATTGCCCCCTACAACTCAACCCATAGCTCTCAATGTTGATTACTCAGTCGCTCATCCTAAGTTTCAGCCTTCAAACTTTGACCCGAATATTGCTAACCCAAACATTACTTCTCCTAATACATGCCTAGATATGTCGAAGACATCAGGATCCAGTCGGGGAGGCAGATCGAGCACTAGGGATTCTACTACAATTGACTTAAAGATCCCCTCCCAGCTGTTAAAGATGGAAGACGTGCAGAAAATCGTACGTTTTCCCGCTTTTTGATTACTATATGCTATTAACTTTCATACTTTTCTCTGACCCGGTGCTTGGTCTCCCTAACAAAACAGCTTATTTTCCGCACGCTTCTTCTAAATATGGGTTATTCAGCAGCAAATATTAAAATTCTGAATACCATCACTAAGCAGGCAGGACTAAGTGTAACGTAGAGGTTAAGCAGGGAGGCCTAAGTGTAACGTAGAGGTTAAGCAGGCAGGACTAAGCGTAATGTAGAGGTTAAGTTGGGCTCAGGTGAGTCTTCCTTTCCGCTTCCGGTTAGCAAACAAGCCTATTCTGGGCACCTCCACCTTAATCACTAACAAGTAACGACCAAGCGGAATGCAAAGGACAAGTGCTTACTCCAAGTAAAGTTCTTTCCCGTTCCGTTCACCAGAGCGTAGCGTAGAGGCTGTGTACGAGGTTTAGTTTAAGAAACAAAACCCAAGGGGGAGACCTAGAACGTTCCGAAACAGAAAGAAAAGCAATGACTGGAGTGGGAGAGTCAGAGTCGAAAAAAGGATTCCTCACTTCTTTCTCTCATTCAAAATCGTGCATGAGACTTTCATCTCGTACGGCTCATAAGTGATAAAAGTAAAGAAGAACTCTTTTCTTTTTTTTTGATTACCTTCCTCGCGTATGTATAAGATCGAATCCATTCGATTTCAAAAAAGGATTACTAATGTTAACGAAAATTTTGCTCAGGATGAGAAATCTCTGTTAACGCCCTCGAGACCACTACCACGTAGGTGGTGGCCAAAATTCTTTATATATGTGACAGTGGTTTATATAGTGACAAATAAACAAGAACGTTTTTATTTAGCATGCATGGTACACGAATACAAAGATTCTTCTCTCTTTTCTCTCAACTCTCTTTGGTGAATGGTCGATTGCTAGTCGTATGCCTGTCGAATAGTAGTCTCCTCTTTTCATTTCTTTTCTTTTCTATTTATACATGGTTTGTAGGTCAACAGACTGATTCTCCCTTGATTGTCTCAGTGATTGTCTCAGTCTCTTCCTTATCGGGCGGGATTTCTTGCGTTAATATCATTTGACTTTTAGATTGATGCCCGAATTGAGATTATCGTGGTGGAGATCAGTTTGTTTCCCTTTTGGATTTCATTACTTGTTCTGCATGTAGATAACGCTTCCAGGTATGATTTAAGGCATTCCTCGTATCCTTTCAGTATGATCCTTATAGAAGTCGTGGGACAAGACGATATGGTATGATGCATCAACCAGGGAGGTTGTTTAGTATTTTGACCTTGATGTCTGAGAAGTTTCATTCAGCTTGGAGCCAGATCTGGCTTCTCTTGACTTTTTCGAAGCTAGATGTGGCCTCGACTAACCTTTTTGAAGCTAGGTGTGGCTTCGACTGACCTCGCGGCCTTCTAGGGACATTCTTCTGTGTCAATCGAGGTACAGACGGGTTTCTTGAGCATTTACGAGATGACCTTGACTTCGGGGAGCTTCTAGTTTTGATGATGCGGGCTAAGTCCGATCATTCCGGGCTCTATCCCGGATATTTCAGGAGCCCGTCCTTGTTCCTGGGGTGGTATCGCAGTTCGGCCCTGGATAGAGAGGTCTCCTGGTGGAAGCTCTCGGGTCAGGGCTTTATCCCAGATGTTTCTGGAGCCGGCCCTTGTGCCTGGGGTGGTATCGTAGCTTGGCTCTGGATATAGAGGTCTTTAGGTGAAACTTTCGGGTATGGAACCAGGTCTAAGAAGTGGAAAATTTCCCTTTGGTCCTTAGCCAATTTTGGCTATTAACAACTAATCCTTAACTTTTCGAGGAATCCTTCATCAGTTGTTGTGAATGACTGATTTTTCTCCCAAGAGGAGTCGAGCCCACCTTCTAAAGTTTTTTGCAAAGTAGCCAAGTGCCTTTGACTCTGAAGTAAACGTGGTGGGTGAGTAGGAGATCATGAAATACAATGAGAGGTTTGATCTCCCTCGATCAACTGAGCTATTCATGAGCGGCCAGCGAGGCATCTGGAACCCCCCTCGGGGAGCTGTGGCAATTTAAAGAACCATGCTTACCTCCGGGGTCACGCTACCCCATCAACACTTCATTGCCCGATTCTTAGCTAATGCTGGAATTGCTCCTGCATAACTCACCCCGAACTCCTATCTGATCTTGATCAACTTATTGCATCTTTGGAAGGAGATTGGTGCCAAGCACCCCCCGAACCCCTAAGAGATTTGCAACTTTTATACCTTGGGTCAGTCAGACAATGAGGGTACCTTCCTTCTACAATCCAGATCTCCCAACCATTGTATTGCTACTGGTTGTAGTCAGCGACCTATCCCCATGTCTAGCAGGGACCATAAGGGTTTCATCTAGGTTTTTCTTTGTCCAACAAATATTGGAAGAACAGCTGGTTCTTCTTTCGAGGTAAATGGGGCGAGACTATGTTTACTGATCTGGCTAGAAATAGTGTTCCTAGGCACTTTTGTAATCCTGATCTGTGGAACAAGGCTCCCGCATTGCTAAATGAGGAACAAGACAAAAATGTGATTAGAGCTGCACAAACTTCCTAGGAAACCAAAAACCGTCGGGTGTTTTTCATTGAGACAGACCTCTGGAAGCTGGGATTATTCCCTACTATTTCCAACCGGCGCAAGCAATGTTAGTTTTGCCTTTCTCAAGCCTTTTTTTTAACTGTACTAGCTTTTTCTGATGTTTCTTTGGTTGCTTGTGCAGTATATGAAATAGAAATTGTTCCCGTCGAGTAGGCTAAGAGAGTTAAAAATCCTGACAGGTCTAGCCGAATGGAAGCCGCTGCCCAATTGGCTAAGGGAATTGCTCCCCCATAACAAGACCTGGTCGAGTATACCTATGAGCCTGATCCTAGTATATCCTCGAGTGCTCCCGATCGGGAAAGAGAGAAGAGATCCCTCGATCAAGGTAGTGATCAAAAGAGGTCTCCTAGGGGCTCAAAAATGAGATTCACCAAGGAGACGTCTGCCCGATGGACAAATCTTCAGAAAAGTCTCCAGTCAGCAAGGCGACCAAAACAGTTGAATGGTCCTCCGCTCCTGAGGCAGCTCATAAAAAGAATGAGGTTGAAATGGCAAAGGGTCCAACTGCTTATCAGACTGGAGTCAAGCTCATTGACCCTGAAGAGGAAGTTGATGATCAGAACAAGTTAACTGATCCGATTCTGAGCGAGCAATGATCAAAGAGGAGAATTGATAGCCTATCTGTTACGTCTGTCGTTTCTTCTTCTGATCAGTCCAAAGTAAATGATCAAACTTCTGTTGAGGCAAGTGAGCAAGCTATCCCCCAACAAATACAACCCCTATCTCCATCTGAATTGACTCTTTTCCAAATTGACTGTCCGACAGGTCAAGTTCCCAGCAATCCTCCCGTATGGCATGCTGGCAAAGCCCCGATATAGTTTTTAGTCTAACATCATATGGTCTTTACTAACTCGGACTTTGACGAGGGGCAGGTCGACTTTGAAGAGGTACCAGCTAACCCTCTACTCTAAAAATTAAGGATAACCTGGCTGACCAGGGGGTAGATCATGCTGACAAAATTGCCATGTGGTTGGGCCGTCCCTCCGGGGTCTTGCAGAATGTTGGAACGGCCTCTCTTAGAGGTTTCATGGAAGCGGGTTCATCAGGAGCCACTTATTAGGGGCAAACTACTACTACGCCATTGGAACCTACTTTTGAGGCCACTCCATCTGCCCTTATTACAGTTTTGATAGGTTGGCAGCCTAAAAGTCTTGGGCGGTGGAACCACCTACCATTGCTGACCCTTCTGACTCGAGGGAAGCTTAGGTCGACCCCCTCGACATGTTACAGACCATGTCTGCCAAAAAAAAGGCTATGTTGGTGTAGGTTATTGTAAGAACTTTCGAAATGCCAACAACTCAGTGTTAGGATTATGCTCAATAGCAAGAGTGTAATAATGTATTTGACAATGTTTTCATATTAATAAAGTGATTTCTAGTTTAACAAATCTTATAGCATTTATAGTTCAATTATTATAATTGTCTGAAGTAAATAATCATAAGGTCAAAAGACTATGATAAATAAGTATTGTTTGTACATCTAGATATGTATGAAGTAGACACAATTCATTAGTTAGTCTTGAACTGTAGGGAAAACACGGCGGAAGCGAAAAACTTGGTTGGTATATTTCAAAAAATTTCATTTAAAAGAAAGAACCTTAACCCTTGATTAATTAACATATAATAAAAGTATTGTATCTTTTTCACGTGACGATTGATATTGCGTCGATTAGAATCCACTTGCTTCGAATTGAATCCGCAAGATCTTCCAATCCAATCATGAACGTGAATCACCTAGGAGTGTGGGTTCCCTTTCTTTGAATTGTAAACCTGAGAATAGAAACAAAAATCTTTTTCTTTTTGTAAGTCACAATAATCCTCGTACAGAAAATAAAGAACGTTTGGTCACTTGTGAATTCTCAATCTTTTAATGGAAAACTCGCGTGAACCCTAATTCGATCTTGTACATTAAGCCTTTTGATGTTAAAGCTTCTAATGTACTATCGAAAATAAAATGCTTCTTATTCTTCTTCTCTATGGCCGAATTCTACACCCATTTCTTGAGTTGGAAGTTTTTTTTTATTCAACAGCAAGAGAATAAAAATTCTTTCTTTCAAAAAAAAACTTTTTTTTTAACTCACATCTTTAATTATGAATTTAATAATATATATATATATATAGGGTGGCCGAAATTCTCACTCAAGTAGGATTTCTACCTTGTAGTCAAATCCTCACACAAGTAGGATTACTTCTTCTCCAAGTCTCCTATCATTTTTGGGTTTTAACCTTATTCCAACTCATGAGTGTATTATCCAATAATAAATTATTGAATATTAAAATTGTGACTATATCAAAAACTTCCTAATTTGACTAGATAAACAAAATACTTTTATTTATCTACTTATCAAATATAGTCTTTGATATTTACCATACTACCCACAATAGTATGACACTAAGAGTCCTACTCCTAGTTAGAAAAAGATTTTAACTTTTAATCAAACAATTAATTAATTTCCATTTGATTAATAAAATAAAATAAAACAATATTTTAGACTAATTAATTTAGCCTTACCACCCAAGTATATACTTGTGCAGTATATTATTTTTCCGTTTTATTAAATCCATTGGACTTTAATAAAAAGTTCACATGTGAACTAGATCTATTCTTACTATAAAAGAAACAAGTCCACATGCCTTAAATTTAATACATTAATATAATCTAGCAACCCATTTAATTAAAATGTGCAAATTATATTCTTAATGTATTAATGGAATGCTAAACGCACCCAATTAGGGCCACCCTAAGATTCCTACATCCTTGGCCGCCCATTCCAGTCCTTTTTTAAGAGTTACCGCGTGTCTTGATCACACATGACCACACCTCTCCAAAACTTTTGGATTCCGAAATCCAAAAACAATTCTTAATGGACCCGGAAATTGATCCGGTAGAATGTATCAATTGATCCATGCAAGTTCATGCGGATTGGGGATCTTGGTGGGCTATCTAATTTAAGCTTCAATAGACATAACCTAATCATGATCAACAAATGATTCACTTAGGTCCAATCTATTAATTTTAGCTCATTCCACTAAAGAGCTAAAATTGAACTCTTAAATAAAGATAGAATAAGATAATATTTCTCATTCGTACCCTAGACAATCTTATTGGAGACAGTGTATCCTCGTGAAGAATATCAGTAATCGCCAAGAGCTCATAGACCACCTATAGCTCTCTTAGTTACCATATTTACACAGATGACCACATTTTGAACTTGGATATTTTGACTTGTCCTGAAGCCATGTTTCAATAGACACTATTGAAAACTTAACGTTAAGATTTAATATCCAATACCTCAAAATATCCATATGATGATATTCTATTCACATTTAATAAATAGAGCCATGATGTCCATATCTATAAATGAAGTCCTCTATCGATTAACAAATGAATACCACATAACTATTGAGGATAGACTATGCTATATAATCGTACTCATTGATAGCTCAAATGATATCACTTGTAACCATAAGTCCATCATTTATCTCAGGATTGAGATAGACTCTCTGATTGTCCTCAAGTGAAAACTTTAATCCATTGATGGTTCTGGATAAAGTATTTCACTGTGATCCTATTCAATGCACCTAGTGCACTAGATTCTTTTTCCCAAAGACACTACACTTTGATGATTTTAGACTCATCATAACACATTTGATCCCACTCAAATGCTAGCAAAAGAATCTACAACTTTAACAAGGTAAAGGCGACCAACCTTTATCTTAAGTTGTGAACATTGTTCAAGACTAACTAAAGAATTGTGTCTACCTCATACATATCCAAATGTACGAACAATTCTTCATCTCTCATATTCTTTTGACCTTATGATTATTTACTTTTGAAAATTATAATAATTAAACTATAAATGCTATAAGATTTGTTAAACTAGAAATCACTTTATTAATATGAAAAGATTGTCAAATACATCATTACACTCTTGCTATTGAGCATAATCCTAACAATCTCCCACTTGCGCTATAGCAAGTGTGTCTTATCTCTTATTCCCATGTTCTCTAAGTGTCCATCAAAACTCTTCTGTGGTAGAGCCTTTGTAAAGGGTTCCGCTAGATTTCCTGCTGACGCGATCTTGGTGATCGTCACGTCACCCCTATGCACAATTTCCCTTAGAAGGTTATACTTTCTTTCAATGTGTTTCCCTCTCTTATGACTTCTTGGTTCTCTCAAATTAGCCACTGCTCCACTGTTGTCACAGTAGTTATTGATCTGCTTATTCGCATTAGGAACCACTTCCAAGTCAATCAAGAATTGGCGGTGCCAGACAGACTCTTTAGCAGCTTCGCATGCGGCAACATAATTAGCTTCCATGGTGGAATCAGCAATACAAGATTGCTTGATACTCTTCCATATGACTGCTCCTCCTCCAATAGTAAACAAAGATCCTGATGTGGATCTCTGATCGGACTATTTTATATCTATTTTAGGTCCCCATTTTCCTATCGTTTGTTCTCGTTTTCGAGTGTGTTTTATATATAATGTGTTTGTTGAGCCTTGTGTAGGTACATATTCCCTACATTTTGGTTTTGAGCTTAAAGAACAGTTTGGGAGGCAAAAACGTGCCAAAAATAGATTAAATGGAAGTATTCAGAGTGTTGCGCCTCACCGTTGACACAGACCGCGGCATGATCTAAGCCCAGCCATATCCCATGGTTGATCCGTCATCGAGCAAGAATGCAACAACGAGACTACGTGGATGAACGCCTCTGATTTTCTGACAGCTTATGGGCTGAAATTATATAAGCTCGTGCAGAACACCCATTCTATAGGGGTCATATCTTCCTTCTTTAATCGAACCAAGTTGATATCTTTATATATTCGAAAAGCTCTAGAAGTTTAGTTTCCAGAACATTTCACGGATTGTGATTCCGAGCTTTCTGCAGGAAGTTATGCCCATTTCCGTAATGGCGCGCGATGTTGAAATGCTGAATTGCTGTCAGGTCCAAGCGGCTACTTCAAACGGCGGCCAAGCCGCAGAACCAAACCGCCGATTACCTCCAGAAGGTCATTTTTTGCCTGAAAATTGAAGGGCAATCTTGTCCTTTCACCCAGCCATCAGCCCTAACCTCTCCACACTATTTAAACACCTTCTTCTCTTCTCTCCCAACAGACTTCTTCTTCCCCAAACTTCTTCTTCTTTATCTTCTTCAATTCAAAAGAGAGAGAGAAGCTTTCAAAGCTTCCCAACAGGTTTTCCTCAATGGAAGGCTTACCACTACCATTTCTATCCATCCTTCCCCACATTTGAGAGTTGATTGCAGAGATTATGAGTGGTCTTTGGAACAATTTTGTGCTAGGCAAAGGATAGAGCTCTTTGAGGGTTCTTCAAGGGTTGTATCTACTTACTCTTCTCTTGTATTTCATGTTTTCTCTTATGTGTAATCCCCCGTTTGGGAATATTTGTAATCCTACATTTTGGTTATTTATATATGATGATTTTATATTTATTTGGGTCTTGTTTTATTCTTGTTATTATTATTATGAATTAATCTCTTATTGTGAATTACATGTGTATGGATGATTTGAAATTAATATGTATTCAAGATTAGGATTAGGAGTAGATTAGTGTAATTTAGGAGTAGATTAATTAAACATCCCATGATTGTGTGTATGTTGATGGATAATTAGAAATGCCATGTTAGGATCAATTTGAGTGTATGAGAATTAGTTAGGGTTATGCTTTTGGAAGGGCCTTTCCGGGTATGATCTTGATTAATAGCTCACAAGAGTGGAAATAACTTGTTTTATGCATGGCTTGCTAGAATAGGTTTTGGTTATTTGTTTTGAGCTAAAATTGGCCATTGGCTATGTCTCACGCTAGGGGCTCTAGGTGAGTTATGGTTGGGGACGAATTTAGTATATCCACTTGTAGGATTTTTATCCAAGTCATTGGACTTAACGTTGCCATTTTACATTACCTAGTTAGTATTGGGGCTCAATCTAGCTTTGGTTTGTAGAATTGGTTCACAAATGTCTGTTGCGGTTTCGTGCTTGAGAGGATCTTGACACAATCTTCAACCTTTAGCTCAAATGAATGGATACCCTAAGTTGGATTTAAGCTTGAACAAACTCTTGACTTGAGTGAATGTGCTTAAGTGTTCAACCATTTAATAGATATGCCTTTGTGTTTGGTGAACTTATTGCCCCTTGTGTGACCACTTTCATGGATCTCTCCAATCCACCATTATATTATTTCTCACTTAATCACCATTCTCACCCTTCCACATTCTCTTTGTTTCCATTATTTTCCTTTACATTTTCTACACACACGCACAACACCACTTCGCACACCATTCTTACCTCTCAACATTCTATTTACATGCTTTCCCTAAACTCTAAAACTTGAAACGGTTAACAAACACATCCCTTCGGAATGATACCCTTGCTTGCACGTTGCACTATTTTTATTTCTATATATGTCTTTTCACTCGTGCCTTATTAGCAAGGTTGATTTTATAAATACTTGACGATGTTTCTAACACACATAAAATTCAACTTGTCAAATGGCGCTGCTGCCAGGGATTTGTATTCGTTAATTGTTTCTTGTTTTAGGTTAGGTTCTGTAAATGTTAGATTTAATTGCTTTGCGGATATTTATGTATGCGGTTAGATTTTTCTTTTTCTTATTTTCTTTTATTTATGGCATATGCATTTGATTGTTTTTGAATTGTGCTTGTGCTAGGAAAGAACAATTTCAGGTTTTATGGACCGCACAACTCTTGAGAACAAAGTGTGCGCTTATCGCACAGCAACAATTCCATCAACTTTTGAGAACAAACCTACTAACTATGCCAACAGCAAAACATATATCTGGTCTAGTGTAGAGCATTGCATACATGAGACTTCCAACAGTCGAGGCATATGGAACCCTACTCATGAATTGCTCTTCATGCTCATTCTTTGGAACTTGTTCCTTAGAAAGTTTGATTCCATGTCTAAAAGGTAACATACCTTTCTTGGAATCTTGCATGGAGAACCTAGACAATATTTTATCTATGTATGAAGCTTGAGATAATGCAATCGTTCTATTTTTTCTGTCCCTTATTACTTGGATACCAAGAATATAACTTGCTTCTCCTAAGTCCATTATATCAAATTATTTTGCTAACCATTCTTTTACTGATGTCAATCCACCTACATCGTTTCCGATGAGTAGTATATCATCAACGTAAAGAACTAGGAAAACCAACTTATCGCCATTAATCCTTTTACATACACAAGGATCATCAAGGTTTTGAATAAATCCAAAACTTTTCACAGCTTGATCGAACCTTATGTTCCAGGATCTTGATGCTTGCTTTAATCCATATATGGATCTTTGCAACTTGTATACCCTTTCCTCTTGGCCTTTTTCAATGAATCCTTCTGGTTGTACCATATAGATGCTTTCGTCAAGACTTCCAATAAGAAAAGCTGTCTTGACGTCCATCTGCCAAATCTCTAAGTCTAGAGATGCTGCAATGGATAAGAGTATCCTTATGGATTTAAGCATGGCTACAGGAGAGAAGGTTTCCTCCTAATCAATACCTTCCTTCTGTGTGTAACCTTTAGCTACTAATCTAGCTTTAAAGGTTTCCACCTTTCCATCCATTCCTCTTTTCCTCTTGTATACCCACTTGCACCCAATGAGTTTTATCCCTTTAGGCAAGTCTATAAGAGACCAGACTTTGTTTGAATACATAGACTCAATTTCAGATTGCATTGCCTTTTGCCAATGGCGACAATAAACATCCTCCATAGCTTCCATGTATGTATGGGGATCATCGTCGTCTGGGAGATTCTCCAATGATTCTCTAAGACCTATATATCTCTCGGGTTGTATACTAACCCTCCCACTACGACGAGGAATGGAAGGTTGTTGATCTTGTGATGGTGCGGAATAAACAATTGGGCTAGGTTGTGAAACCTCTTGTGGAATTATATCTCTTGAAAGCTCATTCAAGACAATTCTACTCTTAGTCAGAAAATCATTTATATAGTCTTATTAACATGGTTTTCTGACAAGGGACCAAAGGAGAATTTTTCGACAAAGACCTACCTAGGAAGAATCATCCTGATATTCCAGGTGACCAGTGAGATCAGTACCACTACTTAGATGGAGCCGATACTTTATAAGGTCAGGACTTTGACTACCTATCTATCTAGATAGGGCATCAGCTCCACGATTTAACGAAGGCATGTACCTCACCCTACTGAAGCTCCTAATACCAACTTGAGGCCGGTACGACGATAACTTGCATGCTCAATACCCCGCAAGCACCTCGACCTCAATCAAGGCACCTAGTACCTCAATACCTGCCTTGGTACTGCCTCGACTTCCACCCGGTACCTAGTATCTGGATATATATTCAGAGCCCCTCCAAGGCATATACCTTACCTGCCAAGCAATACGAGAATGATCGTAACGACACAAGCACCACTCCATCAAGAAGTAGAACAAGCTCCATCAGACTGGTATACCAGCACCTCGATCTACCAAAAATTCAGAATCAAAGTTTCCCTCCAAGCTCCACGAAGAAGGAAAGTTGACTCCATCGCCAAAATAAAGCACCATTAATAAGACCTAATGGTCAACCAAATCAAAACTTGAATTCGACAGTGATTAACGGGATCAAATCCCGCGCCTTCAGCCCCACACAAATGCCTTTTAAACGTCTAAAAAAGGACACTCAATAATCCTCATCAATACAACCGGATTTTGAGGAGATTCTTTGGAGAACTATGATCGGGCCAAATATGTTGTATATTTAGGCCCTCAGATCTTTACCTTTTGTTCTGTTCTCAGGTGTTTTTGTATCTCTCATGGGTTGTTTTATGCTTATTTATAGGAAATGATGTAAGGACAGGTTTGGAAGCATATGGTGGTGATTCCAGCAGAAAACGAGCACAAACACCTCTACAGTGCGGGTCAAGTGCAGGTCCAGTGCGGGTCGCAACCGCACTCCAGCCGCACTCGAGCCGCACTCATGTGCAAAGCCGGGGAAGAGTGCAAGTACAGAGATAAAGTGCGGGTACAGTGCGGGTCAGCTAATCGCACTCCACCCGCACTAATGCCAAACCAGAGAAGCTGATCACCCACCTGACATTAGAGTGGGGGTACTGTGCGGGTTATCCAACCGCACTCCACCCGCACTTGTATCAAGAACAGAAGAGCAGAGTTGCACCTGACATCAGAGTGCGGGTACTGTACGGCTCATCTAACCGCACTCGACCCGCACTTGTATCAAGAACAGAAGAGCAGATTGCACCTGACACTAGAGTGCAGGTACTGTGCGGGTCATCCAACCGCACTATACCCGCACTTTGGCTCAAGACAGAAGGTAGATCTTTCACCTGACAGGGAAGTGCAATCACAGTGCGACCACAGTGCGACTCCAAGTGCGGGTACAGTGCGGGTGATTCAACCGCACTCCACCCGCACTCCTGCCATGCTTCGAGAACTGAAGTTTCAGACAACCCATACAGTGCGGGTACAGTGCGGGTAAATCACCCGCACTCCACCCGCACTTCGAGCGCGCCAGTCTGATTTTCAAAGCTTAAGTGACCTATTTTTTGTATTTAGTATAAATAGAAAAGTATAGAAACGTTTTAAGGAGCTTTTGACTCCGTTTTAGACAGATTAGACATTCTTAGATCTAGTTTCTCTCTCTACCTCTCATCCACACATTCTCTACTCAACTTCAAGGAAGTTAGGAGATTGGAGCCATTTCAAGGAAGGAGATGTTCTCCAAGGGTTATTTCTTTCTCCTCTCTACTGATTTCCTAGTTGTAATGAGTAGCTAAATCCCCTCTAAGGGGTTGATGGAGTAGTTAGTTTAATATTGGGCTTGTACATAAACTTGATATTATATTGATATTCATGTCTATCATCCATTGATCTATTCTTGTTGTGAATGTTTATCATTGATTTCTTGTGTAGATACATGATCTTTGCAAGATGTCTTTGTGTTATGTATGAGTATTCCATCTAGATATACATGATGTTTAGTTGTTTAATGCTCTAAGGAATGGACGAAAAGTCATGAATTCTGACTCTTAAACCGCGGTTTTAATCTAACCTCGATCGTGTTTCTGACACTATACATCCTAGGTCGGAACCGTGAGAGAGTTAGAAGTCATCACTATACATTCTAGGGTGACTATCTTTAATCGGTTGAGTCAATGTTAGGTAGACGAGCTTCATTTCTAGAATCCGGTAAACAATCAACTCTATACATCCTAGGTTGGTAGTTTACAAGGATTAATCCCTAATAGGTGGTCCACACTATACATCCTAGGCTGGCCACCTTCTAGGGATAAATAACCGACTCTATACATCCTAGGTCGGTTACCTTGAAAAGCCGTGCTATTGACAAGTTTGTTGCATTGCCCAGTATTTGCTTTCGAATCCATTAACTCCTTAGTTTCCATCATCTATATATCCTTCACTCCATATTCCCCTTTCATTCTATTTACATATTTAATTTAGTATTATTTAGAGTTGGTTCACAATCTACATTTTCACCAATTCATGTTTTGCTATTATATATATATATACATACCATTGCTTTAGCATTAACTAATTTGGCTAACTCCGCTCCCTGTGGACGAAACCCACTTGCCACTATATTTACGTTTTCAAACTGATTTAGGCTTAGTGAGGTTTCTTAAAATATTATTGACGGACTGATCTTTTAAAAACAACATAAGGGAAAAAGGTCCTTGTCAAACTATATTTACGACTTTGAAGGGTAAAGAAAGGGAGGCTCGAATGTTTTTTATCTCCAAAGACAAAGAGACTAATTTCCGGTGGAATTTTGATAATATTATAATTGCCTATATTTTATACCTCTATTCTTTAGTTTATTGCTTTGTTTTGAGTTAAACTCTTGCATTTTATGTTTCTTTTCTTAGTTCTTAGCTATTCAAGTCCTAGGAGATAATTGGAAGCAATTTGGAAGATTTTGGATCAAGCCAGAGTAAACAACATCTGCTGATGGGTCAACTTCAAGAATTAAACTGTATCATCTCAGAAGTAACTAGGTTTCGAACCTTATATGGTTGGAAAGGTACGGAAGTTAGCTTTCCGTAGAATTTTACGGTTCGTGATTTCGAGTTTTCTAGAGGAAGTTATGACTATTTTACTACCCAAAGGTCAGCTCAGAATTTCTACGCGGGATTTTGGAAATAAAGCATTACGGGCTGTCTATTCGGGAATGGTCTTAGACGAATTTATTACGTTTTGGAAGATTAATGAAGGCCTAAAATTCACTTTGATTCAGTTTTAGTTGATCCTAAACTTTCCATGTTAGGATTAGTTGAAATTGGATCAAGATTCCAAAAGTTAAAAGGATTGTATTTCCTATTTTGAGTCACATTGAATTATCCTTATTGGAGGTTGATTAGGGAACTAAAAGAAGACCCAATTCATGCCTATTTAAGTGGAAATACAGCAGAAAAATCATACATACAGCAGCATAGGCAAGTTGAAGAGCTCTAAGGCGACATTCCATCTATTAACTGGGTTCTATCATTATTTTCTACTATGTTTTCTCTTAGGCTTGTATTCATGACTATGAGGAACTAATTCTTTTTGCTAGGGCTACGATGTAGCCTAGCCATGATTATTTAATTTATTTCGTTAATGTTAATTTCGAATTTTCTTCCCTATTGAGTATCTTTTGCTGCACTTAATTTATGTGTGCTTGAATTTGGATGTTTGATCACCATCTATTTTTAAGTAACTTGATGCAAGTAAGAGTAGATGCCATACTTTACTTGATTTTTGCTTCTTGCAATTGATACCATGAATGTCTAATTGTAGATGCCATGCAATTGGGATTTATGTGATGTTTTTAACAATTTCCATGGAACTTAATGGGTTTTTACAAATTCAATTCATCTAGATTCCATAGAGGATTAATTTGTATGAATACTTTTAGTGTAACCAGATGCCATGGCCATTAAATATATTTGGGAAAATTGATCATCAATAAGGGGAATTAATTAGAATTAACATGCCAAAGAAATTGAGTATGATTGGTTACGGTGAAATCGGATGCTCTAGTGTTTTGCCTATTTGATTTTCGATTTTGCTTTGCTGTGAACTTTTATTATTTTTCTTTAATTTTCTGTTCTTAGTCAATAATTAACAAATCAATTCTCATTTATTAAAGTTTTCAATTTAAGGTTTAGTTTTAGTTTAATTGGTAAGACTTGTAGGATTAATTCAGTCTCTGTGGGAACGATATCTGTGCTCGGCTAGCTATACTATCTTTTGATTCGTACACTTGCGAGCAATTAGAATTTGGAGATAAATTGTTAATCATATTTTTCGCAACAAGTTTTTGGCGCCGCTGCCGGGGACTGAATTTTGATTCTTATTCTTGCATAATTAAATTGTTACTTGTCTTAATTTTGTTAACTTTAATTTTAATTTTTTTTTTCTTTTAGGTAATTGTGTTTGGAATATATGCACGGTCTTCGTTCACGAAGTCTCGAGCGTGTACCGTACGATCCTGAGATCGAGAGGACAATCCGACAACTAAGAAAGACGCACCTCGCACCCGAGGAGCGAATGGACGATATGGCACTTCAAGAACCAAATCCGAACCAAACTTTGATGGATTATTCAGCTCCATTTGTAACCACTTCGCCATCATGCATTGTTCGACCTCCCATCACAGCAAACCATTTTGAGTTGAAGCCATCTTTCATCCAGATGTTGCCTTCCTTTTATGGAAATTCAACTGAAGATCCTAATTTGCATATCAAAGAGTTTCTTGAGATATGTGAAACTGTGAAGATCAATGGAGTAATGGAGGAAGCTATTAAATTGAGATTGTTCCCATTCTCACTGAAGGATAAGGCGAAATCGTGGCTTCATACACTTCCACCAAATTCCATCACTACTTGGACTGACTTGGCAAATAAATTTCTGCAGAAATATTTTCCTCCTTCAAAGATGGTTCAGCTAAGAAATGACATCATGATTTTTACCCAACAGGATACTGAGGTCTTTTATGAAAGTTGGGAGCGATTCAAGGAGATGTTATTGAAATGCCCACATCATGGACTACCGGAATGGCTGCAGCTACAATCATTCTACAAAGGTTTGAATGATGATACCAAGAGAATGATAGATTCAGCTAGTGGAGGAGCCTTCATGACAAAAACAGTTGATGAGGCATCTCAACTCATCAACACATTAGCCACAAACACTCAGCAATGGGGCGCAGAAAGAGTAATGCCGAAGAGAGCTGGAGTCCATGAGATTAATGCATTTACCTCTATGGCTGCACAAATAGCAAATTTGAATAAAAAAATGGATGCTTTAATGTCTGCAAAAGCTGTTAACTCATTCAAAGATTTTGATGCCACTTGTGCAGGTGTACACCTTGGTATGGATTGTCCCATAAATGGTTCATTCTCAGAGACCATGCAAGAACAAGCAAATCAATTGAACGATTTTAGCCGTCAACGGAACAACCCGTACTCCAACACATACAACCCAGGCTGGCGCCAACATCCAAATTTTCAATGGAGCAACACTCAGAATGTTTTGAACCCACCAGCTAGACCACTGCCTAACCCTTTCCAGCCTTCTGAAAAAAAAATCATCTGTGGAAGACTTAATTGCTCAGCTGGCCCAAAATACAAACAACTTTATGCAAGCTACCCAAACCACTTTGCAAAATCAGCAAGCATCAATCAAAAATTTGGAGGTACAAGTAGGTCAGATAGCTAATGTTTTGACTGAAAGGGAAAAGGGAGTGTTGCCAAGCCAAACCGAAGTAAATCCTAAAAGTCAAGAGCATGCAAAAGCAGTCACACTTCGAAATGGAAGGGAAGTAGAAACAAGACCAGAAGCAAGCTCTCCAAAAGAAGCCACAACCACAGAAATAACACTTGCTCAGGACAAGGCCGAACCGGTGAAGTCTTATATGCCACCAATCCCATTTCCGCAGAGGCTTAAGAAGGTTAAGAAGGATAAGCAATTTTCTGACATTTTTGAGATTTTTAAGAAAGTGCAAATTAATATCCCTTTTCCTGATGCAGTAGAACAACTTCCAAGTTATGCTAAATTTCTCAAAGAAATCTGCACCAACAAAAGACGATTCGCTGAACATGAGCGTGTGATGCTATCCGAGGAATGTAGTGCCATCCTTCAAAAGAAGCTACCACCTAAATTGAAAGATCCAGGGAGTTTCACTATCCCTTGCACTGTCGGCAATCTTTTTTTTGATAAAGCTTTATGTGATTTAGGTGCAAGTGTTAATTTAATGCCTTTCTCTGTGTTTAAACAACTAGGTTTGGGGGAAATGAAACCCACATCAGTTTCGTTGCAGCTAGCGGATCGATCAGTCACATACCCACAAGGAATCATTGAAGACGTACTAGTGCGGGTAGATAAGCTAATCCTCCCTGCAGACTTCCTTGTTTTGGAAATGGAAGAAGATCGAGAAATTCCAATTATTTTGGGTCGACCTTTCTTAGCTACGGGAAGGACTTTGATTGATGTTCAACAAGGTTTACTGACTCTAAGAGTTCAAGATCAGCATGTGGTGTTCAAGGTGTTTAAAGCTACAAAGTACCCAGGTGATACAGAAGAATGTTTTCAAGTTGACATAGTGAAACAATTGGTTTCTGAAAAATTTGCAAATGAGCACCCTACCGATCCTGTTGAATCCTGTATAGTCAATGCTGCAACCACCAATAATGAAAGTGCTGAAATTGCAGAAATTGCTCAAGAATTGGAAGCCTTGCCAAAAGCAGTAAAATGGAAGAATTATTTTGAAGCTTTAGGGCCAGCCACAACCAAGGTTACGCCATCTATTGAAGTTGCTCCAAAACTCGAATTGAAACCACTACCGTAACACCTGAAGTATGCTTACTTGGGTGAGTCTGAAACCCTTCCTGTCATCATTGCTGCAAACCTTGTCAAAGTAGAAGAAGAGAGACTGTTACGAGTGCTGCGTGACAATAAAACTGCATTGGGTTGGACAATAGCAGACATCCAAGGAATTAGCCCGACAATGTGTATGCATCGAATTTTACTTGAGGAAGAGTGCAAACCATCTGTGGAAGCTCAGAGGAGGTTGAATCCCAACATGAAAGAAGTTGTTCGTGCTGAGGTGCTAAAATTGTTGAATGCTGGAATCATATACCCAATTTCAGACAGTAAATGGGTGAGTCCAGTTCAGGTGGTACCAAAAAAGAGTGGAATTACTGTGGTACCAAATGATAACAACGAGTTTATACCGACAAGAAAAATAACTGGGTGGCGTGTTTGCATTGATTTTCGAAAGCTTAATAGCTCAACTCGCAAGGATCACTTTCCTTTGCCGTTCATTGATCAGATGTTGGAGCGACTCGCCGGTCATTCTCATTACTGTTTTCTTGATGGTTACTCTGGGTACAATCAAATTCCTATCGCCCCAGAAGATCAAGAAAAGACAACTTTTACTTGCCCTTACGGTACTTTTGCATACCGGAGGATGCCATTCGGGCTATGCAATGCACCAGCTACTTTTCAAAGGTGTATGATGAGCATATTTTCAGATATGGTAGAACATTTTATAGAGGTATTCATGGATGACTTCTCGGTCTTTGGATCCTCATATGATGATTGTTTGAATAATTTGGTTTTGGTGCTGAAACGGTGTCAAGAGACCAACTTGGTCTTAAACTGGGAAAAATGTCACTTTATGGTTCAAGAAGGTATAGTGCTTGGGCATAAAATTTCAGCTATGGGCATTGAAGTTGACAAGGCAAAAATTGAGCTAATTGAAAAGCTCCCACCACCGACTTCGGTAAAGGGAATCCGTAGTTTTTTGGGTCATGCTGGGTTCTATCGACGCTTCATCAAAGATTTTTCTAAAATTACCAAACCACTTTGCAATCTATTACTTAAGGACACAGTTTTTCACTTTGATCATGAGTGTTTGAATGCTTTCAATACCTTGAAGAAGTTACTCACTACAGCACCCATTATCGCTGCACCTGATTGGAGACTTCCTTTTGAATTGATGTGCGACGCCAGTGACTATGCAATAGGAGTGGTTTTGGGGCAAAGGAAGGAGAAATTGCCGCATGTTATATATTATGCCAGCCGCACCCTCAGTGATGCACAGTTGAACTATTCTACTACAGAAAAAGAGTTATTGGCAATTGTTTTCGCACTAGATAAATTCAGGTCTTATTTAGTCGGGTCCAAGGTGATTGTGTTTACGGATCATGCAGCTCTCAGGTATTTATTTTCCAAAAAGGATGCAAAGCCACGGCTAATACGATGGGTACTCCTCTTACAAGAGTTTGATCTTGAGATTCGTGACAAGAAAGGTTCTGAAAACGTGGTGGCTGATCATTTATCAAGACTGGTTCGTGAAGAAGAAAGTGAAGAAATCTTGCCTATTAATGCAACGTTTCCAGATGAACAATTGATGGCTATCCAAGAAGTCACAGCTCCATGGTATGCTGATTATGTTAATTATTTAGCATGTGATGTGGTTCCAACTGATCTAAATTCACAACAAAAGAAAAAGTTCTTTTCAATGGTCAAGCATTATTTTTGGGATGACCCATACTTGTACAAGCACTGCCCGGATCAAATAATTCGGAGGTGTGTACCTGAATCAGAGCAACAAAATATCTTGACCCACTGTCATACTCTAGCATGTGGCGGGCATTTTGGATCTTCGAAAACAGCAGCTAAGGTGTTACAATCTGGGTTTTATTGGCCAACATTGTTCAAAGATTCTCACATTTTTGTAGCTGTATGTGATCGTTGCCAACGAACTGGTAATATTTCTCGACGAAATCAAATGCCTTTGAATAATATATTAGAGGTCGAGCTCTTTGATGTGTGGGGGATTGACTTTATGGGGCCTTTTCCTTCTTCTTTCTCGAACAAGTACATATTGGTTGCCGTTGACTATGTTTCTAAATGGGTAGAAGCAGTGGCCTTACCTACTAATGATGCCCGAGTTGTTCTTCATTTTTTGAAAGCCAATATTTTTACCAGGTTTGGAACCCCCCGTGCTATTATCAGTGACGGCGGTACTCACTTTTGTAACAAACAGTTTGATGCTCTATTATCTAAATACGGTATCACTCATAAAGTGGCTACGCCGTACCATCCCCAAACAAGTGGTCAAGTGGAAATCTCTAATAGAGAGCTGAAACGAATTCTAGAAAAGACTGTGAGCACTACAAGGAAAGATTGGTCGAAGAAATTAGATGATGCTTTATGGGCTTACCGTACTGCTTTCAAGACACCTCTGGGAATGTCTCCATATCGGCTAGTCTTTGGGAAGGCATGTCACTTACCAGTTGAGTTGGAACATAAGGCGTATTGGGCAATCAAGACACTGAATTTTGAAATAGGTGCAGCTGGAGAGAAGAGGTTGCTACAACTTAATGAAATGGATGAGTTCCGTAATGATGCTTATGAGAATGCCAAAATTTACAAGGAAAAAACCAAGCAATGGCATGACAAGAGCATCTTGCGAAAAGAGTTTGATGTAGGACAGAAGGTGTTACTCTACAATTCAAGGCTGAAACTTTTTCCTGGTAAACTCCGCTCGCGTTGGTATGGTCCATTCCGTGTGCTGAAAGTCTATCCTAACGGAGTAGTTGAAATTCAAAATCTGGAGACAGGTGCTGCATTCAAAGTCAATGGACAACGTTTGAAGCATTATGTGGGAGTTAACTTCGATGCCATGAAGTCGACACTTCCGCTTGCTGATCCATCTTAAGACAGTCCATAGTCTGGCTGTAGACTCTAAATAAAGCGCTTGTTGGGAGGCAACCCAACTCGGTACTTTTGTTCCTTTATTTATTTATTTATTTTCTTTTCGTTTTTGTTTTTGTGGGTTTATTTCATGCCTTCCATGCTTATTCTACTCATTGCATGCATTATATTTGCTTGTAAACATTGAGGACAATGTTTAGATTAGGTTTGGGGGTGCGGGTTTATTTTTTTCGTTTTGTTTTTGTATCTTTACGTTTTTGTGTTCTGCTGGATAAATTTTTGAGCAAACATTTTCTTTAAAAACTGTACCTTTTGGAGAGGTAATAAATTTTTCCGTCCACCATGTGTTCTTCGATTTTTCGATACGAATCCAACGGTATAAAATTAGTAAAATTCTGGGCGGTATTTTTGAAGTTAGGATCAATTCTTCAACCAAAGGTCAGAGGAGATGCTCTGTTTCGCCAATCCGCGAGTGAGCTGTTTTCATCGCTCGTTTTCTCACTTTTCCAAAACGAATTTTGAAACACTTTCTGAATGAAAAGTGTGTGTTTACATGTCTATTTTCTTGTGTCAAAATTTGAGAAAATATGTTTGAGTATGTTTAGAGGCACGCACTTGAATGTGGACATAGGTCAGATTTAAATTTCAGCAGAATTTGTTTTTGTAAATTGAGTCAATTTTTGTGTTGTTTTTGATAAGTTTGCTATTGATTTGAGTCTAATTGCATGCTATGCACATGAATTCTTGACTCTAGGATTGCATTGATAGTTAGTGTATCATGTTTTGAGTTAAAGCATGAATCTTGATGATTAGTAAGCGGATGCCATGCTTGTTTGCTTATGGAAGAATTGTGGAGACTGCCCTAGTGAGTATCACAGCCTTAAATTGCGTAACTAAAGAGGGTTTTATTAATTCTACTCCTAAACACTCTTCATGTTCTTCATTGTTTTAGATTGATCTCATTAGGTTTTTGCATTGGATACTAATGAACTGTTCTCTCTTAAAGGTATCACATATTTTGCTTTTGTTCTCATGTTGGATGAACCTTAAGAAGTGATGTTAGGCAATGTGTGCTAACCTACAAAAGGCCTTAAATTTCCCTACCCATGTGTGTGCTCCATTAGCCCTTTTGAAGCCAAACACTTATGAGCCTTTTTCTTTTCATCACCCACATAATCCTTATTCCTTATACCCAATACATATTGGCCGTACCCTATAGCTTGGGATCATGTCGAGTGGAAGAAGATGAAGTTCAAGTTCAAGATAAAGATGAAGAAATGAAGAAGAGGAGCATGGGTAAGTTCTAAAGCATGCATGTACCAAGGCAAAGAAAAGAATCAAAAGTAGAAAATTCGAAAAAAATAAAATAAAATAAAATAAAAACAAAAGGGCAAGAATTGAAGAAGAGCAAAGCAATGAAAAGAAGAAAGAAGAATGGTGAGTAAAGAGGAATTTAAGTTGAATATTAACTTGAAAAAGAAGTTGAAGAAATCATTGAGGAAGCCTGGATACAATTTGAAAGAAGATTCAAAGGAGAGATGTCTGCGCATCAACATACCACGATACATCTCTTGACATGATCTTAGGCTCTTTGATATCTTTTTCCGTTCTTTTTACATTACCCCTCACCCAGTGGCCCCATTACAACCAAAAAGAAAGACCTAACTGATCTTTTGGGAATTCTAGCTTGGGAGTGGAGGTAAGTTTGTGCTCTATCTTGTTCTTAGTATTTGATTCCTTTCATGAGATCTTTTGCATAAATCTTAGCGTTTTTTCTATTATATACTCATATGCGATATAAAAATTGAAATTTTCTTGTAAATAAATTCAATAGCATATGCTTGTTGAGAGTGTTGCCTAGGTTCCGAGTGAAAATTGAGTGATATCTTGTGAGGACCTAGAGTTGAGACGAATTCCCTCCATGGCATTTGAGTATGTTGTTTGTGAGCTGAGAATTTTGGTTAATGGCCAAGACATGAGATATGATGCATGTACTTGATCGCATGATTTTAGTTTTGAGTAAGTTTGTTGTGTGTGCATTGATTCTTATTGGTATGTGAATTTGTCTTGTCGTTTTTGTTTTATTTGTTTTTATTTTGAGTCTTGAGTCAAGTGTTTGTGGGTATCGCAGCTGGTAAACCCTCAGGAGACACAACTCCTCCTACTAGGGACACCTAAAGGTTTAAAGGCTTGTAGCATATGCTCAATGCTATCGTGTTTCCCTACGAAAATGGCCTAGGTAGTTTAGTTTGTTTTTAGTTTTTGTTTTTTTGTTTTAATTTTGCTCGAGGACTAGCAAAAACCAGGTTTGGGGGTATTTGATAATATTATAATTGCCTATATTTTATACCTCTATTCTTTAGTTTATTGCTTTGTTTTGAGTTAAACTCTTGCATTTTATGTTTCTTTTCTTAGTTCTTAGCTATTCAAGTCCTAGGAGATAATTGGAAGCAATTTGGAAGATTTTGGATCAAGCCAGAGTAAACAACATCTGCTGATGGGTCAACTTCAAGAATTAAACTGTATCATCTCAGAAGTAACTAGGTTTCGAACCTTATATGGTTGGAAAGGTACGGAAGTTAGCTTTCCGTAGAATTTTACTGTTCATGATTTCGAGTTTTCTAGAGGAAGTTATGACTATTTTACTACCCAAAGGTCAGCTCAGAATTTCTACGCGGGATTTTGGAAATAAAGCATTACGGGCTGTCTATTCGGGAATGGTCTTAGACGAATTTATTACGTTTTGGAAGATTAATGAAGGCCTAAAATTCACTTTGATTCAGTTTTAGTTGATCCTAAACTTTCCATGTTAGGATTAGTTGAAATTGGATCAAGATTCCAAAAGTTAAAAGGATTGTATTTCCTATTTTGAGTCACATTGAATTATCCTTATTGGAGGTTGATTAGGGAACTAAAAGAAGACCCAATTCATGCCTATTTAAGTGGAAATACAGCAGAAAAATCATACATACAGCAGCATAGGCAAGTTGAAGAGCTCTAAGGCGACATTCCATCTATTAACTGGGTTCTATCATTATTTTCTACTATGTTTTCTCTTAGGCTTGTATTCATGACTATGAGGAACTAATTCTTTTTGCTAGGGCTACGATGTAGCCTAGCCATGATTATTTAATTTATTTCGTTAATGTTAATTTCGAATTTTCTTCCCTATTGAGTATCTTTTGCTGCACTTAATTTATGTGTGCTTGAATTTGGATGTTTGATCACCATCTATTTTTAAGTAACTTGATGCAAGTAAGAGTAGATGCCATACTTTACTTGATTTTTGCTTCTTGCAATTGATACCATGAATGTCTAATTGTAGATGCCATGCAATTGGGATTTATGTGATGTTTTTAACAATTTCCATGGAACTTAATGGGTTTTTACAAATTCAATTCATCTAGATTCCATAGAGGATTAATTTGTATGAATACTTTTAGTGTAACCAGATGCCATGGCCATTAAATATATTTGGGAAAATTGATCATCAATAAGGGGAATTAATTAGAATTAACATGCCAAAGAAATTGAGTATGATTGGTTACGGTGAAATCGGATGCTCTAGTGTTTTGCCTATTTGATTTTCGATTTTGCTTTGCTGTGAACTTTTATTATTTTTCTTTAATTTTCTGTTCTTAGTCAATAATTAACAAATCAATTCTCATTTATTAAAGTTTTCAATTTAAGGTTTAGTTTTAGTTTAATTGGTAAGACTTGTAGGATTAATTCAGTCTCTGTGGGAACGATATCTGTGCTCGGCTAGCTATACTATCTTTTGATTCGTACACTTGCGAGCAATTAGAATTTGGAGATAAATTGTTAATCATATTTTTCGCAACAAATTTCTTCTGAAATTCTCCGAAGCCAGTGAGAGTCCATTGACGATCGTTGGAAGGACATATCCACTTATAGACATAAATGCTTTCTCCACCTCCACCCTGTGTAAAAGAATGAGACACGAGAGAAGAGTGTATGCTTAGTAAATTTGTTATAGTGTTATTTAATAAAACAGTTCTCTTCTATATCTCCCGGTCCCCTTCGTTTCTCCTCCAACATTTTATTTCTTGCCTTTGATTATAGAAAAGGACCCCAGTACCAAAGGTACCTATCCCGCTACTGCTACCGGTAGTGGGCAAGGGTGCTAACCAAAATTTCACTCCCCGAGTGGATTTTTCCGTTAACACTTTTTGGTGCCGTCTGTGGGAAAACCACACCCTGAAAAGAAAGCCAGTGTGCCTCGTTTTCTTACTATACCATCGAAATAAAGCTTCGATCCTCTCAGGATAATCCTGATCCATCGGGACACCAGTCAAACGCTTCAACCCGAAAGGGTCAGAAGCCAAAGAAAGGGGGAAAGGGTCGTAAACCAACCTCGAAGCCATCAACTACCGCGTGGGTTACCCCCCAGGTACCTACTACCCCGGCAGCTGGACCTGCCAATCTAGACCAGCAGGTCGCAGCCTTTATGTAAATCATTAGCCTCCGAATGGTCGCTGAAGGTAGTACCAGTTAGCCCGCAGTACCAGATCCCAGGGGAGATGCCAATCGGCAAGGTACCAGGGTACCTCCCTTCGACAGGTTGGGACAACCACCTCCTGTACCAGTTCATGGTAGAATCGGGCCCATGCCCCCAGTACCATCGGTCTATGACAGACTCAGGCCCATGCCCCTGGTTCCAGGGCAACATACAGGTTATCAACCCGGGCGAGCTAGATCCGCCGTCGATCTCCTGCCTAGAGAGCGCCACCACTTGGTCCAACCAGAAGTTTTTTTAGACAGCCTGAACAAGATGCGACCAGGGGACGACCTCGTTCAATTGCAGGAGGTAGCAACAAGGCCACTGGAGAAGACCCTCCCGAGGGAGAGAATCGAGATGATGCTTCTGCGACATCAGAAAGGCCTGACGACAGAGATTCTGAAGTGGAATCTGGGAATGATGCAACAAATGTCTCCGGGACCAGGTTTCTAAAATGGTGAAAGAAATCCAGGAGTTAAAGAAGGGCAAGCATCAGGAAAATCGGAAAGACCCATTGGGAGAGATGAATGCTCCCTTCTCTAGGAGCATCAAGGAGGCAGAACTATCTCCCAAATTCAAGATGCCAACCGACAAATATTCTGGAACCGGGGATCCCCTGAGCCATCTAGTAAGTTTTGTTCACCAGATGGAAGTCTAGAATGCTACCAGGGCTGCCATATGCAGAATGTTCCCAACCACACTAACGGACTATGCCAAGACATGGTTCAGGAAGCTACCAGCGGGGAGTGTTGACTCATTCACCAAGTTGACTACTGACTTCTGTGCTCAGTTTCATGGCATCAAACCTCGCCCCAATGATCCCATTCACCTCCAATACATGATCCATGGGCGGGGTGAATCGCTCAGAGCCTACATGGAGAGATTCCATAAAGAGGTAATACAGATGGCAGTTTTCGCGGAGAAGGAAACCTTGGCCAATTTCAGAAGAAACCTATGGACAGATAGGCTTTTCAGATCCTTCGCCAAGCATCCCCTAGAGACTTACCATGAGCCTTACGATAGAGCTCTAGAACAGGTTGAAATAGATGAATAGCTTCGAGTTAAGATGGATCACGATGATATAAGAACTGCCAAGCCCCAAAAGAATGAGGCGCCCAAGCCTGCACCAGTTCAGAAAAATCAGAACAAACCTCCCAACAAATCTATGTACCGGTCGCCACCCTACCAGCCTCCGTGGAACCTGTACCCAGTTCGGCGGACTCCGCCCAGAGCCACACCTCCACCCAAGGAGGTAGCACGGGTAGATAGAGAGGAGATGGGGTACTTCCACTACACCTCCCTGAACGCGTCTCGCGAGACTATTTACCTCGCCATTCGTGACAAAGCACTGCTCAGGAAGCCAGGTCCAATAAAGGCACCAGTCGATTAGCGGAACCGCTACAAGAATTGTGACTTCCACGAGGATATAGGTCATAATTCCTCGGAATACTATAGTCTGCGGAACCAGATTGAAGCCCTGGTTAGAGGAGGTTGCTTGGAGGAATTACTCCAACAAGTTCGCGATAACATACACACCGGGAAGGAGGTGCAGGCAGACATTAAAGTGTTTGAAAAAGGAAGGAAAGCAAAAGGGAAGGATCTGATGGAGCAGATCCACATTGTTTATACAATCACTAGGGGTCCCACCCTGGCAGGAACCTCCAACAATGCTCGAAAGAACCACGCCAGGAAAGTTCCCAGAATAGAAGCGGGCAGAATGTTTTCAAGGTTACTAGAGGATCATATCGGTCTTCTCATGCTGCACAGATCATCTTCACAGAAGAGGACGTATACAACACCGTGCAGCCCCATGATGATCCCATGGTCATCACTATGCAAATAGCCAACAACTTGGTCCATCGTATCTTGATTAACACATTTAGCAGCGTTGATATTCTCTTCAAGAGTGATTTAGAGCAATTCAACCTAAAGAGACCTTGTTACAACAGCTGCACTACCCCATTATACAGGTTCACAGGAGACTCGCTGATTCCCACCGGATCTATGATCTGACCAGTGATAGTAGGAACAGCGCCACTCCAGCAGAACCTGATGACAGATTTCATTGTGGTAGACACCCCGTCCTCCTATAATGCCATCCTGGGAAGACCCTACCTATCAGCCCTCAAAGGGGTCCTGTCAATATACCATAACGTCCTGAAATTCCCAGTAGGAGACAAGGTGGGCGAAGTGCGAGGGGATCAGCAGGCTACACGCAAGTGCTATGCAGTATCTACCAACCCAGCAGCACTAGCCAAGCAGTGTGTGTAGATAACCATTAATCAAGGTCAATAGTTCTCGGGGGAAGATTTTGAAGGCGAAATGAACTCAGTTGGAAAGGTATCCATGCCAGAACTCCCTGATATAGAGATCTGGGAGGAGGAAGAGAAGGGATAGGCCTACGGCCATCCTGCAGAAGAGTTAGAAGAGATACCTATCAGGAAGGACGATCCTTCCAAGGTAGTCAGGATAGGTTCAACATTGAAGGCATAGGTAAAAGAGGATCTGATAAAGCTCTTACAAGAATAAAATGACATCTTTGCATGGAGTCATGGGGAGATGCCGGGGATACCCGCTACCTTAGCAACTCACAGGTTAGAGGTAGATCCCACATTCAAGATAGTCAAACAGAAGAGAAAGCATTTCAACCAAGCAAGAAATGTTGCGGTACAAGATGAGGTGAACAAACTACTAAAGGCAGAATTCATCAGGAAGTCTCAGTACCCCGAGTAGATTGCCAACGTAGTCACGGTGAACAAAGCAATCGGGAAGTGGTGCATGTGTGTTGACTACACAGATCTCAACCGCACATGCCCGAAAGACAGCTTCCCGTTACCAAAAATCGACCAACTGGTAGATTCAACCGCGGGTAACAAGCTACTAAGCTTTATGGACGCCTTCACAGGATACAACCAGATTCTGATTCACCCAACTAACCAGGATAAAACCAGTTTCATAATCGGGCAAGGCCTGTACTTCTACAGGGTCATGCCCTAAGGGCTCAAAAACACCGGGGCTACCTACCAGCTCCTGGTCAACCGTTTATTTAGGGGACTGATAGGAAAGTCAATGGAGGTATACATCAAAGATATGATCACGAAGTCTCAGGCAGTTGAACATCACCAAGACCACCTCCGCCAGACTTTCCAGATAGTTAGAAAAAATCAGATACGGTTGAATCCTGCTAAATGCCCCTTCAGAGTTACAGCCAGGAAATTTCTCGGATTCGTGGTCCATGAGAGAGGGACTGAAGCTAATCCTGAGAAGATCAAAGCCATCCTAGATATTGAGTCTCCCACCGCACTCAAACAAGTGTAAGGTTTGACTGAATGAATTACTGCCCTGAACCGCTTCATATCACGATTTATTGACAAGTGTATCCCGTTCTTCAAAGCAATCAAACAAGGAAAGAACATGAAATGGGACCAGGACAGCGAGCTAGCTTTCTAATCATTAAAGAGGTACCTCGCTAGCCCACCCCTACTAGCTAGCCTGGTACAAGGAGAAGAATTACAATTATACTTGGCAGTATCTGAAACCACTGTCAGCGGAGCATTGGTAAAAGAATGCGAGATGGGTTCCAGCTCCCCGTCTACTATGTGAGCCGTGCCCTAACCAAATCAGAAAAGAACTACACTCTCCTGGAGAAGCTCGCCTTCGCATTGGTAGTTGCTGCCAAGAAGCTCTGCCCTTATTTCCTTGCTCACACAATCATGGTAGTCACTGATCAACCTCTGCGTCAATTTCTCCAAAGGCCGGACGTATCGGGAAGACTTGTGCTATAGGCCCTCGAGCTCACCCAGTTCGACATCAAGTATAAAGCTAGGACTACCATCAAGGCCCAGGCTTTGGTGGATTTCATGGTAGAATTCAGTGCAATACCCGATCAGGGTGCTACCCCTAGCCTGAATCAAGCTCCTTAGAAAGAGCAAGAGCCTATAGATTGGCCTACCAATCGAGATATCTGGATCTTATATACTGATGGGGCATCCAATCAAGCAGGAAACGGAGGTGGGATTGATGGGAAGGTTTTTGCCGTCAGAAAACGGTCCTTCAAAACAATTTATAAAACCTATGCGATGCGTTCACAAGTAGAAATACAAGTAAAGCGGTAAGCACGGGTGTCGTCCACTAAGATCGGGGTAGCAATGATAAGATTAGGATTAATATAACTAGTATGCATAAAAGTAAAGTGATGGTGAATGAAGATACAATATAAACTAAATTATGAAAGCAAATAAAATGGGATGACAATGGAGTGATGAATGAATGATGATGGAACTACGGAGTTGATGTAATCGTAAGTGAATATTTGGGCAATTGCAACAAATTCTAAATTAAGCACGTTTTGACAAATGTAACCAACCTAGGGTGTATAGTGTTGATATATCTATAGCAAGAGGTCAACCTAGGGTGTATAGCGAAGACCTCCTACTAGAGATTAATCCCTCCTAAGCAACCAACAGTGGCTAGTTACTCAATTGGGACTTGTTCCATGAATGCTCAACTATCTAGCTATGGTTCAACCTATTACTAATGTAGCCATTCTAGGATGTTTAGTGATGGCTTCCAATTCCCTCACAAGTGGCCGACCTAGGATGTATAGTGAAGGCCACCCATTTGAGATTGGATGAGGCTTTAGGTTATCAACCGAATTCTACTCGAAGGTTAGTTCTCGTAGAATCACTAAAGTAGCCAACCTAGGGTGTATAGTGGAGGCTTCTAATTCTCTCACAAGTGGCTAACCTAGGATGTATAGTGAAAGCCACTAATTCTAGATTAGATTAAGGGCATGGTTGTAGAGCCGGATTTCCGGAAATCCTTCCATTCAATTGAGCATTAGACAACCTAATTGCCTACTCAAGTAATCCAAATCAATCATGCAAAGAGGGTGTATCCAAGCAAATCAATAATGGAAATCAATTAAAGCAATGGAATAAAACATAGAGATAGACTAAATATAACACATAGAGTTTATTTACAAAGCCCAAAATCTATCAAACAAATAACATCAACCCCATAGTGGGGTATTTTAGCTACTCATGTTCTATTACAAACAAATAAACTAAGAGAGAGTGTAGAGAGAACCCTTGAAGATTGATCTCCTTCCTTAAAGCTTGAATCCAAGTCTCCTAGTTGCCTTTGATTGAGTAGAGATAGTTTGGATGATAGGGAGATGTGTTACTAGCTTAGAATACAAGTGTTGGGAGATATGGTGATCCTTTGGTTCGTTCCCATCCTTTTCTATTTATAGAGGATGGAAAAATAGGTCACTTAAGCTTGAAACCAGAAACTGTCGCGCGCATAGTGCGGGTGGAGTGCGGGTGAATTACCCGTACTGTACTCGCACTGTAAAGGTTTTCTACATCTTCAGTTCTCTGATCTGGGCAACAGTGCGGGTAGAGTGCGGTTGGATTACCTGCACTTTACCCACACTTTAGTCGCACTGTACTCGCACTCTGGTGTCAGGTGTAAATCCACTCCTCTGTTTTGAGCAATAGTGCGGGTGGAGTGCGGTTGGATTACCCGCACTTTACCCTCACTTTATCTGTCAGGTACGAATCAGCTCCTCTGTCTTGAGCAACAGTGCGGGTGGAGTGCGGTTGGATTACCCGCACTTTACCCGCACTTTATCTGTCAGGTACGAATCAGCTCCTCTGTCTTGAGAAATAGTGCGGGTGAAGTGCGGTTGGATGACCCGCACTTAACCCGCACTTTATCTTTCCTTCATGATTCAGGTCCTGGCTGTGGGAAAGAGTGCGGTTGGAGTGCGGTTGCAACCCGCACTTGACCCGCACTCTAGAGCTGGTTATGATCCTTTGTCTTTCCTTTTGCCCCTTTTCTGCCGGAACCACTGCAACTGCTTCTAACACCAGAATTACATCTATTGCCTGCAATTAGCACCAACGAGCCTATGAGCCTATTAGACATAAAAGACATTAAATATATAGAAAATACACTCAAGAACGAGACAAAAGAATAGGAATGAGGGTCGAAATATACAACAATTTAGGCACGATCAAACACCCCCAAACCAAACCTTTACTCGTCCTCGAGCAAACATAATCTAAAACAAAATAAGACACAAAATAAAAATGACTCAAACTAAGAACTTTCCTAGACACAAAGAAAAACTTGCTGCAGAACCAACCAGCAGAGAGATACGCAAAAGCAAATGGGAGTGAGAAATGAGCATATGCGAAATGTTCTAAACAACTCGAAGACACCCCAAGGGAAACAGGCACAACACGAATCCCACACTTAAAATGCCCTCGCCTCAGAAACTACTCACTCTCACACCTCGAGCATAATTCGCTTCGAAGCTAGGTTCTCACATGGATTCTCTCCTATCTTTCCTCTCAGAACCTAGGTTCACACTCATGCAACATGTATGCCAATGAATTTATGTAACTGAATCAACTTAGTTGCATACATTTAGTATAGAATAAATGTTGTTTTCAGTGAGTGAGTCTCATGAAAGAATCACGTGTCATGAACGTGGAAAGAGCATTCATTAACTAATATTCCCAATCTAGACGTCCCCTAAGATCAACTAGCTCTTTTCCATTTTGAAAATACACAAAGTGTGTCTAATACAACCTAGAGGGGGGGGGGGGGGGGGTGAATAGGTTTTAGTTAAATTATTACCAACTTTTCGACTTAATCAATTTTAATAATCCTGCCCCATATTAGCAATCAATCAATCCAATATAAATATGCGGAAAACAATAAAAACACAAGAATTGATTTACGTGAGAAACCCTCCAACTGGGCAAAAACTCACGGGCTATCCTTCTAGCCACATACGGTCCTCAAATCCACTATTTGAACGAAAGTTTACAACCTAGGTTGACCTCAAGTCACACCTACTTGGTCACTAACCCTTTCACTCTACCCAACGGGCCTTTAATAGTGATTCTAGACCACAAGCTTGTGCACTAACCCACTTAGTCACAAAGCTTAACAATCAATGAAGAGGTTAAACAACCTATGTGAATATGTAAAAGATATTCAAGCATGCAATTAATGCTAGGCAACACTAAATGCTTATCTAAGGATTTAAAGATGTCAATAAATACAAATCCTAGATATCAATATCTAAATGCAAATGCATGAAGATTTAGCTAGAAGAGTAAAATCGTCCTAAATGCTAGCTATTAATGAACAAGGCTCTCAACCAACAAACAACAACTCAAACATGTTATAAATGCCAATAAACATAAAGATATGCAATAAAATCACATAAAAGAGCTAACCCTAGGCAAACAAGAACATAAATAAATACAATGAGATTTAGGGCATGTTCAAGTTACCTAGTCAATGAAAGCAAGAAGAATCCATGATGAGATGATGCTTGAAGATGTTAGATGCACATGGATTTGTGTTTGGTTGAGTAAAGATGAGTTCTTGGGAGTTTCTCTCACTAAGGGAAGCTTGGCTTATCAAAAATGGCTTCTTCAACTCATAAAAAAATGAGCAAGGAAGAAGATAGAGTATATATAAGGGAGCCCTAGTCAAAACAGCATCATTTTGAACTTAGGGCACAAAATCCCGTCAATACTGCTAGATGGACCGAGTCTTAGGCAAGTGTCCAGACCGTGGTACACACAGCAGTGCACCGTCTGGACAACACCGCGGTGTAGGGCGCTGTGCATGCAGGTGCACAGGCCACGGTATGGGCAACAGAGGCCTACTGGACAACACCGCTACTTGGGTCGCTATGCGTGTAAGTGTATAGGAAGCGGTACATGAAGCATTACCCTACTCACGTATACTGCTCTATATGCCGTGGTGCAAGCATGTCTTGCCAAGCGGTCTAGGCCGCGGTAAGAGAAGAAATTCTCTTTTCTGGGCAAACTCAACACACTAAGTGATGTGCAAAGAGTGCAAGTGTGGAGTGTGAAAAGAGGCATACAATACATCATTCAATAACATGAAGATAAGAACACAATGCATGCAAGTGAGTGTGTGCAACTAGATCTCTTCAAAGAAAGTTAAACTAGTGAGATACCTGTGAAGTGCTCTTAAGAGAGAGATGATGTCCTTGAAGCTTGATCACACTCAAGAGGCCTAAATTACCCTTACAAAGAATAATCCCCAATGTGGTTTGTCAATGAACTAAGCCAATCAAAATATGAGGAACTTACACATTTGGTTGTAACGTGGCCACGGTGAATGGTGACTAGAAGAATGAGAAATTTAGGCACAATCACTAATCAACCAAGTTAAGGCAATACATTCTACACTTAAACATTTAATTTCTCGTGCAACTCCACTTCCAAATACAATATGGCGTCTAGGCATACAATTAGACTCTACGTGCAATCTTTAACTACTCATGTTACCCATTTGAGTAGCATTTACAATTTGCACAAGGCATTTGAAGCATATTTTTCTTTCGTTACATTTTTGCTTCTTTTCTTTTCTTTTCTTTTCATGCCTTTTTACTATGCACATTTTCACAACTCATTACTCTTGCCTAGGTACACGCCATTTATCAAATTAAAGCACAACTTTACCTTCCTAAGCCTCAACAAGATTAACTAAGAGAGGGTTGGCTAAGTGTTTAGGTTGCTTGGGTTATGGATAACGTGGGTGTAGAACGGAAAAGTCTATATGTGTTTGGCTTCAAAATTTGCTTGGGAGCACACATATTACGGGAATGGGAAGTATTTAGGCTTTCTTTTTGAGTGGCTAAAACACATATTGCCTAATATCACTTCAAAGGATCAATCTACCAAGGGAATAAATGTTTCTGTCAAGCAGCCCACATATATGATGCATGTTCAATGACAAATGATGATTTTTGATGTAGTGAGACTATGCATGGTGTTTGAATAGTGTTAACAGATTTGAAAAACATTTTCCCTCAAATATACACGCTTTTGGCTTGTGTTTGTGATCTCACAAGGGAAATCTCCACTATTAGAACAAGGCGCTTGAGCACCGAGTTCCCTAAACTTGGACACTAGAAGATGAGACTAGCCCATGAAGTGCAAGTGAAACCCCTAACGTGACTAAGAGTTATTGAATAAGCACACAAAGCATACACACATTCGCCATAAACACTATGCTCCAGGTATCTCACCAAGCTAAATAAGTTCAAAATTCTGACTAAGCATCAACTTTTTCGAAAATAAGACACAAAAATGACTCAAGACACAAAAGACGACTCAAAAAGGCGTCTACACCCCCAAACCAAAACCCAACATTGTCCTCAATGTTGAAGACATGAGAATACGGCCTAGCGGCATGCACCTAACATGACTCAAACAAACCTAGGCACTAATCAAACACAATCAATGCCCCAACAAAATAAAAATGACTCAAACAAGGGTCACAAAATAAAGGCAATTCATGCAATATATCATTGAAGCAAAAGTCAAGCTTAACATCATGCATTTTGTCAAAATTTACGGAATGGGGCATGAACAACCCCCAAACCGAATTAAACAATATAAAGCACATGCATTCATACTTCCACAAGAGCCTCCGGCTCTTTCATCCACAAATATAATCAATAAATTCAATGTGCAAATATCCACAAAATATAACATTCGAACAAAAATATCCCAACATCACAATTTATTGAATTTAAACAACATAAAACATAAAACTAACTACATGCATCAAAATTATTCAATGGGATGCATTCATGGAGAGGCTAGGATCCTCTAAGGGTGGTTTGACCAAGTTAGGAAATTCCATATTTTTCACTACCCAAATAAATTTAGGTGACTTCATTATCTTTTCCTTTTTCATGTTTCTATATAAGTGCACTTGGTCTTTCCTTACCCATATTTGCTTGACCCTAGGTGGACTCCATCTATTCCTAGGACCTCTAGTTTTCCTATGTTGATTTGGCTTGTAATTTTTAGCCTTAATATGCTCTATCCTAGAACATGCATAGCAAAAGACATTAGAGTTACAGGAACTCCCCTTTGATGAGTTGTCTTGAGGACGTTTGATTTGTTTCACTTGTAATGCCTTGACCTCCGCCTCCTTTTTGCTTAGTGCTACCTTTGCATCCTCTAAGGCATTGGCTTTTTGATTAACCTCCATTTGCATCTTCATTGACTTGTGAGCTATCTCATCTTCAAAATTATTTGATAGCCTCACTAAGTTCTCCAAATCCTTCGATGCGGTACTCTTTTCGGCTTCAAATCTCTCAATTCGTTCTTCCAATTCTTTGTTCTTGTCGGAGACTTCACCATTTGTCTTCTTGAGAGTACCATTGTCAACTCTGAGCATCTTCACTTCAGATAATAGTTTCTTGTTCAACTCTTGGAGATTACTCGCCTTTTCCGTTCCCAAGGCTTCTCTCTCTTGAAGTGCTTCATTCTCTTCCTTCAACACACCCCTTTCCAACACTAGCTCTGTGCTCACGCTCATAAGCTGCTGGTTCATCTTGATCATCCTGTCCATCTCGTCCAGTCTCTTGCTTCACTCCACTTCAAATTCTATTCAGAGCTTATACATGTCTTCTTTTGAGAAATTGGAGGGATCCACCGGTTTGGTTGCTTTATCTTGGAAACAACTCTGATTTACCGGGGTGGACTGCTGGGCGGATTCGAGCATTTGGGTGGCTTTCTCTTCTATGAAGGCTTGAGTTTCTTGTTGAGAAGCTATCATATGCTCAGTCTCCCGCACATGATTCTTCATGAAATTTCTTAGTTGATCTTCAACGGAATTTGACTGGAATGACGAGATGTAGGCATTCTCATTAGGCTCGTAGCTTGACCCTGAATTTTGCCAAAAGGAATCCATGGAGTCCTGAAACAAACAAAAACAAAAACTACCAAAGAAATAAAAAGAAACTAACAAAACTAAAAACAACTAATAAACTAATAATATTAAAACTAATCTAATCACTACAACACACACTGATCCCCGACAGCGGCGCCATTTGATGAGAAGGTTTTTGCCGTCAGAAAACCGTCCTTCAAAACAATTTATAAAACCTATGCGATGCATTCACAAGTAAAAATACAAGTAAAGCGGTAAGCACGGGTGTCGTCCACTGAGATCGGGGTAGCGGTGATAAGATTAGGATTAATATAACTAGTATGCATAAAAGTAAAGTGATGGTGAATGAAGATACAATATAAACTAAATTGTGAAAGCAAATAAAATGGGATGACAATGGAGTGATGAATGAATGATGATGGAACTGCGGAGTTGATGTAATCGTAAGTGAATATTGGGGCAATTGCAACAAACTCTAAATTAAGCACGTTTTGACAAATGTAACCAACCTAGGGTGTATAGTGTTGGTATATATCTATAGCAAGAGGTCAACCTAGGGTGTATAGCGAAGACCTCCTACTAGAGATTAATCCCTCCTAAGCAACCAACAGTGGCTAGTTACTCAATTGGGACTTGTTCCATGAATGCTCATCTATCTAGCTATGGCTCAACCTATTACTAATGTAGCCATCCTAGGATGTATAGTGATGGCTTCCAATTCCCTCACAAGTGGCCAACCTAGGATGTGTAGTGAAGGCCACCCATTTGAGATTGGATGAGGCTTTAGGTTATCAACCGAATTCTACTAGAAGGTTAGTTCTCGTAGAATCACTAAAGTAGCCAACCTAGGGTGTATAGTGGAGGCTTTTAATTCTCTCACAAGTGGCTAACCTAGGATGTATAGTGAAAGCCACTAATTTAAGATTAGATTAAGGGCATGGTTGTAGAGCCGGATTTTCGGAAATCCTTCCATTCAATTGAGCATTAGACAACCTAATTGCCTACTCAAGTAATCCAAATCAATCATGCAAGAGGGTGTATCCAAGCAAATCAATAATGGATATCAATTAAAGCAATGGAATAAAACATGGAGATAGAATAAATATAACACATAGAGTTTATTTACAAAGCCCAAAATCTATCAAACAAATAACATCAACCCCATAGTGGGGTATTTTAGCTACTCATGTTCTATTACAAACAAATAAACTAAGAGAGAGTGTAGAGAGAACCCTTGAAGATTGATCTCCTTCCTTGAAGCTTGAATCCAAGTCTCCTAGTTGCCTTTGATTGAGTAGAGATGGTTTGGATGATATGCAGATGTGTTACTAGCTTAGAATACAAGTGTTGGGAGATATGGTGATCCTTTGGTTCGTTCCCATCCTTTTCTATTTATAGAGGATGGAAAAATAGGTCACTTAAGCTTGAAACAAGAAACTGCCGCGCCCATAGTACGGGTGGAGTGCGGGTGAATTACCCGCACTGTAAAGGTTTTCTTCATCTTCAGTTCTCTGATCTGGGCAACAGTGCGGGTGGAGTGCGGTTGGATTACCTGCACTTTACCCACACTTTACTCGCACTGTACTCGCACTCTGGTGTCAGGTGTAAATCCACTCCTCTGTTTTGAGCAACAGTGCGGGTGGAGTACGGTTGGATTACTCGCACTTTACCCGCACTTTATCTGTCAGGTACGAATCAACTCCTCTGTCTTGAGCATTAGTGCGGGTGAAGTGCGGTTGGATTACCCGTACTTTACCCGCACTTTATCTGTCAGGTACGAATCAGCTCCTCTGTCTTGAGCAATAGTGCGGGTGAAGTGCGGTTGGATGACCTGCACTTAACCCGCACTTTATCTTTCCTTCATGATTCAGGTCCTAGCTGTGGGAAAGAGTGCGGTTGGAGTGCGATTTCGACCCGCACTTGACCCGCACTGTAGAGCTGGTTATGATCCTTTGTCTTTCCTTTTTCCCTTTTTCTGCCGAAACCACTGCAACTGCTTCTAACACCAGAATTACATCTATTGCCTGCAATTAGCACCAACGAGCCTATTAGTAATAAAAGACATAAAATATATAGAAAATACACTCAAGAACGAGACAAAAGAATAGGAATGAGGGCCGAAATATACAACAATTTAGGCACGATCAGGGATCATTCTAACTGACCCAGAAAAAGTCGAATGATGTCAGTGTTTCAGATTCGAGTTTATCACTACCAACAACGAGGCTGAATATGAAGCCTTGTTAGCATTAATGAGAATAGCTGTAAAGCTAGGGGCTGATTTCCTCCTTGCCCAATGTGACTCGCAGCTGGTAGTTAATCAAATAACAGGTCTATACTAGGCCAAAGGGGATAACATGGCAACCTACCTCGAAACAGTCCAGGAGCTATTACCCCACTTCAAAGGTTTCAGGATCGAGCAGATACCTAGGCAGCAGAATCATCGAGCTGACATCCTAGCCAAGATAGCTGCAAGTGGAGGACAAGCACTGCCAAAAGTAGTACCGTTCCAGATAATCACTACATCAAGCATAGTTAAAGGCAAGGAAGTCAACCCCGTGGAATAATTTCCATGCTGGATGGATCCCATCGGGGATTATCTTCAGTCAAGAAAGCTCCCTGAAAACCCTGATCAAGCTCGCAAGGTCAAGAAAACCTCGGTCCGTTACTGCTTGGTAGAGGGGCACCTTTACCGCAGAGGTAGGTCACTCCCCTTGCTTAGATGCCTACGTCCTGATGATGCGAACTGGGCATTGAGAGAAGTACATTCAGGGGATTGTAGAAATCATGCCGGGGGAGAAGCACTAGCTTACCAGGTGCTACACATGGGATATTTCAGGCCAACCTTGCACCATGATACAAGGCAGTTCGTGCAGTCTTGTGAACCATGTCAGAAAATGGCCAACCTGCATCACCTACCTCAAGCACAATTATCTACCATCAGCTCACCATATCGGTTTGCCTTCTAGGGAGTAGATCTGATTGGACCTCTCCGAACTGCGCCTGGTCAGCAGAAGCATGCAATCATGGCTATTGATTATTTCACTAGGTGAGTGGAAGCGGAACCCCTCTCCAGAATTACTGAAGCAAATACGACAGAATTCATCAAGAAAAATGTAGCTTGCCGGTTTGGAACCCCGATGGTCATCATCACGGATCTGGGTAAGCAATTTGATAACGCTAGATTCTGGGAATTCTATGAGAATCTGGGGATTGAGCTTCACTTTGCATCTATAGCACACCCTCAGACTAATTGCCTGGTAGAGGCCATAAATAAAACTATCAAAAGGCTCTTGAAGAAGAAGCTTCAACAGAAGAAAGGGAGATGGGTAGATGAACTCCCAGACGTTCTATGGGCTTACCGCACCACCAAAAGGACTGCTACTAGAGAGACCCCCTACTCACTAGCTTTTGGAGTATAAGATATCCTTTCTATCGAGCATAAGTTCACTTCTTTCCGGGTACAACATTTTAACCCTGATGGGAGTGAAGACAAGCTGAGGGCCAACCTGGACCTCCTAGAGAGGAAACTGGACAGGGTTACAGAAAGGGTAGCAGTTTACCAGAACCGAATTGCTCGTTACTTCAACAAGAGAGTGAGAGCCCGAAGCTTCAAAGAAGGGTACTTGGTTCTCAGGAAGGTTACTCAGATTACCCGGAAGAGGTCGGACCGGGTACTGTCACCTAATTGGGAAGGTCCCTACATAATCAGAATTGTGATCCAATGTGGGGCCTACAAGTTGGACGACAAGAATGGACATCCTGTAGACCACACTTGGAATGCAGATCACCTCAAGAGGTTTTACCCAAAGTCATGCAGTGGAAATCAGCTAGGGTCATCCCGAAACGAATGTTAGAAGATGTTAGTAATCGTGAGTGCTTGTATTCTCTTTTTTGAATCATTAATAAAGAAGGTTTATTTATCCATCTACTTTTGTCTACATTTATCTACATCTATCTACTTTATGTCGCCAATTGAATCCGCCATGATCATCGCCTTAAGACTAGGAGAGCTACATAGCACTCATGATGCCCTAGACCGGATAAAACCCTCTAGGAGGATCGCCTTAAAACAAGAAGAGCTACACAACACTTCTAATCCCCTGAACCAGATTAATCCCTCTAGGAGGATCTCCTCGAGACCAGGATAAGCAGCATGGCATTCCTGATGCCCTGGCCGGGCACTACCCCTCGCTAGGAAGGATCCGGTATGTAAGAGCACAGTTGCCTGATGGATCAGACCTCGGCTGGGCACCACCTCCAGCTGAGAAGGGTCTGAATAATAAGTGCATAGTTGCCAGCCAGATCAAAGCCTTGGCCAGGCACCACCCCCCGCTAAGAAAGACTTGGTGCTAAAGTGGCCTTAGTTGCCTACCAAGATCTTGTTGCCAGTATGATCAACTTATTTTCGCCAATGATCGCCTAAAGACTAGAAAGGACCGTATGGCCTTCCTGCTGCCTTGGCTGGGTGCCACCCCCTGCTAGGAAGAGTCTGGTTAGTAAGGGCATAGTCGCCTGCCAGATAAAGGCCTTAGCCGGGTACTACCCCCTGCTAAGAAAAACTTGGTGCTAAAATGGCTTTGGTAACCTACTAGGATCTTGTTGCCAACACATTCTGCATCATGTTCGCCACTGTACCAAGATTTCTAGCCAGAATGCGAGGTACCCTGATTTGCCAAATTTGTTCGCCAAGGCACCAAAATTCCTACAAACGGGAATGCGAGGTGCCCAGTTTCGCCAGAATATTCACCTAGAGACATAGGTTCCTTGAAACAGGAAGGCTAGGTACTAGGTTATTCGTCGAGGTAATAAGATCCCTACAAACAGGAATGCGAGGCACCCAGATTCACTAGGTTCATTCGCCTACGATACCAATATTCTTAGAACGGGAATACAAGGTATCTAGTTTCGCCATAATATTCGCCATGGTACCAAGATTCCTAAAATAGGATTGCAAGGTACCTAGACTGCAAGATTATTCGCCAGTACGTTCACCCTCATCAAGGAACCAAGATTCCTAGAACTGGAATGCGAGGTACCCAAATTTTACAGATTTTTTCGCTAAAGTACCAGGATCCTCAGAATAATGAGGATCTCTGGTACCTAGGCTTCTTTCAACTAAATCTCTGCCAAGCTACCAAGGTTCCTCGTAATGGAACGCATGGTACCTTGACTCGCTTGCATACAACGGTCACTGACAACGATGAGCCATATTGAGCCTCGGGTAAAGGGTCCCGAGATTCTTCGATGATATCATGGTACCAATCTCCCGCCGTTTCTCTACTTCTCTTCTTATCAGAATCCTAGCGTTGTCGATAATTGATTAAATCAAGTTTTATGCTGGGGATTATTGCTTGAGTTTATGTTACAGCCATAAGCATACATCATAATTCAGTCGACAGATATAGAGGAAAATGGGTTTTTCTTCATTGATAAAATCAGGGAACCCATCCCTTTATTTCAGGATACATATAAGAGAGAAACGAGGCTATCTCCGCTGATCAAATCATGGAACCTAGCCATTATTTCAAACTACATATAAGAAAAAAGAAAGAAAATAACAAGAAATTAAGCTGGAAGTCCGGAAATGCCAGCTTCCTCTTCAACTTCTTGCCTACTTCCCTGATCCACCTACCTAGCTACTTTATTTTCCTCCAAGGCAGATGTCGACGATCCTGCCATGACCCCGAAGGTAGGAACAGAGGCCGTGTTAGAGTCATCGAACATAAGGGGGCGACCTTTAAGCCCTTCATATTGAAGATGCAACTGGATACGAGGCTGCGACTTGCCTAGGTAATGTCTACACCATTGGCAAGGGTGCAGCATCGTGATCCACAGCTCCTCTCGATCCATGGGACCACAACAAGTTATAATTCCTTTGTAATTAAATCTATCTCTCACAGCTCCCTCCACAATACCAAGCATCCTGCTAGTCACAGAACTTACATCTCCTCCTCCTCCCACAGTGTAGACTAACACAAGTATCATTGATCGATCTGCTGGAATTTATTGCTCCACTAAAAGAGTAAAGAGGTAGTATGAGGAACTGTCAGCAGGTAGAGGTATTTATAGAAGGAGAGATCATATATCAGGAACGAGAGGATAAGGTCATTAATGGTACACAACGTTCGATGTATGGGAAAGGACAGCTTCGAAAAGTATGCCCCCCCCCGAAGTTTAATGTTTAAGACAATCGAACCTGTCTTGGATTGACATGTGGAAGAACATTTGAATATAGAGTTCAAACCAAATATTCCAATGCGGGAAATAACAAAAAAGAAGCTTTTTAATCAGGGTAACCACGAAGATATCATGGACAGCGATAATCTCGATTCCCAGGTACCGCGATCCATATCTGACTGATGCCTTGGTACCCCTCCCGGACCAATCACGTTATCAACTATACTAAATCATGGCCCAATAAAGGATGGATCGCCGAGTCTACACCTAGGTACCAGGATTCATCCGAGGACAAGCGTTTATGGAATCGAAATTGCATAAAGGACTCTACTTCAGATTAAGGCGAGGTTAAACTAAATAAATGAACATGCATAAAGCTCGGGGAAAAAGAAAAGAAACAGTTTCATTACTAAAACTGGGGAGCCCATCCCCCAATCACGGGATACAAGAAGATAAAGTTGACTGGGTATAATTAGGTAAAAGATCAAACTAGATCATGTATCCTCCTGCTCCTGATTGGCTGTCTTCTCTCCACCTCCGCCAGTTAGAGCTCATCCCTCTTCAGTGCCAGATGGAACCCCACCTGCTTCCTGGATACCCACCGTAACTAGAAGCTCCACCTGAGACAGATCGCCCCGAAGCTCCCCTGCTGTTGCTTGATCAGAATTTCCTCCAACATCCTTGGTCGAAATAGCCTAACCCTCCACTACCTGGGTAGGGTCGGAAGATGAGATAGGTAGGGCAGATTCTCCATCATCAGTATCTGGCTGATCCCCCACCTCTTTGGAAAACTTTAGCAGAGAAGTAGAAGAGGCAGAAAGGGCAGAAACCCCCCTTCAACTTGAGCCACCCCAGCTTCAGGAGCCTTCAAATTGGGATCTGTTCCAACATTACTTGGTGGAGGAAGGGAGATAGAACTCTAATCTTCACCTCCTGCCACTCCACTTACTCCAGTAACCTGGGAAGATCCAGCCACATCGGAGGGTGCTGCCCCAACAAGTTAAGCAGCCTTTGCCATAATCTCCTGCCGGTTCCAACCCGCGATGACACTCAGGTCAAATGGAGGAGGGAAGGCTAAAGCTACCTGGTAGCGAGCAAAAAAGTAGCCATCCCCGAAGGCAGTGTCTACTTGAGCATCCAAGCTGGCCACACTGTCGCGAATGGACTAAGCTTCTTTCTCCAGCTATGATAATCTTCCCTTAGCGATCTCCATTTCCTCCTTACGGTGAAGGGATCTGAGTATCTCGGTATCCAAAGCAAACTGCATCCTCTTCCTATCAACCTTTGCTTCGTCTGCTTCCTTCTTAGCATTCTTCAGAGACTGATTCAAAGCTTCCATGCCTCTAGTAGCCTTGGCAAGCTCTTTCGTAGACCTCTCAAGCTCAGTAGCAGCACCTCTAACTTGCTCCAAGAGGGAGCCGACCTGCTGACACAATACTACATTAAACTTAAACGCCTGCCAAGAACAAAGCATTAGTCAGGATATCTCCAATACTTAACCAAGATAGAAAACTAAAATGAGACAGCTTACCTCAGCCAGAAGAGTAGATCCCCTTCGAATTAGAAGTTCAGTGGGCATGGCCGTCATGACATCCAAGCTCCCGCTTGGGCAGGAAGCAACAAAGTGGGCCAAGACTTCATCCTGGCTGCTATCCTTTGACCTCAATCGCAGCCTATCCCGAGCTCCCCCTTGGCTAGCCACAGCAGGATCAGAACTCTTCTCGACCGGGTTAGAGCAACCGGTTGCAACAACAGGGGAGGCAGAGGGGGCTGAAACATCAGCATCAATAGCAACTGTAAAATTAACTGGCTCGATAGGTGACGTATCTTGCACTTGACTAGGAGTACCTCGGTATCTCCCCACTCTAGCTGTCAAAGCCTCCAGCGACCTAGCCGAGATTGGAGGAGGGGGAACCGGTGATCCAGATACCCCGGTCTTATCAGATCCAATAGATATGCTAACCCCTGCATCAAGATCAGAACTAGCTGGAAGCTTGACAGGGGAAGTTGGAGGAGAATCAACGGTCTCACCAGCTTGGTTGAGCTCCACCTCAGAAACCGATGGGGATACTGCTAAAACTACAAGGACAGCTAGAGTCAATATCTACAGAATCAATAAAGTAATACAATGAAAGCAAAGTCAGAAACATGTTTACCTGGTTGTGCAATGGAGACTCGGAGGTAGTATTCCACCCTTCCCGCATCGAAAGCATCCAAGGTAGGTTACTACAGATTAACATAATTTCGAGCCATGATGGCCTTCAGTATTTTCTCTGACTCAGTAGAGAATTTGCTCTTCTCCAACACGGGTTTCCCGCTAAAGCAAGTAGGAACTTTGAACTCAGTTCCTCTTATGTGGACTGAATTACCCCACTCGCCTCTGATGATGACCCACTCTTCCTTCTAGGAGGTGTCCTTCTTCATGGCCCCTGGCACCACAAACTGCAGGTTATTCTTGGCACGAGCATAAAATTGCCCCTTTGGACCCGGGGCGTTGGCAGCAATCTGGAACATGTACCCGATCTCACCTAGCCTCGGCTCCCGGTCAATGTTATCTGTATCGCACTGCTCTCTCTACAGCACCAAGAACCCTGGTGTTAGCTGAAGAGGGGCGAGCTGCAGAGCATACAACGCCCTAGGCAAGGTTAGGTGGAGAGGTAGCCTGACTCCACTATCAAAAGGTGCCGTATGAATTGGGAGCTCGCCAAGATTAGAGGTATATACATCATACCCCTTATGAGGTATAGTAATCGTGATATCTTTAGAGACCTTGAAATCCCTCTGCAAGCGCTTGATGGTTTCCGAAGTTACGGTTGAATTTGGGATGGATCTGTACTCATGGGGAAGAGCAAGCATCCTCCCTATGGAGTCCTTGACCTCGCCGGCCCTCTCTCCACCAACCCCAGCGGCTCCTGTTTCTCAGCTTGACTCCCGGTCGACATCAACCGGAGCATCAGGATTGTTCGAAAAGCCCGTCCCGATTACAACATTCTAGTTGGAACGTCGACGTTGAAGGGGAACGTCGTCCCCACTGTTGCTATTGACAGGTGCCCTTTTTCTAGGGGCGAGGCACCTACTGGCCGCCACGTCACCATCAAACAGCTGCTCAATACTGTCCCCGCCCGGTGAAGACATGTTCACAGATTCGAGGTTTAGTTTCTCTGAAAAGGGAAAGTTGAAAGTTTGACGAAGCTAGGTTTTGTCTCTTGAAACTCTTGTTCAGGAAAGTTTGCCTAAGTAAGCACAATGTGAAGAAGCCGGGTTTATATAGAGATAGTTACTTGCAATGGGCAGAGAAGGTAATCAATATCGTGGGACAATCAGGGACGTGGATGGAACAGTTTTGAGAAACGTGCGCCCTCAAAAAATTTCCTTTTTTGAATTTGGCCTACCCTGGTTAGCCACGTGGAAGACTTATTTAAATTAGCGTGCAAAGAAAAGATTCCCTCTTACAAGACTATTGCGAAAAATTCTACAAGTGCTATCCATACTGACTCCAACCCCGACCTGGTACCGGTGTTCAAGTCAGAGGGGACTTCTGTTAATAGGGTTTTCTGACAAGGGACCAAAGGAGAATTTTTTAGACAAAGACTTACCTAGGATGAATCATCATGATATTCCAGGTGACCAGTGAGATCGGTACCACTACTTAGATGGAGCCAATACTTGTGTTAATAGCCAAAATTGGCTAAGAACCAAAGGAAAATTTTCCACCTCCCAGACCTGGTTCCATACCCGAGAGTTTTATCAGGAGACCTCTCAATCCAGAGCCGAACTACGATACCACCCCAGGAACAAGGGCGGTCTCCGGAAAAATCTGGGATAGAGCCCGGACCCGAGAGCTTCCACCAGGAGACCTCTCTATCCAGAGCCGAACTGCAATACCACCCCAAGAACAAGGACGGGCTTCGAAAACATCCTGGATAGAGCCCGGAACGATCAGATCTAGCCCGCATCACCAAAACTAGAAGCTCCCCGAAGTCGAGGTCACCTCGCAAATGCTCCAGAGACTCGTCTGTACCTCGATTGACACAGAAGAATGTCCCTAAAAGGCCGCGAGGTCAGTCGAAGCCACACCTAGCTTCAAAAGGTCAGTCGAGGCCACACCTAGCTTCGAAAAGGTCAAGGGAAGCCAGATCTGGCTCCAAGCTGGATGAAACTTCTCAGATATCAAGGTCAAAATACTAATCAACCTCCCTGGTTGATGCACCACACTATGTCATATCCAACGACCTCTATAAAGGATCATGCTGAAAGGATACGAGGGATACACTGAATCATATCTGGAAACGTTACCTATATGCAGAACAAGTAACAAAATCCAAAAAGGAAACAAACTGATCTCCACCATGATACTCTCAATTCGGATGTTAATTCAAAGTCAATGACATTAACGCGAGAAATCCCGCCCGATAAGGAGGAGACTGAGAAAATCAAGGGAGAATCAGTCTGTTGACCTACAAAAAATGTATAAATAGAAAAGAAAGGAAATGAAAAGAGGAGACTACTATTCGACAGGTATACGACAAACAATCAACCATTCCCTAGAGAGAATTGAGAGCAAAGATAAAAGAATTTCTATATTTGTATACCTTGCACGTTCAATAAAAACATTCTTGCTTTCTTGTCATTTTATAAATCATTGCCATACATACAATAAATCTTGGCCACCACCTACGTGGTAGTGGTCTCGAGGCGTTAACTGAGGTTTCTCATACCGAGTAAAATTTTCGTTAACAATTTCTGGCGCCGTCTGTGGGAAAAAATCCTACACCCAATTAATCAATCATTTGCATTTACATTTTTGTTGTTTTACAGGAACTATGAGGCTCCGCTCCTCCCAAGGTCAACATAGAGTCCCGGAGCAACCTCCGGTGAGGCTAACATGAAAAGCCCCAAGAAAGGGGAGAAAGTCTGGATATAGTAGCCCAGCTCCGATCCAGACAACCAATACGCGGGCTACTGGCCACCCTATAGTGAGCCAGGCAGCGCTCGACCAACAAGCGGCGGCCTTCGTAGAATCCATCCGCGTCCGCCTCTTCGCTGAAGGCATCACGATCCAGCCAACCAACCTGAATGATCAGGGAGAGTCGAGCAGGCTCGAAGCTAGGCCACCTGCTTTCGATCGCCTAGGACCTCCTCTTCCAGAGCCTGCTCGAGATAGATCAGGGCCGCAACGTTCGATCCGGGATAGGCTGGGACCCATGCCCCCAGTTCCAAAAAGACTTTCACAATATCAACCCATGCTAGTTAAGTCTGCCGCAGATGCTTTTACTCGGAAGCCACGAGGGCTATCTCATCCAGCTACATCTAGGAGAACTACACGGGCCCAAGATAAAAAAGTAGACAAACTCCCCGAGTGGATCATGTCCAGGAGGAGGACCGGATCGAAATTGCTAGTTCATCAGAAAGATTCGACAGTGAGGAATATGAGGTTAACTCGAAGAGACCTGGGAACAAGCGACTGAGGGATCCGCTGGCAAAGCTACAAAAAGAGGTCCAACAGATAAGGAAGGGAAAGAGTAAGGAGGACAAAAAGAATTCCCTGAACGAGATGAACGCTCCCTTCACTAGGAGGATCCGGTAAGCAGAGCTCCCCCAAAATTCAAAATGTCAGCAGATAAGTTCTCTGGAACAGAAGATCCTCTAAGCCACCTAGAGAGCTTCGTTCAACAGATGAAGGTCCAGAACACTACCAGAGCAGCTATATGCAGAATGTTTCCAACAACCTTGACCGACTACGCGAAAACCTGGTTCAGGAAATTGCCCGTTGGTAGCGTGGATTCTTTCACGAAATTATCAACAGATTTTTGCTCACAATTCCAAGGAGTCAAACCTCACCCGAAAGATCCCATACACCTCCAATATGTGATCCAGGAACAGAGTGAAACTCTTCGATCGTACGTGGAGCGGTTTCACAAGGAGGTCATACAAATGGGAGTTTTCACTGAAAAAAAAACCCTTGCCAACTTCAGGCGAAACCTCTGGGCAGGAAAGCTTTTCCGTTCCTTCGCCAAAAGACCTCTCGAAACTTACCAGGAGGCCTAGGACCAGGCTCTTGAGCAGGTCGAGATCGACGAACAACTCAAGGTCAAGATGGAACAAGACGACATGAGAACGGTAAAGCGTCTGAAGAAAGAGCTCCCAAATTTGTGCCAGTGCAGAAAACTCAGAATAAACCTCCTAACAGGTCGACCTATCGCCTCCCTGCTCCTCTACATAGGCCAGAAAGATATCCAGCAAAACGAACCCCTCCCCGGGCTTCGCCGCCTCTCAGGACCGTGGCTCCAGTAATGCAAAGGGAAAAAGGGTATGACTACTACACCCCTTTGAATGCTTCCAGGGAAACAGTCTACCTTGCCATACGAGATAAAGGGTTGCTCCCAAAGCCCGCTCCCATGAAGGCCCCAGCTGACAGGAGAAACCGGTACAAATACTGTGACTTCCACGAAGACTTGGGCCACAACACCTCAGAGTGCTATAATTTGAGCAACCAGATTGAGGCCCTGATAAGGGGAGGATGCCTGATTAAGTTCTTACAACAGGTCAGAGATAATATCAGGACTGGAAGGGAGGTACAAGCCGAAATCCATGAGGACGCAGAAAAGAGGAAAGGGGAGTAGGCTAACTTAATGCAACAGATCCAGGTGATACACACTATCAGTGGAGGTCCTACACTGGCTGAGTTTCCAATAATTCCAGAAAAAACCACGCAAGAAAGGTTCCCCGCATTGGAGAAAGCCGAGGGATCTTCGAAGTCAGCCAGAGCCCGACAGAGCCCTCCCAATCAGCTCAGATCGTATTCACCGAAGCAGATGTCTTCAACACTATGCAACCTCATGCTGATCCTATGGTAATCACTATACAGATCACCAACTGTCTGGTCCATCGTGTGCTCGTGGATACAGGCAGCAGTGTAGATATCCTCTTCAATGATACCCTGGAAAAATTGAACTTGAAGCAACGTTGTTACAACAGCTGTACCACTCCGCTTTACGGTTTCACTGGGGACTCGATCATACCAGTGGGGTCAATGATCCTCCCAGTAATCATCGGGATCACCCCGCTCCAACAGAATGTTATGACCGACTTTGTTGTGGTGAACACCCAATCGTCCTACAACACCATCCTTGGGAGACCTTTCTTGTCCTCCTTGAAGGGAGTCTTGTCCATATACCACAACGTCCTGAAATTCCCGGTTGGAACCAAAGTAGGAGAGGTACGCGGAGACCAGCAGGCAACCAGGAAATGCTACGCAGTATCTGCCAGCTCTATAGCCTTAGCGAAATAATGTGTACAGGTGACATTAGTCCAGGAAGACATGGATACGTCCCGAATAACCCAGGAGGAGAAGGAGCCCGCGGAGCATTCCGGGCATCCGGAGAGCGAACCTATCATACCCTATGAGGAAGAACGGAGTGAGGAATGGGCCAGCGGGCAGCCCGTGGACAAACTAGAAGAGATACCCATCAGGAATAACGACCCCTCCAAGGTCGTCAAGGTCGGAGCCACCCTTGATCCAGAAGTAAAAAGAGGACTGATTGACCTTCTTAGGGAATTCAGCGACATCTTTGCCTGGAACCATGATGAAATGTCTGGAATCCCGGCATCATTGGCCATCCACTGACTAGCCGTAGATCCAACAGTCAAGCCCGTCAAGCAGAAGAGGCGTCACTTCAACGCTGATAGGAACGCGGCGGTGCAGGAAGAAGTTAATAAATTGAATAATGCAGGGTTCGTCAGAGAGGTACGTTACCCCGAATGGATCACCAACGTGGTCATGGTCCTGAAGGCGAATGGGAAATGGCGTATGTGTGTCGATTACACAGACCTCAATCGGGCTTGTCGGAAAGACAGTTTTCCTTTACCAAAGATTGACCAGCTGGTTGACTCCACATCCGGAAATAAACTTTTGAGTTTTATGGACGCATTCTCAGGATACAACCAAATTAAAATGCACCCGGCTGACCAAGATAAGACCAGTTTCATTACTGGGCAAGGATTATACTGCTACAAGGTGATGCCGTTTGGTTTGAAGAATGCAAGGGCCACATACCAGCGGCTGGTTAACAAACTATTCAAGCCCGAGATAGGAAGGACGATGGAAGTGTATATCGACGACATGATCACGAAATCCCCAACCACAAAAGGACATCAGGAAGACCTTCGTAAAACCTTCCTTATACTGAGGGAAAACCAGATGCATTTAAACCCCTCCAAATGTGCCTTTGGGGTAACGGCAGGGAAGTTTCTGGGCTTCATGGTTCATGAGAGAGGTATAGAAGCCAACCCAGAAAAAATCAAAGCTATCTTGGACCTGGAATCCCCGACCTCGCTCAAGCAAGTACAAATTCTGACCAGACGGGTGGTGGCACTCAACAGGTTTATCTCTCGCTCCACCGATAAATGTCTCCCTTTCTTCAAGGCCATCAAACAAGGAAAGAACATGAAATGAAGCCAGGAAAGCGAGCAGGCGTTTTAAGCTTTGAAAGAGTACCTAGCAAGCCCCCCATTGTTAGTCAAGCCGGTTCTCGGAGATGAGCTGCAGATCTACCTGGCTGTATCAGAAACTGCAGTAAGCGGGGCTTTGGCTAAGGATTGTAGCGACGGTTTTCAAAGACCCATATACTATGTGAGTCATGCTTTGACCAAATCAGAAAGGAATTACATTCTCCTTGAGAAGCTCGCTTATGCTCTGGTGATCTCAGCGAGGAAACTCCGTCCCTATTTTCAAGCTCACACAATAGTAGTGGTGACAGACCAACCCCTCCGCCAATTCTTGCAAAGACCAGACGTGTCAGGAAGGCTAGTTTTATGTGTAGGGAAAAATTGCTTAAAACCGCAGCGGAAGGCGAAAAAATAATTTTCGTATAGTTTAAAATTTTTCTAAAGATTTGAACCCTAACCCTTTAATTAATTAAACTCAAATATACGGTTAGAGTTAAATACCTCTTGTCGCATGATCCGATTGACTTACGTCGATGGTAATCCGCAAGATCTTCAATCCTAGCACGTACGTGAATCACCTAGGAGCGTGGTCTCCCTTTTTCTTTGAATTGCTTACCTTAGAACGGATGTATGGAATTTCTGATCTTGATCTTCAATAGTAAAACACCAAGAGCCTAAAAAAAAAGTTTCGGTCACTTTTGAATTCACAACCAATATGATTGAAACTCGCGTAACCCTAAATCAAAAGTGTGCACAAAACCTTTTGATGCTAAAGGCTTGTAAGTGCACTATCGAATGAGAACTTATTTTCTTTTTCTCTCTTGGCCGAAAATCTATGTGTATATAGTAGGATTTTTTATTTTCAAAACAAACAAAAATCTCTCTCTATTTTGCTTCTTGGTGGCCGAAAATTCATAACCTTATATTTATAGGTTGGCCGAATTTTCTCCTTCACCAAGTAGGGTTGGCCGAATTCATTGAATAGGAAATCTAGGGTTAGTCAATTTACTTACTTGAAAAGGAATTATCCTTTTCCCTAATTCCTATCAATTCAAGAATCCTAACCCTTGTAGGACTAGTGGTGGCCGAATTCTTTGTATAATAAGGAGTGTATGTGGACTTAATCCTTACCACATTAGGACTCCTATCACTTAAAAGAATTCCAACCCTAATCAAACACATAGTATTTAATTTACTGATCAGGAAAAGATTTTGATTTAAACTATTAATTAATTAAATAATTAATTAATTCCCATTTAATCAAAACAATAAAATAAAATAATATCTTGGGCTATTTTATTTAGCCTTGCCGCCCACACCATATATATTTGGGCCCAATATTATTTTTCTTATTTTATTTAATCCATTAGACTTTAAATAAAAGCCCACATGTGAACCAGACTTATTCTTACTAAAAGAAACAAGCCTACATGTCTCCTTTTAATATATTAATATAATAGTGCAACCCATTAAATAAATAATAGACATATTATATTCTTAATATATTAAATGCAATTCTAGATGGACCCATAAATTGGTCAATTAGAATATATCAAGTGATCCATGCAAGTACGTGTGGATTGCGGATCTTGGCGGGCTATCTAAATTTAAGCTTCAATAGACATAACCTAATCACAATCAACAAATGATTCACTTAGGTCCGATCTATTAATTTTAACTCATTCCACTAAAGAGCTAAAATTGAACTCGTAAATAAAGATAGAATAAGGAGATGTTTCTCATTCATACCCTAGACAATCTTATAGGAGATGGTGTATCCTCGTGAATAATATCAGTAATCGCCAAGAGCTCATAGACCGCCTATAGCTCTCCAAGTTACCATATTTCCTCATATGACCACATTATGAACTTGGATATTTTGACTTGTCCTGAAGCCATGTCTTCAATAATCATTATTGAAAACTCAACGTTGAGATTTAATATCCAATACCTCAAAACATCCATATGATGATATTATACTCTCATTTAATAAATGGAGCCACGATGTCCATATATATAAATAAAGTCCTCTATCGATTAACAAATGAATACCACCAAACTATCGAGGATAGATTATGCTATATAATCGTACTCATTGATAGCTCAAATGATAACACTTGCAACCATAAGTCCATCATTTATCTCAGGATTTAGATAGAATCTCCGATTGTCTTGATAATGAGAAGACTTATATCTAGTGATGGTTCTAGATAAAGTATTTCATTGTGATCCAGTTCAATGCACCCAGTGCACTAGATTCTTTTACTCGAAAACCTTTCGATGATTTTAGACTCATCATAACTCATTTGATCCCACTCAAATGCTAGTAAAAGAATTCTACAACTTTATCAAGATAGAGGTGCCCAACCTTTAACTTAAGTTGTGAACGTTATTCAAGACTAACTAAAGAATTGTGTCTACCTCATACATATCCGAATGTACATACAATTCTTCATATCTCATAGTCTTTTGACCTTATGATTATTTACCTTGACAATTATAATTATAAATGCTATAAGATTATGCAGAATCAGAAATCACTTTATTTATATGAAAAGATTGTCAATTACAATATTACACTCTTGCTATTGAGCATAATCCTAACAATCTCCCACCTGCGCTATAGCAAATGTGTCATATCTCTCATTCCCATGTTCTCTAGGTGCCCATCAAAACTCTTCTGAGGTAGAGCCTTTGTGAAGGGATCTGCTAGATTTTCTGCCGACGCGATTTTGGTAATCGTCACTTCTCCCCTATGAACAATCTCCCTTAAAAGATGATACTTTCTTTCAATGTGTTTTCCTCTCTTATGACTTTTTGGTTCTTTCGAATTAGCCACTGCTCCACTGTTGTCACAGTAGATAATGATCTGCTTATTTGCGCTAGGAACTACTTCTAAGTCAATCAAGAATTGGTGAAGCCAAACAGCCTCCTTGGCAGCTTCGCATGCAGCTACATACTCTGCTTCCATGGTGGAGTCAGCAATACAAGATTGCTTGATACTCCTCCAAATGACTGCTCCTCCTCCAAGAGTAAACACAGATCCTAATGTGGATTTTCTAGAGTCAGAATCCGATTGGAAATCATAATCTGTATACCAAACGGGGATTAAATCCCCTCCAGAGTATACAAGCATATTATCTTTCGTTCTCCTAAGATACTTGAAAATATGCTTGACTGCCGTCCAGTGATCAGGACCAGGTTTCGATTGAAACCTGCTAACTATGCCAACAGCAAAACAAATATCTGGTCTAGTATAGAGCATTGCATACATGAGACTTCCAACTGCCGAGGCATATGGAATTCTACTCATGAATTGCTCTTCATGATCATTCTTAGGAACTTGTTCCTTAGAAAGTTTGATTCCATGCCTAAAAGGTAACATACCTTTCTTGGAATCTTGCATGGAAAACCTAGACAAGATTTTGTCTATGTATGAAGCTTGGGATAGTGCAATCGTTTTATTCTTTCTATCCCTTATTACTTGGATACCTAGAATAAAACTTGCTTCTCCTAAGTCCTTCATATCAAATTGTTTTGCTAACCATTCTTTTACTGATGTCAATACTCCCACATCGTTTCCAATGAGTAATATATCATCTACGTAAAGAATAAGGAAAACCAACTTGTCACTTTTGATCCTTTTGTATACACAAGGTTATTCAAGGTTCTGTAAAAATCCAAAACCTTTTACAGCTTAGTCGAACCTTATGTTCCAGGATCTGGATGCTTGCTTTAATCCATAAATTGATTTCTGCAACTTGCATACCTTTTCCATTTTGCCCTTTTCAATGAATCCTTCTGGTTGCATCATATAGATGCTTTCGTCAAGACTTCCATTAAGGAAAGTTGTCTTGACGTCCATTTGCCAAATCTCTGAATCTAAAGATGCTGCAATAGATAAGAGTATCCTAATGGATTTAAGCATGGCCACAGGAGAGAAGGTTTCCTCGTAATCGATACCTTCTTTCTGTGTGTAACCTTTAGATAGCAATCTAGCTTTAAAAGTTTCCACCTTTCCATCCATACCTCTTTTCCTCTTGTATACCCACTTGCACCCAATGGGTTTTATCCCTTTAGGCAAGTCTACAAGGGACCAGACTTTGTTATCGAACATGGATTCAATCTCAGATTGCATTGCCTTTTGCCAATGGTGACAATCAACATCCTCCATTGCTTTCCTTGTACGTGTAGGAATCATCGTCGTCCGGGAGATTCTCAACAGATTCTCCTAGACCGATATATCTTTCGGGTTGTGTTCTAACCCTCCCACTACGACAAGGAATGGTAGGTTGTTGATCTTGTGGTGGAGTGGAACTTACAATTGGGCTGGGTTGTGAAACCTCTTATGGAATTGTATCTCCTGACATCTCATTCAGGACAATTCTACTTTTGGGCAAAAAATCATTCATATAGTCCTTTTCCAGAAATGTAGCATTTGTTAAAACAAACACTTTTAGATCTGAAGGACTATAGAAATAATATCCTTTAGTTCCTTTTGGATACCCAACAAATATGCATGTTTCCGAACGGGACTCCATCTTTTCTGTCTTTCCTTTTAACACATGTGCAGGATAACCAAATATCCTTATGTGTTGTAAACTAGGCTTTCGCCTAGTCCACAACTTATATGGTGTTCCAGGAACCGACTTCGATGGTACCACGTTTAGAATATATATTGCAGTTTGTAGAGCATATCCCCAAAAAGAAATAGGAAGTGTTGAATAACTCAACATAGACCTAACCATGTTCAAAAGAGTTCTACTTCTCCTTTCTACTACCCCATTTTGTTGAGGTGTACCTGGTGCAGAAAACTGAGAAACTATACCATTATCAATAAGATATTGCTGAAACTCACCAGATAGATATTCTCCACCACGATCAGATCTCAAGATTTTTATGCGTTTCTCAAGCTGATTTTCTACTTCAGCTTTGAATGCTTTGAACATGTCAAAAGCATCCGACTTATGTCTCATGAGATACACATAACCAAATCTTGAGTAATCATCTGTGAAGGTGATGAAGTACTCATTTCCATCTTTAGCTTGAATGCTCACAGGACCACATACATTAGTGTGTATTAGTCCTAAACATTCAGTGGCTCTTGCACCTTTGGTATTGAATGGCCTTTTGGTCATTTTACCTTCCAAACAAGATTCATAAGTTGGTAGATCATCAACCTTTAAGTCACGTAAAGGTCCGTCACATACCAATCTTTTAATCCTATTAAGGTTAATGTGACCTAGGCGTAAATGCCAAAGGTAGGTTTCATCTTTTGATAATTTTACTCTTTTATGATTAGGTTCCGTTATTTCTGTGTCTAACGAGTGAGAGATATTTCTATGCAAAAAGAATAGACTGTTTTCCAATGTACCTTTGAAAACAATTTTGTCATTCTTACTAATAATAAAAGCTTTATTTAAAGTAACCGAATATCCAAATTTATTTAAACAAGAAACTGAAATTAAATTCCTCTTGAATTGAGGTACATAATAAATGTCTATTAAATCTAAATGCCTACTAGAATCTATAATAACTCTAATATCTCCCACTGCACTTGCAGACACTAACGATCCGTTGCCCAAGCGCAAATTGATTTTGTTCTTATTCAGCCTTCTCCTTTCTTGGAACTCCTGTAAGGAATAACAAACATGATTAGTGGCTCTAGAGTCTATGATCCAAGAATCTGGAGAATCTGCCAGAAAACATGTTTCAAGATAATTAATATTACCTTCTTCCTTCTTGTTCTAGGACTTTGGGCAATTTCTTTTCCAATGTCCCTTTTCACCACAAAGGAAGCATTTCCCTTTGATCTTGGTTACTTTCTTGGTCTCCTTCTTGGTAGTCCCAAGTTGCTTTTTCTTCTGTTGTTTCTTGACCTTCTGACAGGTCTTAACAGTAGCAACTTTACTAACCATAAGAATCTCTTGACCTTTGCTTTTCACAAGGATCTTTTCAACGCTTTGAACATCTTGCATCAGGCCCTGCAAGGTGTATTCCTTTTTGTTCAAGGTGTAGTCCAACTTGAACTGATCAAAGGAATTTGATAGTGAGTTGACAACCATGTCAATTTTGGTCTCACCATCTATCTCAGCGCCATTTAATTCTGCAATATTTAGATGTGCTATGACTTTCATCATGCGATCTTTCACAACCTGTCCAGGTTTCATCCTAAGATTCATAAAAGCAGTCACCACCTCTCTCTTAGTCGTCCTGGACCTCATAGCAAACATCTCTTCCAAAGACATCATAATATCAGCAGCAGACCCCATTCCTTCATGCTGCTATTGCAACACGTCGGAGATAGTAGCCATAATGTAACATTTGGCCATATCATCTGAGGTCTTCCACTGCTCATACTCATCTCTTTGCAAAATACTTGATTCATTATTAGGAGGAGGTGGTTTAGGAGTAGTTAGAACAAACTTATGTTTTTCACTTTGCAGCAACAACCCAATTTTCATTTTCCATGTGACATAATTATCTCCAGTTAAAGTGTTATCTTTCAGGATGTTCATAAGTGATGGGGTCATGATTTCTAAATAAAACAAAAAGCATATATAAGTAAATAATCATGATAAAGCACTTTCGAATATTTATCTTGAATTAATTAAATAACTCAATCGTGAAAAATTCAACGGTGATCCAACACCCATAAATGTTACGCCTCCTTCGGGAGTTCGCACCATTTACTAGTTAGACTAGGTCCCACCTAATTATTAACATAACAACCAGCGTTTTCAATTTTAGCCTTGCAATTTTATTAACAAGAACTCTCAGGAGGATATTAATAAAATTATATTGAGTGTGTTACCAAGATATCGACCCTCAATTTTCTCTCACGAAAATCCCTCCTCTGGGAGTAGATCTCGTTTGAGTCAATTGTCTAGTCTATCCTTGTAAGGAAGTATTTTACTAAATTCCATTTATGGACGCCCCTCGAGGGGATTACCAATAAATAATAAAGCTCAACTAACCTTGGAGGCCATAGGTGTTCTAACACACCTTCTCCCACTTAATTATTTAAGGCGTGTGATTAAATTCCAAAGAATGATTTTACCAAGTTATCTAGATGCCAATTAGACACCTAAATCATTCAATGCATGTTCATACCAAAAGAGATATATGAGTGGCACTCCTATTCTATATGACATATTATCATACAATAACAAATATTGTAATATTTATACATAAAAATAAATAGCCACAATTTTGGTCCATCATAGAAAAGCATGTAAATTACAATTGTACGGAATACAAAAAACTCCTTTCTTGGCGAACAAGACTTCAAGCGACCATCTCGCGCAAGTAACTCGCGCGCCCGAAGATCACCAAGCAGCCCATGCACACGCCTAGCCTATGCAAGGGCATGAGCTGCCGCATGGCCAGCCCATGCATGGGTCGCGCACGCTGCTGCACCGCAACAAGCGCAGCTGCACGCTTGGTTGCGTGCACGCTTGTTGTCTCGGTGCGCGCGGGTGCCAAGCTCGGTTTCGGTGCTCCAATTTCTTCAAATCTTCGAGTCTTTGAATCTTGAATATATTACAACTTATTTTATACAATAAAATACTGCAGAATATTTATTTTTATTTTTATTTAAACTACTGCAGTATTTGTTTTTTACAAATAAAAAACTGCACTTATTTTAATACAATAAAAAACTGCACTAAATTTTAATACAATAAAAAACTGCAGTATTTTTACAATAAAATTAATAAGAACTTAGCAGCTACCTAGAAGGAATTATGGCGATAATAGACCACCCTTCTTGTTACAATTCCAAAACAAAAAATACATTGAAATTCTAGGACCAAAATCGAGCAATAACAATTCACTTTATAACAACATATATAAATCCATACATTCCACATGTAATTATATATGCGAATACCTAGAGTGCCCTCTCTTTCTAAAACATGCATAATCACAATAAAAAGAAATAGATTCACGTATATATATATATATATATATGTTAATTGATTAAGGGTACAACCAGGCTCTGATACCAATTGTAGGGAAAAATTGCTTAAAACCGCAGCGGAAGGCAAAAAAATAATTTTCGTATAGTTTAAAATTTTTCTAAAGATTAGAACCTTAACCCTTTCATTAATTAAACTCAAATATACGGTTAGAGTTAAAAACTGTAGGGAAAAATCGATATAAAACGCAGCGGAAGAAACGAAAAATAGATTTCGTATGGTTTTAAAATTTTTCTCAAAGTTGAACCTTAACCTTTTAATTAATTAAACTCAAATATATACGGTTAGAGTTAAATACCTCTTGACGCGTGATCCGATTGACTTACGTCGATTGGTAATCCGCAAAATCTTTTCCGATGCCCGTGAACAGTACCCGCGTGAACAGTGATCGTGAACAGTACGTGCGTGAACAATGATCGTGAACAGTACCCCCGTGAACAGTGACCGTGAGCAGTACCACGAGATCTTCCAATCCGAACACGTACGTGAATCACCTAGGAGCGATGTCTCCCTTTTTCTTTGAATTGCAAACCTGAGAATAGATGAACAAAGTTTTCTTTTTCTTTTGTTAGTCACAAAACAATCAAAAGAAGACAAAAATTATTCCGGTCACTTTTGAGTTCTCAATCTAATGATCGAAACTCGCGTGAACCTAATTCGATGTTGTACACACAAGCTTATTGATGAACAAGCAATCAGTGTACTATCAAAGAATAATCTATTCTCTCTTTTATATTTAGTAGAATAAAAATTATCCTTTTCTATGAATTGAGAAGAAGAAGAAAAATTGAATCATTCAATCAACTATGGTGGCCGAATTCTATATGTGGTATTATAAAGGTGGCTGAAATTTTGCTTCCTCTTCTATTTAGGATTGCCGAAATCTTCCTCTAAATGGACTAGGGTTGCCGCAAATCACATACCAAAAACAATTTGTGTTGCACCCTAATTTCCATCAACCTTTAGACTTCAAAACCTAATCCAACTCATAGATATTTTTATTCTTTTATTGACTAAATAAAAAGACTTCTTATTTGATTAAATAAATAAAATTAATAATTTATTTTCTTATCAAACAAGTCTTTTACTTTTAATATACTACTACCAATAGTATAACTTTAGGAAATATATTTCCTGATCAGAAAAAGATTTGTTTCTTAATTAAACAATTAATTAATAAATTAACTAATTCTTATTTAATTAAAACAATGAAACAAAATAATATATTAGGTTAATATATACACCTTGCCGCCCCACTTATATAAATGGGCCATATATTATTTTCTTATTTCATTTAATCCATTGGACTTTAAATAAAAGCCCACATGTGAACCAGACCCATTCTTACTAAAAGAAACAAGCTCACATGTCTCCTTTTAATATATTAATATAATAGTGCAGCCCATTAATTAAATAATAGACATATTATATTCTTGATATATTAAAAACAATTCTAGATGGACCCTTAAATCGGCCCGGTAGAATATATCAAGTGATCCATGCAAATACGTGTGGATTAGGGATCTTGGCGGGCTATCTAAATTTAAGCTTCAATGGACACAACCTAATCACAATCAACAAATGATTCACTTAGGTCCAATCTATTAATTTTAACTCATTCCACTAAAGAGCTAACATTGAACTCTTAAATAAAGATAGAATAAGGAGATGTTTCTCATTAATACCCTAGACAATTATAGGAGATGGTGTATCCTCGTGAATAATATCAGTAATCGCCAAGAGCTCATAGACCGCTTATAGCTCTCCAAGTTACCATATTTCCTCATATGACCACATTTCGAACTTGAATACTTTGACTGGTCCAGAAGCCATGTTTTCAATAATCATTATTGAAAACTCAACGTTGAGATTTAATATCCAATACCTCAAAACATCCATATGATGATATTATACTCTCATTTAATAAATGGAGCCACGATGTCCATATCTATAAATGAAGTCCTTTATAGATTAACAAATGTATACCACCAAACTATCGAGGATAGACTATGCTATATAATCGTACTCATTGATAGCTCTAATGATAACACTTGCAACCATAAGTCCATCATTTATCTCAGGATTAAGATAGACTCTCCGATTGTCCTCTTTAATGAAAAGACTTATATCTAGTGACGGTTCTAGATGAAGTATTTCATTGTGATCCAGTTCAATGCACCTAGTGCACTAGATTCTTTTACTCGAAAACCTTTCGATGATTTTAGACTCATCATATTCATTTGATCCCACTCAAATGCTAGTAAAAGAATTCTACAACTTTAACAAGATAGACGTGCCCAACCTTTAACTTAAGTTGTGAACGTTATTCAAGACTAACTAAAGAATTGTGTCTACCTCATACATATCCGGATGTATGAACAATTCTTCATGTCTCATAGTCTTTTGACCTTATGATTATTTACCTTGACAATTATAATAATAAATGCTATAAGTAATTGTAAGAATCAGAATTCACTTTATTAATATGAGAAGATTGTCAATTACAATATTACACTCTTGCCATTGAGCATAATCCTAACAATCTCCCACTTGCTCTACAGCAAGTGTGTCATATCTCTCATTCCCATGTTCTCTAGATGTCCATCAAAGCTCTTCTGAGGTAGAGCCTTTGTGAAAGGATCCGCTAGATTTTTTGCTGACACGATTTTGGTGATCGTCACGTCTCCCCTATGAACAATTTCCCTTAAAAGATGATACTTTCTTTCAATGTGTTTTCCTCTCTTATGACTTCTTGGTTCTTTTGAATTAGCCACTGCTCCACTGTTGTCACAGTAGATAGTGATCTGCTTATTTGCGCTAGGAACTACTTCAAAGTCAATAAAGAATTGACGAAGCCAAACAGCCTCCTTGGCAGCTTCGCATGCAGCTACATACTCTGCTTCCATGGTGGAGTCAGCAATACAAGATTGCTTGATACTCCTCCAAATGACTGCTCCTCCTCCAAGAGTAAACACAAATCCTGATGTGGATTTTCTAGAGTCAGAATCCGATTGGAAATCAGAATCTGTATACCAAACGAGGATTAAATCCCCTCCAGAGTATACAAGCATATTATCTTTCGTTCTCCTAAGATACTTGAAAATATGCTTGACGGCCATCCAATGATCAGGACCAGGTTTCGATTGAAACCTGCTAACTATGCCAACAGCAAAACAAATATCTGGTCTAGTACAGAGCATTGCATACATGAGACTTCCAACTGCCGAGGCATATGGAACTCTACTCATGAATTGCTCTTCATGCATATTCTTAGGTGCTTGACCCTTAGAAAGTTTGATTCCATGTCTAAAAGGTAACATACCTTTCTTGGAATCTTGCATGGTGAATCTAGACAAGATTTTATCAATGTATGAAGCTTGGGATAATGCAATCGTTCTATTCTTTCTATCCATTATTACTTGGATACCAAGAATATAACTTGCTTCTCCTAAGTCCTTCATATCAAATTGTTTTGCTAACCATTCTTTCACTGATGTCAATACACCTACATCGTTTCCAATGAGTAGTATATCATCAACATAAAGAATGAGGAAAACCAACTTGTCACCTTTGATCCTCTTGTATACACAAGGTTCGTCAGGGTTTTGAATAAATACAAAACCCTTTACAACTTGATCGAACCTTATGTTCCAGGATCTGGATGCTTGCTTTAGTCCATATATGGACTTTTGCAACTTTCATACTCTTTCTTCTTGGCCTTTTTCAATGAATCCCTCTGGTTGCATCATGTAGATGCTCTCGTCAAGACTTCCATTAAGGAAAGCTGTCTTGATGTCCATTTGCCAAATCTCTAAATCTAAAGATGCTTCAATGGATAAGAGTATCCTAATGGATTTAAGCATGGCCACAGGAGAGAAGGTTTCCTCGTAATCGATACCTTCTTTCTGTGTGTAACCTTTAGATACCAATCTAGCTTTAAAAGTTTCCACCTTTCCATCCATACCTCTTTTCCTCTTGTATACCCACTTGCACCCAATGGGTTTTATCCCTTTAGGCAAGTCTACAAGGGACCAGACTTTGTTATCGAACATGGATTCAATCTCAGATTGCATTGCCTTTTGCCAATGGTGACAATCAACATCCTCCATCGCTTCATTGTACGTGTAGGGATCATCGTCGTCCGGGAGATTCTCAACAGATTCTCTTAGACCGATATATCTTTCGGGTTGTGTTCTAACCCTCCCACTACGACGAGGAATGGTAGGTTGTTGATCTTGTGGTGGAGTGGAACTTACAATTTGGCTGGGTTGTGAAACCTCTTGTGGAATTGTATCTCCTGACATCTCATTCAGAACAATTCTACTTTTGGGCACAAAATTATTCATATAGTCCTTTTCTAGAAATGAAGCATTTGTTGAAACAAATACTTTTAGATCAGAAGGACTATAGAAATAATATCCTTTAGTTCCTTTTGGATACCCAACAAATATGCATGTTTCCGAATGGGACTCCATCTTTTCTGTCTTTCCTTTCAACACATGTGCAGGACAACCAAATATCCTCATGTGTTGTAAACTAGGCTTTCGCCCAGTTCACAATTCATGTGGGGTTTTAGGGACAGATTTAGATGGTACATCGTTTAGAATATATATTGCTGTTTGTAGAGCATATACCCAAACAGAAATAGGAAGTGTTGAATAACTCAACATTGATCTAACCATCTCTAAAAGTGTCCTATTTCTCGTTTCTGCTACCCCATTTTGTTGAGGTGTACCTGGTGCAGAAAGCTGAGAAACTATCCCATTATCAATAAGATATTGCTGAAACTCTCCAGATAGATATTCTCCACCACGATCAGAACTCAAGATTTTTATATGTTTCTCAAGCTGATTTTCTACTTCAGCTTTGAATGCTTTGAACATATCAAATGCATCCGACTTATGTCTCATGAGATACACGTAATCAAATCTTGAGTAATCATCTATGAAGGTGATGAAGTACTCATATCCACCTCTAGCTTGAATGCTCATAGGACAACATACATCAGTGTGTACTAGTCCTAAACATTCAGTGGCTCTTGCACCTTTGGTATTGAACGGCCTTTTGGTCATTTTACCTTCCAAACAAGATTCACAAGTTGGTAGATCATCAACCTTTAAGTCACTTAAAGGTCCGTCTCATACCAATCTTTTAATCCTATTAAGGTTAATGTGACCTATGCGTAAATGCCAAAGATAGGTTTCATCTTTTGATAATTTTACTCTTTTATGATTAGGTTCCGTTATTTCTGTGTCTAACGAGTGAGAGATATTTCTATGCAAAAAGAATAAACCGTTTTCCAATGTACCTTTGCAAACAACTTTGTCATTCTTACTAACAATAAAAGTTTTATTAAAAGTAACCGAATATCCAAACTTATTTAAACAAGAAACTGCAATTAAATTCCTCTTGAATTGAGGTACATAATAAACGTCTATTAAATCTAAATGCCTACTAGAATCTAAAATAACTCTAATATCTCCCACTGCACTTGCAGACACTAACGTTCCGTTGCCCAAGCGCAAATTGACTTCATCTTCATTCAACCTTCTCTTTTCCTGAAACCCCTACAAGGAATAACAAACATGATTAGTGGCTCCAGAGTCTATGATCCAAGAATCTGGAGAATCTGCCAGAAAACATGTTTCTAGATAATTAACATTACCTTCTTCCTTCTTTTTCTGGGACTTTGGGCAATCTCTTTTCCAATGTCCCAATTCTCCACAAAGGAAGCATTTCCCTTTGATCTTGGTTACTTTCTTGGTTTCCTTCTTGGTAGGCCAAAGTTGCTTTTTCTTCTGTTGTTTCTTGCTCTTCTTACGGGTCTTAACAGTAGCAACTTTACCAACCAAATGAATCTCTTGACCTTTGTTTTTCACAAGGATCTTTTCAGCGCTTTGAACATCTTACATCAGGCCCTACAAGGTGTATTCCTTTTTGTTCAAGGTGTAGTCCAACTTGAACCGATCAAAGGAATCGGACAGTGAGTTAACTACCATATCAATTTTGGTCTCACCATCAATCTCAGCACCATTTAGTTCAGCAATATTGAGATGTGCTATGACTTTCATCATGTGATCTTTCACAGATTGTCCAGGTTTCATCCTAAGATTCATAAAAGCAGTCACTGCCTCTCTCTTAGTCGTCCTAGACCTCATAGCAAATATTTCCTCTAGAGATATCATTATATCAGCAGCGGACTCCATTCCTTCATGGTGCTGTTGCAACACGTCGAAGATAGTGGCCATAATGTAACATTTTGCCATATCATCAGAAGTCTTCCACTGCTCAAACTCATCTCTTTGCATCACATTAGATTCATTATTAGGAAAGGGTGGTTTAGGAGTGGTCAGAACAAACTTATGTTTTTCACTTTGCAGCAACAACCCAATTTTCCTTTTCCATGTTACGTAGTTATCTCCAGTTAAGGTGTTATCTTTCAGGATGTTCATAAGTGATGGGGTCATGATTTCTGTTTAAAACAAAAACATATATAAGTAAATAATCATGATAATAGCACTTTTAAAAATTTATCTTGAATTAAAATAAATAATTCAATCATAAAAATTCAACGGTGATCCAACACCCATAAATATTACGCCTCCTTTGGGAGTTCGCACTATTTACTAGTTAGACTAGGTCCCACCTAATTGTTAACATAATAACCAGCATTTTTAATTTTAGCCTTGTAATTTTTATTAACAAGAACTCTTGGGAGGATATTAATAAAATTACATTGAGTGTGTTACCAAGATATCGACCCTCAATTTTCTCTCACGAAAATCCCTCCTTGGGGAGTACATTTTGTTTAAGTCAATTGTCTAGTCTATCCTTGTAAGGAAGTACATTGTTAAATTCCATTTATGGACGCCCCTTGGGGGGATTACCAAAAGTAATAAAACTCAACTAATCTTGGAGGCCATAGGCGTTCTTGCACACCTTCTCCCACTCAATTATTTAAGGCGTGTGATTAAATCCCAAAGAATGATTTTTACCAAGTTATCTAGATGCCAATTAGATACCTAAATCATTCAATGCATGTTCATACCAAAAGAGATATATGAGTGGCACTCCTATTCTAAAATGTCATGTTATCATACAACAACAAATATTGTAATATTTAAGTAAAAATTAAATAGCAACAATTTTGGCCCATCCTAGAAAAGCAAGTAAATTACAATTGTTAGGAATACAAGATCTTCAGGTGGCCATCAACCATACGCTCATCCCTCGGCCTCCTCCCATGGACGTACACAGCCCACAACCCCACAAAGGGGCTGCCTTGCACAGCCCATAAGGCCACACAAGGCTGCCATGCGCAGCCCACCAAGGATTGGGCTTGCCATGCGCAGCCCAATCCAGTCCCAGGGTGCGCACGGTGCTCGTTCTCGGTTCCGGTTGCTTCGTTTTTCTTCGTGTCTTCGAATTTTCAATACCCGAATACATGACATCATATTACGAATAAATTACTGCAGCAAATTTTTTATTTTTTTTATTTTACTGCAGTAAAATTTACAAAAAAAAAATACTGCACCTGATTACAAAAAAAAATACTGCACTTATTTTACATACAAAAAAAAAAAAAACCCTAGCAACTACCAAGAATGAATTATGGCGATAATAGACCACCCTTCTTGTTACAAATCCAAAACAAAAATTACATTGAAATTATAGGACCAAAATCAAGCAATAACAATTCACTTTATAAAACATATATAAATCCATACATTCAACATGTAATTATATATGCGAATACCTAGAGTGTCATCTCTTTCTAAAACATGTATAATCACAATAAAAAAGAAATAGATTCACGTATATATACGTTAATTAATTAAAAGGTACAACCAAGGCTTTGATACCAATTGTAGGGAAAAATCGATATAAAACGCAGCGGAAGAAACGAAAAATAGATTTCGTATGGTTTTAAAATTTTTCTCAAAGTTGAACCTTAACCTTTTAATTAATTAAACTCAAATATATACGGTTAGAGTTAAATACCTCTTGACGCGTGATCCGATTGACTTACGTCGATTGGTAATCCGCAAAATCTTTTCCGATGCCCGTGAACAGTACCCGCGTGAACAGTGATCGTGAACAGTACCCCCGGGAACAGTGATCGTGAACAGTACCGCGAGATCTTCCAATCCGAACATGTACGTGAATCACCTAGGAGCGTGGTCTCCCTTTTTCTTTGAATTGCAAACCTGAGAATGGATGAACAAAGTTTTCTTTTTCTTTTGTTAGTCACAAAACAATCAAAAGAAGACAAAAATTATTCCGGTCACTTTTGAGTTCTCAATCTAATGATCGAAACTCGCGTGAACCTAATTCGATGTTGTACACATAAGCTTATTGATGAACAAGCAATCAATGTACTATCAAAGAATAATCTCTTCTCTCTTTTACGATTAGTAGAATAAAAATTATCCTTTTCTATGAATTGAGAAGAAGAAGAAAAATTGAATCATTCAATCAACTATATTGGCCGAATTCTATATGTGGTATTATATAGGTGGCCGAAATTTTGCTTCCTCTTCAATTTAGGATTGACGAAATCTTCCTCTAAATGGACTAGGGTTGCCGCAAATCACATACCAAAAAGAGTTTGTGTTGCACCATAATTTCCATCAACCTTTAGACTTCAAAACCTAATCCAACTCATAGATATTTTTATTCTTTTGTTGACTAAATAGAAAGACTTCTTATTTGATTAAATAAATAAAATTAATTATTTATTTTCTTATCAAACAAGTCTTTTACTTTTAATATACTACTACCAATAGTATAACTTTAGGAAATATATTTCCTGATCAGAAAAAAAATTGTTTCTTAATTAAACAATTAATTAATAAATTAACTAATTCTTATTTAATTAAAACAATGAAACAAAATAATATATTAGGTTAATATATACACCTTGCCGCCCCACTTATATAAATGGGCCATATATTATTTTCTTTTTTCATTTAATCCATTGGACTTTAAATAAAAGCCCACATGTGAACCAGACCTATTCTTACTAAAAGAAACAAGCCCACATGTCTCCTTTTAATATATTAATATAATAGTGCAGCCCATTAATTAAATAATAAACATATTATATTCTTGATATATTAAAAACAATTCTAGATGGACCCTTAAATCGGCCCGGTAGAATATATCAAGTGATCCATGCAAATACGTGTGGATTGGGGATCTTGGCGGGCTATCTAAATTTAAGTTTCAATAGACACAACCTAATCACAATCAACAAATGATTCACTTAGGTCCAATCTATTAATTTTAACTCATTCCACTAAATAGCTAAAATTGAACTCTTAAATAAAGATAGAATAAGGAGATGTTTCTCATTCATACCCTAGACAATCTTAATTGGAGATGGTGTATCCTTGTGAATAATATCAGTAATCGCCAAGAGCTCATAGACCACCTATAGCTCTCCAAGTTACCATATTTCCTTATATGACCACATTTCGAACTTGGATACTTTGACTTGTCCAGAAGCCATGTTTTCAATAATCATTATTGAAAACTCAATGTTGAGATTTAATATCCATTACCTCAAAACATCCATATGATAATATTATACTCTCATTTAATAAATGGAGCCACGATGTCCATATCTATAAATGAAGTCCTCTATCGATTAACAAATGTATACCACCAAACTATCGAGGATAGACTATGCTATATAATCGTACTCATTGATAGCTCTAATGATAACACTTGCAACCATAAGTCCATCATTTATCTCAGGATTAAGATAGACTCTCCGATTGTCCTCTTTAATGAAAAGACTTATATCTAGTGACGGTTCTAGATGAAGTATTTCATTGTGATCCAGTTCAATGCACCTAGTGCACTAGATTCTTTTACTCGAAAACCTTTCGATGATTTTAGACTCATCATATTCATTTGATCCCACTCAAATGCTAGTAAAAGAATTCTACAACTTTAACAAGATAGACGTGCCCAACCTTTAACTTAAGTTGTGAACATTATTCAAGACTAACTAAAGAATTGTGTCTACCTTATACATATCCGGATGTATGAACAATTCTTCATGTCTCATAGTCTTTTGACCTTATGATTATTTACCTTGACAATTATAATAATAAATGCTATAAGTAATTGTAAGAGTCAGAATTCACTTTATTAATATGAGAAGATTGTCAATTACAATATTACACTCTTGCCATTGAGCCTAATCCTAACAAGTAAATAAATAATGGAAATCAATTCAAGCAATGGAATAAAACATAAATATAGAATAAATATAACACATAGAGTTTATTTACAAAGCCCAAATATCCATCAAACAAATAACATCAACCCCATAGTGGGGTATTGTAGCTACTCATGTTATATTACAAACCAGTAAACTAAGAGAGAGTAGAGAGATAACCCTTGAAGATTGATCTCCTTCCTTGAATCTTGAATCCAAGTCTCTTAGTTGCCTTTGATTGAGTTGAGATGGTTTGGATGATAGGGAGATGTGTTTCTAGCTTAAACTACAAGTGTTGGGAGGTATGGTGATGTTTTGGTTCGTTCCCATCCTTTTCTATTTATAGAGGATGGAAAAATAGGTCACTTAAGCTTGAAACCAGAAACTTTTGGGCGCAGAGTGCGGTTGGAGTGCGGGTGAATTACCCGCACTGTACCCGCACTATATGGGTTTTCTTCATCTTCAGTTCTCTGATCTTGGCAACAGTGCGGGTGGAGTGCGGTTGGATTACCCGCACTTTACCCGCACTTTACCCGCACTTTACTCGCACTGTACTCGCACTCTGGTGTCAGGTGTAAATCCACTCCTCTGTCTTGAGCAACATTGCGGGTGGAGTGCGGGTGGATGACCCACACTTTAATGAATCCAACTCTATCTTGACCCGCACTTGACCAGCACTTGACCCGCACTTTATTTGTCAGGTACGAATCAGCTCCTCTGTGTTGAGCAATAGTGTGGGTGGAGTGCGGTTGGAGTGCGGTTGGATGACCGTCACTTTACCCGCACTTTATCTTTACTTCATGATTCAGGTCCCGACTGTGGAAAGGAGTGCGGTTGGAGTGCGGTTGCGACCCGCACTTGACCCGCACTGTAGAGCTACTTATGATCCTTTGTCTTTCCTTTTGCCCCTTTTCTGCCGGAACCACTGCAATTAGCTTCTAACACCAGAATTACATATATTGCCTGCAATTAGCACAACCGAGCCTATTAGACATAAAATATATAGAAAATACACACAAGAACGAGACAAAGGAATAGGAATAAGGGCCGAAATATACAACAATTTAGGCACGATCAATACCTACCTTGGTACTGCCTCGACTTCCACCCGGTACCTATTACCTGGATATATATTCGGAGCCCCTCCAAGGCAGATACCTTACCTGCCAAGCAATATGAGAAGGATCGTAACGACACAAGCACCACTTCATCAAGAAGTAGAACAAGCTCCATCAGACTGGTATACCAGCACCTCAATCTACCAAAAATTTAGAATCAGAGTTTCCCTTCAAGCTCCACGAAGAAGGAAAGTTAACTCCATCGCCAAAATAAAACGCCATTAATAAGACCTAATGGTCAACCAAATCAGAACTTGAATTAGAAATTGATTAACAGGATCAAATCCCGTGCCTTGAGCCCCACACAAATGCCTTTCAGTTCCTAAAAAAGGACTCTCAATAATCCTCATCATCAATACAGCCAGATTTTGAGGAGATTCTTTGGAGAACTAAATATAAAGCTTTGAAGGGTAAAGAAAGGGAGGCTCGAATGTTTTTTATCACCAAAGACAAAGAGACTGATTTACGATGGAATTTCTTCTGAAATTCTCCGAAGCCAGTGAGAGTCCATTGGCGATCGTTGGAAGGACATATCCACTTATAGACATAAACGCTTTCTCCACCTCCACCCTGTGTAAACGAATGAGAAACGAGAGAAGAGTGTATGCTTAGTAACTTTGTTATAGTGTTATTTAATAAAACAGTTCTCTTCTATATCTCCCGGTCCCCTTCGTTTCTCCTCCATCATTTTATTTCTTGCCTTTGATTATAGAAAGGGACCCTGGTACAAAAGATACCTATCCCGCTACTGCTATGGGTAGTGGGCGAGGGTGCAAACCAAAATTTCACTCCCTGAGTGGATTTTTCTGTTAACAAGTCATTTTCCAGAAATTTAGCATTTGTGGAACAAATACTTTAAGATCTGAAGGACTATAGAAATAATATCCTTTGGTTCCTTTTGGATACCCTACAAATATGCATGTTTCTTAAAGGGACTCCATCTTTTCTGTCTTTCCTTTTAACACGTGCGTAGGACATCCAAATATCCTAATGTGTTGTAAAAAAGGCTTTCGCTTAGTCTGCAACTCATGCGGTGTTTAAGGAACTGACTTAGATGGTACATCGTTTAGAATGTACATAGCGGTTTGTAAAGCATATCACCAAAAAAGAATCAGGGAGCATTGAATAACTCAACATAGACCTAACCAAGTCAGAAAGAGTTCTATTTCTCCTTTCTGCCACTCTATTTTGTTGAGGCGTACTTGGCACAGAAAACTGAGAAATTATCCCATTATCAATAAGATATTGCTGAAACTCACCGGATAGATATTCTCTACCACGATCAAACTTTAAGATTTTTATGTGTTTCTTAAGCTGATTTTCTACTTCAGCTTTAAATGCTTTGAATATGTCAAAAGCATCCGACTTATGTCTCATGAGATACACATAGCCAAATCTTGAGTAATCATCCGTCAAAGTGATGAAGTACTCATATCCACCTCTAGCTTGATTGCTCACAGGTCCACACACATCAGTGTGTATCAATCCTAAACATTCAGTGGCTCTTGTGCCTTTGGTTGTGAACGACCTTTTGGTCATCTTACCTTCCAGACAAGATTCACAAGTTGGTAGATCATTGACCTTTAAGTCACTTAAAGGTCCATCACTAACCAATCTTTTGATCCTATCAAGGTTAATATGACCTAAGCGCAAATGCCATAGGTAGGTTTCATCTTTTGATAATTTTACTCTTTTATGATTAGGTTGCGTTGATTCCGTGTCTAACAAGTGAGCAATAATGCTATGCAAATAGAATAAACCTTTTTCCAATGTACCTTTGCAAACAAATTTGTCATTCTTACTAATAATAAATTTAAAAAAAAAGACTAACCGAATATCCAAATTTATTTAAACAAGAAACTAAAATTAAATTCCTCTTGAATTGAGGTACATAATAACGTCTATTAAATCTAAATGCCTACTAGAATCTAAATTAACTCTAATATCTCCCACTGTACAGGCAGACACCAACTCTCCGTTGCCTAAGAGCAATTTGAATTCATTATCATTCAGCCTTTTCCTTTCATGGAACCCCTGTAAGGAATAACAAACATTATTAGTGGCTCCAGAGTCTATGATCCAAGAATCAGCAGAATCTACCAGGAAGCATGTTTCAAGATAATTAATATTACCTTCTGTTAATAGCCAAAATTGGCTAGGGGCCAAAGGGAAATTTTCCACCCTCCAGGCATGGCTCTATGCCAGAGATCATCCACTAGGAGACCATGTTACCCGAAGCTGAGCTACAGCGCTGTCCCGCAGAAACAAAGACGGGCTCCAGAAACATCCGGAATAGAGCCAGGAATGATCAGATCAAGCCCGCGTCACTGAACCTAAAAACAAGAAATCCCCCCGAAGTCAGGATTACCTCGTAATCTCTCCAGAAGCTCGCCAGTACCTCGCTGACATAGTATGGTGTCCGTAGGAGGCCGCACCTAGCTTCAAAAGGTCAAATGAGGATAGACCTAGCTTCTGACTAGATGAAATTCCTTTATATCAGGACTAGAACACTGATCGACCTCGCTACCTGATGTATCCCGCCACATTACATGCCATATTCGACGAACCCTACGGGAAAACAGGCTAGACCTGAAGATACACAGGATCGCACCTAAAGACGTTACATACGTACAGAACAAGTAATAGAGTCTGAGTAGGAAACAAATTAATTTCTACCAAGATATCCTCAACTGAGCAATTAACTCAAAGTCAATGACATTTAAAGATAAAATTCCCGTCCGATAAGGAGGGGAGGAATGAGAAAATCAAGGGGGAATCAATGAGTTTAAACCTATGAAGACATAGTATAAAGGGAGGACTTCCTCCTTCTGAAAGAGGAGACTACTATTCCACAGGCACACAACAAGTACCCAACTACACCATAGAGAAAAGTGAGATCAATTAGAGAGAGTGAGAGATGTATATCACATATTATCAATAGTGGAAGCCTTTTTTGATTCTTTTGAATAGCTAATAATATAGTTGTTTCACTGTCATTTCATCAGGCATTAATATATATATACGTTCTACCTTGGTCATCACCTACGTGGTAATGATCTCGAGGGTGCTAACTGAGATTTATTGCCCCGAGCTAAATTTCTGTTAACACTTTCTGGTGCCGTCTGTGGGGAAAAAGCCTACACCCAGTTAATCAGATCAACTATTTGCATTTACATTTTTGTTATTTTACAGGAACTATGGGGCTCCGCTCTTGCCAAGGCCAACATGGAGTTTCGGAGCAACCCCCAGCGAGGCCTATGCGAAAAGCCCAAAGAAAGGGGAGAAAGTTAGGATATGGCAGTCAAGCTCCGGTCCAAACAACTAATGCGCAGGCTTCTGGCCACCCTATAGTGAGCCAGGCCGCGCTCGACTAACAAGCGGCAGCCTTCGTGGAAATCGTCTGCATCCGCCTGCTCGCTGAAGGCATCACAATCCAGCCAACCAACCTGAATGATCAGGGAGAGCCGAGCAGATTCAGAGCTAGGCAGCCTGCCTTCGATCGCCTGGGACCGCCTCTTTCGGAGCCAGCTCGAGACAGGTATGGGCCCCAACTTTCGATCCGGGATAGGCTAAGACCCATGCCCCCAGTTCAGAAAAGACCTTCACAATATCAACCTAGACGATTTAAGTCCGCCGCAGATGCTTTGACTCGGGAACAACAAGAGCTATCCCACCCAACTGCATCAAGGAGGAACGCCCAGGCCCTAGAGGAGGAGAGTAGACAAACTTCCCAAATGGATCTTGTCCATGAAGGGGACCAAATAGAGGTTGCCGGTTCATCAGAGAGACTCGATAGTGAAGAATTCGAGGTCAATTCAAAGAAACCTGGGAACAAGCGACTGAGGGATCAACTGGAAAAGCTACAGAAGGATGTCCAGCAGATAAGAAATGGAAAGAATAAGGAGGATAAAAAGGATCCCTTGAGTGAGATGAACGCTCCCTTCACTAGGAGGATCCGAGAAGCGGAGCTCCCACCAAAATTTAAAATGCCAGCAGGTAAGTTCTCCGAAACGAAAGATCCTCTAAGCTACCTTGAGAGTTTCGTTCAGCAAATGGAGGTCCAGAACACTACCAGAGCAGCTATGTGTAGGATGTTTCCAACAACACTAACTGACTACGCTAAAACTTGGTTTAGGAAGCTGCCCGCTGGTAGCGTGGACTCTTTCACGAAGTTATCAACAGATTTTTGCTCGCAGTTCCAAGGGGTCAAACCTAGTCCAAAAGATCCCATACACCTCCAATATGTGATTCAGGAATGAAGTGAGACACTTCGATCGTACGTGGAACGTTTTCACAAAGAGGTCATACAAATGGGAGTTTTCACCGAGAAAGAAACTCTCGCCAACTTCAGGCGAAACCTATGGGCGGGAAAGCTTTTCCGCTCCTTCACCAAGAGACCTCCAGAGACTTACTAGGAGGCCTACGTTCGGGCTCTTAAGCAGGTCGAGATCGATGAGTAACTCAAAGTCATGATGGAACACGACGACATGAGAAAGGCGAAGCGTCTGAAAAAAGAAGCCCCCAAATTTGAGCCAGCTCAGAAAGCTCAGAATAAACCTCCCAATTGGTCGACCTATCGTATTCCTGCTCCTCAGCACAGGTAAGAAACATATCTAGCAAGACTAACCCCTCCTCGAGCTTCGCCACCTCCTAGGACCGTGGCCCCCATAATGCGAGGGGAAAAGGGTATGACTACTACACTCCTTTGAACGCTTCCAGGGAAACAGTCTACCTTGCTATACGAGACAAGGAGCTACTTCAAAAGCCTGCTCCCAAGAAAGCCCCAGTTGACAGGAGGAACCGGTACAAGTACTGTGACTTCCATGAAGACATGTGTAAGTGCCTCACTTAATTATTGGCTTATTTCGTTGACAAAATCACATTTGGGGTTAATCATTGTAAAAGGGTAGATTAGGAATTAAAGATCTTCCAATTGACTCCAAGTGCTTCAAGAAAGGTAGATTACTTGACACTACTTTTACTTGAAGGGATATAGCTGCACACACTCACTTGCATGCATTATATTCTTGTTTACATACAATTGGATGATGTATTGTATGTCTCTTATCATACTCCACACTTGCACATATTGCACATCACTTTGTGTGTTGAGTCTGCCTAGAAATAGGGTTTCTTCAAGTACCGCGTCCTAGACCGCTTGGCAAGCACTGCTTCCACAGCGGCATACAGAGCGGTATTCATCAGTCGGCCCATGCTGCCTGGACCGCGTCCTGTACACTTGTACGCCCAGCGGTCCGTGAAACAGTAAACTTCAGTAGGCCCCTAATGCCTGGACCGCGGCCTGTGCACTGCATGCACATCAGTCCAAACCGCATTGTTGTTCAGTAGGCACACTGATGCGTGTACCGTGGTCTGGACAACTTGCCCGAGCCGCGGTACGTACAGCGGTAATGACGGGTTTTTGTTACTGTTTTCAAAACGGTGTCATTTCATCTAGGGCTTGATATATATATGCTCTTTCCTCTTCCTTACCTCTTTAGAGCTTCAGAATTAATTCTCTTTCATTCCTTTTAGAGCTCAAGAGTGTCTTGCAAGAAAAGGTTGCAAGAAACCATTTTTATTGTCCAAAACCCAATCACCCATCATTCATTCATTCATTGTTCTATCATCATCTAGCTTCATCTAGGATGTTTCTAAGTATGGGTCTTCATCAATATAGCTTACTTGGTAAGTAGAACACCACTCTCATCTATCTTTGTGTTCTTGCTTAACAAGAAATCTCTTTTATGTCTCTTATGCATCTAGATTATAATTTTTCATTATATATTGAGATTTTTGTTGATGTTTGGGTTGTTGTATTGTGATAGCTATTGCACCTAGGAATGCTTTGATTTCATATAGCTAGGTTATATGTGTGTCATATAGCAACATGATATCTAGGATTGTTTGAAACATTCATACATGACTAGATAAGCATTAAATGTGTTGACCTTGCATTTTGTGCATTTGGAATATCATTATATTCACTTTAGGTTTCATATCTCTTCATTTAAGAGTTAAGTCTTGTATTTGCCTTGAGTAGTATACAAGCAAGAGCCTAAAATCACTATTAAAGACCTGCGGGTAGCAAGAACGGATTAGTAACCGCTTAGGTTTGATGTGTTCAACTTAGGTTGTAATCGTTTCTACAAATAGTGGATTTGAGGGTTCGGTTGGCGATTAGGCCCGTGAGTTTTTACCCAGTTGGAGGGTTTCTCACGTAAATCATATCATTGTGTCTTTTTGTTTATTCCGCACTTTTATTATGGCAATGATTGATTGTGATAGAGATTAGGGGTTGTGTTATTTAATTTTGATTAATTAAAAAGATGGCATTTAATTTAACTAAAACACCCCCCCCCCCCTCCCCCGCCTCTAGGTTAGTTTTATCACTCTTAGTGTATTTTCAACATGGGCCATAACACTTCAGAATGTTATAATTTACGCAACCAGATTGAAGCCCTGATAAGGGGGGATGCTTGATTGAGTTTCTACAGCAGATCAGAGATAATATTTGGACTGGAAGGGAGGTATAAACTGAGATCCGTGAGGATGCGGAGAAGAGAAAGGGGGAACAGATTGACTTAATGCAACAGATCCAGGTGATACACACCATCAGCGGAGGTCCCACACCAGCTGGCACTTCCAATAATTCCTGAAAAAATCCCGCTAGGAAGATTCCCCGCATCGAAGAAAGCCGCGGAGTCTTTAAGGTCAGCCAGAGCCCGATGGAGCCCTCCCAGTCAGCACAGATCATTTTCACTGAAGCAGATGTCTTCAACACTGTGCAACCTCATGATGATCTCATGGTGATCACAATACAGATTGCCAACTGTCTGGTCCATCGCGTGCTCGTAGATGCTGGTAGCAGTGTAGATATCCTCTTCAAGGATACTTGAAAAATTAAATCTAAAGCAACAGTGTTACAATAGCTGTACAACCCCACTTTATGGGTTTACTAGAGATTTGATCATACCAGTGGGGTCGATGATCCTCCCAGTAATCATCGAAACCACCCCTCTCTAACAGAATATTATGACCGACTTTGTTGTGGTTGACACCCCATCGGCCTACAATGCCATCCTACAGAGACCATTCCTATCCTCCTCGAAGGGAGTCTTGTCCATTTACCACAACGTCCTGAAATTCCCAGTTGGAACCAAGGTGGGGGAGGTACGCGGAGACCAGCAGGCAGCTAGGAAGTGCTACACAGTGTCTGCCAATCCTACAGCTTTAGCAAAACAGTGCGTACATGTGGCATTAGTCTAGGAGGACATGGAAACATCCCGAATAATCCAGGAAGAGATGGAGCCCGTAGAGCATCCTGAGCATCCAAAAAGCGAACCTATTTTGCCTTATGAGGAGGAACGGAGCAAGGAGTAGGCCAGCGGACAGCCCGTATATAGACTAGAAGAGATACCCATCAGAGATGACGATCCCTCCAAGGTTGTCAAGGTCGGGGCCACCCTTGAACCAGAAATGAAAGAAGGATTAACGAATCTTTTTAGAGAATTCAGCGACATCTTCGCTTGGAGCCATGATGAAATGCCTGGAATCCCAGCATCATTAGCCGCCCATCGACTAGCAGTAGATCAAACAGTCAAGCTCGTCAAGCAGAAGAGGCGTCACTTCAACGCTAAAAGGAACACTGCTGTACAGGAAGAGGTAAATAAATTAATCAAGGCATGGTTTATCAGAGAAGTACTCTATCTCGAATGGATCGCCAACGTGGTCATGGTTACGAAGGCGAATAGGAAGTGGCGTATGTGCATCGATTACACCGACCTCAACCGGGCCTGTCCAAAAGACAGTTTTCCTTTACCAAAGATCGACCAGCTGGTTGACTCCACGTCCAGAAATAAACTCTTGAGTTTTATGGACATGTTCTCAGGATACAACCAAATTAAAATGCATCTGGCTGACCAAGATAAAACCAGTTTCATTACTGGGCAAGGCTTGTATTGTTACAAGGTGATGCCGTTTGGTTTGAAGAACGCAGGGGCTACATGCTTGCGGTTGGTTAACAAGCTGTTCAAGCCTGAGATAGGAAGGATGATGGAAGTATACATCGACGACATGATCACAAAGTCACCAACCACAGAAGGACATCGGGAAGACCTCCGTAAGACCTTTCTCATACTGAGAGAAAACCAGATGCGGTTGAACCCCTCCAAGTGTGCCTTCGGGGTAACAGTGGGAAGTTTCTAGGCTTCATGGTTCATGAGAGAGGCATAGAGGCCAACCCAGAAAAAATCAAAGCTATCTTGGACTTGGAATCCCCAATATCACTCAAACAGGTACAAATTCTGACTGGACGTGTAGAGGCGCTCAACAGGTTTATCTCTCGCTCCACCGATAAATGTCTACCTTTCTTCAAAGCCATCAAATAAGGGAAAAACATGAAATGGAGCCAGGAGAGCGAGCAAGCCTTCCAAGCCTTGAAAGAATACCTAACAAGCCCACCGTCATTAGTCAAGCCAGTTCTAGGAAAAGAGATGTAGATCTACCTGGCCGTCTCAGAAACTGCAATAAGCGGAGCATTGGCCAAGGAGTGTGGCGACGGGTTTCAAAGACCCATATACTATATGAGTCATGCTTTAACCAAGTCAGAGAGGAATTACCTTCTCCCAGAAAAACTCCCTTATGCTCTAGTGATCTCAGCGAGGAAACTCCGTCCCTATTTTCAAGCTAACACAATAACAGTGGTGACGAACCAACCTCTCCGCCAATTCTTACAAAGACCAGACGTGTCCGGAAGGCTAGTCTTATAGGCCCTAGAGCTCACTCAGTTCGATTTAAGTATAAGCCCCGGACCATGATTAAGGCACAGGCTTTAGCTGACTTCGTGGCAGAATTTTCAGCGCTCCCAGATCAAGAGAATCCCTCAGCACCAAATGAGACTCCTGAAAAGACATCCGAGATCGACACTTGGCCGGAAGGCTGCAAGCTATGGACCCTCTTTACAGATGGAGCATCCGGGCAAGCTGGGGGAAGGGCTGGCATAGTTTAAATAGACCTAGAGGGGACTGAATTCTGCCACTGTTTAAGATTCGAGTTTAAAGCCACCAATAATGAAGTAGAGTACGAAGCCCTTCTAGCCTGGATGATGGTAGCCATCAAACTAGAGGCTGATTACCTACAAATCAAGAGTGACTCATTGCTTGTAGACAATCAGGTAACTGGGGTGTACCAGGCAAAGGGAGATAATATGGTTGTCTACCTAAAGCTAGCTCAGTTGCTAAAAAATAAGTTTAAGGGGTTTAAGACCGATCAGGTGCCTCGACATCAAAACCACCGCGTAGATGTTCTGGCTAATATAGCTGCAAATGGAGGCCAATCCTTACTACTAGGAATTCCCCTCCAAGTGATCTCCCAACCAAGCATAGCCACAAATAAAGAAGTGTGCTCCCTAGATCGCCAGCCTTGCTGGATAGACCCGATCACTACCTACATCCATGAGGGAGAGCTCCCCGAAGAGCCCGACCAAGCCCGAAGAATTAAAAGACTCTCGGTCCGATATTGTTTGGTAGACGGGTACCTCTACAGAAGGGGCAGATCTCTCCCTTTACTTAGATGCTTGCATCCTGACGATGCTAAATGGGTACTAAGAGAGGTCCACTCAGGGGACCGTGGGAACCACATAGGTGGGGAAGCTCTAGCATATCAGGTGCTTCGCATGGGGTACTATTGCCAACCATCCACCAAGACGCAAGAAGTTTTGTTCAATCTTGCAAGCCATGTCAAAGAACTTGAAACTTGAACCACCAGCCACCTGAGCGACAGTCGTCCCTCAGCTCACCTTACTCCTTTGCCATGTGGGGAATCGACCTAATTGGACCACTTCCTATCGCTCCCGGACAAATGAAACATGCTATCGTGGCTATCGACTACTTCACAAGATAGGTCGAAGCAGGGCCTCTTTCTCGGATATCAGAAAAGAATACGACCAAGTTCATCAAAACCAACGTGGTATGTAGATTCGGGACCCCTCTCATTATCATAGCTGACCTAGGGAAGCAGTTTGACAACGCCCGATTCAAAGATTTCTGCAAAGGATTGGGGATCGACCTCAGGCTCGCTTCAGTAGCCCACCCCCAGACTAACGGGCTCGTGGAATACACCAACAAGACTATCAAGAAACTTCTAAATAAGAAGCTACAGTAGAAAAAAGGCAAATGGGTAGAAGAACTGCCAGAAGTCCTCTGGCATACCAGACTACAAAGAGAACAGCTACTAGGGAGACACCTTACTCTCTGGCTTTCGTAGTTGAAGCGGTCCTCCCCATCGAACATAAATTAACCTCGTTCAAGGTACAACACTTTGAGTGTGAAAGTAACGAGGTCAAGCTCCAGGCCAATCTAGACCTCCTAGAAGAGAAACAGGACCGGATAGCAGAGAAGGTGGCAATCTACCAAAGCAAGATCGCTAGATATTTCAACCAAAAGGTCAAAGCCCGAAATTTCAAGGAAGGGGATCTGGTACTTAGGAAAGTGACCCTGAATACTCAGAAAAGGTCGGATGGAGTCTTAAGCTCCAATTGGGAAGGGCCACATTTGATAAAGCTAGTTGCTCGCAATGGAGCCTACAAACTCAAAGTCATGGACGGATGACCCATCGACCACACTTGGAATGCAGATCATTTGAAGAAATTCTACCCTTAAGTAGGGAGTTCTCAAGTACACTACCCCCATTTAGGTTTCATTAGAATCCCTAATAAAGATGTACTACATCTCGATCATCAGTAAAGTCATTTTTCTCTTTCATCTTTATCTCCAACTATGTTCAACATTAGTGTCTACAACCTTGAGTGGGAAATTCAACATGAACACTTCGAGACCAGTAAATAGCTAAATAGCCCTCCTGATGCCTTGGTCGGGCTACTACCCCCAAGAAGGGTCTGAGTGTAAGAGCCTAGTTGTTATCCAGATCTCGAGACCAGGAAATAGCTAAATAGCCCTCATGATGCCTTGGTCGGGCTACCACCCCCAAGAAGGGTCGGAGTGTAAGAGCATAGTTGCCATCCAGATCTCAAGACCAGGAAATAGGTAAATAGCCCTCATGATTCCTTGGTTAGGCTACCACGCCCAAGAAGGCAGCAAGGCTAGGGGAGGGGCTGGCATAGTTTTAATAGACCCAAAGGGGACTGAATTCTACCACTGTTTTAGATTCGAGTTTAAATCCACCAATAATGAAGCAGAGTACGAAGCCCTTTTAGCCGGGATGACTGTAGCCATCAAACTAGAGGCCGATTACCTTTAAATCAAGAGCGACTCATTGCTCGTTGTCAATCAGGTGACTGGGGTGTACCAGGAAAATGGAGATAATATTGCTGCCTACCTAAAGCTAGCTCAGTTGCTAAAAAATAAGTTTAAGAGGTTTAAGATCGATCAGGTGCCTCGACATTAAAACCACTGCGTAGATGTTCTGGCTAAGATAGCTGCAAATGGAGACCAATCCTTACCACGGGGAATTCCCCTCCAAAGTGATCTCCCAACCAAGCATAGCCACAAATAAAGAAGTCTGCTCCATAGATCGCCAGCCTTGCTGGATGGACCCGATCACTACCTACCTCCTTAAGGGAGAGCTCCCCGAAAAGCTCGACCAAGCCTGAAGAATTAAAAGACTCTCGGTCCGATATTGTTTGGTAGACGGGTACCTCTACAGAAGGGGCAGATCTCTCCCCTTACTTAGATGCTTGCATCCTAACGATGCTAAATGGGCACTAAAAGAGGTCCACTCAAGGGACTGTGGGAACCACATTGGTGGGGAAGCTCTAGCATATCAGGTGCTTCGTATGGGGTACTATTGGCCAACCATCCACCAAGACGCAAGGAGTTTTGTTCAATCTTGCGAGCCATGTCAAAAAACTAGAAACTTGAACCACCAGCCACCTGAGCGACTGTCGTCCCTCAGCTTACCTTACTCTTTTTCCATGTAGGGAATCGACCTAATTGGACCACTTCCTACCGCTCCCGGACAAATGAAACATGCTATAGTGGCTATCGACTACTTCACAAGATGGGTCGAAGCAGGGCCTCTTCTCGGATATCAGAAAAGAATACGACCAAGTTCATCAAAACCAACGTGGTATGTAGATTCGGGACCCCTCTCATCATCATAGCTAACCTTGGGAAGCAGTTTGACAATGCCTGATTCAAAGATTTCTGCAAAGGATTGGGGATCGACCTCAGGCTCGCTTCAGTAGCCCACCCCCAGACTAACAGGCTGGTGGAATACACCAACAAGACTATCAAGAAACTTCTAAAGAAGAAGCTACAGCAGAAAAAAGGCAAATGGGACGAAGAACTGCCAGAAGTCCTCTGGGCATACCGAACTACAAAGAGAACAGCTACCGGGGAGACACCTTACTCTCTAGCTTTCGAAGTTGAAGCGGCCTCCCCATCGAACATAAATTAACCTCGTTCATGGTACAACACTTTGAGTCCAAAAGTAACGAGGTCAAACTCCTGGCTAATCTGGACCTCCTAGAAGAGAAACAAGACCGGATAGCGGAGAAGGTGGCAATCTACCAAAGCAAGATCGCTAGATATTTCAACCAAAAAGTCAGAGCTTAGAATTTCAAGAAAGGGGATCTGGTGCTTAGGAAGTGACCCTGAATACTCGGAAAAGGTCGGATGGAGTCTTAAGCCCTAATTGGGAAGGGCCATATTTGATAAAGCTAGTTGCTCGCAATAGAGCCTACAAACTCGAAGACATGGACGGACGACCCATCGACCACACTTGGAAAGCAGATCATTTGAGGAAATTCTACCCTTGAGTAGGGAGTTCTCAAGTAGACTACCCTCATTTAGGTTTCATTAGAATCCCTAATACAGATGTACAACATCTCGATCATCAATAAAGTCATTTTTCTCTTTCATCTTTATCTCCAACTATGTTCAACATTAGTGTCTACACCCTTGAGTGGGAAATTCAACATGAACACTTTGAGACCAAGAAATAGCTAAATAGCCCTCATAATGCCTTGGTCGGGCTACCACCTCCAAGAAGGGTCTGAGTGTAAGAGCCTAGTTGCCATCCAGATCTCGAGATCAGGAAATAGCTAAATAGCCCTCATGATGCCTTGGTCAGGCTACCACCCCCAAGAAGGGTCTGAGTGTAAGAGCATAATTGCCATCCAGATCTCGAGACCAGGAAATAGCTAAATAGCCCTCCTGATGCCTTGGTCGTGCTACCACCCCCAAGAAGAGTCTGAGTGTAAGAGCATAGTTGCCATCCAGATCTCGAGACCAGGAAATACCTAAATAGCCCTCCTGATGCCTTGGTCGGGCTTCCACCCCCAAGAAGGGTCTGAGTGTAAGAGCATAGTTGCCATCCAGATCTCGAGACCAGGAAATAGCTAAATAGCCCTCCTGATGCCTTGGTCGGGCTACAACCCCCAAGACGAATTTAAAAACAAATGTTTGTTTTCATGTGCAGAATCAAGATCATCATAATAAGAATTCCCTACCAAAGTTTTAATGAAGTATGAACAAATTGTTGTTGTGGATGCAATTCTGGTTCCTATTCAAGACCAGGAATGAAACAAGAGTTCTCAAAGCGATTTGATTTCTCATTAAAGATAAGAGGAGCCTATTTCCTGGTAAGGCTACATCCATCCAACGGGGAGCCCAACCCCCGAGCTCGGGCTATAAAAAAATGGAAAGCTAAACTAAATAAGAGCAAAACGAGGTGCCCACCCAATTTTTTGGGCAATCAAGACATTCATGAACGAGTTGCTTCAAGCTTTGGAACTCTCTTGGTTTTCCTATGACGATCGTCCTCCTTCACGCCGATCTTTACCATCGACCCCCCATTCAGGTAGTTGTCCATCTTGGTTGTCCTCGCCAACCATCCCACCATTTAGAGGCTCTACCTGTTGGTCAGTGGGATCTTCCTCCAGGACTTCATTAATCACTTCCATAACCTCAAGCGGGATAGCCACATCAAGAAGGGCAGCCATGGACCCCGTCTGGCTCCTGTCGACCTCCATCTCCATTATAGGGGGTTCCTCAGACGTGCTCCTAGCCCCTTCCTTAGCTCGTGACTGGTCCCCCTCGTATCGGGAAGATAGAACTTTACTGGAAGACTCCCTCGTATGGGATCGGACGATCCAAAAACACAAAGGTGAATCTTTGGATGCAATTAAAAACTAAAGGATAAGATGGAGGGCCTATTGCAGATTGATTGGGAAGGACCCTCACATCATGCATCTAGAACTCCCCTCCAAATCCTCTATGGTGACTTCCATGCAGAGGGGGTGAGTGGTACGTCGGCCAAGGGAATCGATGTTGGACCCTTACCTGAGGTTGACTATTCACCCTTTATGACCGATGATCTAGATGGCGATATTTACTTGCCAGATTTTAGAGATCTGACCAAGGGCTACGAAGATGTGAGCAACCCTCTCGCAATTTATGGGTCTGGCGGTCCTTCAAGCACTTCTGAGGCCTGATTTGGGAAAATTGAAAGTTGACGTCATTACATTTATCATTGTTTCTCTTTCGTCACATATCTTGTAAATTCTTCTATACCATTGTATGAATGATCATTTCATTTTTAATAGTATAGATCTTTATTTACTTATTTGGATTTCGATGCCTTTAGTTGATGATCTATGTAAATTTATGGTTTTGACTTGATCAGTTAACTTATTAATCGACTGCTATTTACCTAGTCAGCTATCTTGTCAACTAACAGCTATTAACCCAACCAATTATCTACTTAATTGATCGAACTTGGTCTGGCCAACTTTGTTACTAGTTAACCTTTTTTGGTTTGCTACAAAAGCAGCCTCTGACCTTATTTACCTGGGTAATTCGTGGTCGTTTTTGTATATTTCGTCTAGTAGTGTTCTTTTCATAAACAATTTATATGATATCTAATTTATAGACGCTTGTCTTTTATCTGTCAACTAAGTCACTGAGATGTCTCCCAATAGTCTGTTGCTCAAGATTCGTTGCGATGAAGATGATCTTCATCTCATTAACTTAACTTAACTTATCTCAACCGAGTTTCTGGCTAACCGACATTCAAGTATGAGAATCGGACTGCCTCATCCAACTTTCTGCACATCCCATCAGGTACCTATGACCTGAAGGCGCTCTAATAGTGTTTATATACACCAAGTTAGTTTCGGTGAATGTGTACTATCTTTATGACATATACAATCAGCCCCGTCGCTAGACCCCCCGAGCACCCATTTAAAGTTAACAACTTTAAGTGCTACGAGATTGCCTTTGTAAACGAAAGCAATATTAGAACACTTTTTCTTGAACTATTCTTCCCTTGAAGGGCTTTTATTGATAACTTCAATCAAAAACTATAAAAAGCAACAACTGATTAGGAATAAATTAAATCTGCTATAAATCTAAATTTAACAGAGTATCTAAATAAACCGAAAGAAAACAGAGAAAACCCCTAAAGGGTAGAATGTCTTCAAATATTGAGTCTTGCAAGGCCGGGGAAACTCTCCCCCTTCTGGTCGGATAAGGCGATATGCTCCATGTCCAGCTAATCCGATCACTTGATAAGGTCCTTCCCACTTATCTGCTAAAGATCCAACTGCCTTTTTCTTTGTGTTTGGGGATACTCCTCTAAGAACCAGATCTCAGAGCTGGAATTTCCTTATCTGGAAGTGCATGTTGTAATATATAGCAACTGTTTGCTGATAGGCAGCGTTTCTTACTCTCGCCATGTACCTCTTTTCTTCCAACTCATCCAAGTTCTGTTCTAGACACTCTACATTTGCATCAGGTTGGTATAGCTGGACTCTGGGGGAAATGTGGGTTATCTCGACCGGGATAACTGCCTCCATCCAGAACGTTAGAGAATATAGCATTTCTCCTGTTGATGTTCTTTGAGTTGTCTAGTATGCCCAGAGTACCTCGTGCAACTTGTCTGCCAAATTTCCTTTCCTATAATCAAGTTTGGCCTTCAAGGTGTGCTTGATGATCTTGTTGACAGCTTCGGTTTGTCCATTGGTCTGTGGATGGGTCGACGTGGCATAGTAGTTCTTGATATGGTACTTTTGGCACATTTTTATGAATTTATCAGAATCGAATTGGGTTCCGTTGTCAGTGACGGTTTTGTCTAGGATTTCGAATCGATAGATGATATTTTTCTTCATGAAATTGGTGGTATTGGCCTCGGTTATGTGTACCAATGCTTCAGCTTCTGCCCATTTTGTGAAATAGTCTGCTGCTACTATGGCGTGCTTTGGACCTCCTTTAGTCGCCAATGGCATTGGGCCGATCAGATCCAATCTCCACATTATGAACGGCCAGGGCGAGGTCAGATTCCTCAAGTGCTCAGGTGGTTGCTTAATGTCATTCGCTATCCTTTGGCAAGTACCACACTTCTCAGCTATCGACTGTGCATCCTGAAACAAGGTTGGTCAATAGAAACCCTGTCTGAGGGTTTTATGAGCCAAACTTTTTCCCCCTGTATGGTTCCTACATACACCTCTGTGGATACTTGCCAGAATCTTATCTCCCTCTGCATGACTGACACATCTCTGTAGAGCCTTTGAAAACCCTTTTCTGTAGAGCTCTCCTCAATTTATTAAATACTGGGCCGCCCTATACCTGATATGCTTTGCTTTAACCGTATCTTCAAGAAGCGTGCCATCCTGTAGGTACTCCCTAATCGGGGTTATCAAGGTGATCTACCATTCCTCAACTACTTCGATTGATAACTTTTCCTCTTCTTTGATACTGGTTTTATTGAGATGAGCCACTGGGATTATTTTGGACCAGATTCCAGTGGTTGCTGATGCCAATCTTGATAAAACATCAGCTTTCTCATTCTTCTCTCTCGGGATCCGGGTGATTCTATAAGCTTTGAATCTCCCGATGAGTGCCTTAGCTATTTCTAGGTAAGCTATCATATTGTTATCCTTCGCCTGGTACTCATCTAAGACCTGGTTGACCACGACCTATGAGTCACTGAATATTTCCACTTCATCAGCTCCTAGTGATGTGCAAACCCTAAGTCATGCCAACAATGCCTCATACTCGGCCATATTGTTGGTAGCTTTAAAGTTAAATTGCAAGGCACATTCCACCTGATCACCTTCTGGGGTGGACACCACTATGCATGCCTCACTGTAGTGCGTATTTGATGACCCATTGATGTGCAACTTCCAGCTAAACATCTTCCTCTCTTTGTCTTCGAGCCTTCTGATCACTTCACTGTTTGGTTCAGTGAACTCAGCGATCAAGTCTTCCACTGCTTGTCTCTTTATCGTGGCCCTTGGAAAATAAGTGTTACCGAATTCACTTAGCTCGACTGCCCATTTCATCAACCTTCCTGACACTTCCGGTTTGGATAAGATCTGTTTTAACGGACAGTCTGTATAAACCTCGATCTTGAGAGCCTGAAAATAGGGTCTCTGTTTTTTGGCTGCTGACGTGAACGTTTTTATCGTTAGAAAATATCCGTCAAAGAAATTTATAAAACCACAACAATGCCTCAAATGTTTACAAAACAAGCACAATGGCAAGTCGGGTGTCGTCCACAGGGAAAGGGAAACCAAATGGCTAAAACTAGTTAACTACTATTAAACTGAAACAAAGCGTGAGAAGGTAAAGATGGTTGTTCTGAAAATTAACAGCTACAATGCAAACTAAAATTAGGCCAGTTAATCTAACATGCAACTAAAGTTAATAAGAAATGTGTGTTAAAATATGATAGTGAGAACTAAGGAATTAACGGATCCAACAAGTGAATAATGGGCAATAAAGGAACTACATGGATGAACATTAGCCTAATGTAACCAACCTATGATGTATAGAATTGGTTGTATATCCCTTATGGGTGTCCAATCTAGATGTATAATATTGGCCACCACATGTTCATGAATGTACATCTATCACAATAAGGGACTAATCTCTTTATAAAGTCACCAATCTAGATGTATAGTATCGGTGCTTAATCTCTCACAAGTCGACAACCTAGATGTATAGTATTGATTACCCATTTGAGATAAGATAGAGATTAAGATTGATGAGTCCAGGTCTCACTTGAGGGATGTACTCTTGTTTGACCTTTCCATTCAATTTATCTTAAGAGAACCAAATAGATGTATGCCCAATTCTCTACTCAAATAGTTTCTCAAACAACTTGCAAAGAGAGGAATCTACAATCTAAGACAAATTATCCTTGAAATCAATTAAAACAATGAATGTAACATATACGATAGATTGATAGAAAAGATAAAGTTCAATTTAAAGCCCAACATCCACAAGTGTTTCACATCAATCCCTTGTGGGATATTTAGCTACTGACGAGAGCATTTTTGTCATTAGAAAATGTTCGACAAAAGTAATTTATAAAATCCTCAATTGCCCTTAAAATGTGTAAACAAGTGCAATGGCAAGTAAGGGTATCGTCCACAGGGAAAGGGAAACTATGTGGCTAAAACTAGTTAACTACTATTAAAGTAAAACAAAGCATGTAAATGTCAATGGTCAATTTGAAAAGGTTAAAAAAAAATGCAATTATAATTAGACTAACTAATATAACATGCAATTGGTGTTAATATATGATAGTGGGAACTAAGGAGTTGATGGATCCAACAAGTGAATATGGGCAATGTAGGAACTCACATGAATGCACTTTAATCTTATGTAACCAATCAAATCATGTATAGGATTGGTTGTATACCACTTATGAGTGTCCAACCCATCATGTATGGTATTGGCCACCCACAAATGGTTGTGCAATGAAAGAATACATATCAAATAAGGGACTAATCTCTTTGTTTAAATTCACTAACCCATCATGTATGGTGTTGATGCTTAATCTCTCACAAACAACCAGTCAAATCATGTATAGGATTAGTTACCCATTTGAGATTAGATAGAGTTGAGATTAATGTGTCTGGATTTCACTCAAGTGATGTACAATTATTCAATCCTTTCATTCAAATGAGCATAAGAAAACCTAGCATCATGTATACCAAATTATCTACTCAAATAAATCCTCAAACAATTTGCAAAGAGAGTCATGTACAATCAAATACAAATCATCCTTGAATTCAATTAAAACAATGATTGAAACATATATGACAGATTGATAGAAAATATAAGGTTCATTACAAGCCCAACATCAACAAGTGTCTCACATCAATCCCTCAATGGGATAATTAACTACTCATGACAAATACAAGAAAATAACAAGGAGAAAAGAGATAGAGATGACCCATGTTGAGAAACTCCTCCTTCCTTGAAGCTTGAATCCATTCTCCAATGTCCTTGAGTAGATGATAAGGATGATGGTTAGGTTTTATGAGGTTAGTGTTCTTGGGAGAGAATTGTATAAGAGAACGGTAGAGAGAGAGTCTCTTTAATGAAAAAATGGTGTATATATATGTTTGGGATGCTAGGGCACTATCTGGGCCGGAAATGACATCATTGCCCCTCTAAAAATGCTTAAAACCCATCATTTTTGGTGCTGGAAAGTGCAGTGCACGGGTAACTGCACAGGTAAGTGACCCATGCAGTACCCGTGTAGTTTGCTCATGCCCGAGTGATCAAATTTCGGGTTTTGGTGAGTTGCACGGGTAGTGCACGGGTAGGTTACCCGTGCAATACCTGTGGACAGCCGCGCAACAGTTACTAAAATGGCTATAACTTCCTTTAGAAAATTCGGAATTCCAATCCGTAAAAACATATGGAAACTAGTCTCCCGGGTCTTTCCGAATATATGCAATTCGAAACATGGTTCAATCTAAGAAGGGAGATATAACTCTTTGAAGTTGGATGATCTGCACACACTATTTTTACAATATTTTGCCCTTTTGTCACCAAATCTCATTTTTGATCATGTTTCTTGCTTTTTTTCCCTAGTGCTAGCAAAAAAACCAAAAGAGCCATAAATACACATAAAACTACTCAAGAACAAAACAATGAGGAAGGATATAAGGGCAAAAATGTATAACATTTTCGGCTCGTTCAAATACCCCCAAACCAAACCTTTGCTCGTCCTCAAGCAAACTCAAAACAAAACAAAGACATAAGACTTAACAAACATGACTCGATCTAAAAATTCCTAGACTCAAACCAACAATTCAAATTGCCTCATGTCTAATCGGTGATGAGATGTAAGGATGTGTGATAGAGAGAAGTAGACATATGCAATATAATCTGAAGCAACTCGAAGGCACTAAAGGGAGCTCACACAATCATGAATCCCTCACCTAAGAATGCTCTTGTATCAAGAACTACTCATTCTCACACCTTGAGTGTAATTTTCTTTGACTCTAATGCTCACATGGAGTCTCTTTTTTCTTTCCGCTCGGAGTCCTAAGTTCACACTCAAACAAGGTATGCAACGATGGAATTTGTGCATAGAAATCTAATGCATTGCATACATGTAAATTGAAAGAACGATAATGTATGTGAACTAGCCTAGGAAGGATTCACTATGCCATGAACGTGGAAGATCAAGCTTCAACAAACATTCCCAATCAAGACTCATTATGGATCAAAAAGGACTTCCCTTTGGTTGTAATGGGGCCATGAGGTTTAATGTGGTGGACGAAGATATAGGAAATATTTGGAGTTCAAAAATCACCAATCATGCGTACACTTACTCACACACCCCACACAAAGCTCTATTAAACTTCAATTACATTCTATCTACTAGGCATTCACTTACATACACATATGTGCTACAAATTTGTACTCCACATTGTGAGTACTTTACAATTATTTTACAAGGTTCTTTTTCTTGCATTTTTTTTTCTCTTGCATTGATTTTCTTTTCTTTTTACTTTTACCTTTTTCATTCTTTTCTTTTGCACAATAACATTTGACAATTCGGCTTAAAGTGCAATTTTTGGCACTTTTACATTTTTGAGCCATTTCTTGCACAACTTACATAATTGCCTAAATACATGCTATTTCAACATTAGAGCTTACACTTTCATACACCACACACACACACACACACACACACACACACACACACATACACACACACACAACCCACATGATTGGCAATAAAGGGTTGGTTTGTGTTTGGCTTATGGCTATATGGTTTGTTGTGGTTCCAAAAGAAAGTATAAGTGTTTGGCCACAAAATTGGCTATGGATCACACATAAGGGACATAGGAATGTGTTTAGGCTTAATTTAGTAGCTAATTGCACACACATTGCCTAAAATCATTTCCACAACAAGTCTATCAAGGGAATGAATACATCCATCATGCAGTCCACTATATGTATGAGTTGTATGTTCTATGGCATGTGACACATATGACGAGAAGAGTGTTTAAAGAGTAGACAAATTTGTACACTCAACACGCTTTTTAAATAGGCTTGTGTTTGTGAACTCACAGGTTTCTTCACTATTAGAACATGGCACAAGAGCACCGAGTCTCCTCAACTTAAGCACAAAAAGGATGAGACTAGCTTATGACGTGCAAGTGAGACCCTAAAGTGACGACTAGATGCTACACAAGCTCAACATGCATACATAAACTCGCCAAACGCACACGCTCAAAGCATCCTATCCAAGCTATTTAAAGCTCGAAATTTTGGCCAATGCGACAGTTTTGAAAATTTTAGGCCAAAAATGACTCAAAAAGACTCAAAACATAAAAAGAAGATTCAATAAGGCGTCTACACCCCCAAACAAAAACCCAACATTGTCCTCACTATTGAAAACAAGAGAGCCTGGCCTAGCGGCACGCACCTAACAAGACTCAAAACACAACAACCTAGGCACTAATCATGCACAATCAATGCCTAACAAAATAAAAGACTCAAACAGGGCTCAATCATAAAATAAGGCAATCATGCAATTTTGAAATTTAAGCACAAATCAATACCAAGCATTTCTTTAATAAAAAATGATGGAGTGGGGGCATGATGACCCCCAAACCGAGTATCACTATATGCACAAAACCTATAAAACATGTGAGCAATCAAAACCACCTCCAAACCGAGTGGGGCTATATATGTGCAATATGAACCTATACACTCACATATGTATCCATAAGAGCCTTTGGCTCAATTCATCAAGAATGAACAAATCAATTAATGCCAAAATTCAAGTATATGATCAATATGTTCACAAAAATATATCATCCAAATATCTCTCAACACAATTATCCCATAATCACAAAAATTATTCAATGAAAACAAGTAAACTAAAAGCAATAAAGGTTTAGAATTCTAAAACCGATGGTGGTTGCATCCTAGCAATTCTCCTATGAAGGTATGGCTCTTGCTCTTTTTATGAGCACTCTTGGCCTGCTTGTCCCTCCAAGATGCACAGGTTGTCTTTGTTTCCTACCAAGAGATAAAGATCCATGCTTTGATACACAAGCTGTAAAAAATTCGATTCCTCTAGAATCCTTAGCTTAACTGTCATACTAAAACACACATCAGAAAGTTCAGGCAAGCTAGATTTTTCTCAATACATGCAGTTGCCAAACCAAAACATGCAACACCACTTCTTTATTGAAATGAAACAAACTAAACTAACAAAACAAAACATGAAGATAAATATGCAACAAGATTTTCAATTTAATGCATCTAGGGTGGGGCTAGGATTAACTAAGGGCGGTTTGACCAAATTTGGAAAGTCGCGCTTTTTCACAACCCAAACAAGTGTAAATGACTTCACTATCATTTCCTTGCCCATGATTCTCACTTGGTTCATTAAATCCGTCCTCACCCATATTTTCTTTATCCTATGTGGACTCCTCCTATTCCTAGGACCTCTCATCTTCCTATGTTGATTAAACTTGTAATTTTTAGCTCTTGCATGCTCTTTTTTTGAACAAATAAAGCAAATAGGAATTGAGTTAGAGGAACTCCCTTTTGATGAGTGACTTTGAGGTTGTCGGATTTGCTTCACTTGTAACGTCTTGACCTCTTTTTCTGCCTTGTCTAGTTGAATGATGTAGTCACTTTCCTGTTCCTTTGCTATATTGAGAGCTTCATCGTTCTTGTGAAGAGCTTCTTTGACTTCCTTCATGGCGTTGACCTTCAGCTCTATCTCCATTTGCATTTCCTTTGATTTGCCAGCTGTCTCTTCTTCAAATTCCATTGATGCCTTTGTCAATCCTAGAAACTCCTCTAATGCTTTACATTTTTTGGCCTTAAGTCTCTTGATTTTCTCATCCAATTCTTTGTTCTTGTTAGAGACTTCGCCATTCTCCTTCTTGAGTGTATCATTTCCCTCTCTGAGTGATTTCACCAAAAGAATAAGCTTCTCTATTTAGCTCTTGAAGCTTCTCTATCTTTGACACTTTTGAGGCTTCTTTGCCTTCTAATTCCTTCTTCAAGAGATGCACATTCTTCTCGAGTTCTTCCCTAATGTCTTCTTTTTCTCGGGAAGCTTCCACTATCATCTCTTGAAGTGCTCCATTCTCTTTCTTCAACAACACTATTTCCAAAACTGCTTCTTTGAGGATGTCTATTAACTCTTTGTTCATCTTTAGCATCTTGTTTCGTTCATCCTCAAGGTTACTTTGATTGAGATCATCCAATGCGAAGCAACTCTTTTGATCGTCTTCCAGTGATCGGGGTTGCTTAAGGGCACTGTCCTCATTGTAGGTCCATGAAGAGTCTTGGTGAGTTCTCCAATCTTGGTTGTGAGAGTAGTTGTATGGCTTGTACCTCGGCTCCGGGTTGTAGGAATCTCCAAATGTGCTTTCGGGTTCTAGATTGTAGGACTCCAATGTTCGAGCTTATTTTCTACAAAATTCTGGGAAATTATCTCTCAATCGACAACTCTCTATGTCATGTCCAACTTCACCACATAACTTGCACACTAAAGACACCGCTTGGTCTATTTCATATGAATAGGCGTGCTTCCCATAAAAATCCATTGTATCTGAAACAAAGAAAAACAAAACTACCAAAGCATAAAAAGAAACAAAAGAAAGCTACAATCACTAAGAAACTAGATAACTAAGATTAGCCACCTAAGTAGCACCTTTCCCCGGTAGCGTCGCCATGTGACGAGAGCATTTTTAACGTTAGAAAATGTTCATCAAAAGTAATTTATAAAATCCTCAATTGCCCTTAAAATGTGTAAACAAGTGCAATGGCAAGTAAGGGTATCGTCCATAGGGAAAGGGAAACTATATGGCTAAAACTAGTTAACTACTATTAAAGTAAAACAAAGCATGTAAATGTCAATGGTTGATTTGAAAAGGTTAAAAAAATAAAATGCAATTACAATTAGACTAACTAATATAACATGCAATTGGTGTTAATATATGATAGTGGGAACTAAGGAGTTGATGGATCCAACAAGTGAATATGGGCAATGTAGGAACTCACATGAATGCACTTTAATCTTATGTAACCAATCAAATCATGTATAGGATTGGTTGTATACCACTTATGATTGTCCAATCCATCATGTATAGATTGGCCACCCACAAATAGTTGTTCAATGAAAGAATATCTATCAAAAAAGGGACTAATCTCTTTGTTTAAATTCACCAACCCATCATGTATGGTGTTGATGCTTAATCTCATACAAACAACCAATCAAATCATGTATAGGATTAGTTACCCATTTGAGATTAGATAGAGTTGAGATTAATGTGTCCGGATTTCACTCAAGTCATGTACAATTGTTCAATCCTTTCATTCAAATGAGCATAAGAAAACCTAGCATCATGTATACCAAATTATCTACTCAAATAAATCCTCAAACAATTTGCAAAGAGTTTCATGTACAATCAAATACAAATCATCCTTGAATTCAATTAAAACAATGAATGAAACATATATGATAGATTGATAGAAAATATAAGGTTCATTACAAGCCCAACATCCACAAGTGTCTCACATCAATCCCTTAGTGGGATAATTAACTACGCAAGACAAATACAAGAAAATAACAAGGAGAAAAGAGATAGAGAAGACCCAAGTTGAGAAACTCCTCCTTCCTTGAAGCTTGAATCCAATCTCCAATGTCCTTCAGTAGATGATAAGGAAGATGGTTAGGTTTTGTGAGGTTAGTGTTCTTGGGAGAGAATTGTATGAGAGAAGGGAAGAGAGAGAGTCTCTTTAATGAAAAAAATGGTGTATATATATGTTTGGGATGCTAGGGCACGATCTGGGCCGGAAAAGACATCATTGCCCCTCTAAAAATTGCTTAAAACCCGTCATTTTTGGTGCCGGAAAGTGCAGTGCACGTGTAACTGCACGGGTAGGTGACCCATGCAGTACCCATGCGGTTTGCTCATGCCCGAGTGATCAAATTTCGGGTTTTGGTGAGTTGCACGGGTAGTGCACGGGTAGGTTACTCATGCAGTACCCGTGCAATACCCGTGGACAGCCACGCAACAGTTACTAAAATGGCTATAACTTCCTTTAGAAAATTCAGAATTGTAATCGGTAAAAACCTCTGGAAACTAGACTTCCGGGGCTTTCTGAATATATGCAATTCGAAACATGTTTAAATCTGAGGAGGGAAATATAACTCTTTGAATTTGGATGATCTGCACACACTATTTTTACAATATTTTGCCCATTTGTCACCAAATCTCATTTTTGATCCTGTTTCTTGCTTTTTTCCCTAATGCCTACAATAAAAATCAAAAGAGCCATAAATACACATAAAACCGATTAAGAACAATACAAAGAGGAAGGATATGAGGGCCAAAATATATAACATTTTTGGCTCGATCAGCTACTTATGACAAATACAAGCAAATAACTAGGAGAAGAGAGATAAAGAAGACCCATGTAGAGACTTCCTTTCTTAAAGCTTGAATCCAATCTCCATGTGTGATTGAGTAGATGAGGAAAAAGATAATGTAAAATAGGTTTAGATAGGTGGGAAAGATTTCTAGATTTAGGTTAGTGGTTAGTGATGTAAGGGAGAAAAAAAGAGTGTTCTTGGAAGAGGGTGGTGGTGTGTGGATCCTTTTTTTTTTTTGAATTAAGAAAAGGATGTATATATAAGACTCCCATAATTAGGTCTGAAATGCTGATGTGGCGACTTCATAATGCACGTAGCATACGGGTAGTGTGCGGGTAGGGCCCTACACATATACCAGTGCACTGGCAGTGTTCAGAACATGAATCTTTTGTTTGCTGGTAGGACTAGGGCAGTACCAACGATTTGGGCACTTGCACATTTTTGTAAGATTTCTGATCTCCGATTTACTGGTTCGTGCGCTGGTGGGATCAACGAAGTTTTGGTGCTTTAGAATGCTTGGGTGGTGCGTGGGTAACGTACGGACGCACACACCAGCACACTACAGTCTCTCTTCTTGCTTCATTTAGCATGTTTTTTGCCAGAATTCTCCGCTTTCTTCCCCAAGGCCAGAATTACATCTATTGACTACAAACATGATAAAAAGAGCCCAAAAGACACGAAAACCAGCTCAAAAACAAGACAAAGGACAAGGAATGAGGCCAAAATATATAACAATTTTAGATAGGTGGGAGAGATTCCTAGATCTAGGTTAGTGGTTAGTGATGTAAGGGGGAGAAAAGAGTATTCTTGGAAAAGGGTGGTAGTGCGTGGACAAAAGAAGAGAGTTTTAAAAGTAAGAACAAGATATATTTATATAGTTTCCAAAATTAGATCTGAAATTCTGATGTGGTAGATCTGATGCACATAGTGCGTGGGTAGGGTACCCGCGCAGGGACCCCTGGCACTGACACTTCAGTTGCATCCTTCTTCTATTAGCTGGTAACGGTGCTGGTAGGACTCGTGTAGTACCAGCAATCTGGGCAGTTTGGTCTTTTCTGGAGGATTTTTGATCTCCTGTTCATGGGTTGCTACGCTGGTATAGACCAGCAGAGTTCTGAAGCTTATGAGTGCACGGGTAATGCGCGGGTAGGAACCCGCACACCTACCAGCGCACTACAGTCTCCTTTTCTGCTCTTTTTTGGCTTGTTTCGCGCCTGAATTTTTCATTTTCCTACACCAAGACCAGAATTGCACCTATCGCGTGCAAACATAATAAACGAGCCCGTAAGACACACAAAAACACCCAAAATATATAACAATTTTGGCATGATCAGGATCCCATTGCCAAACATTATCTTTACTGCTATATAATGATTGCAATCGAGCATAAGAATGTGCTTGCAGTTGAACAGTTTGAAAAATTGCTTCAAGATCTTGCCCTTGATCAACCCTATTTCTTAGTTGTTGATGTTTCCAGTTTTAGAACTGATATCTTTCAAACTAATCCTTCTATTTCCACTTACAGCGATATTAACCCACCAATGATGAGAGCTAAAAGAGCTGGTGCTCGCCAAAGAACCAGGGCTCCAAGGGTAGTTCCTCCCCGAGACATCAGGGTCGGACACCAGATTGTAAATGAATCAGGCATTGAAAATGAGCAAAGGGAATCCCGTATTCACTTTCCAACACAGTGAGTGTGTGCATATGACTACGAGCCAAACATTGTTGGCGAAATGGAATTGCACCAGTATATTGCAGATTCGAATTGAATACAGATGTTGTTCAGCTAATCCAGCTAGAGACAGGGCCGTATGGAACTCTCCACCCTGGGCAATGGAGATCTACAGTGCAATGTTGAGTTATAGAGTAATTCTCCCCCTTCAACCTTTCATTTCACGCTTCCTCGTTGAAGCTCAGCTTTCCCTGGCTCCAGTCACCCAGAATATCTATTAGATCCTGATATGTTTGTGGCGTATATGACATAGGATGGGTTTGCCAGCTCCCACTCCTCAGGAAATCTGACACTTTTACACACTTAACAAGTATGGTCAGACGGGTATTTACTCTCTTGCTCTATAGTCTTCCTGACCACTGGATCCCAAAAGGGGTGGTAGTTTCAAAGGAGGTTGAGGTCACCACGGAGGAGAAGATGAAGGGCTTCAGTCTGGGGTTTTCCATCTTCAAACAAATTCTAGAAGAATAGTTGGTTCTTTATTAGAGGAAATTACGATCAAATTGCTTCTGTTGAACTGAATGACAGCTGGTAGAACTCAAAGTCCTTTAGTTCTTCACCAATCCAGATACCTGGAACAAGTCCTCCCCTTTCTTATTCGTCAGTGACCTCACTAATCTGGCCCGGACTGCCGTTCATTCTCTGAAGAAAAGGCGAAGTCCCTATCTCTTTGATCAGGAGAAGAAAATCACTACCACATTCTTCCATCAGCTTTCAGCTGGCCATAAGCGATGTAAGTGCTTTGATTTTAGTCGGCCTGTTCAAAAATAATTCTCATTGTCTTCTGAACAGTTTGCCCTAATTTCATCCATGAAGTTGGTGCTGATGCGTCAATTTCGTTTCCGAAAGTTCCTATAGAACAAGCTAGGGGTAGAATCTATAGATGTAACTTCTAGTGGCTGCAACAAACGAATCAAGTGTTGAGGAAGTTTAACCTCCACCCTTAGCTCCCAAGTTGCACTCTACTTGGATGACCGAAAGTCCTGCTACGCTGAATCTGGAGGTGGGCATTTCTCCGAATGTTTCCCTAGAGGTTATTGGTACCGAGGGATCTATTAGTCATAGGTCACAATCTGGGTCGGTTGGTCCAAGTACTTCCTAGAGCCAACCCAGTAGCTGATTGTCCCTTCGAGATATGCTGAGGGCTATGGCTTTCGGGCAAGCATACATTGGTGATGATCAGTGGAGCCACTTAATGATTGGCTCTATTCCTAGCCGGCTCCAAAACTTTTACAACAGTTCTACGTATGTAAGTTATTTCATCTTATGCTACGATTTCAACCTCATTTTGCTTTTGGGGCCTTACATTGTACATAGTGCAGAAGGTTGCCGAGTTGGCAGAGGCCTTCCAAACTAGCCTTGCTCGGACGGATAAGATCAAGAGCCTAGAGGTGCAACTTAAATAGAGTAAAGAGGCTCATGCCCAAACAGAGCGAATCTGCCAAGAGAAACTCGAGGTGAACTCAAATCCGAACAGAGGGCTTCCCTTGCTGAAGATGAGGCCAAGTTACTCAAGGATCTTTTATCTATAACCCAAGAGTCCAAGCTTCAAGCTAAAGAGGCCAAATAAATTATGAGTTAAAGGCTGAGGATCTGAACCACCAGGCCATCACTGTTGAGGCTATTGGGGTTTATGCCCTAAAGCTTATAATTTGTAAATGCGAATGAAAAATAAATAAAAGAATTAGTTTGTTCATTCTATAAATTTGTCTCATACATTTATATCATGTGTACTTAACATCCCAGATTGCTTGATATAATCTCTAACAGAGTATATGAGTGTCATATACAGAGGAATTCAGTTTGAGATGAGCAATCTAAAGAGTTCGTAGATAGCAAATAGAGAGGGTATTTTTTTTTTGTTAATGTCTAGACTATTCATATGGTTATATGGGAATGGAGGCACCTTATATGATGTGATCATATTGGACTGGGCCACGATCTATATAAATCTCTCACCAAAATCCGTTACATGATGAGATTCATATATATCTACTAATGATGGCTATATATGGGTGAACTTAATCCTGAGTGTCTTATCGACTCCTTCGGGTTAGATAATGGATTTTGATATACCATGGGTGAGATCAGAGATGCATTCCCGGTCAATAACTTCGTATGCTAGAATCCCAGTTTGGCTTATGACTGGGAAGGTCTGTACACAACAGTGGAATCCACTTCTTCTTGTGAGAAGTAGATAGTAGTTCCCTTAACGGTTGATTCGGAGCTTGAACAATATTAGCGCTCTTCTTCTTCCGTAAAGGAAGTTAGGATTTATTGTTCATTAGAAAATCAATGGTACTTAATGTAAAAGATATAATTAGAGGGGTAAAATAGACTTTATGACCTAGCTTTAATTATGAACTACTTGTGGAGGATCATACCGTATGCAATAGATATAATTTCTGTTTGTGTAAAAACAACTACAGTTACAAGAGTACAGCCCCGGGTTCTTAGTGGAGTAACTCTGAGGTTAATAATCACGAAATATTAATTAAAGAGTTTAATTAATTTTTCAAAGGATTATTGGAGCTCAAGACTATGGGTCCATTAGGTCCCCTTGCTAGTCGGAAACGTTAAAGGTAACAAGGGTCACGGTTAATTAATTGGATGGTCCAATTAATAATGTTACGAAAGTAACAAGAAATTTATTCAGGGAATTAATTAAATGATGAGATTATTTAATTAATATATTAATAATTAAATTAATTAAATAATTAGATTATTTAATTAATAAATTAATAATTGAGAATTATTAATTAATTATTAATTGGAGGTTATAGGTTCGAACCAAGACCGAGACAAATGATAAATTAATAAGATTATTTTATTTCCTAACTAGGTCAAGTGTTCAAGTCTTAGTGAACTAGAGTAATGTGGGATTTAGAATCCTATATTAACTTGGTCACTAAAATTCTAATTATCTTATTTTAAATATATAGAGATATATTGGGAAAATGATTAGTATCTTGTTTTAAATATATAAGGATATATTATAAAAACAAAAAGAGATTGATATGATATACAACATATATACACGTTGAAAAAAAAAGAGAAGAAAACAAGAAAGGTGTGCGGCACACACAAAAATAAAAAAAAACAGGGTTTTATTTTTATTTTTCATTCATGGTGGCCGAATTCCACCCATAGAAAATGAGAGTTGTTTTCGTAAGTTTCTTCTACCTCCATACAACCTCCTGAAGCCTGTGACATGCCCACATGCAGTTGTCTGTACATGGGAGATAGCGAGGAAAATCCGGTGGTACAATTGACAAAGCAAATTCGAGAATTAAAGAAAGAAGGAGTTAGCCTTGAGGTATGATTTCGAATCTTGCCTTATTTATTTTTATATATCGTATTGGTTGTTAAAGTCGCATTAAATATTTTTAAAAAGTTTTAAAAATCCATTATGTTGTGCGACTTTAGGGCTTACAATTTGTATCAGAGCCCTAGTACGATATATTCAAATAAATCATTTTTTTGTTAATTGAATGTATATATGTGTAGGCATAATCTATTATATGTATGATGTTTTAATTTTTTTTTCAAAGCATGATTGATCTTTCATTGTATGGTACGGTGAGTTTTAGGGTTTTGGATATTATATATAATATTTTTTTTATGTAATATTAATTCCTGGTTTTGTATATATATATATATATATATATATATATATATGTTGTTCTGCTGTTATTATTTTTATTGATGTAAAACGACGAAGAACAACTGTCCGGAAGACATAGCACATCAGCTATGCGGACCATGCGCAACTTGCACAAGTGTTGCATGTTGAATTTTTTTTTTTCAACATATGTGCTCAAGATGTTGCGTGATGCACTGTTGCAACTTCTTCAATTTTAATATTGTGATGCATTTGTGTGATGCACTATGACAACATGAAATTGATCTTTAATTCAATTTTGGGAAGCTGTCATGCAATGCAATGCACAAGTGTGGTGCAACACAATGCTACAACATGAAATTTTCATGCGTTTGAGCTGCTGTCACCCATACCAAAGCGCAAGGCTGCCCTTTGGGCAAGCGGCAACCCTGCAACGAGGCATATGCACGCGAACGTGGCCTTTCGCGTAATGCGTTAGGGCTGCATGTTCGCAAGCGCTAGGGCTACATGTATGTGAGCGTGTTTTGGGCCGATTTTGGGAAATCCCAGGCCTCCGAAAAGTGTTAGAGTAACACTTGGGCTTAAGGGATTTAATGCATGTGATGGATCCATTAAAATAAATCAAGTTGGACTTGATTTTGGGCCCGGAAGATGCAGAAGATTAGACTTGAAGATTTTGGAATTACAAGAAGACCAAGGAATGCCTTGGATAATTTTTGTAATTAGAAATTTTTTTAAAGTTAGATAAACCCATCTTACTTGGTCAATTCATGTATGCTTTTATTATGTGGTAATTAAAGCATTGCCATGCATACACATGCCATATACACTAGCCTACACATGCATTTTATTAAATGTCAAACATGCATAATAGCCATTCACATTATGTGTTTTTTTTTTAAAATATGATTAAAAATCGGCAAATCACATAATTGGCTATTAGAAATGAGATTAGTTTTAGAGTAAAAACTTTGTAATTCTCATTAATAACTAGTCTATTAATTAAATCGTTTAATTAGTTAGATTAATTAGGTCCTGCACTTAATCTTAGGTTTAATTAGATTAAAGCCCTAATATAATTGGACCTAATAATGTGATTAGTTTTAAAACTTGGTAAATCATATTAACTAATTCTAGTGTTAGTAAAATTGTTTACATAGATTAGAATTTGAATAATGAACTAGATTCTTAAATTGTTAAAAATCGGATTAGTTTATTTGTTATTAGAAAAATATTCTAATAATATTTTCATATGTCCTAGACATTTAGATTGAAAATAGCCGTTTAATCATAGTAATATCTAGGTGCATTAATTGAAAATCCTAATTCTGAAATAGTGAGTGGGAGAGGGATATATGACATTATATCCCGCAGTCTCCATCATTAGTTCAACACCGTGAGATTCAAGTAGGGCATCGAGACGGCTTTGTTTTTGTCCTCCCTAAAAAGGGTCTCCATGAGAATCAATACAAAGGTTGACTTCTGACAAGGACGTTTTTCCCTTATGTCGTTTTAAAAGATCAGTCCGTCAATAATATTTAAAGAAACCACACAAGCCTAAATCAGTTTACAAACATAAATATAGTGGCAAGTGGGTGTCGTCCACAGGGAGCAGAGTTAGCCAAATTAGTTAAAGCTAAAGCAATGGTATGTATATATGAATAGCAAGACATGAATTGGTGAAAATGTAGATTGTGGACCAATTCTAAATAACACCAAATTAAATAAGTAAATAAAATGAAAGGGGAATATGGAGTGAAGGATATATAGATGATGGAAACTAAGGAGTTAATGGATTCGAAAGCAAATACTGGGCAATGTAACAAACTTGTCAATAGCACGGCTCTTCAAGGTAACCGACCTAGGATGTATAGAGTCGGTTATTTATCCCTAGAAGGTGGCCAACCTAGGATGTATAGTGCGGACCACCTATTAGGGATTAATCCTTGTAAACTACCAACCTAGGATGTATAGAGTTGATGGTTTACCGGATTCTAGAAATGAAGCTCGTCTACCTAACATTGACTCAACCGATTATAAATAGTCACCCTAGGATGTATAGTGATGACTTCTAACTCTTTCACGGATTCCGACGTAGGATGTATAGTGCCGGAAATACGATCAAGGTTAGATTAAAACCGCGGTTCAAGAGTCGGAATTCATGACTTTCCGTCTATTCTTTAGAGCATTAAACAACTAAATAGGATGTATATCTAGATGCAATACCCATTCATAATATAAAGACATCTTGCAAGGATCATGTATCTACACAAGAAATCAATGATAAACACTCACAACAAGAATAGATCAATGGAAGGTAGACATGAATATCAATATAATATCAAGTTTATGTACAAGCCCAATATTAAACTTGTAAGTTCCTCATATTTTGATTGGTTTATTTCGTTGACAAACCACATTGGGGATTATTCTTTGTAAGGGTATTTTAGGCCTCTTGAGTGTGATCAAGCTTCAAGAACATCATCTCTCTAAAAGAGCACTTCAAAGGTATCTTACTAGTTTAACTTTCTTTGAAGAGATCTAGTTGCACACACTCACTTGCATGCATTATGTTCCTATCTTCATGAAATTGAATGATGTATTGTATGCCTCTTTTCACACTCCACACTTGCACATTTTGCACATCTCTTAGTGTGTTGAGTTTGCCCAGAAAAGAGAATTTCTTCTCTTAGCGCGGCCTAGACCGCTTGGCAAGACATGCTTGCACCGCGGCATACAGAGCGGTATACCTCAGCAGGGTCATGCTCCCTGTACCGCTTCCTGTACACTTGCACGCAAAGCGAGCCAAGTCGCGGTGTTGTCCAGTAGGCCTCTGTTGCCCATACCGCGGCCTGTGCACCTGCATGCACAGCGCCCTGCACCGCGTTGTTGTCCAGACGGTGCACTGCTGTGTGTACCGCGGTCTGGACACTTGCCTGCGACGCGGTCCATCTAGCGGTATTGACGGGATTTTGTGCCCTAAGTTCAAAACGACGTTGTTTCAACTAGGGCTCCCTTATATATACTCTATCTTCTTCCTTGCTCGTTTTTCATGAGTTCAAGAAGCCATTTTTGATAGGCCAAGCTTCCCTTAGAGAGAGAAACTCCCAAGAACTCATCTTTACTCAACCAAACACAAATCCATGTGCTTTTAACCTCTTCAAGAATTATCTCATAATGGATTCTTCTTGCTTTCATTGACTAGGTAACTTGAACATGCCCTAAATCTCTTTGTATTTATTTATGTTCTTGTTTGCCTAGGGTTAGCTCTTTTATGTGATTTTATTGCATATCTTTATGTTTATTGGCATTTATAACATGATTGAGTTGTTGTTTGTTGGTTGAGAGCCTTGTTCATTAATAGCTAGCATTTAGGACGATTTTACCCTTCTAGCTAAATCTTCATGCATTTGCATTTAGATATTGATATCTAGGATTTGCATTTATTGACATCCTTAAATCCTTAGATAAGCATTTATTGTTACCTAGCATTAATTGCATACTTGAATATCTTTTACATATTCACTTAGGTTGTTTAACCTCTTCATTGATTGTTAAGCTTTGTGACTAAGAGGGTTAGTGCACAAGCTTGTGGTCAAGAATCACTATTAAAGGCCCGTTGGGTAGAGTGAAAGGGTTAGTGACAAAGTAGGTGTGACTTGAGGTCAACCTAGGTTGTAAACTTTTGTTCAAATAGTGGATTTGAGGACCGTATGTGGCTAGAAGGATAGCCCTTGAGTTTTGCCCAGTTGGAGTGTTTCTCATGTAAATCAATCCTTGTGTTTTTATTGTTTTCCGCATATTTATGTTGGATTGATTGATTGTTAATATGAAGTAGGATTATTAAAATTGATTAAGTCGAAAAGTTGGTAAAAACCTATTCACCCCCCCCCCCTCTAGGTTGTATTAGACACACTTCGTGTATTTTCAATTGGTATCAGAGCGGGTTCCTAGATACACTTAGGTGATCCTTGCTCGTTGTGTGTCTTGCATTTTGTGTGTGTTTGTTGCATCATAAACATTCATCTCATTCATACCCAAACACTATGAGTGGGAACGGAAGTGGTAATGAGGGAGCCTCTAGCACAAGACCCCCTTTGCTCACCGGAATAAACTATGCCTATTGGAAAGGCAAGATGGAGTCTTACATTTGCCAAATAAATGACCGAGCATGGATGGCAATTGAAGATGGCTACGCTCTTCCAGAAAAGACTCTTGAAGACGAAAGTGTAGTTCCCAAGCCAAAGTCGGAATGGTCAACTCAAGAGTTTGAAGCATCCAAGTGGAACAACAAGGCTATGCATGCTATTCTTTATGCAATGGATGACAATCAGTACAAATTGATCCAAACAACAAGAATTGCAAAAGAGGCATGGGAGATTCTAGAGACGGCCCATGAGGGAACCGAGGTGTTCAAGGACTCCAAGCTTCAAGTCCTCCAAACACAATTCGAGCAAATTAGGATGGAGGAGGATGAGTGCTTCAACGACTTTCAAGTGAAGATGATGGACATAGTCAATCAAAGCCATCAACTGGGTGATCCCTATTCGGATAGGAGGATCAAGCAAAAAATTATTAGGTCGCTTCCAGCAAGATTTGAGTCAAAAGTGACGGCTCTTGAGGAGAATAGTGACTAAAAGAATATGAAGCCAAGTGAAGTTATTGGAAGGCTTCTAGCATATGAGTCTAGATGGAATCCCACACCTACACCTCAAAAGAAGCAAAAGAGCATTGCTCTGAAGACTTCTAAGGTTGAGAAGGAGGAAGAAGACTCAGATGAAGAAATGGCCCTCATGGTGAAAAGATTCAAGAAGTTCATCAATTTTGAGAAGAGGGGATTTGGATCCAAAGGAAAGGAAATAAAGAAGAAGACTCCTTTCAAGAAGTTTGAGTCAAGTGAAGACAAGCCCACAAGAAAAGGGATTCAATGCTAAGAATGTGGAGATTTCGGACACATCTCCACGGATTGTGGAAATTTGAAAAGTAAGAAGAAAGGAAAGGCCATGGCCGCCACGTGGAGCGATGGTGATGACTTGGAAGAAGAAGGAGAATCCTCAGATGATGAGGATCATGTGGCAAACTTTATTGCCTTCGCATCTTCTCTCAAGAGTAAGGAAGCAATAGATGATGAAGAGGTAGAGAAACAAAGTGAAGATGACTCGAGCGATGGTGACTCTTCATCCCATTCAACAAATATGGATGTAGGAGGAATGGATCTTGAAGGCTTCATTGAGCATTTTCAAAGCTCAAGATTGAAGATGAAGAAAGAGATTCAAAGGCTAAAAGGAGAGAATCTCAAGCTATCCACCGAAGCTACTCACTTAAATAAAGAAGTGAAGATAGCCAAAAGGAATGAGGAATTGATGGAAAAGGAGCTTGAAGAAGCTAGAGAGATCATTGCTAAGATGACTTCAAGCACGAATAAACTTGACCACATGTTGGGAGTTGGCAAGAGGCCAAGTGATAAGAAAGGTCTTGGCTATGAAGATGACAAGGAGACATCATCCTCAAGCAAGATTGTGTTTGTTAAGAGTTTGGATAACAAAGAGCCTCCACCCCCACAATATCCTAGGAAGAAGATCGAACTAGGAGAGTGCTCTAAAGATCCTCAAGTCAAGGTAGCACAAGGGAAACAAGCTCAAGCTCAATCAACAAGGGTGCATCAAGCAAGTTTCCCTCAACCGAAATACCATCAAGCCAAAAAGCAATTCATGCAAGGTCAACCAAGGAAGCAATTCATTCCAACTCAACAACAAAGAAGAAGAGAACCAATCCAACACCAAAGACAAGCTCAAATGCGAGGGAAAGCCCCTTTGTACTCACAAGGGCATGGTATGTCTTCTTATTTTATTCCCACTTGTCACTTTTATGGTGTTGATGGTCACATTAGACCTAATTGCTTCAAATACATTGAAATGTGTAGAATCAAGAGCATGATTGAAAGAAATAGAGCTAGAGCTAATTTGCATGATTCTAGGAAATCTAGAGCCAATGTGACTAATACCACTAGGAATGAGAACATTACACCTAGGTGGATTAGAAGGAATAACTATTCTTGCTATGTGGCTCAAATTGCCTTGAAGGCAAATGCCTCTAACACTTGGTATTTGGATAGTGGGTTTTCTAGGCATATGACGGGGAACAAGAGCTTCTTTAAATCCCTTGTCTTGGAGGATGGAGGATTTGTCACCTTTGGTGATGGATCTAGAAAGAAAGTCATAGGGAAAGGAACTATTTCCATTCCCGATTTACCATCTTTGTCCAATGCTCTACTTGTTGATGGCTTGCAAGCAAATCTCATAAGAATTTCTCATCTTAATGATGATGGGCTCTCTGTATTGTTTAACAAAAATGATTGCTCTATTTTAATGCCAAATGGACAAACCTTGCTAAAAGGAAAGAGATCTAGTGACAATTGCTATTGTCTTGAAGCTAGTGCTATCTCTTGCAATATGTCCAAATGTGAGGAAATTGAGTTATGGCATCAAAGACTTGGCCACATGAGCTATCGAGATTTGAGGATCTTAGATAAGTTCAAGGTTGTGCGTGGCCTCCCTAAGCTTGGAAAGAAAGTCGATGGCGTTTGTGGACCTTGTCAAAAAGGAAAACAAACCAAAAGTATGCACAAGAAAGGCAAGTATCTCACCACCAAGGAGCCATTAGAGCTTCTACATATGGACCTTATGGGTCCCATGCAAACCGAGAGTCTCGGCGGCAAGAGATACATTTTTGTTTGTGTTGATGATTTCTCTAGATTTACATGGACATATTTTCTTAGAGAAAAATCTGAAACTTTTGAAAAATTTAAAATGCTTTGCACTAAAATTCAAAATGAAAAGAACTCACACATTAAAAGCATTAAAAGAATTAGGAGTGACCATGGGAGGGAATTTGAAAATGCTTGTTTTGAAAGCTATTGCAATAACTTAGGCATTTACCATGAGTTTTCGGCTCCTAGAACTCCTCAACAAAATGGGGTTGTTGAGAGGAAGAATAGGATCCTTTAAGAGATGGGCCAGTGTGATAATGCTTAGCAACAATGTCCCTAGGAACCTTTGGGCCGAGGCCGTCAATACGGCTTGCTACATAGGAAATAGAGTCTTCCTAAGGCCCGGTACTAGGCAAACCTCCTATGAATTATGGAAGGGTAGGAAGCCAAATATTAGCTACTTCCACTCATTTGGGAGCAAATGCTACATTCTAAATGACCGAGATCAACTTGGCAAGTTTGATGCCAAAAGTGATGAGGGGATTTTTATTGGCTATGCCCTTAATAGTAAGGCCTATAGAGTTTTCAATTTAAAAACTCGGAGTGTCATGGAATCATCTAATGTCGTCATAGATGATTGTAGGCCTAAGACTAGAGACCATGATGAGGAGGTCATTGTGCTTGATGATCCCTTCTAGGAGAAGAATGGTGAGACTTCAATTGATGTGAAGTCAAGTCTTGATGAAGAGGTCATCCAACCTCTTGATAGAGATCCATCTTTGGACTCTAAAGAACCCGCTTCATGGGTTAGACATCTCCACAATAAGAATGACATTCTTGGAGATATGAATGAAGGTGTTAGGACTAGGCGTCAAATAGCTAATCAAATTAGCTGTACTTGTTACACCTCTCAAATTGAACCCAAAAAGGTTGATGAAGCCTTGAATGATGAGTTTTGGGTTCTTGCCATGCAAGAAGAGCTAAACCAATTTGAAAGAAATGAGGTTTGGACTCTTGTTCCTAGACCCAAGGATACTAATGTCATAGGCACCAAATGGGTTTATAGGAATAAGTCGGATGAGAATGGCAACATTGTGCGCAACAAGGCTAGACTTATAGCATAAGGATACTCTCAAATTGAGGGTATTGACTTTGAGGAGACTTTTGCTCCGGTTGCCCGTCTTGAGTCCATAAGGCTTCTTTTGTCCATATCATGTGTGCACAAGTTCAAATTGCATCAAATGGATGTTAAGAGTGCCTTCCTAAATGGTTTCTTGCATGAGGAAGTGTTTGTTGAGCAACCCAAGGGGTTTGTGGATCCACACCACCCCAATCATGTCTATAGCCTCAAGAAGGCTTTATATGGGTTGAAACAAACACCTAGGGCTTGGTATGAGCGCCTCACTCAATTTCTTGTTGATAATGACTACACTAGGGGTAGTGTTGACAAAACTTTATTCATCAAGAGGAACAAAGATGAGCTTTTCATAGCTCAAATTCATGTTGATGATATTGTCTTGGGCTCTACCAACAAATCCAAAGTCCAAAAATTTGTTGATGTTATATCTCATGAGTTTGAGATGAGTCTTGTTGGGGAGCTCAATTACTTCCTAGGTTTGCAAATCAAGCAATTGCATGATGGGATTTTCATATCCCAAGCTAAGTATGCTAAGAACCTAGTGAAGAAGTTTGGCCTTGAGAATGCCAAACATTGTGACACACCCATGAGTACCAGCTTGAAACTAAGCAAGGATGCTAGTGGCAAGAGTGTGGAACAAAGTCTTTATCGGGGCATGATTGGTAGCTTGCTTTACTTGACCGCAAGTAGGCCCGATATAGCCTTTAGTGTGGGTGTGTATGCTAGGTACCAAGCGGATCCCAAGGAATCCCATCTCTCATCCGTGAAGAGAATCATTCGTTATGTGAATGGGACATCCAACTATGGGATATGGTACTCTTTTGACACTAATGCTAGCTTAGTTGGCTTTAGTGATGCAGATTGGGCAGGAAATTGTGATGATAGGAAGAGTACATCAGGAGGTTGCTTCTTCTTAGGTAACAACTTGGTCTCATGGTTTTGCAAGAAGCAAAATTCCATCTCTCTATCCACAGCTGAAGCGGAATACATAGCCGCCGGGAGTGCTTGCACACAACTCCTTTGGATGAAACAAATGCTTGTGGATTATGGCTTTGATCAAGGTATTCTTACCCTTTATTGTGATAACATGAGTGCAATTAACATTTCAAAGAATCCGGTTCAGCACTCTAGGACAAAGCATATAGACATTAGGCATCATTTCATTAGAGAACTAGTTGAAAACAAATGCATTGCACTTGAGCATGTGGGCACTAATGATCAACTAGCGGATTTATTTACAAAGCCCTTAGACTCAACTAGGTTCAAGTCACTTAGTAGGTCTATTGGGATTTGTCATATGACTTGATGTGTTTTGGTGATTGACCCTTTTTTTTGGGGAACTCAAGCAAAGAGAGCAACCTTGCATGTTGGAATAAGCAAAAACTTGATCAACTTTATGCTTCTTTATTAATTGCTTGAGTATTCTTGGTTGTGCTTATATATATTCTTATATGGCTTTTTATTTAATAAGTGTGCCTTGCTTGATTTGTAAACCATGTCACCTCTATGTTCAAACATGCATTTTTGGACTAGGAGATTTTGATTGGGAAAGTACTCTTGAATGACCCATAATTTAACTCCTTGACATGAGAACTTTTAATGACATGCTTAAAATAATATGCATGAAATGCTTTTGATTGCTCTAGTGCAAAATCTGTGTGAAAGCAAATGAGAAGACTAAACCCAATAAGGATCTAGTATCCTTGCAATAAATACGGATGTCTCATCCAAATTTAGTCTTCTCTCTCTCTCTTTATTAGTTGAACAAGACTACTATCATACGGGTATCCCACCCGGAAAAATCAAAAAGGGTGCAAAAGTCACTCATGTCTTGTTTTGCTCATAAAGTTTGATATAGTTGCTCTTTAAATTGAAATTCATTTTGATAAACTATATCTTGTTGGCTTATAACAAAAGGGTATAAATTGGTTTGAATTCTTTTGGAAACCCTTTTGATGTTTGCTTTGCCAAATACCATTTGCTTGAACCATGATGTTACATGTCTTACATCAAAAGCAACTAAGTCACACATTTTCTTCTAAACAATAAAACCCTCAATGATTCTCTCTCAATTAATTGAGTTGCATAACGTTGTTGTATATGATTATGCACTTATCTTGCAAATAGCTCTCTTTGCTAAAGTGACCCGGTTGGGAAATACTCCTTTGCCTATCTCATGACAAAAAGGGGGAGTAATGTGGTTTTATTTAAGGGGATTGCATGGAGAGATTGTCCCGTTGAGGGGGAGTAACCTATATAGGGGGAGCATTTGCATGTTGCATATTGTAGTTTTCTTTTATTATGCAAATTGCTCTTAATTATTTATCTCTCTTGATCACCTCACATACACTTGTCTTGGAAAGTGTAGTCTCATTGTTTTGTAGGGATGGCTATTCTACAAGAGCTTGAAGTTTTGAAGACCTAGTATCTAGGTATCTTTTTGTAATGTAGAATATCTCTTTGTTGACCTTTAGTTTTTACTTTTTTGTGAGGATGATTTGTGAGTGGTGGTTTTGTCACGAAATAGCCAAAGGGGGAGATTGTAAGTTCCTCATATTTTGATTGGCTTATTTCGTTGACAAACCACATTGGGGATTATTCTTTGTAAGGGTATTTTAGGCCTCTTGAGTGTGATCAAGCTTCAAGGACATCATCTCTCTCAAAGAGCACTTCAAAGGTATCTCACTAGTTTAACTTTCTTTGAAGAGATCTAGTTGCACACACTCACTTGCATGCATTATGTTCCTATCTTCATGAAATTGAATGATGTATTGTATGCCTCTTTTCACACTCCACACTTGCACATTTTGCACATCTCTTAGTGTGTTGAGTTTGCCCAGAAAAGAGAATTTCTTCTCTTAGCGCGGCCTAGACCGCTTGGCAAGACATGCTTGCACCGCGGCATACAGAGCGGTATACCTCAGCAGGGTCATGCTCCCTGTACCGCTTCCTGTACACTTGCACGCAAAGCGACCCAAGTCGCGGTGTTGTCCAGTAGGCCTATGTTGCCCATACCGCGGCCTGTGCACCTGCATGCACAGCGCCCTGCACCGCGTTGTTGTCCAGACGGTGCACTGCTGTGTGTACCGTGGTCTGGACACTTGCCTGCGACGCGGTCCATCTAGCGGTATTGACGGGATTTTGTGCCCTAAGTTCAAAACGACGTTGTTTCAACTAGGGCTCCCTTATATATACTCTATCTTCTTCCTTGCTCGTTTTTCATGAGTTCAAGAAGCCATTTTTGATAGGCCAAGCTTCCCTTAGAGAGAGAAACTCCCAAGAACTCATCTTTACTTAACCAAACACAAATCCATGTGCTTTTAACCTCTTCAAGCATTATCTCATCATGGATTCTTCTTGCTTTCATTGACTAGGTAACTTGAACATGCCCTAAATCTCTTTGTATTTATTTATGTTCTTGTTTGCCTAGGGTTAGCTCTTTTATGTGATTTTATTGCATATCTTTATGTTTATTGGCATTTATAACATGATTGAGTTGTTGTTTGTTGGTTGAGAGCCTTGTTCATTAATAGCTAGCATTTAGGACGATTTTACCCTTCTAGCTAAATCTTCATGCATTTGCATTTAGATATTGATATCTAGGATTTGCATTTATTGACATCCTTAAATCCTTAGATAAGCATTTATTGTTACCTAGCATTAATTGCATACTTGAATATCTTTTACATATTCACTTAGGTTGTTTAACCTCTTCATTGATTGTTAAGCTTTGTGACTAAGAGGGTTAGTGCACAAGCTTGTGGTCAAGAATCACTATTAAAGGCCCGTTGGGTAGAGTGAAAGGGTTAGTGACCAAGTAGGTGTTACTTGAGGTCAACCTAGGTTGTAAACTTTCGTTCAAATAGTGGATTTGAGGACCGTATGTGGCTAGAAGGATAGCCTGTGAGTTTTGCCCAGTTGGAGGGTTTCTCACGTAAATCAATCCTTGTGTTTTTATTGTTTTCCGCATATTTATGTTGGATTGATTGATTGTTAATATGAAGTAGGATTATTAAAATTGATTAAGTCGAAAAGTTGGTAATAAATCAACTAAAACCTATTCACCCCCCCTCTAGGTTGTATTAGACACACTTCGTGTATTTTCAAAACTAACTACTCCATCAACCCCTTAGAGGGGATTTATCTACTCATTACAACTAGGAAATCAGTAGAAAGGAGAAAGAAATAACCCTTGGAGAACATCTCCTTCCTTGAAGTGGCTCCAATCTACTAACTTCCTTGAAGTTGAGTAGAGAATGTGTGGATGAGAGGTAGAGAGAGAAACTAGATCTAAGAATGCCTAATCTGCCTAAAACGGAGTTAAAAGCTCTTTAAAACGTTTCTATACTTTTATATTTATACTAAATACAAAAATAGGTCACTTAAGCTTTGAAAATCATACTGGCGCGCTCGGAGTGCAGGTGGAGTGCGGGTGCTTTACCCGCACTGTACCCGCACTGTATGGGTTGCCTGCAACTTCAGTTCTCAGATCAGGACATTAGTATGGGTGGAGTGTGGTTGAATTACCCGCACTTGACCCGCACTTAGCCTGCACTTGGCATCGCACTGTGACCGCACTTCCTTCTCAGGTGCAAAATCTACCTACTGTCTTGAGCAACAGTGCGGGTAGAGTGCGGTTGGATGACCCGCACAGTACCCGCACTCTAATGTCAGGTGCAATTATGCTCTTCTGTTCTTGATGCAAGTGCGGGTAGAGTGCGGTTCGATGACCCTCACAGTACCCTCACTCTAGTGTCTGGTGCGATTCTGTTCTTCTGTTCTTGGTGCAAGTGCGGGTGAAGTGCAGTTTGCTGACCCGCACAGAACCCGCACTCTAATGTCAGGTGACTGCACAGCTTCTCTGGTTTGGCAATAGTGCGGGTGGAGTGCGGTTAGCTGACCCGTACTGTACCCGCACTTTATCTCTGTACTTGCATTCTGCCCCGGCTATACACATAAGTGCGGCTGGAGTGCGGCTGGAGTGCGGTTGCGACCCGCACTGGACCGCACTATAGATATGTTTGTGCTCCTTTTCTGCTGGAATCATCACAATGTGCTTCCAAGCCTGTCTCTGCATGATTTCCTTCAAATAAGCACAAAACAACCCATAAGAGACACAAAAACGCACGAAAACAGAACATAAGGTAAGGATCTGAGGGCCTAAATATAGTACATATTTGGCCCGATCAAACACCCCTAAACCAAACCTTTGCTCGACCTCGAGCAAATCTATTCAAAACAGTAAGACGCCAGCTGAAAGTAATTTCTAAATACCTACACAATACATCAACAATGTCGCAAGTCCCATGTGTGATATGATACAAATAGATGTGATCGAGAGGAGAAAAACATATGCACAAGATCAAGAACAGTTTGGAGACACCCAAGGGAGGCTCGTACGAACACGAATCCCATACCTAAAGGCATTCATGAATTTAGGACCACTTACTCCCATACCTTGAACATAATTCGCTTCAATTCTAAAGCTCACATGAATTCCCTCTTTTCTTTCCTCAAGAGTCCTAAGTTCCACACAACAAGTAAGCAAAGAAGATTCTGCATAAGATTTAAGCAATGAACTATCCTAGGAACGAGTCACCATGCCATGGATGCGAAAGATCGTGCTTCAACCTACATTCCCAAACTAGACTTACATGGATCAAATAGGGCTTTTCAACCGGTTATAGTGTGGCTGTGGGGGTGAATGAGTTTACACAAAACAGAATATGGAATTTTTAGGAGTTCAACTCACCAATCATGCTAGAATAAAATCCCTACTCCCACACCATGTTCTTTTCTTGCTTTAAATGCAACCCTCTAGGAAACCATTTAACCCACATTTTTCCCTCAACATTTGCATTCCATTTGGGCGTGTTTAGCATAAAACACTCTCATTATGGCACTTCAAGTACAATCTTTCTTTAAATTTTTCTTTTGACAATTTCCAACTAACAATGTTGTACTCCATTTGAGTTGTTACCATCTTCCCTTTTTTAGGCATTTAGAGTGCATAACTTACCCTTTTCTTTCATATTTTCAACATCTATCTCATTTTACCCACTGTGGGACCATTTTAACCCTTTTTCTCACTACCATTTCCCATCCTAACATGATTAGTACAAGGGTAGGCATGTGTTTAGGCTATTGGGTATATGGTTGAATGTGGTACCAATGAAGAGGTAAGTGTTTGGCCTCAAATCGGCTTTGGAACACACAATATGGTAAGTGGTGTTTAGGCTATAGAGGTACTTCAATAAGCATGCATTCCCTACTATCACTTCCAAAACCATCTAAAAAGGGAATGAAAACATCCATCACGCATTCACAAAATAATGCAAGTCCTATGGCACATTACATACATGACGAGAGGCCTGTTTAAGAATAATCAATAATGCACTCGGAAAACGCACTTTCATGCTTGTGTTTGTGATCTCACAGGCATCTCCACTATTAGAACAAGACATGGGAACAATGAGTCCCCAATACTTCATACCAACGGGTGGGACTAACCCATGATGGTGCAAGCTAAGCCTTAAGTGGCACCAAACAATATCACAAGGTCAGATCACATATAAGAGACTCGTCAAAAACACATTCTAGAAGCATCATACCCATACTAGATTACAGGTTAAAAAATGGACAAGCGACAAAATTGAAAAATTGGACATTAAAATGTACACGGCGGAGGCATGATGCACCCCCAAACCAAAACTCAACAATGCCCCCATTGTTGGTAAGAATAAGCATAATCGCAATAAATGGCGGAATGAGGGATTAACACCCCCAAACCGAATCTAGACATACATTCGACCAAGCTCATTCATCATAACAAAAACTAAATCGCATTCATTAAAAATTTAAGTACAAAACAGAAGGTAGAAAACTCCCTTTAGAAGGAAGATCGGTCGATGTCCATTCGTGTTGTTGTGTGCTTTCCAAAAGATGCACAACCTAGCTTAAAACCACACAACCACTCTACCAACGAAAATTAAATGCGAAAAGAAAAGAAAAGAAAAAATAAGTCTAAGCCGTTTAAAAGATAATACAAATATAAATACAAGCAGTAAAAGTTCTGATCAATAATGAAGAAAAAAGAAAGCATGGTCAATCATCATCGGAAAACTCCCTCTCCGAATCACTGGCGATCCCTTTGCCTTTAGTGTCGATCTCTGATCTGATCCGCTCTTCCTGCTCCCTCCTGGATCTCTCCATAGCAGCTCTGAGCTCTTCCCCATATGGGTCAATGGCTGGGCCCCCTGAAGGAGGTGAGAAAGCAGCTGACCTCTTCTTTTTCTGTGGATAACTCAGAAGACTGAGTGCCTCCCTCATGTCTGTGAGGTTGCCCCAAATGTCCGTGAAGTACTCATTTGCTTCCGCCCTGCTCTCAGTGATCTGCCTCCTGTTTTAGACGACCTCGGTCCTGAGGTTCTCCAATCTAGTAAGCAAAGTCTGCCAAGGAACCTCTCCATATGTCTCCTGCGGGGGTGAGGAAGCTGCGGGCCTATAATCACCATAATCGATGTAAACTGGCTCCACATCCGATGGTTCCGGGATGTCTTCCGGCTGTCTGCTCGTGCTGCCCCCTCGAGCAGGTTTTCTCCTCCCTGTTCGGACCCTAACACCAGAGGGGTCTCGCTCTCTGATCTGGTCGTTCCATGTGAATCGCCCAACCGGCCCCAAACCACATTCGAAAGGATCGGATCCAAAATCTACTCCGGCGGTTCTGCAGAATGCGCTGATGAGACTAGGGAAAATGAGTGGCTGCTTGTCCACCCTGACCCCTCCCATCTCAAGGATCTCTCTCTTGATCAGAAAGCCGATGTCGACCAACTGATTCTGCAGTATACAGTACAGAATCATGGCTGCATTAAAGTTCACTGAGGTCCTGTGCTTTCTGGGAATCAAGGAATGGGAGTTGAAGACATGCTTGAACCCCAACTAACTCCTTAAGTTGGTGTGCTTCATATGGTGATCAGGGGCCACCCAAAAATCCATCAGACGGATCACTTACTGATTTGCAAAGTCCATATTTTGGGTCACAAAGAATTCGCTCCAAGTCACCCCTTGCCGTAGATGTCCGACTGCTTCAGGATCAACTGGAAGCTCAGTCCTATAATACCTGTTTATGTCCGCTATAGTCATCCGGACTTCTATCCCACGGACCAGAACCGAGGAAGAGCGTTGAAAAGCTTCAGGTACCAACCCAGCAAAGAACTTTTCGACCACACGTCGACAATACATCGGGGGGGAGGCTAACAAAGGTTTCCCATCCCCTTGCTTCAATCATTGGTGGAATTGGGGTGCCTTCCAGTTCTTCAACCGCTATTCCCCTCTCTACCACTATGTCTCGCTCCCTGAAATATTCTAAGCGTTCCTCGAAATCCGGGTGCCTGATGCATGGTGGAGGAACTTGGGGGCCTCGCCTCGGTCTTCGTTCGGAACCCTGACTGCTTTGCCTAGGCGTTCTCCTGGGTCTCCCTGACATCTATACAATAAACATAGTTGTAAGGCAATATTCGGATCAAAGAAACACGAGGTTATGATGCAGGAATATGAAAGGACAAAAATTCTGCCAAGAGGATAAAGTGCGGGTGGAGTGCGGGTGAGTGACCCGCACTGTACCCGTACTCTAACTCTTCACCAGACACCAGCAAATGCAGAGTTCAATTCATGTATACATCTTAAAATTCCGGTTCATCATCAAACGAATCAACAACAAAATGACTCTAACTCATGTATCGGCTTCCATTCAACCATATAAACCCAATTCATAGTTTGAAAATCTAATTGCAAAATAGAAAATCAATTAACAATGAATACCTCACATGCAAAATAGATAACACACAACATTCCACTCTCTTAGACATTAGCAAAAGCAAAAACAATTGTCAAAACCCTAACTAATGAAGTTCATGCATAAGAGCAAAAAAAAATCGTGATAAAGAGGGTTAGGGTTTTGGATTAGAGATATGTGAAATGAAATTAGAGTAAGAATTCATACCTTAGTTGCCCAAAAATCGAAAACGTGTCACACACGGAATACCTTTAGCTGGGAAGAGGGAAAAATTTGAAGTTTGCAGTTGGTTTTGCTCTTTTGTGGCAAGTGGAGCCCTAGAAAACGACAGGCATATATATACTGCGCGACAAAAGTGCGGGTGTAGTGCGGGTGACTGACCCGCACTTACCCGCACTCTATTACCTGATGCCCTCATAGTGCGGGATGAGTGCGGGTGACTGACTTGCACTCTAACCGCACTGTTCCCCTGGACAGACTCTTGAATTCTGCCCTGCAACTGTATCTGTACCAAAACAAACTCAAACAGTCTCAAAAGTTTACAACAACAAAACTAACCATCCGAAAAGTAAAAATAAAAATAAAAACAATAAAATAAATTCAAAAATGAGTGCAATGCACTCAAAGTGGGCCCCGGTCAACCAAAGGAGGTTTGACCGGAATGGGGAGCATATTCAACTTGGCCACCCAAACCGGTGCCAAATGCCTATGCACTGCATCTCTCCCCACTCTCCTCATTTGTCCCACTAAGTCCTTTCGAACCCATATTTGTTTAACCTTTGGTGGGTTTATCCTAGAACTAACTCTACTTGCTTTCAATCTTTGGAAACTAAAGCAATAAGCTTTAGTGTGCCCTTTTTTGGCACAAAAGTAGCAAGTAATAGGACGGTTAGGGAAACTCCCTGTTCGATCGTTGGCGTGGGCCACTTTTTGTTGTCCGAATCTGAGGGATTTGACATTGTTTTCCATCATGGCGAGTTGTTCAATCAAATCCCCCTCCTTGACCTTTGCCCGTTTCAACTCATCATCTTTTGAGCTCAACTATTCATGCAATTCCCTTACCGCTTTTGCGGACTCCTCCACACCTAGTTGAAGTTTCCTTGTCCTTCTCCCATAGTCTTCCTCAAACTCTTCGGAGAGTCTTGCCAATGCATTTAAGTTCTTTGAGACTAACTCCTTTTTGGTGGCAAGCTCCACTACTTGTTCAGTTAACCCGTTGTTGACTGATGAGAGATCATGCAATTTAGTCTTCAACTGTACATTCTCTGTCTTCAACAAATAAACCTCCAGTTTGAGCTTTGTGTTGTCTTGTTCAAGCTCACCCAATTGATCGAAGAGTTCAGTATTTGCTTCCTTCTCTTCGAATTCTGATTCTTGCCTCTTCTTGATGCAGTCTTGGTTTCCCAATTCCATCTCCTTGACACCTTCAAAGGCTTGCACAAGGGTGAGCACCCGGCTCCTTTTCTTTCTGGAATTTTGTGCCTCCAAGACTAAACAATCTCTAACTTGGCTTGTTCTGGGGGATGTTACCTTGAAGTTCACACTCTGCCCTCCACAGCTGAAGGAAATGTCCCTAGAACAAATATCGATCACCATACTTGCTGTGGCCATGAACGGCCTCCCCAACAGTAGTTTCCAGTCTCTACCACTGGATTCTCCTCTTTTGCAATCCAACACAACAAATTCTGCCGGCACCATCAAACCGTGCACATTCACATAAATTTCCTCCACAATACCTACTGGGGTGATGGGAGAATTGTCAGCCATGATGAGAGTCTGGAAGGTCGGCCTGATTGACTGAATCGTCAGCTGTTCGTAGATCTCTAATGGCATCATATTGATGCTAGCCCCCATATCAAGGACCGGTCCCATCTTTGGTGAATCCCAAGTTGTACATCTATGACGAAACTCCCGGGGTCTTCAAGTTTAATGGGGGAGCCTATGTTACTTCCCCTATCTTCCTTATCCGCGACCTCTACCATACTTGCTTCGGTTTCCTCACCTCATAACTGAACAACCTCTAACATGTGAGCATGTTCATCAAAGCTTGATGCCTTCTCTTTGTTCTTCATCAATGCATCAAAAATCTGTGCCAACTGAGTTTCCATCTTCTTCAGTGACGCTCCATGACTGTTGGCTCTCTGATCATTGGACTGCATGTAAGCTGACATTGGTTGCTCAGAGGCATGCAAGGTGTTCTTGAGGGCTTCCGACCCGATACCAACAGTTTTGATAACTGTACTCACTATCTCCTCTAGAGACTTGTCCTTTGGTTGGGTAGCGGAAGCGTGGGAATTGAAGTTGGATGGTGGGTTACTACTTGAACCTCCCCATTGATTGTTGTTGTTTCCCCCTTGATTGTATCTATTGTACCCACAGTTTTGGTACCCTTGGTTGTTGTTTCCACCTTGGTAATTGTTGTTGCCACCTTGGTGAGTGGTTGCTCCTAGGTGGTTATTGTTGGACCAAGACAAGTCTGGGTGATTTCTCAACCCTGGATTGTATGTATTTGAATATGGGTCATTCCTAGGCTGCCTTGGGAATTCTCCAAGGGCTTGGGCTTGCTTTTCCTGACTGAAATGCCCTTCTCCCCCTTCAATCTCCCCCATGACTTGACTAACTCCTTGGGAGGGCCCTGGTTTTCCGGTTATCAGCTCCTTGATTGATTGAAGCTCCTTGTTCATTCTAGACATCTGGATTTGCACTTGGGTATCCTGACCCACTTCTATTCTTCCACCCCTCCTCACATGTGATGTCCTCTGTTGTGAGTTCTGGGCAATCTTTTCCAGAATGTCATAAGCTTCAACCGCCCTCTTGTCTGCAATGGTACCTCCGCATGCATTATCCACCATCATTTGGGTTATTGATGAAAGTCCACTATAGAAGGAGTTAACCTTTAGTTCTGGATGGTATGTATGCGGTGGCATTTGTGCTAACAATAAGTTGAACCTCTCCCATGCCTCATGGAATGGTTCACCGTCCTCTTCGACAAAAGAAGCTATCTTCAACCTTAGGTCTTTAGCCTTCTGTGACGGAAAATACTTGTTGAAAAAAACCTTGCAGACTTGGCTCTATGTCACCAGTGATCCCGGCCTCAAGTTCATGTACCAAGTCATGGCTGCATCTTTCAGACAATATTGGAAACACCTCAGATGAAGCTGCTCCCTCGTCAATACTGCTTGGCGAGCCATTACAAGGAAGGTTTCTAGGGTGGCTCCATATTGTTTCATAAACTGGAGGCAATCTTCGGTACTTCGCCCACTAAACGACGGTAGGAGGCTGATGTGCATAGTTTTCAACTCGTACTGCCTTGTTACATCATCCAGTACTATAGCAGTGGGCACATTCCCTACAAACGGGAAAGTGTACTCGCCCATGGTGAGGCATAGCTCTTCATCCCGATGTACACTTCCCTCATTATCTCGAGCCTGTTGCTCATTCTCTCTAGCATGCTGCTCATGCTGATTATGCTCGTCCATATTTCCCTCTAACTGCTCTATTCTTCTACCCAACCGATTGATGTTATCGCTAACTGGCAACACTGTTCCTCTCAACGATCTTCGTCCGTGCATATACCTAAAATCCTGAAATTTCACAACAAATAAAGCACAACGTAAATGAGGAACAGATAGGGCAGAGCAGGAATATTACTAGACTAGCCTTACTCATGCATAACTAATTAAACTAACATGCCGCTCCCCGGCAGCGGCGCCATTTTGATAAGGACGTTTTTCCCTTATGTTGTTTTAAAAGATCAGTCCGTCAATAATATTTAAAGAAACCACACAAGCCTAAATCAGTTTACAAACATAAATATAGTGGCAAGTGGGTGTCGTCCACAGGGAGCGGAGTTAGCCAAATTAGTTAAAGCTAAAGCAATGGTATGTATATATGAATAGCAAGACATGAATTGGTGAAAATGTAGATTGTGGACCAATTCTAAATAACACCAAATTAAATAAGTAACTAACATGAAAGGGGAATATGGAGTGAAGGATATATAGATGATGGAAACTAAGGAGTTAATGGATTCGAAAGAAAATACTGGGCAATGTAACAAACTTGTCAATAGCACGCCTCTTCAAGGTAACCGACCTAGGATGTATAGAGTCGGTTATTTATCCCTAGAAGGTGGCCAACCTAGGATGTATAGTGCGGACCACCTATTAGGGATTAATCCTTGTAAACTACCAACCTAGGATGTATAGAGTTGATGGTTTATCGGCTTCTAGAAATGAAGCTCGTCTACCTAACATTGACTCAACCGATTACAAATAGTCACCCTAGGATGTATAGTGATGACTTCTAACTCTTTCACGGATTCCTACCTAGGATGTATAGTGCCGGAAATACGATCGAGGTTAGATTAAAACCGCGGTTCAAGAGTCGGAATTCATGACTTTCCGTCTATTCTTTAGAGCATTAAACAACTAAATAGGATGTATATCTAGATGCAATACCCATTCATAATATAAAGACATCTTGTAAGGATCATGTATCTACACAAGAAATCAATGATAAACACTCACAACAAGAATAGATCAATGGAAGGTAGACATGAATATCAATATAATATCAAGTTTATGTACAAGCCCAATATTAAACTAACTACTCCATCAACCCCTTAGAGGGGATTTAGCTACTCATTACAACTAGGAAATCAGTAGAGAGGAGAAAGAAATAACCCTTGGAGAACATCTCTTTCCTTGAAGTGGCTCCAATCTCCTAACTTCCTTGAAGTTGAGTAGAGAATGTGTGGATGAGAGGTAAAGAGAGAAACTAGATCTAAGAATGCCTAATCTGCCTAAAACGGAGTTAAAAGCTCCTTAAAACGTTTCTATACTTTTATATTTATACTAAATACAAAAATAGGTCACTTAAGCTTTGAAAATCAGACTGGCGCGCTCGGAGTGCGGGTGGAGTGCGGGTGGTTTACCCGCACTGTACCCGCACTGTATGGGTTGCCTGCAACTTCAGTTCTCGGATCAAGACATTAGTGCGGGTGGAGTGCGGTTGAATTACCCACACTTGACCCGCACTTAGCCCGCACTTGGCATCGCACTGTGACCGCACTTCCTTCTCAGGTGCAAAATCTACCTACTGTCTTGAGCAACAGTACGGGTAAAGTGCGGTTGGATGACCCGTACAGTACCCGCACTCTAATGTCAGGTGCAATTCTGCTCTTCTGTTCTTGATGCAAGTGCGGGTAGAGTGCGGTTCGATGACCCGCACAGTACCCGCACTCTAGTGTCAGGTGCGATTCTGTTCTTCTGTTCTTGGTGCAAGTGCGGGTGAAGTGCGGTTTGCTGACCCGTACAAAACCCGCACTCTAATGTCAGGTGACTGCGCAGCTTCTCTGGTTTGGCAATAGTGCGGGTAGAGTGCGGTTAGCTGACCCGCACTGTACCCGCACTTTATCTCTGTACTTGCATTCTGCCCCGGCTATGCAGATAAGTGCGGCTGGAGTGCGGTTGCGACCCACACTGGACCCGTACTGGACCCGCACTATAGACCTGTTTGTGTTCCTTTTCTGCTGGAATCATCACAATGTGCTTCCAAGCCTGTCTCTGCATCATTTCCTTCAAATAAGCACAAAACAACCCATAAGAGACACAAAAACGCACGAAAACAGAACATAAGGTAAGGATCTGAGGGCCTAAATATAGTACATATTTGGTCCGATCAACTTCCTAACGGATAGGATTTCTAAGTGTATTTTGGGATTGACTGACCCTAAGGCGGCAATTCTCAAGTTAAGCTTAAGAGATCTGAAATGGTAAGTTACGTTCATAAGGTTTTAATTAAATTTGTTAATTATAAACCTAACTGAAATAAACAATGGTTAAATGACAGAGGAATAATAGTTATTCTGGTATATCATTTGATTGAGAATGTCTCGATCCAACATGCAAGAATTTGACCGACCCTAAGGCGGCACTTGCTTGTGGTATGTTAGATTGTCGTTGCATAGAAACAGTTTTTAGGAATTTTCTTGTTCATTAAATATGTTCATGCATCATGTTTAATTGTATGTCAAACATTTTCATATGATGAATGTATGAGATGAACACAATTTTTTTATAATTTCAGGAATGTCGTCTGGACTTTTACAAATCCTCACAAATGACAAATTAACCAGAGAAAACTATACTAAGTGGAAAAATAATATCAATGCAATCTTGGTAACAAAATACCTAGAATTCGTGCTAACGGAGGAATGTCCTCCAGAGCCTGCTGCCAATTCCACAAGAAATGTTCGTAAGGCACACCAGAAATGGGCCTCAGCTGATGAGAAGGCCTGAATATATCTGTTAACCAGCATGACAGACGTGCTTGTCACCGACCACGAGGCAATGACTATAACATTCGAAGTCATGGAGTCATTGCATGCTACGTTCGGGCAACCATCCGAGCAAAAGCGGCATGAAGCTGTTCGTTCTGTAATGCTTGCTCGGATGAAGGACGGTGCATCGGTCCAGGAACATTTCCTGGGCATGATGTCTTACTTCAACACAGCCGAGGTCACTGGCGGACTGAGCTAGAAGAGGGGGCCTTCTCAATGCAGGTTGGTCATCGAATGTCATGTCAGCAAGAGCAGTAGGAGTAGTTATACTCCATTTTAGTGGTTGTTTTATTGTTTTGAACAATGTTTATTTTATTCCTGGATTTACTAGAAATTTAATTTTCAGTATCCAAGTTGTTGGAACAATTTTATTCATTTTCTTTTAATGATAAATCAGTTATTATTTCTAGAAATAGACTAAATATATGTTCATGTTTAATTGAAAAAAACTTGTATGTGTTAAGGCCGTTAATATATACAATACTGCTCAATGCTGAAATGTTTAAAGTTGAAAAACCTAAAACAAAACGACAGAAAGTTTCTCCAAATAATGAAACGTATCTATGGCATCTAAGACTTGGCCATATCAACCTTAACAGGATATATAGAATAGTAAAAAGGGGCATTTAAACCAGTTAAAGGTCGGCACCTTACCTATCTGCTAACCCTTTTTAGAAGGTAAAATGACCAAGAGACATTTTACTGAAAAAGGCCTTAGAGCTTCAGAACCACTAGAGCTTATACATTCCAACATCTGTGGACCAATGAATATTAAAGAAATGGGTGGTTATGAGTATTATGTCACCTTTATAGATGACTACTCAAGATACGGATATGTCTACATAATGCAACGAAAGTTAAAAACTTTTGAAAAGTTCAAAGAATTCCGAGCTGAAGTTGAGAACCAATTAGGCAAGATAATCAAGGCTCTACGATCGGACTGTAGAGGTGAGTATCTTGACCAAGAGTTTAAAGACTACTTGGTTAAGCATGGGATTGTGTCCCAACTCATAGCTCTGGAACACCACAGCAGAATGGTGTTGCAGAGAGGAGAAACAGAACCATGATGGAAATGGTGAGATCTATGATTAGTTTCTCATCATTACCAAACTCTTTTTGGGGATATGCACTACAAACATCGGCCTACATTTTAAATTTAGTCCCATCTAAATATGTTCCTAAGACTCCCTTAGAGTTGTTGAATGGTCGTAAAGTTAGTTTGTGACATTTCTGCATATTTGGGTGTCCAGTACATATACTGAAGAACAGAACTGGAAAGCTAGACCGTAAATCTATGGTCTTCTTATTTGTAGGTTATTCAAAAGAGACTAGAGGTGGATACTTCTATAGTCCTGAAGAGAACAAAATGTTTGTATCCACAATTGCAACGTTTCTTGAGGAGAACTATATGAGTAATCATAAACTTCAAAGTAAGATTGTGTTAAATGGGTTAGAGCCTGGTACAACTAGTGCTAAATCAACAAGAGTTGTTGTTCCACATACGTTTGAGAGTCAGACGGTTCCTAGTCAGACCACACTACCACCTAAGCGTAGTGGGAAGGTTATACGATAACCTAATCGCTATTTAGGTATTGGGGAGGCACATGCTGTCGTCTTTGATGATAGTGTGGATGATCCATTGTCATTTAAACATGCAATGGAAGATTCTGACAAAGAGGAATGGCTTAAAGCCATGAATCTCGAGATGGAGTCCATGTACCCTAACTCATTTTGGGAACTTGTAGACTTACCAAATGGGATAAAACCCATTGGTTGTAAGTGGATCCACAAGAGAAACGGAGGAGTAGACATAAAGGTAGAGACCTTTAAAGCAAGGCTAGTGGCAAAGGGTTATGCCCAAAAGAAGGGGGTCGATTATGAAGAGACCCTCTAGCTAGTGTAGGAAAAAATTGCTTAAAACCGCAGCGGAAGACGAAAAAATAATTTTCGTATAGTTTAAATTTTTTCTAAATATTTGAACCTTAACCCATTAATTAATTAAACTCAAATATATGGTTAGAGTTAAATACCTCTTGTCGCGTGATCCGATTGACTTACGTCGATGGTAATCCGCAAGATCTTCAATCCTAGCACGTACGTGAATCACCTAAGAGCGTGGTCTCCCTTTTTCTTTGAATTGCTTACCTTAGAATGGATGTATGGAATTTCCGATCTTGATCTTCAATAGTAAAACACCAAGAGCCTAAAAAAATATTTCCGGTCACTTTTGAATTCACAATCAATATGATTGAAACTCGCGTAACCCTAAATCGAAAGTGTGCACAAAACCTTTTGATGTTAAAGGCTTGTAAGTGCACTATCGAATGAGAAATTATTTTCTTTTTCTCTCTTGGCCGAAAATCTATGTGTATAGAGTAGGATTTTTTATTTTCAAAACAAACAAAAATCTCTCTTTATTTTGCTTCTATGGTGGCCAAAAATTCATAACCTTATATGTAGGGAAAAATCGATATAAAACGCAGCGAAAGAAACGAAAAATAGATTTCGTATGGTTTTAAAATTTTTCTCAAAGTTTAACCTCAACCTTTTAATTAATTAAACTCAAATACATACGGTTAGAGTTAAATACCTCTTGACGCGTGATCCGATTGACTTACGTCAATTGGTAATCCGCAAAATCTTTTTCGATGCCCGTGAACAGTACCCGCGTGAACAGTACCCCCCGTGAACAGTGCTCGTGAACAGTGCCGCGAGATCTTCCAATCTGAACACGTACGTGAATCACCTAGGAGCGTGGTCTCCCTTTTGCTTTGAATTGCAAACCTGAGAATGGATGAACAAAGTTTTCTTTTTCTTTTGTTAGTCACAAAACAATCAAAAGAAGACAAAGATTATTCCGGTCACTTTTGAGTTCTCAATCTAATGATCGAAACTCGCGTGAACCTAATTCGATGTTGTACACACAAGCTTATTGATGAACAAGCAATCAGTGTACTATCAAAGAATAATCTCTTCTCTCTTTTATGTTTAGTAGAATAAAAATTATCCTTTTCTATGAATTGAGAAGAAGAAGAAAAATTGAATCATTCAATCAACTCTTGTGGCCGAATTCTATATGTGGTATTATATAGGTGGCCGAAATTTTGCTTCCTCTTCTATTTAGGATTGCCGAAATCTTCCTCTAAATGGACTAGGGTTGCAGCAAATCACATACCAAAAAGAGTTTGTGTTGCACCCTAATTTCCAACAACCTTTAGACTTCAAAACCTAATCCAACTCATAGACATTTTTATTCTTTTATTGACTAAATAAAAAGACTTCTTATTTGATTAAATAAATAAAATTAATTATTTATTTTCTTATCAAACAAGTCTTTTACTTTTAATATACTACTACCAATACTATCAGAAAAAGATTTGTTTCTTAATTAAACAATTAATTAATAAATTAACTAATTCTTATTTAATTAAAACAATGAAACAAAATAATATATTAGGTTAATATATACACCTTGCCGCCCCACTTATATAAATGAGCCATATATTATTTTCTTATTTCATTTAATCCATTGGACTTTAAATAAAAGCCCACATGTGAACCAGACCCATTCTTACTAAAAGAAACAAGCCCACATGTCTCCTTTTAATATATTAATATAATAGTGCAGCCCATTAATTAAATAATAGACATATTATATTCTTGATATATTAAAAACAATTCTAGATGGACCCTTAAATCGGCCCGGTAGAATATATCAAGTGATCCATGCAAATACGTGTGGATTGGGGATCTTGGCAGGCTATCTAAATTTAAGCTTCAATAGACACAACCTAATCACAATCAACAAATGATTCACTTAGGTCCAATCTATTAATTTTAACTCATTCCACTAAAGAGCTAAAATTGAACTCTTAAATAAAGATAGAATAAGGAGATGTTTCTCATTCATACCCTAGACAATCTTATAGGAGATGGTGTATCCTCGTGAATAATATCAGTAATCGCCAAGAGCTCATGGACCGCCTATAGCTCTCCAAGTTACCATATTTCCTCATATGACCACATTTCAAACTTGGATACTTTGACTTGTCCAGAAGCCATGTTTTCAATAATCATTATTGAAAACTCAACGTAGAGATTTAATATCCAATACCTCAAAACATCCATATGATGATATTATACTCTCATTTAATAAATGGAGCCACGATGTCCATATCTATAAATGAAGTCCTCTATCGATTAACAAATGTATACCACCAAACTATCGAGGATAGACTATGCTATATAATCGTACTCATTGATAGCTCTAATGATAACACTTACAACCATAAGTCCATCATTTATCTCAGGATTAAGATAGACTCTCCGATTGTCCTCTTTAATTAAAAGACTTATATCTAGTGACGGTTCTAGATAAAGTATTTCATTGTGATCCAGTTCAATGCACCTAGTGCACTAGATTCTTTTACTCGAAAACCTTTCGATGATTTTAGACTCATCATATTCATTTGATCCCACTCAAATGCTAGTAAAAGAATTCTACAACTTTAACAAGATAGAGGTGCCCAACCTTTAACTTAAGTTGTGAACGTTATTCAAGACTAACTAAAGAATTGTGTCTACCTCATACATATCCGGATGTATGAACAATTCTTCATGTCTCATAGTCTTTTGACCTTATGATTATTTACCTTGACAATTATAATAATAAATGCTATAAGTAATTGTAAGAATCAGAATTCACTTTATTAATATGTGAAGATTGTCAATTACAATATTACACTCTAGCCGTTGAGCATAATCCTAACATTATATTTATAGGTTGGCCGAATTTTCTCCTTCACCAAGTAGGGTTGGCCGAATTCATTGGATAGGAAATCTAGGGTTGGTTAATTTCCTTACTTGAAAAGGAATTATCCTTTTCCCTAATTCCTATCAATTCAAGAATCCTAACCCTTGTAGAACTAGTGGTGGCCGAATTCTTTGTATAATAAGGAGTGTATGTGGACTTAATCCTTACCACATTAAGACTCCTATCACTTAAAAGAATTCCAACCCTAATCCAACACATAGTATTTAATTTACTGATCAGGAAAAGATTTAGATTTAAACTATTAATTAATTAAATAATTAATTAATTCTCATTTAATCAAAACAATAAAATAAAATAATATCTTGGGCTATTTTATTTAGCCTTGCCGCCCACACCATGTATATATGGGCCCCATATTATTTTTCTTATTTTATTTAATCCATTAGACTTTAAATAAAAGCCCACATGTGACCCATACTTATTCTTACTAAAAGAAACAAGCCTACATGTCTCCTTTTAATATATTAATATAATAGTGCAGCCCATTAAATAAATAATAGACATATTATATTCTTAATATATTAAATGCAATTCTAGATGGACCCATAAATTGGTCCGGTAGAATATATCAAGTGATCCATACAAGTACGTGTGGATTGTGGATCTTGGTGGGCTATCTAAATTTAAGCTTCAATAGACATAACCTAATCACAATCAACAAATGATTCACTTAGGTCTGATCTATTAATTTTAACTCATTCCACTAAAGGGCTAAAATTGAACTCTTAAATAAAGATAGAATAAGGAGATGTTTCTCATTCATACCCTAGACAATCTTATAGGAGATGGTGTATCCTCGTGAATAATATCAGTAATCGCCAAAAGCTCATAGACCGCCTATAGCTCTCCAAGTTACCATATTTCCTCATATGACCACATTTTGAACTTGGATATTTTGACTTGTCCAGAAGCCATGTCTTCAATAATCATTATTGAAAACTCAACGTTGAGATTTAGTATCCAATACCTCAAAACATCCATATGATGATATTATACTCTCATTTAATAAATGGAGCCACAATGTTCATATCTATAAATGAAGTCCTCTATCGATTAACAAATGAATACCACCAAACTATCGAGGATAGACTATGCTATATAATCGTACTCATTAATAGCTCAAATGATAACACTTGCAACCATAAGTCCATCATTTATCTCAGGATTTAGATAGACTCTCTGATTGTCCTGATAATGAAAAGACTTATATCTAGTGACGGTTCTAGATAAAGTATTTCATTGTGATCTAGTTCAATGCACCCAGTGCACTAGATTCTTTTACTCGAAAACCTTTCGATGATTTTAGACTCATCATATTCATTTGATCCCACTCAAATGCTAGTAAAAGAATTCTACAACTTTATCAAGATAGAGGTGCCCAACCTTTAACTTAAGTTGTGAATGTTATTCAAGACTAACTAAAGAATTGTGTCTACCTCATACATATCCGGATGTACAAACAATTCTTCATATCTCATAGTCTTTTGACCTTATGATTATTTACCTTGACAATTATATTTATAAATGCTATAAGATTTTGCAGAATCAAAAATCACTTTATTTATATGAAAAGATTGTCAATTACAATATTACACTCTTGCTATTGAGCATAATCCTAACAGCCAGTAGCTATGTTTAAGTATATTTGGATTCTCTTATCCATTGATGCCTATTTCGATTATGAAATTTAGAAAATGGACGCCAAGACTGCATTTTTAAATGGCAATCTTGATGAGAGCATCTGCATGATGCAACCAGAGGGATTCGTGTCTCCAGATCAAAAGCAAAAGGTTTGCAAATTGCAAAGGTTCATTTATGGACTAAAGCAAGCATCTAGATCTTGGAACATGAGGTTTGATAATGCTATCGAAACCTGTGACTTCGAGTTAAACGTCGATGAGCCTTATGTCTACAAGCACATCATTGACAAGAATGTAGTTTTCTTAGTCCTATATGTAGATGATATCCTACTCATTGGGAATATCCTACTCTTTGGGAATGACGTAGGGTATTGTCGAAAATAAACGGCTAGCTGGCTAGCCAATTCCAAATGAAATATTTGGGATAAGCGAGTTATGTTCTAGGGATCCAATTAATGAGGGATCGTATGAACAAACTTTTTGCATTTCCTCAGGCCTCGTATATCGACAAGATACTTGTACGATTTTCGATGCAAAACTCCAAGAAAGGCAATTTACCCTCTCGATATGGAGTTCACTTGTATAAGGAATAGTGTCCTAAGACACCTAAAGAAGCTGAGGATATGAGACATGTTCCTTATGCGTGTGCAGTAGGCAGTCTTATGTATGCTTTGTTATGCATGAGGCTTGACATCAGCTTCACAGTGGGAGGAGCCAGTATGTTTCAGTCCAACCCAGGATTGGATTATTGGGTTGCTGTAAATGCCATTCTCAAGTATCTTCGGTGAACAATAAACTATATGCTAGTATATTTCGGGTAGAATATGATCCCGTAAGAATATATAGATTCTAACTTTCAGTAAGATAGGGATTCTTGGAAATCCACGTATGGGTCAGTATTAACCCTTGGTGGTGGAGCCATAGTATAGAGGAGTGTTAAGCAATCATGTATTACTGACTCCACCATGGAAGTAGAATATGTAACATCTTCTGAACAACTAAAGAGGCTGTCTAGCTCTGTAAGTTCCTGACTAATATGGAAGTTGTTCAAGACCTGGATAAGCGCATCACACTTTATTGTGATAACAGTAGTGTTGTGGCTAATTTCAAAGAACCAAGAAGCCACAAGAGAGGGAAGCATATAGAGAGAAAATATCATCTCATCAGAAAGATAGTGCAGAGAGGGGATGTGACCAAGACCAAGATAGCGTTGCTGGACAATCATGCTGATCCATTTACGAAGGCCTTAGCAGCTAAAGTGTTTAAAGGTCACCTGGAGGGTCTAGCGTTACTAGATATGTCTCACCTGCTTTAGTGCAAGTGGGAGGTTGTTGGGGTTTATGCCCTAAAGCTTGTAATTTGTAAATGTGAATTAAACATTAATAAAAGAAATAGTTTGTTCATTCTATAAATTTGTCTCATACATTTATATCATGTGTACTTAACATCCAAGATTATCGAATGTAATCTCTAACTAAGAATATGAGTGTCATATACATAGGAATTTAGTTTGAGATGAGCAATCTAAAGAGTCTGTAGATAGCAAATAGAGTTGGATACTTCATTTGTGGTTAATCAACAGCTGCGGTCCATTCTGTAATGTACGGTGGTCTTATCCTAGACTATTCATATGGTGATATGAGAATTGAGGCACCTTATTGTTGGGAAAAATCGATATAAAACGCAGCGGAAGAAAAGAAAAATAGATTTCGTATGGTTTTAAAAATAGATTTTCTCAAAGTTGAACCTTAACCTTTTAATTAATTAAACTCAAATATATACGGTTAGAGTTAAATACCTCTTGACGTGTGATCTGATTGACTTACATCGATTGGTAATCCGCAAAATCTTTTTCGATGCCCGTGAACAGTACCCGCGTGAACAGTACCCCCGCCGTGAACAGTGATCGTGAACAGTACCGTGAGATCTTCCAATCCGAACACGTACGTGAATCACCTAGGAGCGTGGTCTCCCTTATTCTTTGAATTGCAAACCTGAGAATGGATGAACAAAGTTTTCTTTTTCTTTTGTTAGTCACAAAACAATCAAAAGAAGACAAAAATTATTCCGGTCACTTTTGAGTTCTCAATCTAATGATCGAAACTCGCGTGAACCTAATTCGATGTTGTACACACAAGCTTATTGATGAACAAGCAATCAGTGTACTATCAAAGAATAATCTCTTCTCTCTTTTATGTTTAGTAGAATAAAAATTATCCTTTTCTATGAATTGAGAAGAAGAAGAAAAATTGAATCATTCAATCAACTATTGTGGCCGAATTCTATATGTGGTATTATATAGGTGGCCGAAATTTTGCTTCCTCTTCTATTTAGGATTGCCGAAATCTTCCTCTAAATGGACTAGGTTTTCCGCAAATCACATACCAAAAGTTGCACCCTAATTTCCATCAACCTTTAGATTTCAAAACCTAATCCAACTCATAGATATTTTTATTCTTTTATTGACTAAATAAAAAGACTTCTTATTTGATTAAATAAATAAAATTATTTATTTATTTTCTTATTAAACAAGTCTTTTACTTTTAATATACTACTACCAATAGTATAACTTTAGGAAATATATTTCCTGATCAGAAAAAAATTTGTTTCTTAATTAAACAATTAATTAATTCTTATTTAATCAAAACAATGAAACAAAATAATATATTAGGTTGATATATACACCTTGCCACCCCACTTATATAAATGGGCCATATATTATTTTCTTATTTCATTTAATCCATTGGACTTTAAATAAAAGCCCATATGTGAACCAGACCCATTCTTACTAGAAGAAACAAGCCCACATGTCTCATTTTAATATGTTAATATAATAGTGCAGCCCATTAATTAAATAATAGACATATTATATTCTTGATATATTAAAAACAATTCTAGATGGACCCTTAAATCAGCCCGGAAGAATATATCAAGTGATCCATGCAAATACGTGTGGATTGGGGATCTTGGCGGGCTATCTAAATTTAAGCTTCAGTAGACACAACCTAATCACAATCAACAAACGATTCACTTAGGTCCAATCTATTAATTTTAACTCATACAACTAAAGAGCTAAAATTGAACTCTTAAATAAAGATAGAATAAGGAGATGTTTCTCATTCATACCCTAGACAATCTTATAGCAGATGGTGTATCCTCGTGAATAATATCAGTAATCGCCAAGAGCTCATAGACCGCCTATAGCTCTCCAAGTTACCATATTTCCTCATATGACCACATTTCGAACTTGGATACTTTGACTTGTCCAGAAGCCATGTTTTCAATAATCATTATTGAAAACTCAACGTTGAGATTTAATATCCAATACCTCAAAACATCCATATGATGATATTATACTCTCATTTAATAAATGGAGCCACGATGTCCATATCTATAAATGAAGTCCTCTATCGATTAACAAATGTATACCACCAAACTATCGAGGATAGACTATGCTACATAATCGTACTCATTGATAGCTCTAATGATAACACTTGCAACCATAAGTCCATCATTTATCTCAGGATTAAGATAAACTCTCCGATTGTCCTCTTTAATGAAAAGACTTATATCTAGTGACGGTTATAGATAAAGTATTTCATTGTGATCCAGTTCAATGCGCCTAGTGCACTAGATTCTTTTACTCGAAAACCTTTCGATGATTTTAGACTTATCATATTCATTTGATCCCACTCAAATGCTAGTAAAATAATTCTACAACTTTAACAAGATAGAGGTGCCCAACCTTTAACTTAAGTTGTGAACGTTATTCAAGACTAACTAAAGAATTGTGTCTACCTCATACATATCAGGATGTATGAAGAATTCTTCATGTCTCATAGTCTTTTGACCTTATGATTATTTACCTTGACAATTATAATAATAAATGCTGTAAGTAATTGTAAGAATCAGAATTCACTTTATTAATATGAGAAGATTGTCAATTACAATATTACACTCTTGCCATTGAGCATAATCCTAACAATCTCCCACTTGCTCTATAGCAAGCGTGTCATATCTCTCATTCCCATGTTCTCTAGATGTCCATCAAAGCACTTCTGAGGTAGAGCCTTTGTGAAAGGATCCACTAGATTTTCTGCTGACGCAATTTTGGTGATCGTCACGTCTACCCTATGAACAATTTCCTTCAAAAGGTGATACTGCCTTTCAATGTGTTTACCTCTCTTATGACCTCTTGGTTCTTTCGAATTAGCTACTGCACCACTGTTTTCACAGTGTATAGTGATCTGCTTATTCGCACTAGGAACCACTTCTAAGTCAATCAAGAATTGGCGGAGCCAAACAGCCTCTTTGGCAGCTTCGCATGCAGCAACATACTCAACTTCCATGGTGGAATCAGCAATACAAGATTGCTTGATACTCCTCCATATGACTGCTCCTCCTCCAATGGTAATACAGATCCTGATGTGGATTTTCTGGAGTAAGAATCCGACTAGAAATCAGAATCTGTATACCCAACGGGAATTAAATCCCCTCTAGAGTATACAAGCATATAATCTCTAGTTCTCTTGAGATACTTGAAAATATGCTTGACTGCCATCCAATGATCAGGACCAGGTTTCGATTATAACCTGCTAACTATGCCAACAACAAAACAAATATCTGGTCTAGTACAGAGAATTGCATACATGAGACTTCCAACTGCCGAGGCATATGGAACTCTACTCATGAATTGCTCTTCATGCACATTCTTAGGTGCTTGACCCTTAGAAAGTTTGATTCCATGTCTAAAAGGTAACATACCTTTCTTGGAATCTTGCATGGTGAATCTAGACAAGATTTTCTCAATTTATAAAGCTTGGGATAATGCAATCGTTCTATTCTTTCTATCCCTTATTACTTGGATACCAAGAATATAACTTGCTTCTCCTAAGTCCTTCATATCAAATTGTTTTGCTAACCATTCTTTCACTGATGTCAATACACCTACATCGTTTCCAATGGGTAGTATATCATCAACATAAAGAATGAAGAAAACCAACTTGTCGCCTTTGATCCTCTTGTATACACAAGGTTCGTCAGGGTTTTGAATAAATCCAAAACCCTTTACAGCTTGATCGAACCTTATGTTCCAGGATTTGGATGCTTGCTTTAGTCCATATATGGACTTTTGCAACTTGCATACGCTTTCTTCTTGGCCTTTTTCAATGAATCCCTCTGGTTGCATCATGTAGATGCTCTCTTCAAGACTTCCATTAAGGAAAGCTGTCTTGCCGTCCATTTGCTAAATCTCTAGGTCTAGAGATGCTGCAATGGATAAGAGTATCCTAATGGATTTAAGCATGGCCACAGGTGAGAAGGTTTCCTCGTAATCGATACCTTCTTTCTGTGTACAACCTTTAGCTACTAGTCTAGCTTTAAAGGTTTCCACCTTACCATCCATACCTCTTTTCCTCTTATATACCCACTTGCACCCAATAGGTTTTATCCCTTTAGGCAAGTCTACAACGGACCAGACTTTGTTATTGAACATCGATTCAATCTCGGATTGCATTGCCTTTTGCCAATGACGACAATCAACATCCTCCATAGCTTCCTTGTACGTGTAGGGATCATCGTCGTCCGGGAGATTCTCAACAGATTCTCCTAGACCGATATATCTTTCGGGTTGTGTTCTAACCCTCCCACTACGACGAGGAATGGTAGGTTGTTGATCTTGTGTTAGAGTGGAACTTACAATTGGGCTGGGTTGTGAAACCTCTTGTGGAATTGTATCTCCTGACATCTCATTCAGGACAATTCTACTTTTGGGCACAAAATTATTCATATAGTCCTTTTCTAGAAATGAAGCATTTGTTGAAACAAATACTTTTAGATCAGAAGGACTATAGAAATAATATCCTTTAGTTCCTTTTGGATACCCCACAAATATACATGTTTCCGAACGGGACTCCATCTTTTCTGTCTTTCCTTTCAACACATGTGCAGGACAACCAAATATCTTCATGTGTTGTAAACTAGGCTTTTGCCCAGTCCACAATTCTTGTGGGGTTTTAGGGACAGATTTAGATGGTACATCATTTAGAATATATATTGTTGTTTGTAGAGCATATCCCCAAAAAAGAAATAGGAAGTGTTGAATAACTCAACATTGATCTAACCATCTCTAAAAGAGTCATATTTCTCCTTTCTGCTACCCCATTTTGTTGAGGTGTACCTGGTGCAGAAAACTGAGAAACTATCCCATTATCAATAAGATATTGCTGAAACTCTCTAGATAGATATTCTCCACCACGATCAGATCTCAAGATTTTTATATGTTTCTCAAGCTGATTTTCTACTTCAGTTTTGAATGCTTTGAACATATCAAATGCATCCGACTTATGTCTCATGAGATACACGTAACCAAATCTTGAGTAATCATCTGTGAAGGTGATGAAGTACTCATATCCACCTCTAGCTTGAATGCTCATAGGACCACATACATCAGTGTGTACTAGTCCTAAACATTCAGTAGCTCTTGCACCTTTGGTATTGAACGGTCTTTTGGTCATTTTACCTTCCAAACAAGATTCACAAGTTGGTAGATCATCAACCTTTAAGTCACTTAAAGGTCCGTCACATACCAATCTTTTAATCCTATTAGGGTTAATGTGACCTATGCGTAAATGCCAAAGATAGGTTTCATCTTTTGATAATTTTACTCTTTTATGATTAGGTTCCGTTATTTCTGTGTCTAACGAGTGAGAGATATTTCTATGCAAAAAGAATAAACTGTTTTCCAATGTACCTTTGCAAACAACTTTGTCATTCTTACTAATAATAAAAGTTTTATTCAAAGTAACCGAATATCCAAACTTATTTAAACAAGAAACTGAAATTAAATTCCTCTTCAATTGAGGTACATAATAAACGTCTATTAAATCTAAATGCCTACTAGAATCTAAAATAACTCTAATATCTCCCACTGCACTTGCAGACACTAACGTTCTGTTGCCCAAGGGTAAATTGACTTCATCTTCATTCAACCTTCTCTTTTCCTGAAACCCCTGCAAGGAATGACAAACATGATTAGTGGCTCCAGAGTCTATGATCCAAGAATCAGTAGAATCTGCTAGAAAACATGTTTCTAGATAATTAACATTACCTTCTTCCTTCTTTTTCTGGGACTTTGGGCAATCTCTTTTCCAATGTCCCTTTTCCCCACAAAGGAAGCATTTCCCTTTGATCTTGGTTACTTTCTTGGTTTCCTTCTTGGTAGGCCCAAGTTACTTTTTCTTCTGTTGTTTCTTGACCTTCTTACGGGTCTTAACAGTAGCAACTTTACCAACCAAATGAATCTCTTGACCTTTGTTTTTCACAAGGATCTTTTCAGCGCTTTGAACATCTTGCATCGGGCCCTGCAAGGTGTATTCCTTTTTGTTCAAGGTGTAGTCCAACTTGAACTGGTCAAAGGAATCTGACAGTGAGTTAACTACCATATCAATTTTGGTCTCACCATCAATCTCAGCTCCATTTAGTTCAGCAATATTGAGATGTGCTATGACTTTCATCATGTGATCTTTCACAGATTGTCCAGGTTTCATCCTAAGATTCATAAAAGCAGTCACTGCCTCTCTCTTAGTCGTCCTAGACCTCATAGCAAACATTTCCTCTAGAGACATCATTATATCAGCAGCGAACTCCATTCCTTCATGTTGTTGTTGCAACACGTCGAAGATAGTGGCCATAATGTAACGTTTTGCCATATCATCAGAAGTCTTCCACTGCTCATACTCATCTCTTTGCATCACATTAGATTCATTATTAGGAAGGGGTGGTTTAGGAGTGGTCAGAACAAACTTATGTTTTTCACTTTGCAGCAACAACCCAATTTTCCTTTTCCATGTTACGTAATTATCTCCAGTTAAGGTGTTATCTTTCAGGATGTTCATAAGTGATGGGGTCATGATTTCTGATTAAAACAAAAAACATATATAAGTAAATAATCATGATAATAGCACTTTTAAAATTTATCTTGAATTAAAATAAATAATTCAATCATAAAAATTCAACGGTGATCCAACACCCATAAATATTACGCCTCATTTGGGAGTTCGCACTATTTACTAGTTAGACTAGGTCCCACCTAATTGTTAACATAACAACTAGCGTTTTTAATTTTAGCCTTGTAATTTTTATTAACAAGAACTCTTGGGAGGATATTAATAAAATTACATTGAGTGTGTTACCAAGATATCGACCCTCAATTTTCTCTCACGAAAATCCCTCCTTGGGGAGTAGATTTTGTTTAAGTCAATTGTCTAGTCTATCCTTGTAAGGAAGTATATTGTTAAATTCCATTTATGGACGCCCCTTAGGGGGATTACCAAAAAAATTAAAACTCAACTAATCTTGGAGGCCATAGGCGTTCTTGCACACCTTCTCCCACTCAATTATTTAAGGCGTGTGATTAAATCCCAAAGAATGATTTTTACCAAGTTATCTAGATGCCAATTAGATACCTAAATCATTCAATGCATGTTCATACCAAAAGAGATATATGAGTGGCACTCCTATTCTAAAATGTCATGTTATCATACAACAACAAATATTGTAATATTTAAGCAAAAATTAAATAGCAACAATTTTGGCCCATCCTAGAAAAGCAAGTAAATTACAATTGTTAGGAATACAAGATCTTCAGGTGGCCATCAACCATACGCTCATCCCTCGGCCTCCTCCCATGGATGTGCACAGCCCACAACCCCACAAAGGGGCTGCCTTGCGCAGCCCATAAGGCAAAACAAGGCTGCCGTGCGCAGCCCACCAAGGATTGGGCTTGCCATGCGCCGCCCAAACCAGTCCTAGGGTGCGCACGGTGCTCGTTCTCGGTTCCGGTTGCTTCGTTTTTCTTCGTGTCTTCGAATTTTCAATACCCAAATACATTACATCATATTACAAATAAATTACTGCAGCAAATTTTTTATTTTTTTATTTTACTGCAGTAAGATTTACAAAAAAAATACTGCACCTGATTACAAAAAAAATACTGCACTTATTTTACATACAAAAAAATAAAACCCTAGCAACTACCAAGAAGAAATTATGGCGATAATAGACCACCCTTCTTGTTACAAATCCAAAACAAAAATTACATTGAAATTCTATGACCAAAATCGAGCAATAACAGTTCACTTTATAAAACATATATAAATCCATACATTCAACATGTAATTATATATGCGAATACCTAGAGTGCCATCTCTTTCTAAAACATGTATAATCACAATAAAAAAGAAATAGATTTACGTATATATACGTTAATTAATTAAAAGGTACAACCAAGGCTCTGATACCAATTGTAGGGAAAAATCGATATAAAACGCAGCGGAAGAAACGAAAAATAGATTTTCTCAAAGTTGAACCTTAACCTTTTAATTAATTAAACTCAATTATATACGGTTAGAGTTAAATACCTCTTGACGCGTGATCCGATTGACTTACGTCGATTGGTAATCCGCAAAATCTTTTCCGATGCCCGTGAACAGTACCCGCTTGAACAGTACCCGCGTGAACAGTGATCGTGAACATTACCCCCGCCGTGAACAGTGATTGTGAACAGTACCATGAGATCTTCCAATCCGAACACGTACGTGAATCACCTAGGAGCGTGGTCTCCCTTATTCTTTGAATTGCAAACCTGAGAATGGATGAACAAAGTTTTCTTTTTCTTTTGTTAGGCACAAAACAATCAAAAGAAGACAAAAATTATTCCGGTCACTTTTGAGTTCCCAATCTAATGATCGAAACTCGCGTGAACCTAATTCGATGTTGTACACACAAGCTTATTGATGAACAAGCAATCAGTGTACTATCAAAGAATAATCTCTTCTCTCTTTTATGTTTAGTAGAATAAAAATTATCCTTTTCTATGAATTGAGAAGAAGAAGAAAAATTGAATCATTCAATCAACTATTGTGGCCGAATTCTATATGTGGTATTATATAGGTGGCCGAAATTTTGCTTCCTCTTCTATTTAGGATTGCCGAAATCTTCCTCTAAATGGACTAGGTTTTCCGCAAATCACATACCAAAAAGAGTTTGTGTTGCACCCTAATTTCCATCAACCTTTAGACTTCAAAACCTAATCCAACTCATAGATATTTTTATTCTTTTATTGACTAAATAAAAAGACTTCTTATTTGATTAAATAAATAAAATTAATTATTTATTTTCTTATCAAACAAGTCTTTTACTTTTAATATACTACTACCAATAGTATAACTTTAGGAAATATATTTCCTGATCAGAAAAAGATTTGTTTCTTAATTAATAAATTAATTAATTCTTATTTAATTAAAACAATGAAACAAAATAATATATTAGGTTAATATATACACCTTGCCGCCCCACATATATAAATGGGCCATATATTATTTTCTTATTTCATTTAATCCATTGGACTTTAAATAAAAGCCCACATGTGAACCAGACCCATTCTTACTAAAAGAAACAAGCCCACATGTCTCCTTTTAATATATTAATATAATAGTGCAGCCCATTAATTAAATAATAGACATATTATATTCTTGATATATTAAAAACAATTCTAGATGGACCCTTAAATCGGCCCGGTAGAATATATCAAGTGATCCATGCAAATACGTGTGGATTGGGGATCTTGGCGGGCTATCTAAATTTAAGCTTCAATAGACACAACCTAATCACAATCAACAAATGATTCACTTAGGTCCAATCTATTAATTTTAACTCATTCCATTAAAGAGCTAAAATTGAACTCTTAAATAAAGATAGAATAAGGAGATGTTTCTCATTCATACCCTAGACAATCTTATAGGAGATGGTGTATCCTCGAGAATAATATCAGTAATCGCCAAGAGCTCATAGACCGCCTATAGTTCTCCAAGTTACCATATTTCCTCATATGACCACATTTCGAACTTGGATACTTTGACTTGTCCAGAAGCCATGTTTTCAATAATCATTATTGAAAACTCAACGTTGAGATTTAATATCCAATACCTCAAAACATCCATATGATGATATTATACTCTCATTTAATAAATGGAGCCACGATGTCCATATCTATAAATGAAGTCCTCTATCGATTAACAAATGTATACCACCAAACTATCGAGGATAGACTATGCTATATAATCGTACTCATTGATAGCTCTAATGATAACACTTGCAACCATAAGTCCATCATTTATCTCAGGATTAAGATAGACTCTCCTATTGTCCTCTTTAATGAAAAGACTTTTATCTAGTGACGGTTCTATATAAAGTATTTCATTGTGATCCAGTTCAATGCACCTAGTGCACTAGATTCTTTTACTCGAAAACCTTTCGATGATTTTAGACTCATCATATTCATTTGATCCCACTCAAATGCTAGTAAAAGTATTCTACAACTTTAACAAGATAGAGGTGCCCAACCTTTAACTTAAGTTGTGAACGTTATTCAAGACTAACTAAAGAATTGTGTCTACCTCATACTTATCCGGATGGATGAACAATTCTTCATGTCTCATAGTCTTTTGACCTTATGATTATTTACCTTGACAATTATAATAATAAATGCTATAAGTAATTGTAAGAATCAGAATTCACTTTATTAATATGAGAAGATTGTCAATTACAATATTACACTTTTGCCATTGAGCATAATCCTAACACTTATATGGTGTGATCATATAGGACTGGGCCACGATCTATATGAATCTCTCACCAAGATCCGTTACATGATAAGATTCATATATATATATCGACTAATGATGGCTATATATGGGTGATCTTAATCATGAGTGTCTTATCGACTTCTTCAGGTTAGATCGTGGTTTTTGATATACCATGAGTGAGATCGGAGTTGCATTCCCGGTCAATAACTTCGTATGTTGAAATCGCGGTTTTGCTTGTGGCTGGGAAGGTTTGTATATAGTAATGGAATCCACTCATTTTTGAGAGAAGTAGATAGTAGTTCCCATCAGGGTTGATTCGGGGCTTGCACAATATGAGCGCTCTCCTTCTTCCTGAAAGGAAGTAAGGATTTATTGTTCATTAGAGAATCAATGTTACTTAATGGAAAATATATAATTAGATGGGTATAACGGATTTTATGACCTAGCTCTAATTATGAACTACTTATGGAGGATCATACCGTATGCAATAGCTATATCAATAGACAACTGTAATTTTATTTTGTGTAAAAACATCTACAGTTATGAGAGTGCGGCCTCGAGTTCTTAGTGGAGACTCCGAGGTTAATAATCATGAAATATTAATTATAGAGTTTAATTAATTTTTCTAAGGATTATTGGAGATCAAGACCGTGGGTCCATTAGGCCCCCTTGATAGCACGGAACGTTAAAGGTAACAAGGGTCACGGTTAATTAATTGGATGGTCCAATTAATAATGTTACGAAAGTGACAAGAAATTTATTTAGGTAATTAATTAAATGATGAGATTATTTAATTAATACAATAATAATTACATTAGTTAAATAATTAGATTATTTAATTAATAAATTAATAATTGAGAATTATTAATTAATTATTAATTGGTGGTTACAGGTTCGAACCAAGACTAAGACAAAGGACAAAATAATTAGATTATTTTATTTCCTAACTAGGTCAAGTGTTCAAGTCTTAGTGAACTAGGGTTATGTGGGATTTAGAATCCTATACTAACTTGGACACTAAAATACTAATTATCTTATTTTAAATATATAGAGATATATTTAGAAAAGGATTAGTATCTTGTTTTAAAATATATAAAGATATATTATAAAAACAAAAAAGAGATTGATATGATATACAACATATATACACGTTGAAAAAAAAACAAGAAAGGTGTGCGGCCTACACAAAAAAAAAGGGTTTTATTTTTATTTTTCATTCATGTTCATGGTGGCCGAATTCCACCCGTAGAAAACAAGAGTTGTTTTCGTAAGTTTATTCTACTTGCACACAACCTCTTGAAGCTTGTGACGTGCCAACACACAGTTTCCGGAACCTAGGAGATAGCGAGGAAGACCCGGTGGTACAATTCGAAAAGCAAATTCAAATTCAAGAATTAAAGAACAAAGGAGTTAGCCTTGATGTATGATTTCGAATCTTTCCATAATTATTTTTATATATCGTATTGGTTATTAATGTCGCATTAAATATTTTTTTAAATTTTTAAAAATCCCTTCTGATGCGCGACTCTAGGGCTTACAGAGGCATTATCAAAGGAGGCTAGGCTGGAGTTAGAGATTCAATGAGTGGATCACTTCTAAGAGATCTCCAGCTTACGATGCTCTCCTGCTCAGGGAGTTTCATCGAGGAATGGTCTCAGCTGGGGAGTTCTTTAAAGTGAAGAATAGAGCGACTGACAAAGCCAAAGAGAATTGGAGTTTGTTGGTCAGAAGACATATAGATAGGTCATTGGAGGCCCGCCAAGCTCAAATGAGGGAATGACGAGCGTACAGTCGTAGCATGAACAAGGAACCAAATCCCATGCATCTTGAGGTCCCTACAGAGAGTGCTTTATTTACCTTCCACGTGAGCCAAAATAGTGGGATAAATGGTGAAGAATCTGACGTTTCTCCTGTGGCAGGCAGAGATTACAATGCTTGGATAGGGGACGTAGTGGATGAGATAGTGTAGCCCTCAGATGCGAGCTTGTTGAGTGAATACAGTATGGTGCCTGACTAGGGTGGCAGCAGTGGTAGTCAGCCTCAAGTGTCCAATAATCATGGCCCAATGCTTCCCTCATAGTTTTCTGATATCCCCTATCTTTTTTTCTTGAATGTATTCAGCCTTTGTAGGCATTTTTCTTGTACATTTTTTGATGAAATGAAAGATCTTTATGTCTGTTCAGTCTTTTATCATGCTTACATGTGTGCTTTTTCTGACCTCTCTTTGACGGTTTTCTTTGTGCATTTTAGCTAGGTTGCCTTTTGCATTTGTTCCTCTTTACACTCTTTTTACCCAAGTGTTACACCCAAGTCCGAGCAAGAGTCACCTGAGATATCCCCTGGTTTTATCTGCTACAGGGACTTTCCAAATCGTTGGGCTAGTGTGTACCAACCAACATAGCTATTCATCTCATCAGGTCTTCCCCGGTGGTGCTCTCTAGCAGTTTTCTAGGTGGCCTGGTGTTTCAAGTTTGCCAGATTACTAACAATGCATTGCACTATCAGTTCGGCAAACGCGTTGGGGATGTACCCAACTTCTTAGCCTCTCAAGTGCTCATCCCTGCCTTGGCGATTCTGTGGCACTCGATTTTATTTTTATTTTTGCTTGTTGAAAGTGATCATCATTGATTGCATAAAATATCCATAATTGAAAGTTAAATATCCTTTTGAAGAATTATCCCACAAAGGGTTTTATTGATTTCTGTGCAACTAAGCTAACAAACAAGCCAACAAATAGAATTGCCAACAAATGCTAAAAAGACACTATATATGATAATGAAACATCTCAGGAAATTGAAGTAAAAAATTATGAAAGACACTCCATTTTCAGGCATAGTACTTCTTCAAGTATTAAGCATTGCATGGTCGGGGCAGAACGCCTCATCCCGATCAGATAATTAAGTATGTTGCGTGTCCAGCTACTCCATCTATGTTGTACGACCCTTCCCACTTGTCAGCAAGGGATCCTGCTGCCCTATCTTTTGTGTTTAGAGACACTTTTCTTAACACAAGGTCCCCGAGTTGAAATCCACACACGCGAACATGTGAGTTGTAGTACATTGCTGCTCTCTACTGGTATGCTGCATTTCTTATTTGGGATAAATCTCTTCTTTCTTCAAGCTCATCCAAGCTTTGATACAGCATGCTAACTTTGTGCCCGGGATCATACAACTGGACTCGTTGAGAGATGTAAGATGTTTCTACTGGGATAACCACCTCGGTTCCAAAGGCCAAGGAAAATGCGATTTCTCCTATAGCTGTTTTCGCGGTTGTTCAATATGCCCATAAGACCTCGTGAAGCTTGTCATCCCAATTCCCTTTCTTTGCATCCAATTTGGCCTTCAAAGTGTGCTTGATCACTTTGTTCACGGCTTCAGTCTGCCTATTGATTTGTGGGTGTGAAAAATACAAGCACGGTTAATTTGCCTTAAGCTAACCTAGACAGGGGGTGAATAGGTTACAACACCTTTTTTGCTCCCTCGAAACAAAGACAAGTTTGTCCCTTTAAGTAGCTTGTATCACACTCCAAATACAATCACAAGCAATATCAATTCAAATAAAGATATGCTTGTTCAAACAAATTCAACTCCATCACATACAAAAATGATATACAATGAATATCAATTACAAAGATATCAACTAAGATATATATCAACACATACACAAATAAAGGAGATTGGGATAGAGAAAATCAACACATAATTTTTACGTGGTAAAACCTCCTAAGAGGAAACATCCATGGGTTGATACCACAACAACCGGCAAACAAATCCACTAGTAAGATAAAAAGATACAATCTCTCAAGTGACCACTTCACCTAGAAATCTACCCTTCCACCCTACATAATGAAAGTGATGCCCCTTTGCTCAACTATCCAAATCACCCCGATCCTAGTCAAGACTTCCATGCACAAGTTGAAGAACCCCTCTCCAAACATGTGACTTCCGCTGCTTAGCTATCTGGCTCACCCCGATCCTAGCCAAGTCTTACATGCTCAACTATCCATGTCATTTCGACTCTAGTCGAGACATCCACTTGCACAAGTTGAAGAACCCATCTCCAAACATGTGACTTCTGCTGCTTAGCTATCCAGATCACCCCGATCCTAACTAAGTCTTACATGCTCAAACCAAAGAATCACTCTAAGAATTAAGACTACTGGCTTTTTGCAAGGTAAATGATCTAAGTGAATGCAAATGATGCAAACACACACAACATAGTATATATGACCAATATATCCTATGGAAACTAGAATTGAATCAATATGCACATATCATATGTATTCTAGTTTATGATCCTAAAAACAACGCAATCATACACAATGATGCATGTACATATGAAATGTGAGGATTAGACACAAATCATGAAGAACTAGATATTTGTCATCAAAAGCACAAGTCAATAGTATCTAGATTCTTGCAACATGAACAAACAACCTAGAGCATGTGAAACACCTAACACACACCTAAACCTAGATTATGTTCAATCACATAAGAATACTAAAATCAATTTGATAAAATCAAAATTGAATCTCTAGCAAAATAATAGAACTTAGATTCTCACGATAATCAATTAAATCCAATCAAGTTCTAAATCATCAATCAAATATGCTATTTCAATAAATCTTCAATTAAGATGATCTAGCATATGAAAAGACTATCAATCAACAAAATCAAGTCAATAAACACACAAGATATTCCTAGATTTGAAGCTAGCACAATACAACATCTCAAACATGTGAAAACATAGATTTGTAAGAACCTAACTCAACATGTTAATCAATTGAAGCACAAACTAGCTCTATTAGAGATCATTTCTCTAATCAATGTTTACATAGAAAACATACATCTATATGAGAAGAAAACCCAAGGAAATTGAAGACTTGAAGATCAAGAACAAAATAGAAATCAATACCTTGAATGAAAAACGAGCAGCTTCGTTTTTGTGATTAGTCCTACCAGAAAACTCAATCTATTGACTCCAAACTCTTGTGTAAATGATAGAGGATTGGTAGACAAAAATTCTCCAATTCGAATCACTGAAAACGAACCCCAAATGATAAAGTTATGGTGTTTGGAAGATGAGAAAACTTGGAGAGAAAATTCTGCACTTGTGTTTTTCAAATTTTCTTCTACAATGAAATGAGAGGGAACAAAGGAATTTAAAGAGGGAAATAAGGAAGGAATTTTACCATCCAATGGGGGGTTGCCAGCTGGATCCCTGTAGAGGCACATGGGCCCCAAGGGACAAGCAGCCCTCCATTCCCGTGGAGGCCACGCGCCTCCACGGGGAGGAGGTGATTGGCACCCCTCAACCCTTCTTGCGCACCCTTTTTATTTTGACCATATCTTTGGTCTCCGAACTCAGATTTTGAATCCGTTTTCGGATTACGAATCGGGACTCCCTCATCTACAAAATTCATCAACATACCTTTTCTAAAAAAAATATTGAATTCAACTTAAAAATCAAGGACAAAAACTATATACGATAAAATCACGGAAAGTTTCTTAACCACCTAATTTGAATTTGAAACTCAATGAATGAGTAACCAAATTAATTGGAACTCAATGAGAAATTATATAAGCTCAAAATCAAGTTCATTAACATATAAACACAAATCAATAAACACAAGAACACACAAGTATGCTATTTCTTAGAACTAGTCCTAGAACATGCAAATTGTGAAAATTGTCAACTTTAAATCTAATGCATGTGCATACATCAGCAAGTGTGTGTATTGTGTTAAACCAAAATTTGCACGATGATGTAGGGACACATATGGATGCAATATATGTGTGTGCCTAGGCCTTACAAGAGGAAAGAGGTCTCAATTACCTTTTGCTAAACAACTTAGTTTTATTCCTCTTGTAGCCACTACTTTGCTTGAATGTTGTCCAATCTTCCTTGAAGCTTGATCATCCTCAAATCCTGTTAATAGCCAAAATTGGCTAAGGACCAAAGGGAAATTTTCCACTTCCTAGACCTAGTTCCATACCCGAAAGTTTCACATAAAGACCTCTATATCTAGAGCCAAGCTACGATACCACCCCAGGCACAAGGGCGGGCTCCAGAAACATCTGGGATAAAGCCCTGACCCGAGAGCTTCCACCAAGAGACCTCTCTATCCTAGGGCCGAACTGCGATACCACCCTAGGAACAAGGGCGGGCTCCGGAAACATCCGGGATAGAGCCCGGAATGATCGGACTTAGCCCGCATCATCAAAACTAGAAGCTCCCCGAAGTCAAGGTCATCTCGCAAATGCTCAAGAAACCCGTCTGTACCTCGATTGACACAGAAGAATGTCCCTAGAAGGCCGCGAGGTCAGTCGAAGCCACACCTAGCTTCAAAAAGGTCAGTCGAGGCCACATCTAGCTTTGAAAGAGTCAAGAGAAGCCAGATCTGGCTCCAAGGTGGATGAAACTTCTCAGACATCAAGGTCGAAATACTAAACGACCTCCCCGGTTGATGCATCATACCATATCGTCATATCCCGCGACTTCTATAAGGATCATACAGAAAGGATACGAGGAATGCATTAAATCATACCTGGAAGCGTTATCTACATGCAGAACAAGTAATTAAATCCAAAAAGGAAACAAACTGATCTCCACCACGATACTCTCAATTCGGGCGTCAATCTAAAAGTCAATTGATATTAACGCAAGAAATCCCGCCCGATAAGGAGGGGACTGAGACAATCACTGAGACAATCAAGGGAGAACCAGTCTGTTGACCTACAAACCATGTATAAATAGAAATGAAAAGAAATGAAAAGAGGAGACTACTATTCGACAGGCATACGACTAGCAATCGGCCATTCACCAAAGAGAGTTGAGAGAAAAGAGAAAAGAATCTTTGTATTCGTGTACCATGCATGCTAAATAAAAACGTTCTTGTTTATTTGTCACTATATAAACCATTGTCACATAAATAAAGAATTTTTGCCACCACCAACGTGGTAGTGGTCTCGAGGGCGTTAACAGAGATTTCTCATCTCGAGCAAAATTTTCGTTAACACTTTCTGGCGCCGTCTGTGGGAAAAAAATCCTACACCCAACTAACCAGTCGTTTATATTAATATTTTCATTGTTTTATAGGAACTATGAGGGTCCGCTCCTCCCAAGGCCAACACAGAGTCCCGGAGCAATCTCCGGCGAGGCCAACCCGAAAGGCTCCAGGAAGGGGGAGAAAGACTGGATATAGTAGTCAAGCTCCGATCCAGACAACCAATACACGGACTGCTGGCCACCCCCATAGTGAGCCAGGCAGCGCTCGACCAACAAGCGGCGGCCTTCGTAGAATCCATCCGCGTCCGCCTCCTCGCTGAAGACGTCACAGTCCAGCCAACCAACCTGAATGATCAGGGAGAGCCGAGCAGGCTCGGAGCTAGACCACCTGCTTTCGATGGCCTAGGCCCTCCTCCTCCCGAGCCGGCTCGAGATAGATCAAGGCCCCAACGTTCGATCCGGGATAGGCTGGGACCCATGCCCCCAGTTCCTAAAAGACTTTCACAATATCAACCCCGGCTAGTTAAGTCTGCTGCGGATGTTTTTACCCGGAAGCCGCGATGGCTATCTCATCCAACTACATCTAGGAGAACTACCCCGGCCGTGTAGGAGGAAAGTAGACAAACTCCCCGAATGGATCATGTCCAGGAGGAGGACCGGATAGAAATTGCCAGTTCATCAGAAAGGTTCGACAGTAAGGAATCTGAGGCTAACTCGAAGAGACTTGGAAATTAGCGACTGAGGGATCAGCTGGCAAAGCTACAAAAAAAGGTCCAGTAGATAAGGAAGGGAAAGAATAAGGAGGAAAAAAAGAATCCCCTGAGCGAGATGAACGCTCCCTTCACTATGAGGATCTGGGAAGCAGAGGTCCCCCCAAAATTAAAAATGCCAGCAGATAAGTTCTCTGGAACGGAAGATCCTCTAAGCCATTTAGAGAGCTTCGTTCAACAGATGGAGGTCCAGAACACTACCAGAGCAGCTATGTGCAGAATGTTTCCAACAACCTTGACCGACTATGCGAAAACCTAGTTCAGGAAACTGCCCGTTGGTAGCGTGGATTCTTTCACAAAATTGTCAACCGATATTTGCTCACAATTCCAGGGAGTTAAACCTCGCCTGAAAGATCCCATACACCTCCAATATGTGATCCAGGAACGGAGTGAAACTCTTCGATCATACGTGGAGCGGTTTCACAAGGAGGTCATACAGATGGGAGTTTTCACTGAAAAAGAAACCCTCGCCAACTTCAGACGAAACCTCTGGGCATGAAAGCTTTTCCGTTCTTTTGCCAAAAGACCTCCCGAGACTTACCAGGAGGCCTATGACCGGGCTCTTGAGCAGGTCGAGATCGACGAACAACTCAAGGTCAAGATAGAACATGACAACATAAGAACGGCAAAACGTTTGAAGAAAGAAGCCCCCAGATTTGAGCTGGTGCAGAGAGCTCAGAATAAACCTCCCAACAGGTCGACCTATCACCCCCCTGCTCCTCCGCATAGGCAAGAAAGATATCCAGCAAAACAAACCCCTCCCCGGGCTTCGCCGCCTCCCAGGACCGTGGCTCCAGTAATGCAAGGGGAAAAAGGGTTTGACCAATATACCCCATTGAATGCATCTAGGGAAACGGTCTACCTTGCCATACGGGATAAAGGGTTACTCCAAAAGCCCGCTCCCATGAAGGCCCCAGCTGACACGAGAAACCGGTACACGTACTGCGACTTTCACGAAGACGTGGGCCTGTACACTTCAGAGTGCTATAACTTGCACAACCAGATTGAGGCCCTGATAAGAGGAGGATGCCTGATTGAATTTTTACAACAGCTTAGAGATAATATCAGAACTGGAAGGGAGGTACAAGCTGAAATCCGCCAGGACGCAGAAAAGAGGAAAGGGGAGCAGGCTGACTTAATGCAACAGATCCAAGTGATACACACTATCAGCGGAGGTCCTACATTGGCCGGCGTTTCCAATAACTCCCGGAAAAACCTCGCAAGAAAGTTCCCTGCCTTGGAGAGAGCCGGGGGATCTTCGAAGTCAGCCAGAGCCCGACAGAGCCAGCCCAGTCAGCTTAGATCGTGTTCACCGAAGCAGATGTCTTCAACACTGTGCAACCTCATGATGATCTTATGGTCATCACGATACAGATCGCTATCTGTCTGGTCCTTCGCGTGCTCGTGGATACAGGAAGTAGTGTAGATATCCTCTTCAAAGATACCCTGGAAAAACTGAACCTGAAGCAACATTGCTACAACAGCTGTACCACTCCACTTTACGGTTTCACTGGGGACTCGATCATACCAGTTGGGTCAATGATCCTCCCGGTAATCATCGGGGTCACCCCGCTCCAACAGAACGTAATGACCGACTTTGTTGTGGTGGACACCCCATCGGCCTACAACGCCATCTTAGGGAGATCTTTCCTGTCCTCTTTGAAGGGAGTCTTGTCCATATACCACAACGTTTTGAAATTCCCGGTTGGAACCAAGGTAGGAGAGGTACGCGGAGACCAGCAGGTAGCCAGGAAATGCTACACAGTATCTGCCAATCCTACAGCCCTAGCAAAGCAGTGTGTACAGGTGACAGTAATCCAGGAAGACATGGATACATCCCGGATAATCCAGGAGGAAAAGGAGCCCGCAGAACATACTGGGCATCCGGAGGATGAACTAATCATGCCCTACGAGGAAGAAAGGGGTAAAGAATGGGCCATTGGGCAGCCCGTGGATAAACTAGAAGAGATATTCATCAGGACTGACGATCCCTCCAAGGTCGTCAAGGTCGGAGCCGCCCTTGATCCAGAAGTAAAAAGAGGACTGATTGATCTTCTCAGGGAATTCAGCAACATCTTCGCCTGGAACCATATTGAAATGCCTGGAATCCCGGCATCATTGGCCACCCACCGGCTAGCAGTAGATCCAACAGTCAAGCAGAAGAGGCGTCATTTCAACACTGATAGGAACGCGGCGGTACAGGAAGAGCTTGATAAATTGATCAAAGCGGGGTTCGTCAGAGAGGTACGTTACCCCGAATGGATCGCCAACGTAGTCATGGTCACGAAGGTGAATGGAAAATGGCGTATGTGTGTCGACTACACCGACCTCAACCGGGCTTGTCCGAAAGACAGTTTTCCTTTGCGAAAGATTGACCAGCTGGTTGACTCCACATCCGGAAATAAACTTTTGAGTTTTATGGATGCATTCTCAGGATACAACCAAATTAAAATGCACCCGGCTGACCAAGATAAGACCAGTTTCATTACTGGGCAGGGCTTATACTGCTACAAGGTGATGCCGTTTGGTTTGAAGAATGCAGTGGCCACATACCACCGGCTAGTAAACAAATTGTTCAAGCCCGAGATAGGAAGGACGATGGAAGTATATATCGACGACATGATCACAAAATCCCCAACCACAAAGGGACATCAAGAAGACCTTCGCAAAACCTTCCTCATACTGAGGGAAAACCAGATGCGTTTGAACCCCTCCAAATATGCTTTTGGGGTAACGGCAGGAAAGTTTCTGGGCTTCATGGTTCATGAGAGAGGTATCGAAGCCAACCTAGAAAAAATCAAAGCTATCCTAGACTTGGAATCCCCGACCTCGCTCAAGCAAGTACAGATTCTGACTGGACGGGTGGCAGCACTCAACAGGTTTATCTCTCGCTCCACCGATAAATGCTTTCCTTTCTTCAAGGCCATCAAACAAGGAAAGAACATGAAATGGAGCCAGGAAAGCGAGCAGGCGTTTCAAGCTTTGAAGGAATACCTAACAAGCCCCCCTTTGTTAGTCAAGCTGATTCTCGGAGATGAGCTGCAGATTTACCTGGCTGTATCAGAAACTGCAGTAAGCGGAACTTTGGCCAAGGATTGTAGCTACGGTTTTCAAAGACCCATATACTATGTAAGTCATGCCTTGACCAAATCAGAAAGGAACTACGTTCTCCTGGAGAAGCTCGCTTATGCTCTGGTGATCTCAGCGAGGAAACTCCGTCCCTATTTTCAAGCTCACACAATAGCAGTGGTGACAGACCAACCCCTCCATCAATTCTTGCAAAGACCAGATGTGTCAGGAAGGTTAGTTTTATGGGCACTAGAGCTCACTCAGTTCGACTTAAAGTATAAGCCCCGGACTACGATTAAGGCACTGGCTTTAGCCGACTTCGTGGCAGAATTCTCAGCGATCCCAGATCTTGTTGATCCCTCAGTATCAAACAAGGTCCCTGAGAAGATATCCGAGGTCGAAAATTGGCCGGACTGCTGCAAGCCATGGATCCTCTTTTCAGACGGAGCATCCGGATGAGCTGGGGGAGGAGCTGGCATAGTTTTGATAGATCCGGAGGGGACTGAATTCTGTCACTATTTCAAATTCGAGTTTAAAGCTACCAACAATGAAGCGGAATATGAAGCCCTTCTAGCCGGGATGAAGGTAGCCATCGAACTAAAGGCCGACTACCTGCAGATCAAGAGCGATTCGTTGCTTGTTGTAAACCAGGTGACTGGGGTCTACCAGGCAAAGGGAGATAATATGGTTGCCTACTTAAATCTAGCTCAGTTGCTGAAAAGCAAATTTAAGGGACTCAAGATCGATCAGGTGCCTCGACACCAAAACCATCGCGCAGATGTTCTAGCTAAAATAGCGATGAACGGAGGCCAATCCCTACCAAGGGGAATTCCTCTCCAAGTAATCACCCAGCCAAGCATAGCCACAAATGGAGAAATTTGTTCCCTGGATCGCCTACCTTGCTGGATAGACCCAATTGTCACCTATCTCCTTGAAGGAGAGCTTTCTGAAGAGTCCGACCAAGCCCGAAGGGTTAAGAGACTCTCAGTTCGATACTGTATGGTGGACGGATACCTCTACAGGAGGGGCAGATCCCTCCCCTTACTTAGGTGCTTGCATCCCGATGATGCTAAGTGGGCATTGAGAGAGGTCCATTCTGGGGACTGTGGGAACCACATAGGTGGGGAAGCTCTAGCCTATCAGGTGCTTCGTATGGGGTACTACTGGCCGACCATCCATCAAGATGCAAAGAGTTTTATGCAATCCTGCGAACCTTGTCAAAGAACCTCAAACTTGAGCCACCAGCCACCTGAGCGACTGTCGTCCCTCAGCTCACCTTACCCCTTTGCCATGTGGGGAATCGACCTAATTGGGCCACTTCCTCCCGCTCATGGATAGATGAAACATGCTATCGTGGCTATTAACTACTTCACAAGATGGGTCGAGGCAGGGCCGCTTGCTCGAATATCAGAAAAGAATACAACCAAGTTCATCAAGACTAACGTGGTATGCAGGTTCGGGACCCCTCTCATCATTATAGCCGACCTAGGAAAGAAATTCGACAACGCCCGATTCAAAGACTTCTGCAAGGGATTGGGGATCGACCTCAGGCTTGCTTCAGTGGCTCATCCTCAGACTAACGGGCTGGTAGAATCCACTAACAAGACAATCAAGAAACTTCTGAAGAAGAAGCTTCAGCAGAGGAAAGGTAAATGGGCCGAAGAGCTACCAGAAGTCCTTTGGGCATACCGGACTATAAAAAGAACAGCTACTGGAGAAATGCCTTACTACCTGGCCTTCGGGGTTGAAGCAGTTCTCCCCATCAAGCATAAATTGACCTCGTTCAGGGTACAATACTTTGAGCCCAAAAGTAAAGAAGTCAAGCTCCGGGCTAGTCTAGACCTCTTAGAAGAAAAGCAAGACTGGGTAGCAGAGAAAGTAGCGATCTACCAGAGCAGGATCGCTAGATACTTCAACCAAAAGGTCAGAGCCTGAAATTTCAAGGAAGGGGATCTGGTACTTAGGAAAGTAACAATGAATACTCGGAAAAGGTCGGACGGAGTCTTAAGTCCAAATTGGGAAGGGCCATATTTGATAAAGCTAGTTGTTCGCAATGGAGCTTATAAACTCGAAGACATGGACGGACGACCTATCAACCACACTTGGAATGCAGACCATTTGAAGAAATTCTACCCTTGAAAGGAGTTCTCAAGTAGACTACCCCCACTTAGTTTTCCTTACAGGTCCTAATAAAGATGTACTACATCCCAATCATCAATAAAGTCATTTTCCTTTTCTCTTCCATCTTTGTCTCCAACTATGTTCAACGTTAGTGACTATACACTTGTATGGGAATTCAACATAGACCTCTCGAGACCAGGAAATAGCTCGATAGCCCTCCTGATGCCTTGGTTGGGCTACCACCCCCAAGAAGGATCTGAATGTAAGAGCATAGCTGCCTTCCAGATCTCGAGACCAGGAAATAACTCGATAGCCCTCCTGATGCCTTGGTCTGGCTACCACCCCCAAGAACGGTCTGAGTGTACGAGCATAGTTACCCTCCAGATCTCGAGACCAGGAAATAGCTCGATAGCCCTCCTGATGCCTTGGTCGGGCTACCACCCCCAAGAAGGGTCTGAGTGTAAGAGCATAGTTGCCCTCCAGATCTCGAGACCAGAAAATAGCTCGATAGCCCTCCCGATGCCGTGGTCGGGCTACCACCCCCAAGAAGGGTCTGAGTATAAGAGCATAGTTGCCCTCCAGATCTCAAGACCAGGAAATAGCTCGATAGCCCTCCTGATGCCTTGGTCGGGCTACCACCCCCAAGAAGGGTCTGAGTGTAAGAGCATAGTTGCCTTCCAGATCTCGAGACCAGGAAATAGCTCGATAGCCCTCCTGATGCCTTGGTCGGGCTACCACCCCCAAGAAGGGTCTGAGTGTAAGAGCATAGTTGCCCTCCAGATCTCGAGACCAGGAAATAGCTCGGTAGCCCTCCTGATTCCTTGGTCGGGCTACCACCGCCAAGAAGGGTCTGAGTGTAAGAGCATAGTTACCCTCCAGATCTCGAGACCAGGAAATAGCTCGATAGCCCTCCTGATGCCTTGGTCGGGATACCACCCCCAAGAAGGGTCTGAGTGTAAGAGCATAGTTGCCTTCCAGATCTCGAGACCAGAAAATAGCTCGATAGCCCTCCCGATGCCATGGTCGGGCTACCACCCCCAAGAAGGGTCTGAGTATAAGAGCATAGTTGCCCTCCAGATCTCAAGACCAGGAAATAGCTCGATAGCCCTCCTGATGCCTTGGTCAGGCTACCACCCCCAAGAAAGGTCTGAGTGTAAGAGCATAGTTGCCTTCCAGATCTCGAGACCAGGAAATAGCTCGATAGCCCTCTTGATGCCTTGTTCGAGCTACCACCCCCAAGAAGGGTCTGAGTGTAAGAGCATAGTTGCCCTCCAGATCTCGAGACCAGGAAATAGCTCGGTAGCCCTCCTGATGCCTTGGTCGGGCTACCACCCCCAAGAAGGGTCTGAGTGTAAGAGCATAGTTGCCCTCCAGATCTCGAGACCAGAAAATAGCTTGATAGCCCTCCTGATGCCTTGGTCGGGCTACCACCCCCAAGAAGGATCTGAGTGTAAAGTCATAGTTGCCCGCCAGATCTCAAAGACTAGGAAATAGCTAAGTAGCCCTCCTGATGTCTTGGTTGGGTTATCGCCCCATATATACAATGTTTGCTCTCGTGTGTAGGTTCAAAATCATCATAATTGCCTACATGAATCTTAATTGATGCTACAGATGCTACTCTGGATACCATTCTAGACCAGAAACAGAATAAAGTTCTCAAAAAGGTGCGTCAATTTATCATTAAGGGCAAGGGGAGCCTATCCACCGATAAGGCTACATCCAAATGGGGAGCCCAACCCCCGAACTCGGGCTACAAAAAGAAGAAGGAAAAATAAAAAATCTGACAATGGCAAAGCAGGGTGCCCACCCCCTTTTCCGGGTAATCAGAAACAAGTCATCCGCTTCAAGCTTTGGGGCTATCATGGCTCCCCTCCGCTGGCCCTCCTCCTTCCTGCTGATCCTCAGCATCAACCCCCTCAACAAGTAGCTGTCCATCTGGGTTATCCTCACCGACCGCTCCTCCATTTAGAGGCTCTATCGGATGATCAGCTAGATCTTCCTCCAAAACTTCATTGATTACATCCATAACTTCAGGAGGAATAGCCGCGTCGAGAAGAGCAGCCAAGGGCCCCATCTGGCTCCTGTCGACCTCCATCTCTGTTAACGCTGGATCATCAGATGGGCTCCTAACCTCTTCACCAGCTCCCGGTTGGTCCTCCTCTGATCGAGAGGATATCACTTTGCTGGACGATTCCCTACGACCTGAGGGGATAAAGGAAGGAAGATGGAAGCAGGGATCTGACTGAGTGGGCTGCTTCCCAGTTCCTATCGGGCTAGAGGGGACCACCTTATCACCTTCAGGACGAGATAACTCAGCAGCTTTGAGCATTATTTCCTATATGTCCCAGCCCGCAATAGATGACAAATCAAAAGAAGGAGGAAGAGCTTCCGCGGCCTGAAAGGAAGCATAAAAATACCCATCGCTGAAAGAGGTCTCCGCATCAACTTGCAGCTTGGCCACCTGAGTAATCAAAGACCGGTTCTCAAGGTCCAGCCTCTTAGCCTCAGATATCCAGGAGTCTCGCTGCCTAGCCCGCCGGAGAGATTGAAGACGCTCCTGATCGAAAGATTGCTTCATCCTCTCATGATCGCAGCGAAGCTCAGCCATCTTGAGCTCAATTTTGCCCTGGCTGGAAGTCACCTCTTCCACTAGAGACCAAGCATACTTGTGCAGTTCCCCGGCCTTCTCGGCTTCAGCTTCAGCTTTTGCAGCCCGATCACGGAGAAGGGCTACCTGCTTGCCCATCGCGATATTGACCTTAAAGGCCTACAAATATAAAACCCGAGTTAGAAACTGAACGAGTTAACAAAAATAGCATGAAGGAAATACAATTACCTCAGCTAAGATAGCGGACCCCTTGGTTATAAGGACATCCACAGGCTTAGAAGCCATCTTGGAGATCCCGCTGATCGTGCCTAAATTGTTGTATATTTCGGCCCTCATTCCTATTCTTTTATCTCGTTCTCGTGTGTATTTTCTATATATATTATGTCTTTTATGTCTAATAGGCTCATTAGTGCTAATTGCAGGCAATAGATGTAATTCCAGGCTTGGAAGCATATTGTGGTGATTCCAGCAGAAAAGGGGCGAAAGCAAAGGTAAAGGAGCACAAACAGCTCTACAGTGCGGGTCCAGTGTGGGTCCAAGTGCGGGTCGTAACCGCACTCCAGCCGCACTCCAGTCGCACTCATGTGCATAGCCGGGTCAGAATGCAAGTACAGAGATAAAGTGCGGGTACAGTGCGGGTCAGCCAACTGCACTCCACCCGCACTGTTGCCAAAGCCAGAGAAGCTGAGTTGCACCTGACGTTAAAGTGCGGGTACAGTGCGGGTCATCCAACCGCACTCCACCCGCACTATTGCCAAACCAGAGAAGTTGAAGTTGCACCTGACATTAGAGTGCGGGTACAGTACGGGTAATCCACCAGCACTCCACCAGCACAATTGCTCAAAATAGAGGAGGGATTTTGCACCTGATAGTACAGTGCGACTCAAGTGCGACTACAGTGCGGGTCAAGTGCGAGTCAAGTGCGGGTAATCCAACCGCACTCCACCCGCACTGTTGCCCAGATCAGAGAATTGAAGATGAAGAAAACCTTTGCAGTGCGGGTACAGTGCGGGTAAATTCACCCGCACTCCACCCGCACTATTCGCGCGACAGTTTCTGGTTTCAAGCTTAAGTGACCTATTTTTCCATCCTCTATAAATAGAAAAGGATGGGAACGAACCAAATAGATTACCATACCTCCCAACACTTGTATTCTAAGCTAGTAACACATCTCCCTCTCATCCAAACCATCTCTACTCAATCAAAGGCAACTAGGAGACTTGGATTCAATCTTCAAGGAAGGAGATCAATCTTCAAGGGTTATCTCTACTCTCTCTCTTAGTTATTAGTTTGTAATAGAACATGAGTAGCTAAAATACCCCACTATGGGGTTGATGTTATTTGTCTGATGGATATTTTGGGCTTTGTAAACAAACTCTATGTGTTATATTTATTATGTCTCTATATTTCATTCCATTACTTGTATTGATTGCCATTATTGACTTGCTTGGATACACCCTCTTTGCATGTTAATTTGGATTACTTGAGTAGGCAATTAGGTTGTCTAATGCTCCATTGAATGGAAGGATTTCCGGAAATCCGGCTCTATAACCACGCTCTTAATCTAATCTTGAATTAGTGGCTTTCACTATACATCCTAGGTTAGCCACTTGTGAGAGAATTAGAAGCCTCCACTATACACCCTAGGTTGGCTACTTTAGTGATTTTACGAGAACTAACCTTCGAGTAGAATTCGGTTGATAACCTCGAGCCTCATCCAATTCCAACCTTGTGGCCTTCAATATACATCCTAGGTCGGCCACTTGTGAGGGAATTGGGAGCCATCACTATACATCCTAGGATGGCTACATTAGTAATAGGTTGAGCCATAGCTAGATAGATGAGCATTCATGGAACAAGTCCCAATTGAGTAACTAGCCACTGTTGGTTGCTTAAGAAGGATTAATCGCTAGTAGGAGGTCTTCGCTATACATCCTAGGTTGACCTCTTGCTAGAGATATATACCAACACTATACACCCTAGGTTGGTTACATTTGTCAAAACGTGCTTAATTGAGAGTCTGTTGCAATTGCCCCAACATTCACTTACGAGTACATCAACTCCGTAGTTCCATCATCATTCATTCATCACTCCATTATCATCCTATTTCATTTACTTTCATAGTTTAGTTTATATTGTATTTCCATTCACCATCATTTTACTTTTATGCATACTAGTAATATTAATCCTAATCTTATCACCGCTACCCCGATCTCAGTGGACGACACCCGTGCTTGCCATTTTGCTTGTATTTATACTTGTGAACGCATAGCATAGGTTTTATAAATTGTTTTGACGGACGGTTTTCTGACGGCAAAAACCTTCTCATCAAATGGCACCGCTGCCGGGGATCGGTGTGCGTAGTAGTGATTAGATTAGTTTTAATATTATTAGTTTATTAGTCGTTTTTAGTTTTGTTAGTTTCTTTTTATTTCTTTGGTAGTTTCTGTTTTTGTTTATTTCAGAACTCTATGGATTCCTTTTGCAAAAATTCAGGGTCAAGCTACGAGTCCAATGAGAATGCCTACATCTCGTCATTCCAGTCAAATTCCATTGAAGATCAACTAAGAAATTTCATGCTGGATCATGTACGAGAGACTGAGCAGATGATAGCTTCTCAACAAGAGACACATGCCTTCATAGAAGAGGAAACCACCCAAATGCTCGAATTCGCCCAACAGTCCACCTCGGTAAATCGGAGTTGTTTCCAAGTTAAAGCAACCAAACCGGTGGATTCCTCCAATTTCTCAAAAGAAGACATGTATAAGCTCCGAATAGAATATGAAGTGGAGCAAAGCAAGAGAATGGATGAGATGGACATGATGATCAAGATGAACCAAGATCTTATGGGCGTGAGCAAAGAGCTAGTGTTGGAAAGGGGTGTGTTGAAGGAAGAGAATGAAGCACTTCAAGAGAGAGAAGCCTTGGAAATGGAAAAGGCGAGTAATCTCCAAGAGTTGAACAAGAAACTATTATCTGAAGTGAAGATGCTCAGGGTTGAGAATGGTACTCTTAAGAAGATCAATGGCGAAGTCTCCAACAAGAACAAAGAATTAGAAGAACAAATTGAGAGATTTGAAGCCAAAAAGAGTACCGCATCGAAGGCTTTGGAGAACTTAGTGGGGCTATCAAAAGATTTTGAAGATGAGATAGCTCACAAGTCAATGAAGATGCAAATGGAGGTTGATCAAACAGTCAATGCCTTAGAGGATGCAAAGGTAGCACTAAGCAAAAAGGAGGCGGAGGTCAAGGCGTTACAAGTGAGACAAATCAAACGTCCTCAAGACCACGCATCAAAGGGGAGTTCCTCTAACTCTAATATCTTTTGCTATGCATGTTCTAAGATAGAGCATTTTAAGGCTAAAAATTACAAGCCAAATCAACATAGGAAAACTAGAGGTCCTAGGAATAGATGGAGTCCACCTAGGGTCAAGCAAATATGGGTAAGGAAAGACCAAGTGCACTTATATAGAAACATGTTAAAGGAAAAGATAATGAAGTCACCTAAATTTATTTGGGTAGTGAAAAATAGAGAATTTCCTAACTTTGTCAAACCACCCTTAGAGGACCCTAGACTCTCCATGAATGCATCCCATTGAGTAATTTGGATGCATGTAGTTAGTTTTATGTTTTATATTGTTTAAATTCAATAAATTGTGATGTTGGGATAGTTTGGTTAGAATGTTATATTTTGTGGATACTTGCACATTGAATTTATTGATTATATTTATGGATGAAAGAGCCGAAGGCTCTTGTGCAAGTATGAATGCATGTGCTTTATATTGTTTAATTCGGTTTGGGGGTTGTTCATGCTCCATTCCGTCAATGTTGATAAAATGCATGAGGTTACGCTTGACTTGTTCTTCAATGATATATTGCATGAATTGCCTTTATATTGTGAGCCTTGTTTGAGTCATTTTTATTTTGTTGGGGCATTGATTGTGTTTGATTAGTGCCTAGGTTTAGTTTGAGTCATGTTAGGTGCGTGCCGCTAGGCCGGATTCTCTTGTTTTCAACATTGAGGACAATGTTGGGTTTCGGTTTGGGGGTGTAGACGCCTTTTTGAGTCGTCTTTTGTGTCTTGAGTCATTTTTGTGTCATATTTTCAAAAAAGTTGCTGCTTAGCCAGAATTTTAAGCTTATGTAGCTTGGTGAGATACCTGGAGCATAGTGTTTGTGGTGAATGTGTGTACGCTTTGTGTGCTTATTCAATAACTCTTAGTCACTTTAGGGGTCTCACTTGCACTTCATGGGCTAGTCTCATCTTTTATGTCCAAGTTTAAGGAACTCGGTGCTCAAGAGCCTTGTTCTAATAGTGGAGATTTCCCTTGTGAGATCACAAACACAAGCCAAAAGCGTGTATATTTGAGGGAAAATGTTTTTCAAATCTGTAAACACTATTCAAACACCATGCATAGTCTCACTACATCAAAAATCATCATTTGTCATTGAACATGCATCATATATGTGGACTGCTTAACGGAAACTTTTATTCCCTTGGTAGATTGATCCTTTGAAGTGATATTAGGCAATGTGTGTTTTAGCCACTCAAAAAGAAAGCCTAAATACTTCCTATTCCCGTAATATGTGTGCTCCCAAGCCAATTTTGAAGCCAAACACTTATAGACTTTTCCATTCTACACCCATGTTATTCATAACCCAAGCAACCTAAACACTTAGCCAACCCTCTCTTAATTGATCTTGTTGAGGCTTAGGAATGTAAAGTTGTGCTTTAATTTGATAAATGGCGTTTACCTAGGCAAGAGTAATGAGTTGTGAAAATGTGCATAGTAAAAAGGCATGAAAAGAAAAGAAACGAAAAGAAGCATACAACAAAAGAAAAATATGCTTCAAATGCCTTGTGTAAATTGTAAATGCTACTCAAATGTAACATGAGTAGTTAAAGATTGCACGTAGAGTCTAATTGTATGCCTGGACGCCATATTGTATTTGGAAGTGGAGTTGCACGAGAAATTAAATGCTAAAGTGTAGAATGTATTGCCTTAACTTGGTTAATTAGTGCTTGTGCCTAAATTTCTCATTTTTCCAATCACCATTCACCGTGGCCACGTTACAACCAATTGGAAAGACCTAATTGATCTTAGGGGACGTCTAGATTGGGAATATTAGTTGATGAATGCTCTTTCCAAGTTCATGACAAGTGATTCTTTCATGAGACTCACTCACTAAAAACAGCGTTTATTCTACACTAAATGTATGCAACTAAGTTGATTCAGTTACATAAATTTATTGGCATACATGTTGCATGAGTGTGAACCTAGGTTCTGAGAGGAAAGATAAGAGAAAATCCATGTGAGAACTTAGTGTCGAAGCGAATTATGCTCGAGGTGTGAGAGTGAGTAGTTTCTGAGGCGCGGGCATTTTAAGTGTGGAATTCGTGTTGTGCCAGTTTCCCTTGAGGTGCCTTCGAGTTGTTTAGAACCTTTTGCATATGCTCATTCCTCACTCCCATATTGCTTTTGCGTATCTCTCTGCTATTTGGTTCTGCAGCAAGTTTTTCTTTGTTTCTAGGGAGTCCTTAGTTTGAGTCATTTTTAGTTTGTCTTATTTTGTTTTAGATTATGTTTGCTCGAGGACGAGCAAAGGTTTGGTTTGGGGGTGTTTGAACCTGCCTAAATTGTTGTATATTTCGGCCCTCATTCCTATTCTTTTGTCTCGTTCTCGTGTGTATTTTCTATATATATTATGTCTTTTATGTCTAATAGGCTCATTGGTGCTAATTGCAGGCAATAGATGTAATTCCAAGCTTGGAAGCATATTGTGGTGATTCCAGCAGAAAAGGGGCGAAAGCAAAGGCAAAGGAGCACAAACAGCTCTACAGTGCGGGTCCAGTGCGGGTCCAAGTGCGGGTCACAACCGCACTCCAGCCGCACTCCAGCCGCACTCATGTGCATAGCCGGGGCAGAATGCAAGTACAGAGATAAAGTGCGGGTACAGTGCGGGTCAGCCAACTGCACTCCACCCGCACTGTTGCCAAAGCCAGAGAAGCTGAGTTGCACCTGACGTTAAAGTGCGGGTACAGTGCGGGTCATCCAACCGCACTCCACCCTGCACTATTGCCAAACCAGAGAAGTTGAAGTTGCACCTGACATTAGAGTGCGGGTACAGTGCAGGTCATCCACCAGCACTCCACCCGCACAATTGCTCAAAACAGAGGAGGGATTTTGCACCTGATAGTACAGTGCGACTCAAGTGCGACTACAGTGCGGGTCAAGTGCGAGTCAAGTGCGGGTAATCCAACCGCACTCCACCCGCACTGTTGCCCAGATCAGAGAATTGAAGATGAAGAAAACCTTTGTAGTACGGGTACAGTGCGGGTAAATTCACCCGCACTCCACCCGCACTATTCGCGCGACAGTTTCTGGTTTCAAGCTTAAGTGACCTATTTTTCCATCCTCTATAAATAGAAAAGGATGGGAACGAACCAAATAGATTACCATACCTCCCAAAACTTGTATTCTGAGCTAGTAACACATCTCCCTCTCATCCAAACCATCTATACTCAATCAAAGGCAACTAGGAGACTTGGATTCAAGCTTCAAGGAAGGAGATCAATCTTCAAGGGTTATCTCTACTCTCTCTCTTAGTTATTAGTTTGTAATAGAACATGAGTAGCTAAAATACCCCACTATGGGGTTGATGTTATTTGTCTGATGGATATTTTGGGCTTTGTAAATAAACTCTATGTGTTATATTTATTCTATCTCTATATTTCATTCCATTACTTGTATTGATTGCCATTATTGACTTGCTTGGATACACCCCCTTTGCATGTTGATTTGGATTACTTGAGTAGGCAATTAGGTTGTCTAATGCTCCATTGAATGGAAGGATTTCCAAAAATCCAGCTCTATAACCACGCTCTTAATCTAATCTCGAATTAGTGGCTTTCACTATACATCCTAGGTTAGCCACTTGTGAGAGAATTAGAAGCCTCCACTATACACCCTAGGTTGGCTACTTTAGTGATTTTACGAGAACTAACCTTCGAGTAGAATTCGGTTGATAACCTCGAACCTCATCCAATCCCAACCGGGTGGCCTTCACTATACATCCTAGGTCGGCCACTTGTGAGAGAATTGGAAGCCATCACTATACATCCTAGGATGGCTACATTAGTAATAGGTTGAGCCATAGCTAGATAGATGAGCATTCATGGAACAAGTCCCAATTGAGTAACTAGCCACTGTTGGTTGCTTAAGAAGGATTAATCGCTAGTAGGAGGTCTTCGCTATACATCCTAGGTTGACCTCTTGCTAGAGATATATACCAACACTATACACCCTAGGTTGGTTACATTTGTCAAAACGTGCTTAATTGAGAGTCTGTTGCAATTGCCCCAATATTCACTTACGAGTACATCAACTCCGTAGTTCCATCATCATTCATTCATCACTCCATTATCATCCTATTTCATTTGCTTTCATAGTTTAGTTTATATTGTATTTCCATTCACCATCATTTTACTTTTATGCATACTAGTTATATTAATCCTAATCTTATCACCGCTACCTCGATCTCAGTGGACGACACTTGTGCTTGCCGCTTTGCTTGTATTTATACTTGTGAACGCATCGCATAGGTTTTATAATTTGTTTTGACGGACGGTTTTCTGATGGCAAAAATCTTCTCATCACCCGCCACTTAGATAGAACGCTATGAACTGCTCCAACACCTCGTCCCACCCTGTCGAGCTCGACTGAGGCTGGAAGAAGCCCTCACGACATCTTTCCCAGAAACCTCTGAAGCTTTGGTTGTTGGAAGCACCGCGGAATCAGGTGTTTGAGTCAAAGGGGTAGCCACTTTAGCGGCCACGGCCGAAGGGGCAGAAACATCCGGGCCAACCACCTGGGAGCTTTGCCCAAAGCCCGGAAAGCCCGCGAGGCCAGAGTGGCCATCTTAGACCCAGCCGGAGAGACAGAAGAAGCCAGGGCAGGTTCAACCCCAGAGGAGGGAAGAGAAGCTCCACCTTGAGGAGAGCGTGAGACGTGTCGGGTGGCTGGCTCCACGACAAAAACTGTGAATAAGCAGATTAAAGAAGAAAATGTTAGAACCAAGCTAAGTAATAAGACGAAGCAACACAAGGATACTTACGAGGAATAGCGTCTGAAATCCGTTGATATTTGTTCACCCTACGAGGGTCAAAAGCTTCAGCGGTAGGGAACTTTGAATTCAGGTAATTCCAGGCTATAATGGCCTTTAAGACGGCTTCGGACTCGGCAAGCAGGGAATCCCGGTCCCAAGAGGGCTTGTCACTGAAAGCCGTAGGAACCTCGAATTCATGCCTTCCGATGAAAATCGAGCTCCCCCAGTCATCCCCAGCCAGGATCCATTCTTCTTTCCACGCGGGATCCTTCTTCGATACACCAGGAACGATGAAATTGAGCCTATTCTTGGCCTTGGCGTAGAACTGACCCCGAGGAGCCCTAGACAAGCTACCAATATGAAAAAGATGAGCCAGCTCCTCTGCACCTGGCTCCCTCGTCACTTTACTCATCTGGCATTGTTCCCTCCATAACACAAGGAAACCGATCAAATGCCTCCAGAAGCCCGGCGTTAACTGAAGGGGAGCGAGCTGGATGGCGTTTAGAGCCAGCCGAACGGTCGGATGGAGGGGAAGCCTGACCCCGTTCTCAAGAGCGGCCGCATGGATCGGAAGCACGCCTTTAGGGGGGTTGAAAAACTTGAAGTTCTTGGGAGGCACTGAGATGGATACAATATCGGGGATGCCAAACTTTAACCTCAAGCGGTCGATCGACACCGGGTCAACGGTGGAATCTGGGATAACCCGGAAATCGTAGGGAGGGAGCCTCTCCCCAAGGGGACCAGGAGTCGAGACCCGACGCTCCCCCGCAGCGTCACCGGTCGTTTCTTTGTCGGAATCATCATCAATGATATCTAAAGGGTGGTCGGGATGATTGGAGAACCCAGTCCCGATAGATACATTCCTACTGGATCGCCGACGTTGTGATGTGGGCGGGGTATCATCACCGTCAGAACTCCTCCTAGCCCGCTTCCCCAGACTAAGACTGACGACCTCCTTGCCGTCGAATATGGAATCATTTGAATCACGACTGTTTTTCAACATTATAGAAGACGAAGAATGAAGAAAGAATAGAAGACGAAGAATGAAGAAAGAAGCAAGCTTGGAGGAAAAACTGTGGAAATATTTATCAACAAAAGGTTCTTTTAGCTCGAGAAGATGTGAGGAAGATGAGGAGGAAAATAGACATATATAGGCAGGAGGGCAACAGCTCAAGTTACCAGGATACTCGTTTGGTAAAGGTAAAAAATCGACTCGGTAACGTAACCGGATTAAACTCGAAAGCGAGCTAATCATCTCATGCCACATCATTTACGCAGTTAAGAGGAAGATCTCCCCAAGATCCTGGTAACGGTAAAAAATCTCGGGGACTGCCGTAACGTGATCAGATTAATTCGAAGATAAAATAGTCGGTTCACAACACGTCACTCAAATGAAGAAATTTCCCAAAATTTCGGTAACGGTAAAAAGAGGAAGATTTCCCAAATAAAGTGAGAATCGGAACTCAACCCCGAGCTCGACATCTGGTGTTCAAGTCAGAATGGACTTCTGTTAATATCCAAAATTGGCTAAGGACCAAAGGGAAATTTTCCACTTCCTAGACCTTGTTCCATACCTGAAAGTTTCACCTAAAGACCTCTATATCCAGAGCCAAGCTACGATACCACCCCAGGCACAAGGGCGGGCTCTAGAAACATCTGGGATAAAGCCTTGACCCGAGAGCTTCCACCAGGAGACCTCTCTATCCAGGGCCGAATTGCGATACCACCCCAGGAACAAGGGCGGGCTCTGGAAACATCCGGGATAGAGTCCGGAATGATCGGACTTAGCCCTCATCATCAAAATTAGAAGCTCCCCGAAGTCAAGGTCATCTCGCAAATGCTCAAGAAACCCATCTGTACCTCGATTGACACAGAAGAATGTCCCTAAAAGGCCGCGAGGTCAGTCAAAGCCACACCTAGCTTTAAAAAGGTCAGTCGAGGCCACATCTAGCTTCGAAAGAGTCAAGAGAAGCCAGATCTAGCTCCAAGCTGGATGAAACTTCTCAGCCATCAAGGTCGAAATACTAAACGACCTCCCTGGTTGATGCATCATACCATATCGTCATGTCCCGCGACTTCTATAAGGATCATACTGAAAGGATATGAGGAATGCATTAAATCATACCTGGAAGCGTTATCTACATGCAGAACAAGTAATGAAATCCAAAAAAGAAACAAACTGATCTCCACCACGATACTCTCAATTCGGGCGTCAATCTAAGAGTCAAATGATATTAACACAAGAAATCCCGCCCGATAAGGAGGGGACTGAGACAATCACTGAGACAATCAAGGGAGAACCAGTCTGTTGACCTACAAACCATGTATAAATAGAAAAGAAAAGAAATGAAAAGAGAAGACTACTATTCGACAGGCATACGACTAGCAATCGACCATTCACCAAAGAGAGTTGAGAGAAAAGAGAGAAGAATCTTTGTATTCGTGTACCATGCATGCTAAATAAAAACGTTCTTGTTTATTTGTCACTATATAAACCACTGTCACATATATAAAGAATTTTGGCCACCACCTACGTGGTAGTGGTCTCGAAGGCGTTAACAAAGATTTCTCATCCCGAGCAAAATTTCCGTTAACAAATCCTAGACAACTAATCAATACAAAGCAAATGTCGTTTTAATATAGAATTATGCCAACACAAAACTCAAAAACTAACAATCTCCCCCTTTGGCAAATTCTATGTCAAAACACCTATACAAATACTTAAACATACAACATGAAGATCGGTCACTAGTCACACCCTCACATTACAATGAGATAGTTCCCTTAGACTAATCTTCATCAAGTCTTGAATTCTTCAATGTAGTCCTCTCTTGTCACCACCTAACATCATCATGAAACACTAGACAAATACAAGAGAAACATACATATATATGGCAAGATAATATTTAGATACATATTACTTGAAGTTCAAATGGATACACATGTCTCCTCCTAAATACATGCATAGTATCCATCAACAAAATATTATCAATATCCAAATATTACAAACCAAGAATTCAAGATATCAAATGAAACCGATATCAAAATATACCAAAAACTACCTAAACTTAAAGAATTCCTAAGAGTAAGATCATATCATAAAGGTTTTAGTATCATTGTTTATCTCCCCATTTTTGACATAATATGAAGCCAAAAGGTTAAGAAAACACAATACCTCAAGATCAAGCTTCATCAAAGAAAGTTCTTCTTGTTGATGATCTCAAATAATGCTTTGTAGTAGATGAAATGCTAGAGGCAAGCTTGTCTTCCAAATACTTGATCTTCTCATCTTGTTGAATCACCTTTGCTCCTAGCTCCACCACTTTAGCATCAAGCTCTCCAATATTAGACATAAGCCCCTCTTGAAATTGCATGGTTCATTCTGGCAAAGGATTTGTGCTTGTCTCAACACATGGTTCATGGTGCTTACCAAAAAGTCTCATAGTGTCATTTACTTTCCCTTTTGTTAACGAAAATTTTGCTCGGGATAAGAAATCTCAGTTAACGCCCTCGAGACCACTACCACGTAGGTGGTGGCCAAAATTCATTGTATATGTAACAATAATTTATAAAGTAACAAGTAAGCAAGAATGTTTTTATTGAACATGCATGGTATACAAATACAAAGGTTCTTCTCTCTTTTCTCTCAACTCTCTCTAGGGAATGGTCGATTGTTAGTCGTATGCCTGTCGAATAGTAGTCTCTTCTTTTTCCTTTTTTTCTTTTCTATTTATACATAGTTTATAGGTCAACAGATTGATTCTCCCTTGATTTTCTCAGTCTCCTCCTTATCGGGCGGGATTTCTTGCTTTAATGTCATTGACTTTTAAATTGACGTCCGAATTGAGAGTATTATGGTGGAGATCAGTTTGTTTCCTTTTTGGATTTTATTACTTGTTCTGCATGTAGGTAACGTTTCCAGATATGATTCAATGCATTCCTCGTATCCTTTCAGTATGATCCTTTATGGAGGTCGTTGGATATGACGATATGGTGTGGTGCATCAACCAGGGAGGTTGATTAGTATTTCGACCTTGATATCTGAGAAGTTTCATCCAGCTTTGAGCCAAATCTGGCTTCCTTGACCTTTTCGAAGCTAGGTGTGGCCTCGACTGACCTTTTGAAGCTAGGTGTGGCTTCGAGTGACCTCGCGGTCTTTTAGGGACATTCTTCTATGTCAATCGAGGTACAGACGAGTCTCTGGAGCACTTGCGAGATGACCTCAACTTCGGGGAGCTTCTAGTTTTGGTGATACGGGCTAGTTCTGATCGTTCCGGGCTTTATCCTGGATGTTTCCGGAGCCCGTCCTTGTTCCTGGGGTGGTATCGCAATTCGGCTCTGGACAGAGAGGTCTCCTGGTGGAAGCTCTCGGGTTCGGGCTCTATCCCGGATGTTTTCGGAGCCCGCCCTTGTTTCAGGGATGGTATAGTAGCTCAGCTCTGGATTGAGAGGTCTCTTGGTGAAACTCTCAGGTATGGAACCAGGTCTGGGAGGTGGAAAATTTCCCTTTGGTCCTTAGCCAATTTTGGCTATTAACAGAAGTCCCCTCTGACTTGAACACCAGACATCGAGCTCGGGGTTGAGGTCAGATTTTCACTTTATTTGGGAAATCTTCCTCTTTTTACCGCTACCGAAATATTGGGGAAATTTCTTCATTTGAATGACGTGTTGCGAACCGACTAATTTATCTTCGAATTAATCTGATTGTGTTACGGTAGTCCCCGAGATTTTTTACCGTTACCAGAATCTTGGGGAGATCATCTTCTTAACTGCGTAAGTGATGTGGCAGAAGATGATTAGCCCGCTTTCGAGTTTAATCCGGTTACGTTACCGTAATCGATTTTTTACCGTTACCAGACGAGTATCTCGGTGCTGTTGCCCTTCTGCCTATATATATGTTTGTTTTCCTCCTCATCTTCCTTACATCTCTTTGAGCTAAAAACTTTTTGCTGAGAAATATTTCCATAGCTTTTCCTCCAAGCTTGCTTCTTTCTTCATTCTTCGTCTTCTATAATGTTGAAAAACAGTCGTGACTCAACTGATTCCATATTCGACGGCGAGGAGGTCGTCAGTCTTATTCTGGGGAAGCGGGCTAGGAGGAGTTCTAACGGCGACGATTCTCCGCCCACCTCGCAACGTCGGCGGTCAAGTAGGAATGTATCTAGCGGGACTGGGTTCTCCAAGCATCCCGACCACCCTTTAGATATCGTCGATGATGACTCCGACAAAGAAGCGGCCGGTGGTGCTGCGGGGGAGCGTCGGGTCTCGGCTCCTGGTCCCTATGGAGAGAGGCTCCCTCCCTACGATTTCCGGGTTGTCCCAGATTCCACCGTTGACCCGGTGTCGATTGATCGCTTGAGGTCAAAGTTTGGCATCCCCGACAGCGTATCCATCTCGGTACCTCCCAAAAATTACGAGTTTTTCAACCCCCCTAAAGGCGTGCTTCCGATTCATGTGGCCGCTCTTGAGAACGGGGTCAGGGTTCCCCTCCATCCAACCCTTCAGCGGGCTCTCAACGCCATCCAGCTCGCTCCCCTCCAGTTGACGCCTGGCTTCTGGAGGCATCTGATTGGTTTCCTTGTCTTATGGAGGGAACAATGCCAGATGAGTAAAGTGACAAGGGAGCCAGGTGCAGAGGAGCTGGCTTATCTCTTCCAGATTGGGAGCTTGTCTGGGGCTCCTCAAGGCCAGTTCTATGCAAAGGCAAAGAATAAGCTTAATTTCATCATTCCTGGTGCCTCGAAGAAGGATCCAGCATGGAAAGAAGAATGGATCCCGGCGGGGGATGACTGGGGGAGCTCGATTTTCATCGGAGGGCATGAATTCGTTGTTCCTACGGCTTTCAGTGACAAGCCCTCCTAGGACCGGGACTCCCTACCTTCCGAGTCTGAACCCGTCTTAAAGGCTATTCTAGCTCGAAATTATCTGAATCTGAAGTTCCCTACTGCTGAAGCTTTTGACCATCGTAGGGTGAACAAGTATTTTTGGATTTCAGACGCTATTCCTAGTAAGTATTCTTGTGTTGCTTCGCCTTATTACTTAGCTTGGTTCTAACATTTTCTTTTTTAATCTGTTTATTTATAGTTTTTGTCCTGGAGCCTGGCCACCTGTCACGTCTCACGCTCTCCTCAAGGTGGAGCTTCTCTTACATCCTCTGGGGTCGAACCTGCCCTGGCTTCGTCTATCTCTCTGGCAGGATCTAAGATGGCCACTCTTGCCTCGCGGGCTTTCCGGGCTTTGGGTAAAGCCCCCCAGGTGGTTGGCCCGGCTGCTTCTGCCCCCTAGGCCGTGGCCGCTAAAGTTGCTACCCCTTCGACCCAAACACCTGATTCCGCTGCGCTTCCAACAACCAAAGCCTCGGAGGTTTTTGGGAAAGGTGTTGCTTCTGGGAAAGGTGTCGCGAATGTTCCTTCCAGTCGCTCCTGGCCCCAGTCGAGCTCGACAGGGCGGGATGAGGTCCTGGATCAGTTCATAGCGTTCTGTCCGGGTGGCGGGATCTCCAAGAGGGCTTCTATGCCTGTGGACGTCCTTACAACCAAGGGATCTGCTATCTTAGCTGAGGTAATTGTATTTCCTTAACGCTACTTTTGTTAATTCGTTCAGTTTCTAACTCGAGTTCTGTATTTTATAGGCTTTTAAGGTTAATGTCGCGATGGGCCAACAGGTAGCCCTCCTTCGTGATTGGGCTGTAAAAGCTGAGGCTAAAGCCGAGAAAGCCAGGGAACTGCTCAAGCAGGCTCGGTCTTTAGTGGAAGAGGTGACTTCCAGCCAGGGAAAAATCGAGCTCGAGATGGCTGAGCTTCACTGCGATCATGAGAGGATGAAGCAATCTTTCGATCAGGAACGTCTTCAATCTCTCCGGTGGGCTAGGCAGCGGGATTCCTGGAGATCTGAGGCTAAGAAGCTGGACCTCAAGAACCGATCTCTGATTACTCAGGTGGCCAAGCTGCAAGCTGATGCGGAGACCTCCTTCAATGACGGGTATTTTTATGCTTCCTTTCAGGCCGAGGAAGCTCTTCCTCCTCCCTTTGATTTATCGTCTATTGCGGGCTGGGACAGACAGGAAATAATGCTCAAAGCTGCCGAGTTATCTCGCCCTGAGGGCGACAAGGTGGTCCTTTCTAGCCCAGCATGAACTGGGAAGCAGCCCGCTCAGTCAAATCCCTCATTCCATCTTCCTTCCTTTATCACCTCGGGTCCTGAGGAGTCTTCCAGCAAAGTGATGTCTTCTCGATCCGAGGAGGACCAATCAGGAGCTGGTGAAGAGGTTAGGAGCCCATCTGAGGATCCCCCTTTAACAGAGATAGAGGTCGACAGGAGCCAGATGGGGTCCTTGGCTACCTTTCTCTGACGCGGCTGTCCCTCCTAAGGTTATGGACGTAATTAATGAAGTTTTGGAGGAAGATCCAGCTGATTATCCGATAGAGCCTCTGGATGGAAGAGCGGTCAGCGAGGATAACCCAGATGGACAGCTACCTGTAGAGGGGGTTGATGCCGAGGATCAGCAGGAAGGAGGAGGGCCAGCGGAGGGGAGCCATGAGAGTCCCAAAGCTTGAAGCGGATGACTTGTTTTTGATTGCCCGGAAAAAGAGGTGGGCACCCTGTTTTGCCATTATCAATTTTTCATTTTTCTTCTTCTTTTTGTAGCCCAAGTTCGGGGGTTGGGCTCCTCATTTGGATGTAGCCTTATCGGGGGATAGGCTCCCCTTGTCCTTAATGATAAATCGAAGCATTTTTTTGAGAACTTTTATTCTGTTTCTGGTCTTGAATGGTATCCAGAGTAGCATCTGTAGCAGCAATTAAGATTCGTGTAGGGAATTATGGTGATTTTGATCCTACACACGAAAGTAAACATTATATATATATATATATCTGTTTATATATATACATATATTTTTTTATGGGGTGATAACCCAACCAAGACATTAGGAGGGTTATTTAGCTATTTCCTAGTCTTGGAGATCTGGAGGGCAACTATGCTCTTACACTCAGATCCTTCTTGGGGGTGGTAGCCCAACCAAGGCATCAGGAGGGCTATCGAGTTATTTCCTGGTCTCGAGATCTTGAGGGCAACTATGCTCTTACACTCAGATCCTTCTTGGGGGTGGTAGCCCGACCAAGGCATCAGGACGGCTATCGAGCTATTTCCTGGTCTCGAGATCTGGAGGGCAACTATGCTCTTACACTCAGATCCTTCTAGGGGGTGGTAGCCCGACCAAGGCATCAGGAGGGCTATCGAGCTATTTCCTGGTCTCGAGATCTGGAGGGCAACTATGCTCTTACACTCAGATCCTTCTTGGGGGTGGTAGCCCGACCAAGGCATCAGGAGGGGTATCGAGCTATTTCCTGGTCTCGAGATCTGGAGGGCAACTATGCTCTTACACTCAGATCCTTCTTGGGGGAGGTAGCCCGACCAAGGCATCAGAAAGGCTATCGAGCTATTTCCTAGTCTCGTGATCTGGAGGGTAACTATGCTCTTACACTCAGATCCTTCTTGGGGGTGGTAGCCCGACCAAGGCATCAGGAGGGCTATCGAGCTATTTCCTGGTCTCGAGATCTGGAGGGCAACTATGCTCTTACACTCAGATCCTTCTTGGGGGTGGTAGCCTGACCAAGGCATCATGAGGGCTATCGAGCTATCTCCTAGTCTCGAGAGGTTTATATTGAATTCCCATACAAGGGTATAGTCACTAACGTTGAACATAGTTGGAGACAAAGATGGAAGAGAAAAGGAAAATGACTTTATTGATGATTGAGATGTAGTACATCTTTATTAGGACCTGTAATGAAAACTAAGTGGGGGTAGTCTGCTTGAGAACTCCTTTCAAGGGTAGAATTTCTTCAAATGATCTGCATTCCAAGTGTGGTTGATGGATCGTCCGTCCATGTCTTCGAGTTTATAAGCTCCATTGCGAACAACTAGCTTTATCAAATATGGCCCTTCCCAATTTGGACTTAAGACTCCATCCGACCTTTTTCGAGTGTTCAGGGTCACTTTCCTAAGTACCAGATCCCCTTCCTTGAATTTTTGGGTTCTAACCTTTTGGTTGAAGTATCTAGCGATCTTGCTCTAGTTGATCGCTACTTTCTCTGCTACCCGGTCTTGCTTTTCTTCTAAGAGGTCTAGACTAGCCCGGAGCTTGACTTCGTTACTTTCAGGCTCAAAGTGTTGTACCCTGAACGAGGTTGATTTATGCTCGATTGGGAGGACTGCTTCAACCCCAAAAGCCAGGGAGTAAGGTGTCTCTCCGGTAGCTATTCTTTTTGTAGTCCGGTATGCCCAGAGGACTTCTGGTAGCTCTTCGGCCCATTTACCTTTCTTCTGCTGAAGTTTCTTTTTCAGGACTTTCTTGATTGTCATGTTGGGGGATTCTCCCAGCCTGTTAGTCTAGGGATGAGCCACTGAAGCGAGCATGAGGTCAATCCCCAATCCTTTACAGAAGTCTTTGAATCGGGCGTTGTCGAATTGCTTTCCTAGGTCGGCTATAATGATGAGAGGGGTTCCAAACCTGCATACCACGTTAGTCTTGATGAACTTGGTTGTATTCTTTTCTGATATTCGAGAAAGAGGTCCGGCCTCGACCCATCTTGTGAAGTAGTAGATAGCCACGATAACATGTTTCATCTGTCCAGGAGTGGTAGGAAGTGGCCCAATTAGGTTGATTCCCCACATGGCAAAGGGGTAACGTGAACTGAGGGACGACAGTCGCTCGGGTGGCTGGTGGTTCAAGTTTGAGGTTGTTTGACAAGGTTCACAGGATTGTACAAAACTCTTTGCATCTTGATGGATGGTCGGCCAATAGTACCCCATATGAAGCACCTGATAGGCTAGAGCTTCCCCACATATGTGGTTCCCACAGTCCCCAGAGTGGACCTCTCTCAATGCCCACTTAGCATCATCGGGATGCAAGCACCTAAGTAAGGGGAGGGATCTGCCCCTCCTGTAGAGGTATCCGTCCACCATACAGTATCGAACTGAGAGTCTCTTAACTCTTTGCATCTTGAGCGGTAGGAAGTGGCCCAATTAGGTCGATTCCCCACATGGCAAATGGGTAAGGTGAACTGAGGGACGACAGTCGCTCGGGTGGCTGGTGGTTCAAGTTTGAGGTTCTTTGACAAGGTTCGCAGGATTGTACAAAACTTTTTGCATCTTGATGGATGGTCGGCCAATAGTACCCCATAAGAAGCACCTGATAGGCTAGATTATCCCCACCTATGTGGTTCCCACAGTCCCCAGAGTGGACCTCTCTCAATGCCCACTTAGCATCATCGGGATACAAGCACCTAAGTAAGGGGAGGGATCTGCCCCTCCTGTAGAGGTATCTGTCCACCATACAGTATCGAACTGAGAGTCTCTTAACTCTTCGGGCTTGGTCAGGCTCTTCAGGAAGCTCTCCTTCAAGGAGGTAGGCGACAATTGGGTCCATCAAGCAAGGTAGGCAATCCAGGGATCAAATTTCTCCATTTGTGGCTATGCTTGGCTGGGTGATTACTTGGGGGGGAATTCCCCTTGGTAGGGATTGGCCTCCGTTCGCCGCTATTTTAGCCAGAACATCTGCGCGATGGTTTTGGTGTCGAGGCACCTGATCGATCTGGAATCCCTTAAATTTGCTTTTCAACAGCCGAGCTAGATTTAGGTAGGCGACCATATTATCTCCCTTGGCCTGGTAGACCCTAGTCACCTGGTTTACAACAAGCAACGAATCGCTCTTGATCTGCAGGTAGTCGGCCTTTAGTTCGATGGCTACCTTCATCCCGGCTAGGAGGGCTTCATATTCCGCTTCGTTGTTGGTAGCTTTAAACTCGAATCTGAAACAGTGACAGAATTCAGTCCCCTCCGGATCTATCAAAACTATGCCAGCTCCTCCCCTAGCTCATCCGGATGCTCCATCTGAAAAGATGATCCATGGCTTGCAGCCTTCCGGCCAATTTTTGACCTCGGATATCTTCTCAGGGACCTCGTTTGATGCTGAGGGATCATCTGGATCTGGGATCGCTGAGAATTCTGCCACGAAGTTGGCCAAAGCCTGTGCCTTAATCGTAGTCCGGGGCTTATACTTTAGGTCGAACTGAGTGAGCTCTAGTGCCTATAAAACTAGCCTTCCTGACACGTCTGGTCTTTGCAAAGAATTGACGGAGGGGTTGGTCTGTCACCACTGCTATTGTGTGAGCTTGAAAATAGGGACAGAGTTTCCTCGCTGAGATCACCAGAGCATAAGCGAGCTTCTCCAGGAGAATGTAGTTCCTTTCTGATTTGGTTAAGGCATGACTCACATAGTATATGGGTCTTTGAAAACCGTCGCTACAATCCTTGGCCAAAGCTCTGCTTACTGCAGTTTCTGATACAGCCAGGTAAATCTGTAACTCATCTCCGAGAACCGGCTTGACTAACAAAGGGGGGCTTGTTAGGTACTCTTTCAAAGCTTGAAATGCCTGATCGCTTTCCTGGCTCCATTTCATGTTCTTTCCTTGTTTGATGGCCTTGAAGAAAGGGAGACATTTATCGGTGGAGCGAGAGATAAACCTGTTGAGTGCCGCCACCCGTCCAGTCAGAATTTGTACTTGCTTGAGCGAGGTCGGGGATTCCAGGTCCAAGATAGCTTTGATTTTTTCTGGGTTGGCTTCTATACCTCTCTCATGAACCATGAAGCCCAGAAACTTCCCTGCCGTTACCCCAAAGGCACATTTGGAGGGGTTCAAATGCATCTGGTTTTCCCTCAGTATGAGGAAGATTTTGCGAAGGTCTTCCTAATGTCCCTCTGTGGTTAGAGATTTCGTGATCATGTCGTCGACATATACTTCCATCGTCCTTCCTATCTCGGGCTTGAACAGTTTGTTAACCAGCCGTTGGTATGTGGCCCCTGCATTCTTCAAACCAAACGGCATCACCTTGTAGCAATATAAGCCCTGCCCAGTAATGAAACTGGTCTTATCTTGGTCAGCTGGGTGCATTTTAATTTGGTTGTATCCTGAGAATGCGTCCATAAAACTCAAAAGTTTATTTCCGGATGTGGAGTCAACCAGCTGGTCGATCTTTGGTAATGGAAAACTGTCTTTCGGACAAGCCCGGTTGAGGTCGGTGTAGTCGACACACATACTCCATTTCCCACTCGCCTTCGTGACCATAACCACGTTGGCGATCCATTCGGGGTAACGTACCTCTCTGACGAACCCCGCTTTGATTAATTTATCAACCTCTTCCTGCACCTCCGTGTTCCTATTAGCGTTAAAGTGATGCCTCTTCTGCTTGAAGGGCTTGACCGTTGGATCTACTGCTAGCTGGTAGGTGGCCAACGATGCTGGAATTCCAGGCATTTCATCATGGTTCCAGGCGAAGATGTCGCTGAATTCCCTGAGAAGATCAATCAGTCCTCTTTTTACTTCTGGGTCAAGGGTGGCTCCGACCTTGACGACCTTGGAGGGATCGTCATTCCTGACGGATATTTCTTCTAGTTTGTCCAAGGGCTGCCCGCTGGCCCATTCCTTACTCCGTTCTTCCTCGTAGGGCATGATAGGTTCATCCTCCGGATGCCCAGGATGTTCCGCGGGCTCCTTCTCCTCCTGGATTATCCGGGATGTATCCATGTTTTCCTGGATCAATGTCACCTGTACACACTGCTTCGCTAGGGCTGTAGGATTGGCAGATACTGCGTAGCATTTCCTGGCTACCTGCTGGTCTCCGCGTACCTCTCCTACTTTGGTTCCAATCGGGAATTTCAAGACGTTGTGGTATATGGACAAGACTCCCTTCAAGGAGGACAGGAAAGGTCTCCCTAGGATGGCGTTGTAGGCCGATGGGGTGTCCACCACAACAAAGTCGGTCATTACATTCTGCTGAAGCGGGGTGACCCCGATGATTACTGGGAGGATCATTGACCCCACTGGTATGATCGAGTCCCCAGTGAAATCGTAAAGCGGAGTGGTATAACTGTTGTAACAATGTTGCTTCAGGTTCAATTTTTCCAGGGTATCCTTAAAGAGGATATCTACACTGCTACCTGTGTCCACGAGCATGCGATGGACCAGACAGTTGGCCATCTGTATCGTGATGACCATAGGATCATCATGAGGTTGCACAGTATTGAAGACATCTACTTCGGTGAATACAATCTGAGCTGACTAGGAGGGCTCTGTCGGGCTCTGGCTGACTTTGAAGATTCCTCGGCTCTCTCCGAGGCAGGGAACCTTTCTTGTGTGGTCTTTCTGGGAGTTATTGGAAACGCCGGCCAATGTAGGACCTCCGTTGATAGTGTGTATCACCTGGATCTGTTGCATTAAGTCAGCCTGCTCCCCTTTCCTCTTTTCTGTGTCCTCGCGGATTTCAGCTTGTACCTCCCTTCCAGTCCTGAAATTATCTCTGACCTGTTGTAAGAACTCGATCAGGCATCCTCCTCTTATCAGGGCCTCAATCTGGTTGCGCAAGTTATAGCACTCTGAAGTGTTGTGGCCCACGTCTTCATGAAAGTCGCAGTACTTGTACCGGTTTCTCCTGTCAGCTGGGGTCTTCATGGGAGCGGGCTTCTAGAGTAACCCTTTATCTCGTATGGCAAGATAGACTGTTTCCCTGGAAGCATTCAAAGGGGTGTAGTAGTCATACCCTTTTTCCCCTTGCATTACTGGAGCCACGGTCCTGGAAGGCGGCGAAGCCCGGGGAGGGGTTCGTTTTGCTGGATATCTTTCTTGCCTATGCGGAGGAGCAGGGAGGCGATAGGTCGACCTGTTGGGAGGTTTATTCTGAGCTTTCTGCACTGGCTCAAATTTGGGGGCTTTTTTCTTCAGACGATTTGCCGTCCTCATGTCGTCATGTTCTATCTTGACCTTGAGTTGTTCGTCGATCTCGACCTGCTCAAGAGCCCGGTCATAGGCCTCCTGGTAAATCTCGGGAGGTCTCTTGGCGAAAGAACGGAAAAGCTTTCCTGCCCAGAGGTTTCACCTGAAGTTGGCGAGGGTTTCTTTTTCAGTGAAAACTCTCATTTGTATGACCTCCTTGTGAAATCGCTCCACGTATGATCGAAGAGTTTCACTCCGTTCCTGGATCACATATTAGAGGTGTATGGGATCTTTCGGGTGAGGTTTAACTCCTTGGAATTGTGAGCAAAAATCGGTTGATAATTTTATGAAAGAATCCACGCTTCCAACGGGTAGTTTCCTGAACCAGGTTTTAGCGTAGTCGGTCAAGGTCGTTGGGATTATTCTGCACATAGCTGCTCTGGTAGTGTTCTGGACCTCCATCTGTTGAACGAAGCTCTCTAGGTGGCTTAGAGGATCTTCTGTTCCAGAGAACTTATCTGCTGGCATTTTGAATTTTGGAGGGAGCTCTGCTTCCCGGATCCTCCTAGTGAAGGGAGCGTTCATCTCGCTCAGGGGATTATTTTTGTCCTCCTTACTATTTCCCTTCCTTATCTGCTGGACCTCTTTTTGTAGCTTTGCCAGCTGATCCCTCAGTCGCTTGTTCCCAGGTCTCTTCGAGTTAAGCTTAGATTCCTCACTGTCGAATCTTTCTGATGAACTGGCAATTTCTATCCGGTCCTCCTCCTGGACATGATCTACTCAGGGAGTTTGTCTACTTTCCTCTTCTAGGGCCCGGGTAGTTCTCCTAGATGTAGTTGGATGAGATAGCCCTTGGGGCTTCCGGGTAAAAGCATCCGCGGCAGACTTAACTAGCCGGGGTTGGTATTGTGAAAGTCTTCTCGGAGCTGGGGGCATGGGTCCCAGCCTATCCCGGATCGAACGTTGGGGCCCTGATCTATCTCGAGCCGGCTCTGAAGGAGGTCCAAGGCGATCGAAAGCAAGTGGTCTAGCTCCGAGCCTGCTCGGCTCTCCCTGATCATTCAGGTTGGTTGGCTGGATTGTGATGCCTTCAGCGAGGAGGCGGACGCGGATGGATTCTACGAAGGCCGCCGCTTGTTGGTCGAGTGCTGCCTGGCTCACTATGGGGTGACCAGTAGCCCGCGTATTGGTTGTCTGGATCGGAGCTTGACTACTATATCCAGACTTTCTCCTCCTTCCTGGGGCTTTTCAGGTTGGCCTCGCCGGAGATTGCTCCGGGACTCTGTGTTGGCCTTGGGAGGAGCGGAGCCTCATAGTTCCTGTAAAACAATGAAAATATAAATGCAAACGATTGGTTAATTGGGTGTAGGAGTCCCCACAGACAGCTCCAGAAAGTGTTAAAGGAAATTTTGCTTGAGATGAGAAATCTCAATTAATGCCCTCGAGATCACTACCACGTAGGGGGTGGCTAAAATTCATTGTATATGTAACAGTGATTTATAAAGTAACAAGTAAGCAAGAATGTTTTTATTGAACATGCATGGTATACAAATACAAAGGTTCTTCTCTCTTTTCTCTCAACTCTCTCTAGGGAATGGTCGATGTTAGTCGTATGCCTGTCGAATAGTAGTCTCTTCTTTTTCCTTTTTTTCTTTTCTAGTTATACATAGTTTATAGGTCAACAGATTGATTCTCCCTTGATTTTCTCAGTCTCCTCCTTATCGGGCGGGATTTCTTGCTTTAATGTCATTGACTTTTGAATTGACGTCCGAATTGAGAGTATCGTGGTGGAGATCAGTTTGTTTCCTTTTTGGATTTTATTACTTGTTCTGCATGTAGGTAACGTTTCCAGATATGATTCAATGCATTCCTCGTATCCTTTCAGTATGATCCTTTATGCAGGTCGTTGGATATGATGATATGCTGTGGTGCATCAACTAGGGAGGTTGATTAGTATTTCGACCTTGATATCTGAGAAGTTTCATTCAGTTTTGAGCCAAATCTGGCTTCCCTTGACCTTTTCGAAGCTAGGTGTGGCCTCGACTGACCTTTTGAAGCTAGGTGTGGCTTCGACTGACCTCGCAGCCTTTTAGGGACATTCTTCTGTGTCAATCGAGGTACATACGAGTCTCTGGAGCACTTGCGAGATGACCTCGACTTCGGGGAGCTTCTAGTTTTGGTGATGCGGGCTAGATCTGATCGTTCCGGGCTTTATCCCAGATGTTTCCGGAGCGCGTCCTTGTTCCTCGGGTGGTATCACAGTTCGGCTCTGGACAGAGAGGTCTCCTGGTGGAAGCTCTCGGGTCCGGGCTCTATCCCGGATGTTTCCGGAGCCCGCCCTTGTTTCTGGGATGGTATAGTAGCTCGGCTCTGGATTGAGAGGTCTCCTGGTGAAACTCTCGGGTATGGAACCAGGTCTGGGAGGTGGAAAATTTCCCTTTGGTCCTTAGCCAATTTTGGCTATTAACACCTTTATCTTTGTATGAAATTGACGCTAGGCGTTTGTCACCAAATTTCTCCAAGGGAGGTAGAAGCACATCATCTTCAAGTATAAAAAGTCCTTGCTTCATGCAAAAACAAGTGAGAAACCCTGGAAATGCTAACTTCTTATCCAATCTAGGTGAAGAAGTCGCATTTTTTATGTGCTTAATCAAGAGATCACCAAGGTTCAAAGGATTGTTTGTCACCAAGGCGTACACAATCTTGATTTTTTCTTTGTTCAACTCGGATGCATTAGTAGAACCCACAAGATTGGCATATACAAAAAGATGCCAACAGGCACTAACCTTGGTCAACTCACCTTGACTAATATAAGCTCTCTTCCCCCACTCAAATCCATCATCCTCACATAAAATTCTCCCCATAAGATTTAGATGCTCAATATTATCTATATCAAGAAATTCTGAAATAATCTTATTTGGCAACCCAAAGAACTTATGGATACTATCCGAGGAGACTCTAAAAGTTTTTCCTCTCACACTCACTAAGGCATTTTTCAAAGGTTGAGCTATCTTTATACTCAAAGTATAATTCTCTAATAATACTCTCATTAGTAACCCCAATGGAATTAATCCATGAATCCCGATGCCTATCACATATAGAATAATGAATGCAAGAACCCTCAACAAAGTCTACACGTCTATCTTGGATAAGCTTTTTGGTTCCCATAACTCCTAAAGCTTTCAACTTGTTAGGTTTGGATTTCCTAGAGGTTATTGGAGTAGATTTGAGTTTAGCTATGGGTTTTGATGGATGGATAGAGTTAGAAACCTTGTTTCTTCCCATGATTTGTTGTCAGCACTACAAAACAAAAACACATGAGTGGAAAGAGACACAAGTGAGTGTTAGTTTACACATATAAACAAACAAAGACATATGATTAAACAATGAATAATAAATGCATAAACGTTATTTTTAAGCACATTGGTACATTTTACCAAGTTCAACCAATGCATTTAACAACAATGTTCATCCATAAATGGAGGAATTGGTGTCAACCACAATTACTTTCAACCTCAAATCATGAAGGAATTGGTCATAATAACAACTACTATCAACTCAAAGCAAGAAGGAACTTAATCAACCTCAAGTTATGAGGAATTGGTTGTAACTACAATTACTATCAACCTCAAGAATGAAGGAATTCCTTGCAATATTAACTACTATCAACCCTAAATTATGAAGAATAAATTGCCAACACATTCATACAATTATTTCAAGATAGATATCATGCATTCTTATCATTCAATTATTCTAAACAATCAATATGTCAACATATAACAAAGCAAATCATGTGAACATATCATAGAAGAGATCAAAAATTTAACATACAATGCCCCCCTTGATAAATGCACTTTCTAAGATCAAGATAGAATATAGTTCACAATGATATCCACACACTCACACATTCAAGCAATTTTTAAAATAAATTCAACAATAACAAGCTTCACAAACTATGAGAGATACACCAAGATTTTCAATCTCTCTCATAATTCTTCTCAAATTGCTAGAATATCAAAACACTTATAAACAAAAGTGTGTGTGTGTGTGTGTGTGTGTGTGTGTGTGTGTGTGTGTGTGTGTGTGTGTGTGTGTTTTGTTTCAAACATATGCAGAGGAGTAATTTGAAAATCAACATGCAAACCATATCCACATCTATTCGTCTGAAGCTTTTCAATAAAAGGTCAAACCGATTATCATCTGAATTTTTGCTTTAAAAAGAATAGATTTCAACATTTGAGTGTGTGTGTGCACGTGGCTCGTCATCCCATTTCTATTTGACAACCCGAGCATTTATGATTTTCAACTATACTCCTTTAAGCCTTTCTTTTATTTATTTAGGCTTTGAATCAAAGATTTTTTTTATTGATTCTTTTCAACACTTCTTTGATTTTTCTAACATAAACATATACTCTTCATGATGGCTTTCACTCATCACACTGGTGTAGCCATTTCCTACATTGGGCGGCTGGACAACCTAAGTGTGTAGACCTTTCCATGAAGGTGCTCGTTGAATTCTATGTAATTGCCAAAGCAAAATGGAAACTCACCATAGGTCATCTTAAATGTACTAGTCATAAGACTTCAAGGTGTATCAACAACGTGCATATTTTCAAATTCAACTTACTACAACAAGACATACATGAGAAGCAAAGTGCATTTTTGAAAACCAAGTTTTATGGCTTAAAAGCAAATGATCTAAAAGCAATATCAAAAGATTTACTTAAGATCATTACTTCTCAAGAGAGTAGCTTTCAAAGAATATGAAGCTCATATTTTCCAAAATATGCCACTCATCATTCAAACAAACATTTCACACATCATATATAAGACCTTTGTGAACAACATCATTATAAGATCTCTAGAATGACATGCTACATGATGTAGTGCAAACAATGAGTTGAGAGATGAAAATCAAAGTATGCAAGCATTAGGATATAGAAATACCTTTAGCAAGCAATTTTCCATCAAATGCTAAGTCTCGCCCTTTTTATGAGCTCTCTTGGCTTGTTTGTCCTCATGACAACAAGTTATTGGTGTGTCATCCCAAGAGAATAAAACTAATCATTTTAAACTCACACAAACATACAAAAATGACTTTCTCTAAACGTCTTAACAACAATCAACACCATATAGATTTCAAAAATGAACTTCTCATAAAGTTAACCAATAGATTTCGACTATCATAACAAATTATGTGAAATAGCTAAGTTCATGTCAAGTTATAGAGAAACAAAGCTTAGCAAGCTAAATCTCTCAACAACTTGACACTAATCTTAAAGCTAACTCACATGTGCAACTTACACTAATGGTAAGAGCACTCACCCTTGACCCATTTGGTATTGGGTGAACTTATATAAAAATCACCATCATTCTTGACTTTAATGTTGAACCTAGAGTAGAGACTTTCAATTATTTGATTCATAAGAATATCATTGATACTAATCTCCTCAACATTATTATCAACACATGCTTTGTCAAGATTCACATAATCATCACATTTCTTCAACCAATTCTTCTTAACATGCATCTTTGGAACATCATGCTTTTTAACAACTAAAGCCCTAGCATGCTTCAAATTAAGTTCAATCTTCTTATCTCTAGATGCATTTCCTATTTTACAAAATTCAATGTACTTATAACACCTTGGTTTGATGTGACCAACGGTATTACAAAAATGACAAGTAGGAATAAAAGATGAGATTGTACCTTGTGGATTTGAAGAAGTGATGAGAGTTTGTGAAAATACCTTATATTTCTTTTTACCTTTAGCTTTGGGAGGATTATTCTTGGGAGACTTCTTGACCTTAGCTTTCTTTGAAAGAGGTGATGCTATCACAAGCTTCTCCTTACCTTTCAAGATGCTAGGTTCTCCTTGAGGTTGAGCAAGATTTATGATATTCTTCATGTTGATCGAACCATTGACTAAGTCTTTGATAAATTGCTTAGCAATGTTGATCTCTTCAATATAATCTTGCTCTCTAATCTTCATCTTAGAAATAATCTCCTTATGCTCAAAGACAAGTCTCTCAACCTCAACATATCACTTCATGATCTCATTCTTTTCACACATGAATCTATGTGAGGTCTCAACAAACTCATCCACTTGAGTTTTGATCAAATCATCTTTCTCCTTAACCTCTCTCAATGCTTCAGCATCTCTTTGCTCCTCAAGCTTCTTAATCTTGGCCAATAGATCGAGATTGGTTATGTTTGAATTTATGTCTTCTAGATGACTTTGATCAATCTCCTTATCAACGGAAACTAAACAATCATCACCTAGCTTTGTGAAAGAAGCTGTAAATGCAACAAAGTTTCTAACATGTTCTTCTTCTTCACTGAGGACTCATCACTAGAGCTCTCCTCATAGCTAGAATCACTCTCACTCCAAGTGGCCGCCATAGTGTTGCCCTTCTTGTCTTTCTTGGACTTCTTTTTAGTGCACTCACTTGAAAAATGTCCATAGCCCTGACATTTGAAGCATTGAACACCTTTTTTTTTCTTGGCTTGACCATTCTTATCAACTCTTGGAGTAGATGTTTTCTTGATTTTCTTTTCCTTAGAAAAGCTACCTCTAGGCTTGGTACCTCTTCTTAGAATCTTCTTAAATTTCCTAACCATGAGAGCCATTTCTTCATTTTCATCATCACTCTCCTCTTCAATAGTTTGAGAGCAATTCCCTTACTCTTGATCTTTGGCTTCAAGCACATCTCATAAGTTTGGAGTGACCCAAGCAATTCATCACTGCTCAAGCAATCTACATCCTTGCTTTCTTCAATGGCCGTGAACTTTGCCATAAATCTCTTAGAGAGAGATCTTAAAATCTTCCAATTGAGACTCTCTTTAGAGATTGGTACTCCAAGTGCTTGACATTGGTTAGCAATATTTAGAAGTCAAAATTGGAAATCTACAAACTTGTCTTCATCACACATTTGCAAGTTTTCAAATTGTGATGTCAACATTAGAAGCCTAGACTTTCTCACCGCTAAAGTGCCTTCATTTGTCACTTGAAGTGTATCCCATGCTTTTTTGGCCGATTCAAGATTTTATATATGGGTGAATTGATGTCCATCAACTCCTCCAAATATACCGTTCATAGCACAATAGTGCCATTAAGCAACTTTATAGTCATTAGGCGTCCATTCACTTCTACTTTTGGCGACTTCAGTTCCATCTTCCAGAACCTTACTAGGAGGAGAATAGCCTTCTTCAACTACCATCCAAGCTCTTTTATCTATAGAGCAAATGTATGTCTTCACCCTCAATTTCAAAAACCCATAGTTGTTACCATGAAGTAATGGTGGCCTAGTATTTGAAGCTCCTTCTACCATTACATCATCTTGAAGTCCAATTGCTTCAATAGCTCTACAAATCACTACGAAAGTATACCAGGATCTCATTAAGTGCAATCTAGTGACCCGCTTTGATACCAAATGAAAAATACAAGCACGTTTAATTTGCCTTAAGCTAACCTATAGGGGGTGAATAGGTTACAACACCTTTTTCGCTCACTTGAAACAAACACAAGTTTGTCCCTTTAAGTAGCTTATATCACACTTCAAATACAATCACAAGAAATATCAATTCAAATAAAGATATGCTTGTTCAAACAAATTCAACTCCATCATATACAAAAATGATATACAATGAATATCAATTACAAAGATATCAACTAAGACATATATATCAACACATATACAAATAAAGGAGATAGGGATAGAGAAAATCAACAAATGATTTTTACGTGGTAAAACCTCCTAAGAGGAAACATCCTGTATGGAAAAATTAACTAAAACCGCAGTGGAAGGCGAAAAGTAGATTTTCGTATAGTTTAAAATTTTTCTAAAGATTTGAACCTTAACCCTTTAATTAATTAAACACAAATATACGGTTAGAGTTAAATACCTCTTGTCGCGTGATCCGATTGACTTACGTCGATGGTAATCCGCAAGATCTTCAATCCTAGCACGTACGTGAATCACCTAGGAGCGTGGTCTCCCTTTTTTCTTTGAATTGCTTACCTGAGAATGGATGTATGGAACTTCTGATCCTGATCTTCAATCCCAAAACACCAAGAGCCTAGAAAAATAGTTCTGGTTACTTTTGAATTCACAATCGATATGATTGGAACTTGTGTAACCCTAAATCGAAAGTGTGCACAAAACCTTTTGATGTTAAAGGCTTGCAAGTGCACTATCGAATGAGAACTTATTTTTCTTTTTCTCTCTTGGCCGAAATTCTATGTGTATTGAGTAAGATTTTTATTTTTCAAAGCAAACAAAAATCTCTCTCACTCAAGCTTCTTGGTGGCCGAAATTTAACACCTTATATTTATAAGGTGACCGAAATTTCTCCTTCTCAAAATAGGGTTGGCCGAATTCTTTTGTGTAGGAAATCTAGGGTTGGCCAATTTCCTTACTTGAAAAGGAATTGTGTTTTTCCCTAATTCCTATCAATTTAAGAATCCTAACCCTTATAGGACTAGGGTGGCCGAATTCTTTGTGTGGTATGGAGTGTATGTGGACTTAATCCTTACCACATTTGGACTCCTATCACTTAAAAGAATTCTAACCCTAATCCAACACATAGTATTTTATTTACTGATCAGGAAAAGATTTTGATTTAAACTATTAATTTATTAAATAATTAATTAATTTCCATTTAATCAAAAAATAAAATAAAATAATATCTTGGGCTATTTTATTAGCCTTGCCGCCCACACCATATATATATGGGCCTAATATTATTTTTCGTATTTTATTTAATCCATTAGACTTTAAATAAAAGCCCACATGTGAACCAGACTTATTCTTGCTAAAAGAAACAAGCCCACATATCTCCTTTTAATATATTAATATAATAGAGCAGCCCATTAAATAAATAATAGACATATTATATTCTTAATATATTAAATGCAATTCTAGATGGACCCATAAATTGGTCCGGTAGAATATATCAAGTTATCCATGCAAGTACGTATGGATTGTGGATCTTGGCGGGCTATCTAAATTTAAGCTTCAATAGGCACAACCTAATCACAATCAACAAAGGATTCACTTAGGTCCAATCTATTAATTTTAACTCATTCCACTAAAGAGCTAAAATTGAACTCTTAAATAAAGATAGAATAAGGAGATGTTTCTCATTCATACCCTTGACAATCTTATAGGAGATGGTGTATCCTCGTGAATAATATCAGTAATCGCCAAGAGCTCATAGACCGCCTATAGCTCTCCAAGTTACCATATTTCCTCATATGACCACATTTCGAACTTGGATACTTTGACTTGTCCAGAAGCCATGTTTTCAATAATCATTATTGAAAACTCAATGTTGAGATTTAATATCCAATACCTCAAAACATCCATATGATGATATTATACTCTCATTTAATAAATGGAGCCACGATGTCCATATCTATAAATGAAGTCCTCTATCGATTAACAAATGAATACCACCAAACTATCGAGGATAGACTATGCTATATAATCGTACTCATTGATAGATCAAATGATAACACTTGCAACCATAAGTCCATCATTTATCTCAGGATTAAGATCGACTCTCTGATTGTCCTAATAATGAAAAGACTTATATCTAGTGACGGTTCTAGATAAAGTATTTCATTGTGATCATGTTCAATGCACCCAGTGCACTAGATTCTTTTACTCAAAAACCTTTTGATGATTTTAGACTCATCATAACTCATTTGATCCCACTCAAATGCTAGTAAAAGAATTCTACAACTTTATCAAGATAGAGGTGCCCAACCTTTAACTTAAGTTGTGAACGTTATTCAAGACTAACTAAAGAATTGTGTCTACCTCACACATATCCGGATGTATGAAAAATTCTTCATATCTCATAGTCTTTTGACCTTATGATTATTTACCTTGACAATTATAATAATAAATGCTATAAGTATTTGTAAGAATCAGAAAACACTTTATTAATATGAAAAGATTGCCAATTACAATATTACACTCTTGCTATTGAGCATAATCCTAACACATCCATGGGTTGATACCACAACCACCGGCAAACAAATCCACTAGTAAGATAAAAGATACAATCTCTCAAGTGACCACTTCACCTAGAATTCTACCCTTCCACCCTACATAATGAAAGTGATGCCCCTTTGATCAACTATCCGGATCACCCCGATCCTAGTCAAGACTTCCATGCACAAGTTAAAGAACCCCTCTCCAAACATGTGACTACCGTTGCTTAGCTATCTGGATCACCCCGATCCTAGCCAAGTCTTACATGCTCAACTATCCGAGTCATGCCGACTCTAGTCGAAACTTCCACTTGCACAAGTTGAAGAACCCTTCTCTAAACATGTGACTTCCGCTGCTTAGCTATCCGGATCACCCTGATCCTAGCTAGGTCTTACATGCTCAAATCAAAGAATCACTTTAAGAAATGAGACTTCCGGCCTTTTGCAAGGTAAATGATCTAAGTGAATGCAAACAATGCAAACACACACAACATAGTATATATGATCAATATATCCTATGGAAACTAGAATTGAATCAATATGCACATATCATATGTATTCTAGTTTTTGATCCTAAAAACAATGCAATCATACACAATGATGCATGTACATATGAAATGTGAGGATTAGACACAAATCATGAAGAACTAGATATTTGTCATCAAAAGCACAAGTCAATAGTATCTAGATTCTTGCAACATGAACAAACAACCTAGAGCATGTAAAACACCTAACACACACCAAAACCTAGATTATGTTCAATCACATAAAAATGCTAAAATCAATTTGATAACATCAGAATTGAATCCCTAACAAAATAATAGAACTTAGATTCTCAAGATAATCAATTAAATCCAATCAAGTTCTAAATCATCAATAAAATATGCTATTTCAATAAATCTTCAATTAAGATGATATAGCATATGAAAAGACTATCAATCAACAAAATTAAGTCAATAAACACACAAGATATTCCTAGATTTGAAGCTAGCACAATACAACATCTCAAACATGAGAAAACATAGATTTGTAAGAACCTAACTCAACATGTTAATCAATTGAAGCACAAACTAGCTCTATTAGAGATCATTTCTCTAATCAATGTTTACACAGAAAAATACATATATATGAGAAGAAAATCCAAGGCAATTGAAGACTTGAAGATCAAGATCAAAATAGAAATCAATACCTTGAATGAAAAACGTGCAGCTTCGTTTTTGTGATTAGTCCTACCAGAAAACTCAATCTATTGACTCCAAACCCTTATGGAAATGATAGAGGACTGGTAGACAAAATTTCTCCAATTCGAATCACTCAAAACTGACTCCAAATGAGAAAGTTATGGTGTTTGGAAGATGAGAAAACTTGGAGAGAAAATTCTGCACTTGTGTTTTTCAAATTTTCTTCTACAATGAAATGAGAGGGAACAAGGGAATTTAAAGAGGGAACTAAGGAAGGAATTTTACCATCCAATGGGGGGTTGCCAGCTGGATCCCTGTAGAGGCACGTGGGCCCCACGGGACAAGCAGCCCTCCATTCCGTTGGAGGCCACGCACCTCCACGGGGAGGAGGTGCTTGGCACCCCTCAACCCTTCTTGCGCACCCTTTTTATTTTGACCATATCTTTGGTCTCCGAACTCCGATTTTGAATCCGTTTTTGGATTACGAACTGGGACTCCCTCATCTACAAAAATTGTCAAAAAACATTTTCCAAAAAATATGGAATTTAACTTGGAAATCAAGGACGAAAACCATATATGTTATAATCACGGAAAGTTTCTTAACCACCTAATTTGAACTTGAAACTCAATGAATGAGTAACCAAATTAATTGGAACTCAATGAGAAATTATATAAGCTCAAAATCAAGTTCATTAACATATAAACACAAACCAATAAACATAAGAACACACAAGTATGCTATTTCTTAGAACTAGTCCTAGAACATGCAAATTGTGAAAATTGTCAACTTTAAATCTAATGCATGTGCATACATCAACAAGTGTGTGTATTGTGTTAAACCAAAATTTTCACAATGATACAGGGAAACATATGGATGCAATGTATGTATTTGCCTAGGCCTTGCAAGAGGAAAGAGGTCTTAATTACCTTTTGCTAAACATATTAGCTTTATTCCTCTTGTAGCCACTACTTTGTTTGAATGTTGTCCAATCTTCCTTGAAGCTTGATCATCCTCAAATCCTAGACAACTAATCAATACAAAGAAAATGTCGTTTTGATATAGAATTATGCCAACACAAAACTGAAGAACTAATAGGGTGAGTAGGAGAGGCGTAGTGGTTGTTGAACTTGTATTCCCTGCATAGCTTCCTGAATTTCTCATTGTTAAACTAAGGACCATTGTCAGTAATGATGGTACTCGGAACCCTGAACCTATACAATATATTCTTCTTGAAAAAGTTGGCGGTGTTCACCTTGGTGATGTGCACCAGGGGTTTTGCTTCAGCCCACTTGGTGAAGTAATCCACTGCTACAATCGCTTGCTTTTCTCCCTATTTTACTCTTGTAGGCATTGGTTCGATGAGATCAAGTCCCCACATGGAGAATGGCCATCGAGATGTGAGACTTTTGAGCAACTCAAAGGGTTTGCCGAATTTCATTAGTGATCTTCTAGCACATCCCACAGCTTTTCGCGAATCGTTGAGCACCTGTAAATATAGTGGGCTAATAAAATCCTTGCCTGAGTACTTTATGTGCCAAACTCTTACCCCCAATATGGTTTTCGCACACCCCACCATGGATATCTCTCAACATCTTTTCAACTTCTTCACCCTCTACATATCTCTGTAGTGCCTTTGAAAATCCCTTTATGTACATCTCCATATTAATGATAGTGTATCAAGTCGACCTATACTTCGTGCGCTTTGCCTTCAAGGTATCTTCTAGTAAGACATCTTCTTCTATATACTCCCTGATATGTGTCATCCAACTGCTTAGTTCCTTTCAGATCTTCACTATTACTGCCTTCTCTGGTTCAATTATACTTGGTCGTGTCAGATGAGCTATTGGGACGGTCTTGGATCAAATGCAAGTTGTTACAGACGCCAGTTTGGATAAAGCATCTGCTTTCTCATTTTCTTTTTATGGGATCTGAGTGATTTGTAGTCCTTGAATCGCCTAAGTAACATCTTTGCTTCACCAAAGTAGGCTATCATACATTCATCCTTTGCTTGGTACTTGTCTAAGACTTGGTTGACCATGACATCTGAATCACTGAAGATGTCAACTTCAACTGCCCCCAATGCAATGAATACTCTTAGACAGACCATTAAGGCCTCATACTCAGCCTGATTGTTGGTTGCTTTGAAGACAAACCTCATGGAACATTCTAAGGCGTCCACATGGATATTACTAGGCCAGCCTCGCTACCATAGGTGTTTGATGAACCATCAACGTGCAGTCTCCATTAAAAAACCTTCTCTTACTTTTGTTCCATCATTGTTGCCACTTCGGAGTCTGGCTCAGTAAATTTGGCCATAAATTTTGCTACTGCTTGTCTCTAGAGCAATGCTTTTGGGACATACTTAATATCGAACTCACTCAGCTCTACTACCCACTTGGTCAATCTGCCTCACACTTTTGGTTTTTGCAAGATTTGTTTGAGCGGGCAATTGGTGTAGACTTCTACCCTGTGTGCTTGGAAATACAGCCTTAGTTTCCTTGCTACAACAACTAGTGCGAGGGCCATTTTTCAGCGAGTGAATACCTTGTTTTAGCTAGCAACAGAGCTTTACTGGTGCAATACACCGGCTTATGGCCTCTATCATCCAATCGAACTATAACAGAGCTGGTCGCCACTTCTATGAGAGACAGGTACAGGTACAGTGTCTCCCTGACTACTGATTTAGAGAGGATTGGTGCTCAGCATAAGTATTCCTTCAATCTTTGAAAGGTTTCTTCATACTCTTTAATCCACTCGAGCCCCTTCCCCTTTTTCAGTTCTTTAAATAATGGTGAACATTTGTTTGTGGACTTGGATATGAACCTGTTGAGATAGGCGAGGCATCCGGTCAACCTCTATACTTCTTCAATGTCTTCGGTAAAGCCATATCAGCTAGAGACTAGATTTTCTGTGGATTCATTTCGATTCTTCGTTGGTGAACTTGGAAACCGAGGAATCTTTCAGAGGGCACTCTGAACACACATTTGTTTGGGTTAAGCTTCATTCTGTACTTCCTTAGCAAGTCAAAGGTCTCTCTTAAATCTGACACATGCCTTTCTGATGTGACATTTTTGGTCAACATGTCTGTAAGAACCTCAATTTTTATGATTGGCTTATTTCATGACAAATCACATTGGGGAAGTTTGTGTAACGGGTAGCATAGGTTCTCCAAGTGTGGTTTTCTCGAAGACATGCTTCCGGTCATCTCATGAGCTTAAAGAGGTAGTTCACTTGTACTTAATTCTCTTTAAAGATGTTTAGTTGCATACACTCACATCTCATGCATTTGTATTGACATGCATTTATTGTTGCACACACACTCACATGCATTTAAGTTGTTGTGATGTCCAATGTGCTAGGTGACATGCAATGCCATTTGTGCATGTCGCCTCAGAAGTCGCCTTAGACTTGCAATTTTCTTCTAGTATGCAAGGCGACTTGTGCATGTCACCTTACATGTCGCCTCGGGCAAATTTATTTTTCACCAGAACAAAAGATGACATGCAAGGCGACTTGTGCATGTCGCCTCGGATGTCGCCTGGCATCAAAACCGGGACAGTTTCATCTTTTCGAGACAACTCGTTTTTTCTCTTATAAATATGTCATCTTCTTCATCATTCAAACCTAGAGCTATGAAATTCATTCCTTTAAGAGAGAGAAAGTGACTCCATGAGAGAGAGAGAGAGCTTCAAGACTTGGTTTTTTACTCAACCAAACACAATCCCCATGTGCATCTAGCATCTTTCAAGCATCGTCTACTCATGGGTCTTCATGCTTTCACATCCTTGTAAGTTGAACACGTTCTAGAACTTAATGTTTACATAATTGTTCATCTTTGCTTAGGATTAGCAATTACTTTTAAGATTAATGGCATGGTTCTTTGATTAAGCATGTTTTGAGTATGTTTGCGTTTTTGTTTATTGGTTGAGATTGCCCATTTATTGATAGCTTAATTTATTAGGTCATTTGTGCCTAAAAGTTAGGTCATACATATTCATGTGTGACTTATTGATAACTAGGTTGAAATTGTGCTTTAAATCAAGTAGTTAATGTATATTGAACACCATAAGTGGTTAAGGGAATTTCAGACAGTTTACGAAGCACGGTTCAAAAGATTAAGGATTTTAATGCATAAGGTTATCCCAGTGGAATTACATTGGTTGATTGAAGCCAAGGTCAAATTGGCTGGTGAGTTCTCAGATTCATTCATTGCTTACATGCTTGGTCTAGGTAAAATCAGTTTTGCAAAAAAGCAAAGAGCAAAAAGATTGCGTGCGTATTATAAGTGTGCTCGTACAACTTGTAACACACGATGTTGTTCTTTGGGAATGTTGTCCATAAATCGAGAAGATAAAATCCAATTCATTTGGGATGCCCTAAGTAAGGAGTCATTGAACAATATATTTTTGACTCTTGAGACGCATCCTAGTGGAAATGTGCATATGGCTATCCTCAATTGATGGACTGAATTCCGAAAAGAACATGTTCGATACAGTCTCGAGAATCTGACTTTAAAAGACCCTTTAGCCAATTTTTAAGAAAATTGGATGGGAAGCCTATCCTCGACCCATAGAGGGCCTTCATGCTATTACTGGATGTAAAACCAGAGGAAGATGTGAGCCATAATCACAACTACTTGTACATATGCTTGTTAGATGATATTCATTATTAGATTATCATTCCAAGTTATATAAAATGACAACACTTCACTTTCTCCACCTTCATACAAACTTTAATTTTCCAAAACAAAAAGAGTTTGTGTATTTTGTGGATAAAACTTTAAGTTTCTCATTGAGTACAATGGATAAAACTTCATCACGCAGATTCACCAATATTTGTGTATTTTGTTGGTTTAGTTTTGGTAAGGATGAGGGATTTGAGGAAGCAGCGAAAAATCTTGGAAAAGTGTTAGCCGAGAAAAGAATTCACTTAGTGTATGGGGGTGTTAACCTTTGGTTGATGGGGTATGTGTCAAAAGATGTCTTGAGGGCAGAAGTCAAGTTTTAGGTATCATTCCAAAAGCCCTAGCCACATGTGATATCATCGGAGATAGAGTTGGGGAGGTAAAAATTGTCTCATCCATGCATGAACGAAAGGTTGAAATGCTTGACAATGCAGATGCTTTTATAGTTCTACCCGGTGGTCTTGGAACTTTAGAAGAACTTTTTGAAGTTGCCACATGGGCCCAACTAAAAATCCATCAAAAACCTATAGGCTTGTTGAATGTCAATGGTTTCTATGACATTCTGTTGTCTTCCATTGATTATGTTGTAGAAAAGAGCATCATTTCGCCTTTAGCACAACGAATTCTTGTCACTGCTTCAACTGGTCATCAACTGATTGAACAGTTGGAAGTTTCTGTCCCTCGATATGACCATGAGACATCTCAGCAAGATTAGTCCATCGATTAGTGTAGCAAGAGATGTAGACTTGATTAGTTTCTCCTTTCATTTTTCGTTATTTTGTTTATATGTTTTCACTTTGTTGTGTTAGTATGTTGCAGAATTTTTTTTTCATTAATTATCGATACAGGTGATGTCTTCTATATTTTATCTCTTTATATTTAGCAGTGTTCTAGAAGTCGGCCGACTAGGCCGATTAATCGGTACAAATCGGTTAGGCGCTGGGTTACCGCGGCGAAAAGGCTGAAATCGCCCTCATTCGGCGGCCTCCGACTAATCGGACAAGGCGGCGACTAATCGGCAAGTCGGCTAGGCAGAGTTAGAGTCGCTGAGACCATTCAGTTGCCGAAAGCTGCCGTCTTCCGTCACCGCCGTCACCAGTTCGCAGCCGTCGCCAGTTCGTCGGTCTTCGTCTTGTCTCCACGACTCCAAAGTCCATATAGGTTTGTGGTTGTTGATGTTGTTTTTGTTTTCTGGGTTGCTTGTTTGTATTGCTCTGTTAGGTCTCTGTTTTTGGGGTGGCGGGAGAGTTGGGTTTTGCTTCAAGGGTGGATGGAAATGGAGTCTTTGTGTTGGGTTGCTGGTTTGTGTTGAAGTGATGAGTAAAAACTAAGAAAAGCCAAGGTGTTTAATAAGAACCACCAAGTGTTTGATGAAAGTCTTCTAAGAGAAAATGATGAGTAGTGACATGGACTTTTACTTAGCTGATAGGGTCTCATTGCCTCTTCCTTTGAGCAGATATGAGCTCTCTGTAAATCACCATGAGTAGAACTTTGAAATTTTTTCATCAAGTTGTGAGATTGGAGGTCAAATGAGTGTAGTGGAAATGAAAATGGAGAGCAATGAAAACATATTGTTGATGTCAAGACCCATAATAACTTTTGTCTAATCACAAATATAGTCATTTTAGAGAGTAAAATTTCGAATTCTCATGATATCAGTGTACTGGTGTTTTTGTCTGGTGTTTTTGCTGTTGTTCTGTTGTTTTTCCATGATTCTGTTGTTGTTCCTCTTATAATTGGGTTTTCCGATTAATCCCCGATTAATCGCCGACTAATCGGCCTAGGCGCTAGGCGCTGGGTCTCCGCCCGACTAGCGTCTAGCGCTTACTAGAACACTGATATTTAGACATTGGGGACAATGTCTCAATTTGGTTAGGGGGAGGGATAGTTGACGCTTGTTGTTATTACTACTATTGTTGTTATCATTTCCAAAAAAAGACAGTAATAATAAATAAAAGAGTGTTTCTATTTTGTTTTGACTTTTGAATACTATAACAAGGCTTTGTTAATCACCTTCATTTGAATTAGTTAAATTTATAAACCCTCATCTTTATAGCATTAAATTGTTTTGTTTTAAAAAAATTGTTTTGCTCATACGCCCTTTAGTAAGTATTTATAAACTATTCTTGTCACACACACACACACATTGACATATAATTGTGGGTTGCAAATTGAAATTTAGTATGCTTCATTCTTTGGATTATAATTGAAACAATGACCGAGGGCAGTGAAATTTAACAAAAAAGAAAAAACATATATAAAAAAATGGATAAGTTTGGTTTTGTAGCCTTCTGTACTTGAGTAAGTAAGTCCTTAGGGGTGTCTCAACACCTAATGCCCTAAAACCAACTGGTTTGGGAGTCATTGACCTAAAGCTCGTTACATGGGTTAAGAAGAAAGCTTAAAGGAACTAGACATTGCACTATCCACAAATAATGTATCTAGTTTGATATCATTCTTATCCCGATAATTAAGTCTGTAAGGGTGTCTTAACACCTAATGCTCTAAGGCCAACTGGTTTGGGAGTCATTGGCTGAAAGCTCGTTACATGGGTTAAGAGTGTGTCGTAAATAAATAAATAAATAAATTTGTACGGGTATGAATTAACCTATGCCCGAGGAAATTGACTCTAAAAGAAATATAGAACGAACCATACTCTTTTTCAACAAAGCCCTATAATTTGTGTTGGTTTACAATGAGCACAAAAGAAAGTTTATTAATTTTCTCATTGAGGGTATGTGGCACATAAATAAAATCCGGAAATAAAGATATTTATGTGAGAATTTGTTTATTTGATTAGAGCAAATTTAGGGAGAATGATGAATGCCTTGAACATATATTCAATAAATCATTACTAAATGGTATAGCTCTACTTGCTAGAGACAGGCAATAAGCTGGTTGGGGGGTGTGATGAACACATAAAAGTGCATGTTTAATAAGAGTTGAAATCATTATTTTGGACTACTTGTGTCATTAACTCTCCTAACTTAAGCACATTTACACTTTTATCTTTTATTTTTGATATTATTGTTTTGATGCATGTTACTTGAAATGGGTATAATGTTTCACTCAAATATCGGATTGATCCCATTCTTTTTACTGTAGAAAGATGAATCAATTTCCTCTAAAGATGCATTTTACGTAGAACTCGAGAAATGGACGTTTTGAAGGTCAAACAGAGGATGGAAGAAAACATGTGCACAGTTTCCGCATACATTGAACATGCTTTAGTGTTTTGAGAATAACTTGAGGTACAGATTTCAGAATTTTATGAACCACACCATTCTGAAAAGCTAAGTCAAATATCTACATTTCTTATGTTCATATCAGATGCCAAATCAGAAGCAAGCATCATGAAATCGGGGTTCCAAGAAAGTACATGCATGGGCAATCCGAAATTGTCAATGTTAGGTGGCTAAATTCAACCAAGACATTAATTAAGCATGTGCCTCTTTTGTGACCCTTTTGCCATTTGAACTCTCTATATAAAGGGGCCTTGTAGATGGCTGAAACCATCTTGATCTATCTCTTGAATCATCTTGGTTCATTACTAGTTTACCTTGCATGCATTATTATTATTATCTCTCTCTTTCATTATAAACTTTCTTATTGCCAATTAGTTTTCTTTTACATGTTTTTCCATTTCCATTCTTTGCTCTATTTCTATCATGGGTAAATAGTTTCATTATGCTAAGGTGAAAAGGTGAAGCTCATGGTATAAAAATAGAAGTTTATTAATACTCTTAAAATGCGGTTAATGTTTATATTCATTAGGTATATATTTATATGATTTATATTTCTCTTACTTTATTAATTTGACTATAATCTTGATTTCTCTCTTGTGTATGGGATTCTTGACTTATTGTAGACAATCTTATCAATGGATATTGGAATCCTTCTAGATACTGCACGGTTTTAATTATACCGGCTAAGGATTCTTGATTCATTGTAGTGATTGGCACAATGAGTACTTGAAACCCATTGAATCGAAGAGTAGGTAATCCTTGTAACTTAATTAAATGGAAAGATAATATAACTTCACATATGTTAAAATGATCTTAGATTGTTATATTTTCCGATTGGAACCTCCTTTGTGTGTGGATTCCAATTGAGTTATAAAAAGAATTAAATAAACCTTTATTCTATATACCAAGAGTGGAACCTCTAACCTTAGCATACATATTTTTATTTGAGTGATTTCATCATTATTATTTGTCCATCATTCATCAATTAAATTGTTTGATTTCTCTTTATAACTCTTGAGATTATTGTTGGTTTTTGTGAGCATTAAAACTCCTTCCCAAAGGATCAATCCCGTTCTTACCGGGTTATATTATTACTTTGACATTCCTGCACTTGGGAGTAAAATAATTTTTCTAGATGTGTCAGTTTACTCTTATCAAGTAATATTGCTATGGTCGGTTAATCTACCCCCTCCGCGAGTTCTTCTCTGGGGTCGAGCTCAAATTTTTTTAGGCTTTCAGCACGAGCTTCGTCTTCGTCCATGGTTAAGGGTCAGTCATTTTCGACCTTGCCTTTACAGGTCGCAAGGCTTTTGGGTCCAAGTTTGAATTCCTTCCGTAGCTTGTTCAAGAGGTTTTCTTCAAAGTCGAGTTTGATTTCGGTCGGAGGTTAACCCCTTCCTTCTAGCATCAGTTATTGACAGTGATTTCTTGTTGGGTGAAAAATTAGCAGACCAATTAGATTACGTTAAGGTTAACAAAAGATAAAAAATGAAAACGTAAATGGGATGCATATTTACGTGAAAACCCCTGAGAAAGGGAAATAAACATGGGTGCCGGTGAAGGCGAGAAACGAAGTTCACTATGAGAAAGAAAAAATGGTTTTATACAGCTCTGCTCACTTCTCTCTTAGTGCCTATTTTTAGTGTATGTTTTTCTTGCGTATACTGTGCAAAAATGGATGATATTTATACACATTTTGTAACCCTAAACTTGATTTTTTGCTTGTGTATTCGTATTTGTTTCGATCTTCATTCTCGTCTGGTATTATTTCGTAGTAAATGTGGTTGATATTGTGCTTGGTTTGAGCTTTAATTCCTTTTGGAGAAGATATGGTGGTCTCCTAGTTGAAGTGTGATTGTTGACCCTCGTATCTCGGCGTGATTCCTTTTCGAGTCGCTAGGTATTAATGATGCGCGTCAATTTCTGATTCAGCCGAATGATCCTCGTTTGTGAGATGTTCTGGCCAAACGGAACCTTACTTCGGTGAGGCCCTCTTTTACTCAAGTCATCCTCCTTAAAGTTTGTTCTGTGTCATCTGCTTTTTCATTTGGCGATGGTTTTGGCTCGGGCAACGAGTCCTTGGTTGGCTTTTGACGACATGGCGCATCTCTTTTCTTTGACTCGATGACGTGTTGGCTAAAAAAAATTCACATACAACAATTTTGTTGAAATTGGTTTTAAATATTTAAATTATTTTTAAATAAATAATTTCAATATTTTAATTTTTTTTCAAATTTTAATTTAAATAATTAATTTAACCAGTTCAATTCTATAAAACAATTTAATCCATGTGAGGTGGGATTATTTAGTCCCATTTTTTTTTGTAAAAAAAAAAAGTTCTTCATCTTTTATCTTTTAATTAATTATAAAATTTTATATTTGTTTTATATATCTTTTTATAGTATTTGAAATAATTTTTAAATATTAAATATTAATTAAAAAATGTTATTTTCTTTAATTTTAATTTTAAATCTTTATTTATTTTTTAAAAATTAAATAATTTATTTATTTAAAAATTATTTAATTTAATTTAATATTAATCAATTTTACACTGTATTAAATATATTATAAAATTAATTTTTTATCCAATCTCATACCACTCCAAACAAGAAACGGGATTATTTTAATTCAATCTCATACAGCATCAAACACTGTACTAAATTTAGTCCAGTCCTATCTCATCCAATCCATCAAATCCCATGATAAAAAAAAATCAATTTCTTGAGTCATTTACTTCACATATGTTACCAGATCTGATGAGGTTTATACAAATATCAACCGAGAGAAGGTCTCAATTCTCGAATTTATGAGGGAAAAAAGAAAGTCATGAGAAGCTCATTGGTGAGGCTTACCAGTTACCAGATACCACCACCATTATTTGTCTCATTGTCATACCATATTGAAAGGAATCAAAGTTGCATGCCAATGGCAGATCGAGAGATAGAGTTCACAAGTCACAATATTGCAACCCCACATCCATTTAATCTCTATTAGCCTTTCTAGCTACCTCTCTTACTCAAGACCTGGACCACAACCAGACACACAGTTTCAAAAAAATTGAAAATATTGTAATTTATATAGTTAGCCTTTTATTCAAAAGGCAACTTGTATATATATAGCAGCAGGAAGCTTGCTGTTAAAGGTTAGCAGCTTGTTATAAAAATATAGTTTGTCAAAAATTATCAACGTTGAATTTGAGCTACTTTTTGAGCCAATCAAAACAATAATTTGATTAATTTGTATACCTTTTCCTGTGTTACAAATACTAATTAACCTATGAACATATATAGAGATAGAATAGAACCATATATATACATATATATATATATATATATATATATATATATATGATCTAGCTAGTGATACTATTATCTGGCTATAGCCTTATCCATACCTTGCAATGCAAAACAAAAGAGAAATCGAGACCCTTTTCATGCAATTTACTTTTGGGTTTTTGAACAAATTTGTATCCAGTGATGTATCCAGTAATGTAAGTATGTACAGTCATCCAATAAAATTATTAATAAAAGTGTACACCTAATGTGATTATTTCATCTCATTAAGGAGTTAGAATTCTCTTCTAATTTTTTTTTACGTACTCTAATTTTTTTTAAGAGTAATCGATTATGAATCGAAAACTTATATGTATGGAAAAAAAAATTATTGATCATGTAAAGTCTCTTACATATTATCATGTGCCACTAAATTAGATATAATGAGATTAGGAGAAGATCTTAATTCCTCTTTCCATCATGTAGATTTTTTATTTTATTTTTTCTCTGGGAAGAGAGAGAGAGAGGTCCACAGCTGCCTCGTAGGCTAGCTGTGTAGTAATGCAGCAAAGTAAACCTATAATTAAGTCTTTAAGAGTATTTCCATTCCATGCATTATTATCTTGCTCTCTCACTACATCTAGAGAGAGAGAGAGAGAGATTAAAGGGGTTTTGGTGAAGTAACTAGCTAGTTTTGTGGTGCAATAATGGATGATCATGAGAGAAAAGGGCAGCTTGTTGTTTATCTGTTGTCATCCATTGTTATAGTTTTGTTCATCAAAGGTGCCGCTTTGACGACCAAAGAACAAGAACTGGATCGAATAACAGCTCTTCCTGGGCAACCACCAGTCACATTCTCACAGTTCTCTGGTTATGTTACTGTCAATCAAAACCATGGCAGAGCTCTCTTTTACTGGTTCACTCAAGCTTCGACAACTCCTCACAACAAGCCTCTTCTTCTCTGGCTCAATGGAGGTCTCTCTCTCTCTTTTTCTTCTAATTTCTTCATTTGATTGCATTGATTTCAGTCTTAATTAATGCTAGCTTAGTACTACATTTATTTATTTTTTTCATTATTTACATTATTGTTAGAATTTGGTTAATCTACCTCTCAACCACCTTAAATTTTACACCAAAGACAAAAAAAATAAGTAAATAAATAAAAGTCCAGAAAGTTGTAGCAAGATTTATCAGAATAACGTTCTCAAATTTATCCAAATTTATAGAAGATATAAACTGTTTGTCAGTATTTTCACCCAACCTTAAGACCATCAAGAGAGATGTAAAATCTTCATGAATTTTTCATGTAATTAATGACTTGTACTTTTTTTATTAAAATATTATAAAATTAAAGACTTTGAGGAAGTATAGGTGGAAAGACCAACCACAGGTCAACCCCTTTGTTACACTTATACTGTGGTTGAGAATTTTGTATTGAGCGGGTTTCAACTGTGAGATTCCGGATCTAGTAGATTTTTCTTTTGATATGGGATCAAGTTCACTTTGATATGTTAGAAAGTCGGATCCCACATTAAAAAAAAAAACAATAATAATATTTAGGATTGTTCCGACACATGCTAGAAACCGCTCGTGCCAATACTCCAAACCAGCCACATAACCCCAAGTGCAAGTTAGTAAATTTCCCTATAACCATGCTAAAATACGCCAGGGTCATCGTCCACAAAATTGTAAAATAAAATAAAAATAAAAATAAAAAACTCGCATGGGTTCTCGTGATATCTCTCTCTCTCTTTATCTTTTAAGGGTTTTTAATCCTTCCATAACTGACTTTTATTCCCTGTTTGGAACAGGCCCTTTTAGATCAAAAAAGCACTTTTTTCCTCCACTTCGAAATATTTGTCACTTTCTCATTTTTTTTTTTGTATCGTATGTATGTGATATAATGATGAGTTTCTTGAAGCAAAATAACCAAAACAAAACAAAATATAAACCAAAAAGCATACCCCACAAAGTGAACCAACTTTTTTCAGTAAAAATAAAAATAGTGACCACCCCTCAGGCTCCCATTAAAAAAAGTGCTTCTACTTGATCTGATCTGTGTCTATCTAGTGCATGTTTTTGCTTCATTGAGTTGACTTGAGATCTTAGAAAATAAGAAGTGAATAGGAGAGAAGAAGTAGTGGTACTGTTTCTCTGCGTTTCATTGAAGCACGCGCATTCAGAGAAAGAGCATGGTGTTTTATGATGATGTTTTTGTTGGGTTGCTTGATGACAAACAAAAAAAGAAATTGAGGAATTCTCTGGTCAACTTATTGCGTAAATACTTTAGCTAAATATATAAATAACTATATATACATGCGACTAGCATGTGGGGAGGTTTTCTCCACGAGACTGAAAGTAGATATTCAGATCCTATTTGGAATCCAATTTCTTTAATAAAAAAATAGTTATATGTATTTTCTTTGTATCATAAAACGCATGCACTTTGATAAATTGTTTTTGGTCAAAAGTACAAACGAATTACTACAACGGGAGACTTTTAAAAATAAAAAATGGTATTAATACAAGAGAACTTTCAACAAAGAAAAAAAAAATCACTCATTAGTAATAGTAAGCTAGAAGACTGGCAAAAATATAAAACCGAAACCATTGAATCAAAGCACAAGAAGAGGAAAAAAAATAACATGGGTCACTGTGTGTCTCTTTTGTGTATGTTACAATGTAAGCTGACATCTGGAAAAACAAAATGTATATATAAAAGAAGAAAATAATGCATTCACATTACTAACAACACTATATCTAGCTAATGGCTTAGGGTATAACTTAGAAGAACTGTTGGCCAAAGCACTTATTGGCTGCTTCTACAAATCATTTAAAGCCACTTTTGGACACATTTTCACTGAGACAAGAACAAGATAATGATAGCAACAACATAACTATAACAATAATACACATTGTTGCCCTATGTACTTCCTCAAATTATTGGTGTCCTTAATTGATTATTAATTTCCTGGGCTAGCTAGCTAACTCGCAGTAGTCAGTTCATTAAGGGTACGTTTGGTACGCATGACAGAACATAACAATATGGGACAGTTTCTTCTTATCCCACGTTTAGTACGATCTTGTCATAAGTCAACATGGGACAAGGTAGAACAAAAATTAGAAAAAACTGTCTCACCTTAGACCATGGGACAAGTGGACTACTTGTCCCATGACATGGGACAAGCGTCAAAAAGACGCATTTGCCCTTCAAAGTTTCAAACAATTACAATCATATCCAATATTATATATATTATAATTACATATATAATATTATATATATATCTATATTACTATTATAATAATATATTAATAATCATAATATATATTTTATTAAATATATTATTATATATTAATATACTTAAATATTATTATATGTATGATATATATATATATATTTTAATCTTTATTATATTTATAATATATATATATAATATATAAATGATCTATTAATACATCTATATATATATGATATATATATTAATATATATTATTAATAAATATATATTATTTATATTATAATAATATATATTATATATATAAAATATATATGTAATATATCTATATAATTATATAATATATATACTATAATATTAATAATATATAATATATTAAATATTATTACCTATATGGTAATAATATATATATATATATATATATATATATATTAACGTATAAATATTTAATATATACTATATATATAATAATATTTAATATATCATATATATATATATATATTATCATTATATATATATATAGGATACATGTATATAATATGTAATATATATTATTGATATATATTCATATATTATAATATATATTGTAATATACATATTATAATATTATATTTTTTATATGTACTTATATTTAATATTATATATATCTATATATCTTATATATATTATTATTATATATAATAATATAATATATCATATTATTATATATATAATATATATAATATTACATCTTAATATATAATAATATTAAATAATTATAATATATTTCATTTACAATATTACTATTTTTATTAAATATAATAATATTGTAACTGAAAATAAGAGGTCATTTGAACCTCTTATTTTTGTTAAATATTATAATATATTTCAATTACAATATTTTTTAATATTTATTAAATATTGTTAAATATGATATATAAAAATATTTATTAAATAAAATTAAATAAATACTGACTTATCGTGTCTCATATGTCTCTATTATGTGGTAATAAACATTAGACACAAGGAGTGTACTCTGGTCATTTGAACCTTTTATCTCGTCATGTCTCAGTCATACCAAACGCATAACAGTACAGTCCATAGTTCTGTCCCAGACATTCCAAACACAATATGGAACAACTTTTCGGTTTAGTCCAGTCCAGTCCCGACCCGACCCGTCCAATCTCGTTCTCGTACCAAAGACACCGTAAACAATTTTTAACCTAATGATGTGACGTCCAAATCAACTCTTAGTTGAATAAGGAGGAGACTTCTCTCTGTTATGGGATAAGTGCGTAATTTTTAATCTTGGTAGATTAAGACAAGTTTCAAACTTATTTTCGATATCTAATTAAAAAAAAATAGTTACTAACTGAAACTTATTTTGTTAGAAATCTTCTCTCAATATTTCTTTAAAAAAAATTCAATAAGATAGTTTTTGAGCAACCAAAGCAAAGAAAGCATATATCATATTGGCCCACTCTATCTCTGAGCTCTCTAAAAAAAAGTTTACTTTGAATTTCGTATGAGCCCTCACATGATTTTAGTTGTATTTGATATCTGAATTTCTTGTGTAACTGTATCTAGGTTTGGTCCATGCAACAATAGAATATAAATGATCATTAATAAGTGCAATCTCCAATCAAATTTTGGTCACAAAAGCTATTAAAAACACGGTAGATTAATTAATTTCTGATTGTTAAGCAGGACCAGGTTGTTCATCAGTGGCATATGGAGCATCCGAGGAAATCGGTCCATTTCGGATTAATCGAACCGGATCATCTCTGTATCTCAATAAGTATGCATGGAATAGAGGTAAAAATAATAATGTGAATCCAAGTATTTTGTTGAACCAAAGTTATGATTTTTATTTTTTTGTTATTTTCAATCAAATTTGAAAGTAAATTTTTTTTTTTCATAAAATATGCTTACAGAAGCAAATCTTCTATTCCTTGAATCACCTGCTGGGGTTGGATTCTCCTACACAAATACAAGTGCAAATCTTAAAGATTCCGGAGACAGTCGTACAGGTACTAGATAATTTATCGGTACTTAAGTTTGGCTCGAATCTAGGATACTCCAAACTGAATGAGTGCTCATTACCACTATACCACATTGGATGGTGGTTCTGGTAGTGCTTTCAATATCGCCAAAAGTTTTCGTATATTCATTTGTAATGTTTGATTGAAAATAAGCATTCTTCTGGGAAGCACTTTGAGTGTTTTTTAGCAGAAATTATTTTCACCCGAAAGCACTTTATACAAAAGCATTTCTACAGTGTCATTTTACTAGACCTAATAGTTGCCAATTTGTGAAACAGCTCAGGATGCTCTAACTTTTCTAATCAGATGGATGTCAAGATTTCCAAAATACAAATACAGAGACTTTTACATTGCAGGGGAAAGTTATGCAGGTATACATATGCACCAAACAATTTCTTTATAACTCGTTTTGAAAAAAAAATCAAACGAACCCTAATAGTTTATTTTCTTACATGTTCATTCAGGGCACTATGTTCCTCAGTTGGCTAAGAAAATACATGAGTATAATAAAGCGTATTCGCGTCCGATCATCAATCTTAAAGGATTCATTGTGAGTGAAATAGAATTTCAACTTTACAAATTCAGATTACTTTCAGAAATCAAGTTGAAACGGATTATGCAGGTAGGAAATGCAGTTACAGACAACTACTATGACAGCATAGGAACCATTACTTTCTGGTGGACTCATTCGATGATTTCGGATAGAACCTATCGATCAATTCTCAAACACTGCAACTTTACGTCGGAAAAAAGTTCCAATCTGTGTGATGATGCAGTGAGTTATGCAATGAATCATGAGTTTGGAGACATTGATCAGTACAGCATTTATACACCCTCCTGCATATCTCTTCCAAACAGTACTACTATCAGGCTGAAAAATACTCTTCTCCGAAGGAGAGCTTCCGGATACGATCCTTGCACCGAGAATTATGCAGAAAAATACTACAACCGAATCGATGTGCAGAAGGCTTTGCACGCAAATATTACTGGAATTCCATATAAATGGACTGCTTGCAGGTACGCTCTATACAAGCCAAAGAAGATCTCTGATTTGTAGGTTTGTGTCTGATTTTTATTTGTTACATTTGTGCAGTGATGTTCTTATCAATAATTGGAAGGATTCTGAAGATTCTATGTTACCAATATACAAGGAGCTGATTAAAGCTGGTCACAGAATCTGGGTTTTCAGGTAAATTGCTCCTCAAATTTTATAGAACATATATAAACTCTTAAGAATTTTAATAAACTTGATTTATGCTTAAATTGCAGTGGAGACACAGATTCAGTGGTTCCAGTGACTGCCACTAGATTTGCTCTCAACCATCTTAATCTCACCATTAAAACTCCTTGGTATCCTTGGTACTCAGGCAGTCAGGCAAGTGCTTTTACAGAAAGCTCCTTTTCGTCCTGTTTCTCAGGACTAAATGAAATGACTTTTAACAGGTTGGAGGATGGACAGAAGTTTATCAAGGGCTGACATTTGCTACCGTGAGAGGAGCCGGTCATGAAGTTCCATTGTTTCAACCCAGAAGAGGTTTCATTCTTTTCAGATCATTCTTGGCAGGCAAACAACTACCAAAATCATGACATTATCTTGCTTCCTCATCAAAATTATGAGCGAAGCCACAAGATTATAAATTATTCATTCAAATTAATTCAGACAATTTATTTTATTTTATGTTATAGCAAGAGGGCAGGAAAAAAAAAAGAAACTTTCATATGGAACTGAAAGAAAATTGTTCAACAATCTTCAATGCAATGACAAAATCTAAGGGTCTGTCCTGTAAGCGTTTTTCAGTAACTGTTTTTCGAAAATAAAAATGAAAATGAAAACAGTGTTTTTTTTTTGTTTTTTGAATTCTGAAAACGCGTCTGGTAGCATATACGGGAAACTGTATCCTGAAATTGAAAACAGTAAAAACGCGTCTGGTAGCTACACTGAAAGCTGAATTCTGAAAATGAAAACAGTAAAAACACGTCTGGTAGAATAACTAAAAAATATCAAAAATTATAATTTTTCTTATATTTTTTCTATTGCAATTTTTAACTTGAATAAAAGGGAGCTAATAATTCATCCCAAATAATTATCAAATAATTCATAATTTAAAAATTGTTGTAAAAATAAAGAGAAAAATATAATAATGAATCAGAGAAGAAAATTGATTCACCGAATACATACATATATACATATACATATATATATATATATATATATATATATAAAATTTGAATAAAAGTGAGTCACCAGAACATTACACATGAAATTCAGTAAACTGGAGTTAAGTTAACAAAATATGGAGTTAAACGTGCTACCAGTAAACTCATATCTCCACATTTAGCAAACATACCAACAAGACTAGTTCATATAAACTGATTAACACTAACTTCACTCTTGATAATCAATGCATGATATATTCTTCCCAGTTCAAGACATCTTTCATTGCTACAAAATTTTAAAACACCAATCACAAAACGTCTATCTAGTAAACTCCCTGAAGAAGAACATGTATGGGCATCATTAGTACACACATCGTCACTGCAATCATCATGAGAAGTACCATTACCTGTAAAATAACCATTTTTAACCACACCCTTTTCAACATCAATCACATATCCGGCGTAGTTAATTGTAATCAATTGTTGAAACACCAATTCGTTTAGGACTTCTATCGAACAATGTATATACAACTTTTGAAGGAATATGTTCACTAACCATAGATGTCATTGGGAGGCTGGAATTTTTAAGCTTGAATGGGTCTTTTACGCTGGAAGTGGAAGGAAAGGAAATTGAAAAGCTGGTATTCAAACAAAGTTCAGTAAAATTTCAAGGAAAGGAAATTTTTAACTTCGCTGGATGACTAATAAGTGGACTCAGCGAAGAAGAAGAAGAAGAAGAAGAAGAAGAAGAAGCCGATCGGAGGCGGAGAAGAAGAAGAAGAAGCTGATCGGCGGCGAAGAAGAAGAAGAAGAAGCCGATTAGCGGCGAAGAGGAGAAGAAGAAGAAGAAGCGGATCGGCGAAGAAGAAGAAGAAGAAAAGGAGTCTGGAAAAAGATGAAGAAGAATAGTGACGGGAAGATGGAGAAAAGTAAGAAAAAAAATGATTTTTTTTAAATGATTTTAAAAATAATAATAATAATAAGTGAAAAACAAAAAAAAAAACAAAAACGAAAAACGAAAAACAACTTTCAGATGTTTTTCAAATTTTTCACTTTTAACACTAATTGTGTTTTTCAAATTTTTTTTGTTTTTCGAAAATAAAATGAAAAACGGTTAAACGAACGCGAATTCGAAATCGTTTTTGGAAAACAAAAACGAAAACAAAAAAAAAACAGCTGCAGGACGGGGCCTAAGATACCGCTAGATTCGGATGGTTTCCAAATTCATCAAACATTAATATTAACAATTAATGGCTTTGTGGATAATGCTAGTATAAACAAGTAGTTAATTATCACTGATATCTAATTCAAGAGTTCACAAAAATCCAAAGTTTTAAAAACAAAATAAAAAATAGAAATTTAAAGAAAATAAAATTGATCCCTCTATTAACTGTTAATTAATTATAAGGATATTATCATTTTCCGCCCTACAGTTTTCCATATTAGTAACTTTACCACACTAGTGCCAAAAATAGCCGGCCTTCCCCTTGAAAATCAAATTATTCGAAGACTTACCTTTTACCATTATGATTTCCGTTAAATAGTGGTTTGACAGTGAAAATTATAAAGAAATACGTCTTTACCCCTAGTAATAACGTTGATTGTTCAAAAGAAAAATCAGAATTAAAAAAAAAATCATCTCCAGATTCAATCTCTACCGTCCATCTCAGACATAGACGGTGGAGATAAATAGACATTAAAAAAAAGGTAAATTCAGCAATTCAACAATTCAACAATTCAACATCAGTTGATCACCACCATCTCCAGATTCAATCTCCATTGTCCATCTTAGAGATGGACGGTGGAGAAAATAACAAAAAAAAATTCAACAGTCATCCATTCATCCATTCATTATCATCAACACAACCAAACCAGACAATTCATCATCATTATCAACACCACCAAACCCAGAACACCACACCAAACTCGGAACACCATCTTCAAACCGAAACCCAGACCTAGAACACCTTCTTCAAAGTTCAAACCCAAACCCAAACCCAAAACACCATCATCAACATCAAACTCAAACCTAAACTCAAACCAAAACCCAGAACATCATCATATTCTATTTTAAAAAAATACAGTTGAGATACAGAAACAAGAAACACTCACAAACACACCACCATCAATCCAAAATCAGAACCCAGAAAATCAAATAAATCATCACAATCAATTAGAAACCCAGAGATTTGAACGCTCCTAAAATCAATTAGAAACCTAAAAAATCGTCCCACCATGAATTAGAAGCACATAGAAGCATTTTCAAATAAAAAAAAAGAAAAAGAAAAAAGAAGTAGAAAACCAAACTCTCTCACATTCAATTAGTAGCCCAAAAATCATTTTCCAAACAGAAAACAAAAACAAACCCAGAAAAACAACCCCAAAAGCCCACCTACCAACCCCAGATTTCCAACCACCACCCCAAAAATCAACCATAAGCCGCCGGTGCCACCTGAGAGGAGGGGTGGGCACAAACACCGAAACCAAATTGAACGAAACCAAACCGAACCGAAAAAGAGTGTTCGGTTTGATTCAAAGCTTCTATTCGTTTCAAACCGATTTGAAATTTGAAAACCGAATTGTTTTCCCTTTAGTTTCGGTTTTGAACATACAAAACTGAACCTAACCGAATAAACCGAATTGTCTTAATGAATTATTTTGTAAAATTCAATTTTATTGTTGATTGTTTGTAGATGATGTTTTTTTTGATACTACATTATGTACTAGATTTTTTTACTTCTATTTTATACAAGTTATGAAGATTTCATATTTTGACCGAGTATGTAGACAACATATAATTGAAATTTTAGACTTGGATTGAATATTGGGTTGTATTTTATTTAATTATTTTTTACATATTACATTTTCCTAAAAAAATTTAAACCTAAATGCCAAATAAAAAAAAACAACTTAAAAGGCCCAAAAAATTAAAAAAACATATAAAAAAAAAACCATTCAAAGCCCAATAGATCCAAAACCGAATTGAACCAAACCAAACCGAAATAAAAGTGTTGGTTCAATTCGGTTTTCAGGTTCAAAACGGTTCAGACCGGTTAACATTTTCAAAAAACCAAATATATGTCAGTTCGGTTCGGTTTTGGCCAAAACCGAACCAAACTGATCCATACCCACTCCTACCCGAGAGAGTGAGAGATCCAAAGAAATCGAGAGATTTAGAAGAGAGAGAGGGAGAGAGAGAGAGAGAGAGAGAGAGAGAGAGAGAGAGAGAGAGTGAGTGAGGTTAAGAGAGACTGAGATTGAGATTGAATGATTGAGTTGGAGATAAGGACAAGAGATTGAGATAGAGGTGGAGATTTGTAAAATAAAATAAAAATTAAAAGATAAAGAGTAGAGATGAGATCAAGAGAGAAGATAGTCAGATTGTGTTGAGGAGAGAGGAGAGGGGAGAGAGAAAGTGATAGGTTTTTTTAAGTTTATTTAATTTTTTTTGGTAAAAAGAGTTATTTTTATCTCAATTGTAGAAAAAATATTTATTTTCTATTTTATTAGTGTTTAATTACTTTTAAATTACATTTTTACCATATTACCCTTCGAGGTTAACTGTCAAACCACTATTTAACGGAAATTCTAACGGTAGGGAGTAAATCTTCGAACAATTTGATTTTCAAAGGGAAGACCGGCCATTTTTGGACTAGCGGGGCAAGGTTACTAATATGGCAAACTCTACGGGGAAAATAATAATATCCCTTAATTATATTGTTCCAACATAGTAGCTAATCTCTGGCTTAATTGGCAGATTATACGATAGATATATTATCTGCTTCTCTTAAGCTAGAATTCAAAGGACCCGTAAGAGGGGGGAAAAAAACTAAGTATTCAAGTTGGCATTTCAATCCAACTGTTTACTTTTAGAGTAAATGCAAGCACTAGAGGCATATGCTTCAAGCATGTTGAACTGATCATAGTGTTGTAATACATAATCACCGGGCGATTCAACTTAATGAATCCCATGCATCAAATAGTCACACCAAAGTTGAACAATTGACCAATTCCAGTCTAGAGAGAAAGTGGAGGGCGCATCAAATGCACCATGTCAACATCTGAGTTTTAATGGCAATCCTAAGTTGGGATGTCATTCATAATGCCAATCTATGTACAACGAATCTCAAAATTGTCCTTCAATCCGAAGAATATAATTTCAAGTATAAATGTATCAAACAAACAATTTCAGATTTTTATTAGTCATACAGTTTATATAAAATGACACTTTTGTCTTTTGATTGAAGAACACAGTGATTGATGATTCTTTCACAAACGAATCAATTATTCACCAAAATGATGAAAACAACCTCAAAATGATCTTTCGTGACGTTTTTCCCCTTGGGCCAGTTCAATTTTATATATATATATATATATATATATATATATATAAATGAAAAAAATAAAAATAAAAACCCTCACAGAAATGTACCATTGAGTAATCTGCCAACAGGCACCTCACTTCACCCTCGCTCTTACTTTATATTTTGCTTTTCCCCCATTTCTCTTTATCAAAGTTTATGTGGTCCAAAGTAATATCTAGCAGTGTAATTAATCAATGTAACATATAGTTTCATTTTCTTTTTTCTTTTTTCCATTTTTCTTCCAGTCTGCAATAAAGACTACAATAGTTTTTAACTTTTTCTCAATTTAAGCCAATAATAAAACAAACAAGCGTAAATTTAAAGATCACAGTACAACTGAGCACTAAAACCTGGCCTGTATACAAAATTGAAAGTGTATCTCAGAAACCAAAGTAAGGAACATTCTTACTTCAAACCCTCACTTAGCCCTTGTGGCATTCCTAAACTCTGTGCGAGATCACTCATTCTTTCCTTCATAGCCTGAGAAGATAAAACAAGGGCAAGATAATGTTCAGTAACAAATTTGAAAAACATGACCGAGTTCTTTTTAATAGGAACAAACATGGGTGAATGTTTCAATTCTTCTCACAAAAAAAAGTTAGGAATTCTCACCTGGACACTCTTCTGGTGTGCATCCTGGTATGCCTCAGTAACTAATAGCGAGAGTTTCTGCACAAGATGCACAAGAAAAATTGGCACGTATGCTTATCATGTTTTCTTCAGGATGTAAAACCATATTTATAGTAACCTTAAATAGTTTCCCAAACTAACTTTGTATGGAACAGCAATTCTTAAAGTCAGTTATTATATGGAAATTGTATGAACCGCTACCAAAAATACTGAGCATTGTTTTACATGAAATTTGATTTCTTGGAAAAATAATCTAGATGAATAGAATCTTCCATGTTAGTCTCTTCTCAGCTAAAACATTTTACCACTGCAAAGACTCATTACGCATTTAATTTCTGACAAGTATGTAAAACACAATGGCAATATGAAATTTGGTACATCCAAACCCCTCATGGTTATACATTTCACACAGATATTTTTTTCTGCAATTACACTTGTACAAGCATATTTTTCATCAAGGTGTATTCAGATTTCAGACTGCTAAAAGAAATACCTGGTGGAACAGACAGATACAAGATGGAGTAAGTAATAAGTTTATGTACTCACTTCTGCACCTAATTCCATTGCGGCCTCAGTGATCTCTGTGCGTACTGGTTGCTGGTTCCCAGATAATGTTACCTAAAAAATAAAATCAGATTAAAACTTGAAATAAATTTAGTAAATAGATAAAGTCTGCAATGTTAGAAGTTACATGGCTTTTTCTTCTCTTCTTTTTCATTGATTTAAGGCCTTTTTAATGACATTCCTCTTTTTTCTTTTTGAAACAAGTGACGTTCCTCTTAAGAAAGGGAAACGAAAGGGTAAGGGGATCTTGGACTGAAAGTAATACTTTTAACAGCTAATAATTTCTACATCTTATACAGCATCCTAACTAAGATATTGACGCATTATAAGTAACGGCTGCATGTTTTTTTCATATAAATTTTATTTTTATTATTTTAAATGACTAGTGGGGCACCTCCAAATCCCTTGGAAGAATATAAAACAAACTAAATAATCCATGTTTTGTGCACCAGTCCAATATATTAACATAAAGCATATGTAAAGCTGTAAGAAAAATAAAAATAAAAAGCACAGATTGTTAAATCATTTTTTTAAAAAGAAGTCAAGCAAAATGACATTTAGCAACAGAGATGGAGAGACTTAACATACCTTAATTAGCTCCCCTTCACAATAACCATCAAACTCTGCTCTGCAATTCAAAACAATAACAAGATGGAATTTATACAAGCAAAGCTAAACTGTAAGTTCAGATCACAGTGCACTTAACACAGCAGACATACGCAGCCAGTTCTTTTTGCACTCGCACTGCCTCAACTTGAACAACCATTTGTGCCTTTTTCACAGTTTCATACAGATTCTGCATATTTCCAAGAATTCCTGCCTAAAATCAAACACAAAGAAAATAACATTAGTTTCAGTGTAGAGATAAAATTAACAACTCACTCGGCAAGCAAATATATATATATATATATATACACAAGTACTTAAAGCAAAGAATGCATGACAGAAGTTGTTCAAGATTAAATACAATATAATTAAGAACGTGATTATCAACTTGGAGACACATATAACTGCCAATAATACAAGGAGGCTTGACTAAGATAACAATTTGTGGAACTAGCATTTTTCTATGTAAAATAGTAAAGCTTGTGCAGCAGCAAATAGAACAGTAAAAAAGGTCACAAGACTTGAGATTGGCACAAATGGCATACATATGGCCAAAATCTATGCGTTATGCATCTTTTTCATGTATAAACAGAAATTTACAAAAGCATCAAGTCATACAAATATATATAACCAACCAACAACCCTAACCTAAAAAGAAACATCAAATTAAGACTCAGCCTCATGCCCTTATTAAACTTATACTTAAATCATTTACAAGGTCCCACACCAGCACTAGATCATCAAAAGGATTCCACAGCTCAAGCTTGGGCAGTAGAACCAGCTCTAAATTTGACCCGTTGTTTCAAGTGATTTCCCGCACCATGCACAGAAGCATATTAAGGAAAAAAAAAATTGTATTAACTAACGTTTGCAACAGTCATTCTAAGAATTTGTACTGCATAATATCAAAGATGCACACACTTTTGTCCATGAAACTACAAAGCACATGTAAGTTTTAAACATAGTGCTGACTGGAAGAAAAGCTTAAGAAGCAAACCTTTGAAGGTCCGTCGTCACTCTTTTCATTATTGTCTTTCTTCCCTCCAAAGAGACCATTTATGCGGAGAGATCTAAAATTACGTCCAGACTTTTGTTGACCAGACCATGACAAGACCTCCTTACCAGCAAAATTTGCATTTAAATTTAGGTTACCTGGAATTATCAGCATGAGACAATCTTATAAGCGGTTCCTTCAACATCGTAAACGGAAATATTGCAGACATAAAGTTCATGGAACTATGACCACAAAACAGTTATTCATATCAATACATTGGTAAAGAATCAATGGCATGACAATAGATCAATAACAAATGTCATGACCAAGAAATGTAAACAATCAAAACCAAGAACAAACCTTTCCAATATTCAGTTGTTACAGTTCCACAGTACAAAAACCAAAAACGAACCGTTATTATATGAAAACCAAACCAAGTTCAATGATTCAACTACAGTTAACGTTTACTTGAAAGAAAAAAAAAACCATTTCATGCTCATCCCAACTTCGAACCACCAAAATTTATCATCTTGACACCAAATTACAAAATCAACACAAGAATCATATGGTTTCACTCCATTCTACAAACCATTTCAGTAACAAAACCAACAAACATGAACAAACCCACCACTCAAAATAACATCTTTATCACAAACTAAACTAAAAATAATAATAATTTTTGCACAAAAGCAATATATTCAAGTGGGTAATCTACAAATAAACTATTTTCCAAATACAAACCTAAAAACCCATTAAAAAGTTCCAAAGTTTTCACTTCGTCATCAATATATTCCTCATCTCCCAACTAAATTAGTAAAAAAAAAAAATTCCGAACCTTGCTTCATTAAATACACGCACCAAAAAAAAAACAGAAACCCAAAAAGAGAGAGAGTTACTAGGAGAGAGCGGTGAAGCGAAGGCCTTTTTCCATTGAAGATTTGAAATCTGAGCGGTCACGGTACTCGTCGACGCCATAGCTAGCGCTAAAACACTAGTTTTTAGATTTTTTTTCGACTGTCGATTTTTTTAAAGATAGATTGGGCTTTTTGTTTTTGTTTTTGCTTCGATATATATATTGATAATTACCCCGTTGTCATGAATCAATTTGATGATATAATATCATTGGCCACTGGATTAGGAAGGGTTTCAAAATGACAATTTTTAATAAAAAGTGCGACATTTATTTATATTTCATCAAATTTCATCCGATGATTCATATTTTAGTAAATAAGGAAATGATATTAATTAATTTAGATATTTTCTAAAAATCAATATTTGTAAAGAAAAACATTTTGGTAAATAAAGGAATGACATTAATTTATTTTAGATGTTTTTTAGAAATCAATTTTTTTTAAAGGAATAATTATATTTAGTGTGTAAATATATATATATATATATATATATATATATATATATATATATGTTTGTGTATGCGTTTGAGTTATGTTATATGTATATACACACACTAAATATAAATATTCGTTTCAAAAAACAAAAGAAATGGTTTAAGATCAATACACGTGTCTCTTCTTTGTTTTTTTTGATTTTTTATATTTGTAACCTTAATCTGCTCAATATATATATATATATATATATATATATATATATAAGATAATACTTTGGTGCTAACCGGTCAACACTCAAGATACTGACCCCTGTGTTTTGATTGGTTGCCATTTGCTTTTATGGTCTTGATATTAAATTCATAGGGCTGGTATTGGTTTTTTCAACTAATCAAAACACATGGTCAGCACCGCGTGTGTGTGTATATATATATATATATATATATATATATATATATATATATTTGAGATATGCTATACATATATATCTACACTAAATATAATTATTCGTTTCAAAAAACAAAAGAAAAAATTTATTTCTGAGAAAAAAAAATCTAAAATTAACTAAAGTCATCCCTTTATTTACCAAAATGCCACTCATTAGATGGAATTGAATGGAATTATATGAAATTTGATGAAATGACCATTAGTGTCATACTTTTCGCCAAAATGACCTTTTTGAAATCAATTTCCAATCTAGTTGTCATTTTGATAGTGTGTCATCAAATTGATTGCCACCGGGGTAATTATCCCTTTTTTATTTTTATTTTTTCACTTTTTGAATTCGGGTCACAAGGGCCTTTTGGTAGATTCATAACAGACTAGTTGATGGGCGGCACGTCAGTTATAAATGCCATGTCAGCAGTCCACAAACTGCTATAGTGCTATTATTTATTTAACTTTATTTATTTAAAGATCAAATTACACTAAACTTCCCTGATGTTTGCTCTTTTACACCTGTTGACAACGATTTTTGGATTATGTGAAATTAATTGTGCGTCCAACAAGTTTATATGAATTATCTATTAGATCAAAAAGCAAGAAAAGAAATCAAGCATGTGGGACACCAAGTTTTCGTGGAAAACCCAAAGAGGGAAAAAACCACAGTGGCCGGAGACGACGAGGAAAAGCTTCACTATGAATATTTAAGGTTACACATTCGATCTCTTTCTTTCTCTTTTCTACGTGATATTGCACTAACTGTTATAATGGAGTTTCTAGGTCTATTTATATGTGTATAGAACCATAATTCTTGATGTACAAGTAAATGAAGTTGATGAGATTTAATAGGACTCTGACTTATCAAAGTCGTCTCTATCTTCTTTCTTGTTATGCGACTTCCACGCATTAAATGCATTAGATCTCCTGCCTGATTTGGACTCTGGTATCTTTAAGGAAATTTGATTCCTTATCATAATACAATTCAAGACACCTTGCTTGGGCGAGGCTCTTTCTCTACGTATTTGAGTAGCGGATGTTTTAAATTCAATATTGTCCACATGTTGCTCAGTCGACCATGTATTCAACCAGACCAAATCTCGTTTACTCCGATCGATTTCTTAATCCCGACCGGGTGTTTTAACCTGATCGACCTAGTTAACTCGATCGGGTCATCTTTACTCGAGCAATCTAGCCATCCCGATCGAGTTTTCTTAACCAGATCACTTGAATGAACCTGACTGTGTTTTGAGACCATATTTGATCAACTTGGGTTGGTCTACTCTGATTGATTTCTAACGACGTGGCACATCTGACTACCATATTATCAAATAACCATGGTGACATGTCAGCCCTCCAAATTTTACCAATAACAATACCCCCTTAAATATTTGAGCCGAGCATCTAGTCTTGTTCAAAAGAGACTCGCTCGGTGAGGTATATTTAATTTTGCTCTTGGTTTTGCTTTTAGCTCATTAATGCTTATTTATGCTTAACAGCTAAGCATTTATTTTTAACCATAACAATCAGTTTGCTTATCTAATATGAAGTGATGACGAGATTTGCGGCATCCCATTTGTGTTTTCCAAGCGACACCTATTATACGGTTAGTGGGCGCGTGGGAAATAATTTTCGGAATTCGTGCACCAACCCCCACTCTCACGTGTGCTTCTCTATGCGTGGAATGACGTCATCTCCTTATATAAATTTTGAAAACCTTTTGTTTTCTCTCTTATCGCAAACTTATTCATTACTCTCTACTTTCAAAACCCCAACCCTAGATTTTCCCTATTGCTTAGATTTCTTCTTCGAAGCTTTTCACTACTGTTCAGATCAAGATTCATCAAAGCTTCCATTCGTTGCATCTTAACATCTTGGAACACTCAGGTATGGACCCTATCACTCGCCATCATTTTGTCAAATTATTGATGCGTGCTATCGAAGTTAGCGATAAAGAGAACACTAATAGGATTGAATCTTTGTTAAGAGGTCGTCTGTTAGGTTTTTGAGTCTTGTGTTGTCATATTTCTATATCAAAACGAAATTTCCTTTGTATTGATTAGTTGTCTATGATTCACGGTTTATCAAGCTTCAAGAAAGTTGGACAGCATTTCAAGCAAAGTGATGGCTACAAGAGAAATAAGCTTTATTGCATATCGAAAGTATATCTAGACCTCTTTCCTCTTGCAAGACCTAGGTGCACACACATACATTGCATTCATTTGTGTCCCTATATAGTTGTGCTCAAATGGTATAACACATACATACACTTATTGAAGTATGCACATGCATTAGATTTAATTTGACAATTTTTGTAAAATTGCATGCTCTAGGATTATTTCTAAGAAACGGCATATTTGTGTGTTCTTGTGCTTATTTGTTTGTGTGTTTGTGTTATCGAGCTTGAATTTGTTCCTATATTATTCCTTATTAAGTTTCGTTTGTTTCGGTTGTTTCGGGTACTCATTCATTAAGTTTCAAGTTCAGAATTGGAAGTTACGAAACTTTCCGTGTCTTTATCATATATGGTTTTCATCCTTGTGTATCGAGTCAAATTTCATATCTTTTGTGAAAGTTTTGTTGACATCCATATCCGTTTTGTGAAAACGGATTCGAAATCAGAGTTCAAAGGCCAGAGAACAGTCGAAGAACACAAAAGTGGGCGAGGGAGATGTTGTAGCAAAAAGATGGCCAAGCACCTCTCCCCTTGGAGGCGCGTGGCCTCTACAGGAAGAGATGCCTTCTGCCCCCATGGAGGCCACGTGCCTCCGCGGGCTATAGAGATGGCACTTCTTGATTGGCCAGTTATTTGGTCTTTGAATTCCCTCATTTATATATCCATTTTCCCTCTCATTTCATTTCAAGAAGAAAAATTGAAAAACTAAAGTGCAGAAATTCGGAGTCCGGTTTGAGTGATTAAAGTTGGAGAATCTTGGTCAAGATTTCTGGTGGCTCCACACCGAAATCTGAGACTGCACGTTTTTCTTAAGGTATTGATTCATCTTTTGAGTTTTTGATCTTCAAGTCTTCAATTACCTTGGGTTTTCTTCTTCTATATGTGTATGTTTGATGTGTAAACATTGATTAGAGTTTAAGAATCTAATGAAGCTAGTTTGTACTTAATTAGAAACATATATATTGAGTTAGGTTTTCTTAAAACATATGTTTTCACATGCTTGTGTTTTGTATTGTGCTAGCTATCAATCTAGGACTATTTGTGCTTCAATTGATTGGTTTTTGATGATAAATAGTCTCTACATGTGCTAGGTCTTTCTAGTTGAATATATATAGAATTAGCACATTTGATTTTGTATTTAGAGCTAATTAGGATTTAGTTGATTATTTTGTGAATACATGCTCTAGAAATTTGCTAGAACTTTGATTGATCATATCTTATGAATCTAGCATGTTTTTGTTTGTTACTAAAACTTTGAATATATGCTTAATGTATATACTTTGATTCAAGTTTTAGTTACATGAATATATCTAGGAATTAAATGTGTTTTTGGTGTTTCATATGTTCTAGAATATTATTCATGTATAGTAACTAGAGACTTTGATTTGTGTACTTTGATGACTATGTCTAGTTTCTCATGAAGTGTAATTGATCCATGCATTTCATATGTACATGCATCATTTGTATGATGACATGATTTTACGATTGTAAACTAGAAAAATCATACATCATGTGCTTATTGTTTATTTCTAGTTTTGGTAGGATATTGTTAATAGCCAAAATTGGCTAAGGACCAAAGGAAAATTTTCCACCTCCCAGACCTGGTTCCATACCCGAGAGTTTCCACCAGGAGATCTCTCTATCCAGAGCCGAACTACGATACCACCCCAGGAACAAGGATGGGCTCCGGAAACATCCAGGATAGAGCCCGGAACGATCAGATCTAGCCTGTATCACCAAAACTAGAAGCTCCCCGAAGTCGAGGTCACCTCGCAAATGCTCCAGAGACTCGCCTGTACCTCGATTGACACAGAAAAATGTCCCTAGAAGGCCGCACCTAGCTTCGAAAGGTCAGGGGAAGCCATATCTAGCTTCGAAAGGTCAGGGGAAGCCACACCTAGCTTCGAAAAGGTCAAGGGAAGCCAGATCTGGCTCCAAGCCGGATGAAACTTCTCAGATATCAAGGTCAGAACACCAATCAACCTCACTGGTTGATGCACCACACCATGCCATATTCAACGACCTCTATAAAGGATCATGCTGAATGGATACGAGGGATACACTGGATCATATTTGGAAACGTTACCTATATGCAGAACAAGTAATAGAATCCAAAGAGGAAACAAACTGATCTCCACCACGATACTCTCAATTCATTTGTTAACTCAAAGTCAATGACATTAAAGCGAGAAATCCCACCCGATAAGGAGGGGAGAGACTGAGAAAATCAAGGGGAGAATCAGTTTGTTTGACCTACAAAACTATGTATAAATAGAAAGAAAGAAAATGAAAAAAAAAGGGGACTAGTATTCGACAGGCATACGACAAACAATCAACCACTCCCTAGAGAGAGTAAAGAGCAAAGATAAAAGAATCTCTGTATCTGTATACCATGCACGTTCAATAAAAATATTCTTGTTTTCTTTTGGATGAATGGTATCATCATTCCTTTTCATTTTATAAATCATTGCTACACATACAATAAATCTTGGCCACCACCTACGTGGTAGTGGTCTCGAGGGCGTTAACTGAGATTTCTCATCCCGAACAAAATTTCCGTTAACACTTTCTGGCACCGTCTGTGGGAAAGACCCTACACCCAATTAACCAATTATTTGCATTTACATTTTCATTGTTTTACAGGAACTATGAGGCTCCGCTCCTCCCAAGGCCAACATAGAGTCCCGGAGCAACCTCCGGCGAGGCTAACACGAAAAGCCCTAAGCAAGGGGAGAAAGTCTGGATATAGTAGTCAAGCTCCGATCCAGACAACCAATACGCGGGCTACTGGCCACCCTATAGTGAGCCAGGCAGCGCTCGACCAACAAGCGGCGGCCTTCGTAGAATCCATCCGCGTCCGCCTCCTCGCTGAAGGCATCACGATCCAGCCAACCAATCTGAATGATCAGGGAGAGCCGAGCAGGCTCAGAGCTAGGCCACCTGCTTTCGATCGCCTAGAACCTCCTCTTCCAGAACCGGCTCGAGATAGATCAGGGCCCTAACGTTCGATCCGGGATAGGCTAGGACCCATGCCCCCAGTTCCGAAAAGACTTTCACAATATCAACCCAGGCTAGTTAAGTCTGCCGCAGATGCTTTTACCCGGAAGCCACGAGGGCTATCTCATCCAACTACATCTAGGACAACTACACGGGCCCTAGAGGAGGAAAGTAGACAAACTCCCCGAGTGGATCATGTCCAGGAGGAGGACCAGATAGAAATTGCCAGTTCATCAGAAAGATTCGACAGTGAGGAATCTGAGGTTAACTCGAAGAGACTTGGGAACAAGCGACTGAGGGATCAGCTGGCAAAGGCTACAAAAAGAGGTCCAGCAGATGAGGAAGGGAAAGAATAAGGAGGACAAAAAGAATCCCCTGAGCGAGATGAACGCTCCCTTCACTAGGAGGATCCGGGAAGCAGAGCTCCCCCCAAAATTCAAAATGCCAGCAGATAAGTTCTCTGGAACGGAAGATCCTCTAAGCCACCTAGAGAGCTTCGTTCAACAGATGGAGGTTCAGAACACTACCAGAGCATCTATGTGCAGAATGTTTCCAACGACCTTGACCGACTACGCGAAAACCTGGTTCAGGAAACTGCCCGTTGGTAGCGTGGACTCTTTCATGAAATTATCAACAGATTTTTGCTCACAATTCCAAGGAGTCAAACCTCGCCCGAAAGATCCCATACACCTCCAATATGTGATCCAGGAACGAAGTGAAACTCTTCAATCGTACGTGGAACGATTTCACAAGGAGGTCATACAAATGGGAGTTTTCACTGAAAAAGAAACCCTCGCCAACTTCAGGCGAAACCTATGGGCAGGAAAGCTTTTCCGTTCCTTCGCCAAGAGACCTCCCGAAACTTACCAGGAGGCCTACGACCGGGCTCTTGAGCAAGTCGAGATCGACGAACAACTCAAGGTTAAGATGAAACACGACGACATGAGAACGGCAAAGCGTCTGAAGAAAGAAGCCCCCAAATTTGAGCCAGTGCAGAAAACTCAGAATAAACCTCCCAACAGGTCGACCTATCGCCTTCCTGCTCCTCTGCATAGGCCCGAAAGATATCCAGCAAAATGAACCCCTCCCCGGGCTTCACCGCCTCCCAGGACCGTGGCTCCAGTAATGCAAGGGGAAAAAGGGTATGACTACTACACCCCTTTGAATGCTTCCGAGGAAATAGTCTACCTTGCCATACGAGATAAAGGGTTGATCCAAAAGCCTGCTCCCATGAAGGCCCCAACTGACAGGAGAAACCGGTACAAGTACTGCGACTTCCACGAAGACGTGGGCCACAACACCTCAGAGTGCTATAATTTGCGCAACCAGATTGAGGCCCTGATAAGGGGAGGATGCCTGATTGAGTTCTTACAACAGGTCTGAGATAATATCAGGACTGGAAGGGAGGTACAAGCTGAAATCCGTGAGGACGCAGAAAAGAGGAAAGGGGAGCAGGCTGACTTAATGCAACAAATCTAGGTGATACACACTATCAGCGGAGGTCCTACACTGGCTGGCGTTTCTAATAACTCCCGGAAAAACCACGCAAGAAAGGTTCACCGCATCGGAGAAAGACAGGGGATCTTCGAAGTCAGCCAGAGCCCGACAGAGCCCTCATAATCAACATACATCGTATTCACTGAAGCAGATGTCTTCAACACTGTACAACCTCATGATGATCCTATGGTAATCACGATACAAATCGCCAACTGTCTGGTCCATCGCGTGCTCGTGGATATAGGTAGCAGTGTAGATATCCTCTTCAAGGATACCCTGGAAAAATTGAACCTGAAGCAACGTTGTTACAACAGCTGTACCACTTCGCTTTACGGTTTCACTAGGGACTCGATCATACCAGTGGGGTCAACGATCCTCCCAGTAATCATCGGGATCACCCCGCTCCAACAGAATGTTATGACCGACTTTGTTGTGGTGGACACCCCATCGGCCTACAACGCCATCCTAGGGAGACCTTTCATGTCCTCCTTGAAGGGAGTCTTGTCCATATACCACAACGTCTTGAAATTCCCGGTTGGAACCAAAGTATGAGAGGTACGCGGAGACCAGCAGGCAGCCAGGAAATGCTACGCAGTATCTGCCAATCCTACAGCCCTAGCGAAACAGTGTGTACATGTGACATTAGTCCAGGAAGACATGGATACGTCCCGGATTATCCAAGAGGAAAAAGAGCTCGCGGAACATCCTGTGCATCCGGAGAGCGAACCTATTATGCACTACGAGGAAGAACGGAGTAAGGAATGGGCCAGAGGGCAGCCTGTAGATAAACTAGAAGAGATACCTATCAGGAATGATGTTCCCTCCAAGGTCGTCAAGGTCGGAGCCACCATTGATCTAGAAGTAAAAAGAGGACTGATTGACCTTCTCAGGGAATTCAGCGACATCTTTCACCTGGAACCATGATGAAATGCCTGGAATCCCGGCATCGCCACCCACCGACTAGCAGTAGATCCAACAGTCAAGCCCGTCAAGCAGAAGATGCGTCACTTTAACGCTGATAGGAACGCGGCGGTGCAGGAAGAGGTTGATAAATTGATCAAAACAGGGTTCATCAGAGAAGTACGTTACCCCGAATGGATCGCCAACGTGGTCATGGTCACGAAGGCGAATGGGAAATGGCGTATGTGTGTCGACTACACCGACCTCAACCGGGCTTGTCCGAAAGACAGTTTTCATTTGCCAAAGATCGACCAGCTGGTTGACTCCACATCCGGAAATAAACTTTTGAGTTTTATGGACGCATTATCAGAATACAATCAAATTAAAATGCACCCGGCTGACCAAGATAAAACCAGTTTCATTACTGGGCAGGGCTTATACTGCTATAAGGTGGTACCGTTTGGTTTGAAGAATGCGGGGGCCACATACCAGCGGCTGGATAATAAACTGTTCAAGCCCCAGATAGGAAGGACGATGGAGTCATGCTTTGACCAAATCAGAAAGGAATTACATTCTCCTGGAAAAGCTCGCTTATGCTCTGGTGATCTCAGCGAGGAAACTCCGTCCCTATTTTCAAGCTCACACAATAACAGTGGTGACAGACCAACCCCTCCGCCAATTCTTACAAAGACCAGACGTGTCAGGAAGGCTAGTCTTATGGGCACTAGAGCTCACTCAGTTCGACCTAAAGTATAAGCCCCGGACTACGATTAAGGCACAGGCTTTGGCCGACTTCGTGGCATAATTCTCAGCGATCCCAGATCCAGATGATCCCTCAGTATCAAATGAGGTCCCTGAGAAGATATCCGAGGTAGAATAATTAGCCAGAAGGCTGCAAGCCATAGATCCTCTTTTCAGATGGAGCATCTGGGCAAGCCGGGGGAGGAGCTGGCATAGTTTTAATAGATTCGGAGGGGACCGAATTCTGTCACTGTTTCAGATTCGAGTTTAAAGCTACCAATAACGAAGCGGAATATGAAGCCCTCATAGCCGGGATGAAGGTAGCCATTGAACTAAAGGCCGACTACCTGCAGATCAAGAGCGATTCCTTGCTTGTTGTAAACCAGGTGACCTGGGGTCTACCAGGCAAAGGGAGATAATATGGCTGTCTACCTAAATCTAGCTCGGCTGCTAAAAAGAAAATTTAAGGGACTCAAGATCGATCTAGTGCCTCGACACCAAAACCATCGCGCAGATGTTCTGGCTAAAATAGCGGCGAACGGAGGCCAGTCCCTACCAAGGGGAATTCCCCTCCAAGTAATCACCCAGCCAAGCATAGCCACAAATGGAGAAATTTGTTCCCTGGATCGCCTGCCTTGCTGGATGGACCCAATTGTCGCCTACCTCCTTGAAGGAGAGCTTCCCGAAGGGCCCGACCAAGCCCGAAGAATTAAGAGACTCTCAGTTCGATACTGTATGATGGACGGATACCTCTACAGGAGGACAGATCCCTCCCCTTACTTAGGTGCTTGCATCCCGATGATGCAAAGTGGGCATTGAGAGAGGTCCTACTCTAGGGACTGTGGGAACCACATAGGTGGGGAAGCTCTAGCCTATCAGGTGCTTCGTATGGGGTACTATTGGCCGACCATCCATCAAGATGCAAAGAGTTTTGTGCAATCTTACGAACCTTGTCAAAGAACTTCAAACTTCAACCACCAGCCACCCGAGCGACTGTCGTCCCTCAGTTCACCTTACCCCTTTGCCATGTGGTTAATCGACCTAATTGGGCCACTTCCTACAGCTTCAGGACAGATGAAACATGCTATCGTAGCTATCGACTACTTCACAAGATGGTTCGAGGCAGGACCTCTTTCTCGAATATCAGAAAAGAATACAACCAGGTTCATCAAGACTAACGTGGTATGTAGATTCGGGACCCTTCTCATCATTATAGCCAACCTAGGAAAGCAATTCGACAACGCCCGATTCAAAGACTTCTGCAAGGGATTAGGGATCGACCTCAGGCTCGCTTCAGTGGCTCATCCCCAGACTAACGGGCTGGTAGAATCCACCAACAAGACTATCAAGAAACTTCTGAAAAGGAAGCTTCAGCAGAAGAAAGGTAAATAGGCCGAAGAGCTACCAGAAATCCTCTGGGCATACTGGACTACAAAAAGAACAACTACCGGGGAGACACCTTACTCCCTGGCTTACAGGGTTGAAGCAGTCCTCCCCATCGAGCATAAATTAACCTCGTTCAGGGTACAGCACTTTGAGCCCGAAAGTAACAAAGTCAAGCTCCGGGCTAATCTAGACCTCTTAGAAGAAAAACAAGACCGGGTAGCAGAGAAAGTAGCGATCTACCAGAGCAAGATCGCTAGATACTTCAACCAAAAGGTTAGAGCCCGAGAATTCAAAGAAGGGGATCTGGTACTTAGGAAAGTGACCCTGAACACTCGGAAAATGTCGGATGGAGTCTTAAGTCCAAATTGGGAAGGGCCATATTTGATAAAGCTAGTTGTTCACAATGGAGCTTATAAACTCGAAGACATGGACTGGACGATCCATCGACCACACTTAGAATGCAGATCATTTGAGGAAATTCTACCCTTGAAGGAAGTTCTCCAGTAGACTACCCCCACTTAGTTTTAATTACTGACCCTAATAAAGATGTACTACATCTCAATCATCAATAAAGTCATTTTCCTTTTCTCCTCCATCTTTGTCTCCAACTATGTTCAACATTAGTGACTACACCCTTGTATGAGAAACTCAACATAAACGTTTCGAGACCAGAAAATAGCTGAATAGCCCTCCTGATGCCTTGGTCAGGCTACCACCCCCAAGAAGGATCTGAGTGTAAGAGCATAGTTATCCTCAAGATCTCGAGACCAGGAAATAGCTCGATAGCCCTCATGATGCCTTGGTCGGGCTATAACCCCCAAGAAGGATCTGAGTTTAAGAGCATAGTTGCCCTCCATATCTCGAGACCAGAAAATAGCTGAATAGCCCTCCTGATGCCTTGGTCGGGCTACCACCCCCAAGAAGGATCTGAGTGTAAGAGCATAGTTGCCCTCCAGATCTCGAGACCAGGAAATAGCTCAATAGCCCTCCTGATGCCTTAGTCGGGCTACCACCCCCAAGAAGGATCTGAGTGTAAGAGCATAGTTACCCTCCAGATCTCGAGACCAGGAAATATCTCGATAGCCCTCTTGATGCCTTGGTCGGGCTACCACCCCCAAGAAGGATCTGAGTGTAAGAGCATAGTTGCCATCCAGATCTCGAGACCAGGAAATAGCTCGATAGCCCTCCTGATGCCTTGGTCGGGCTACCACCCCCAAGAAGGATCTGAGTGTAAGAGCATAGTTGCCCTCCAGATCTCGAGATTAGGAAATAGCTCGATAGCCCTCCTGATGCCTTGGTCGGGCTACCACCCCCAAAAGGATCTGAGTGTAAGAGCATAGTTGTCCTCCAGATCTCAAAGACTAGGAAATAGCTAAGTAGCCCTCCTGATGTCTTGGTTGGGCTATCACCCCATATAAATATATATATATATATATATATATATAAAAATATATATATAATGTTTGCTTTTGTGTGCAGAATCAAAATCATCATAATTCCCTACACGAATCTTAATTGTTGCTACAGATGCTACTCTGGATCCCAATCAAGACCAGAAATAAAATAAAAGTCCTCAAAAACGATTCGATTTCTCATTAAGGACAAGGGGAGCCTATCCCCCGATAAGGCTACATCCACCAAATGGGGAGCCCAACCCCCGAACTCGGGCTACAAAAAAAGAAAGAAAGAAAGCTAGTAAGGGAAAAACGGGGTGCCCACCCCCTTCTCCGGGCAATCAAAGACAAGTCATGATGAACTGCTTCAAGCTTTGGGACTCTCTTGGCTCCCCTCCGCTGGCCCTCCTCCTTCTTGCAGATCCTCGCCATCAACTGTTAGGATTATGCTCAATAGCAAGAGTATAATATTGTAATTGACAATCTTTTCATATAAATAAAGTGAATTCTGATTCTGCAAAATCTTATATCATTTAGAATTATAATTGTCAAGGTAAATAATCATAAGGTCAAAAGACTGAGATATGAAGAATTGTTTGTACATCCGGATATGTATGAGGTAGACACTATTCTTTAGTTAGTCTTGAATAACGTTCACAACTTAAGTCAAAGGTTGGGCACCTCTATCTTGATAAAGTTGTAGAATTCTTTTACTAGCATTTGAGTGGGATCAAATGAGTTATGATGAGTCTAAAATCATTGAAAGGTTTTCAAGTAAAAGAATCTAGTGCACTGGGTGCATTGAACAGGATCACAATGAAATACTTTATCTAGAACCGTCACTAGATATAAGTCTTTTCATTATTAGGACAATCGGAGAGTCGATCTTAATCCTGAGATAAATGATGGACTTATGGTTGCAAGTATTATTATTTGAGCTATCAATGAGTACGATTATATAGCATAGTCTATCCTCGATAGTTTGGTGGTATTCATTTGTTAATCGATAGAGGACTTCATTTATAGATATGGACATCGTGGCTCCATTTATTAAATGAGAGTATAATATCATCATATGGATGTTTTGAGGTATTGGATATTAAATCTCAACGTTGTGTTTTCAATAATGATTATTGAAGACATGGCTTCTGGACAAGTCAAAATATTCAAGTTCAAAATGTAGTCATATGAGGAAATATGGTAACTTGGAGAGCTATAAGCAGTCTATGAGCTCTTGGCGATTACTAATATTATTCACGAGGATACACCATCTCCTATAAGATTGTCTAGGGTATGAATGAGAAACATCTCTTTATTCTATCTTTATTTAAGAGTTCAATTTTAGCCCTTTAGTGGAATGAGTTAAAATTAATAGATCGGACCTAAGTGAATCATTTGTTGATTGTGATTAGGTTATGTCTATTGAAGCTTAAATTTAGATAGCCCGCCAAGATCCACAATCCACACATACTTGCATGGATCACTTGATATATTCTACCGGACCAATTTATGGGTCCATCTAGAATTGCATTTAATATATTAAGAATATAATATGTCTATTATTTATTTAATAGGCTGCACTATTATATTAATATATTAAAAGGAGACATGTAGGCTTGTTTCTTTTAGTAAGAATAAGTCTGGTTCACATGTGGGCTTTTATTTAAAGTCTAATGGATTAAATAAAATAAGAAAAATAATATTGGGCCCATATATATATGGTGTGGGCGGCAATGCTAAATAAAATAGCCCAAGATATTATTTTATTTTATTGTTTTGATTAAATGAGAATTAATTAATTATTTAATTAATTAATAGTTTAAATCAAAATCTTTTCCTGATCAGTAAATTAAATACTATGTGTTGGATTAGGGTTGGAATTCTTTTCAGTGATAGGAGTCCAAATGTGGTAAGGATTAAGTCCACATACACTCCTTATTATACAAAGAATTCGGCCACCACTAGTCCTACAAGGGTTAGGATTCTTGAATTGATAGGAATTAGGGAAAAGGATAATTCTTTTTCAAGTAAGGAAATTAACCAACCCTAGATTTCCTATTCAATGAATTCAGCCAACCCTACTTGGTGAAGGAGAAAATTCGGCCAACCTATAAATATAAGGTTATGAATTTTCGGCCAAGAAGAAGCAAAATAGAGAGAGTTTTTTGTTTGTTTTGAATATAAAAAATTCTATTCTATACACATAGATTTTCGGCCAAGAGAGAAAAAGAAAATAAGTTCTCATTCGATAGTGCACTTACAAGCCTTTAACATCAAAAGGTTTTGTACACACTTTCGATTTAGGGTTACGCGAGTTTCAATCATATTGATTGTGAATTCAAAAGTGACCGGAACTATTTTTTTAGGATCTTGGTGTTTTACTATTGAAGATCAAGATCAGAAATTCCATACATCCATTCTAAGGTAAGCAATTCAAAGAAAAAGGGAGACCACGCTCCTAGGTGATTCACGTACGTGCTAGGATTGAAGATCTTGCAGATTACCATCGACGTAAGTCAATCGGATCACGCGACAAGAGGTATTTAACTCTAACCGTATATTTGAGTTTAATTAGTTAAAGGGTTAAGGTTCAAATCTTTAGAAAAATTTTAAACTATACGAAAATTATTTCTTCGCCTTCCGCTGCGGTTTTAAGCAATTTTTCCCTACAATTGGTATCAGAGCCTTGGTTGTACCCTTTAATTAATTAATGTGTATAAACGTGAATCTATTTCTTTTTATTGTGATTATGCATGTTTTAGAAAGAGATGGCACTCTAGGTATTCGCATATATAATTACATGTCGAATGTATGGATTTATATATGTTGTTATAAAGTGAATTGTTATTGCTCGATTTTGGTCCTAGATTTTCCATGTAATTTTTGTTTCGGAATTGTAACAAGAAGGGTGGCCTATTATCGTCACAAGTTCCTTCTTGATAGTTGCTTAATTTTTTTTTTGTTATATAAAATAGTGCAGTTTTTTTTAATGTATTAAAAATACTCCAGTTTTTTTAGTGCAGTTTTTTATTTGTAAATAAAAAAAAAGTATTTCTGTTTTATTTTATTGTATAAAATAAGTTGTAATATATTCAAGATTCGAAGACTCGAAGATTTGAAGAAATTGGAGCATCCGGAACCAAGCTTGGCACCTGCGCGCACCGAGACAACAAACGCGCACAGACAACCAAGCGTGCAGTTGCGCTTGTTGCGGTGCAGCAGCCATGCATGGGCTGGCCATGCGGCAGCTCATGCCCTTGCATGGGTTAGGCGTGCGCATGGGCTGCTTGGTGATCTTCGGGCGCGAGAGTTACGTGCGCGAGATGGTCGCTTGAAGTCTTGTTCGCCAAGAAAGGAGTTTTTTGTATTCCGTACAATTGTAATTTACATGCTTTTCTAGGATGGACCAAAATTGTGGTTATTTATTTTTATGTATAAATATTACAATATTTGTTATTGTATGATAACATGTCATATAGAATAGGAGTGCCACTCATTTATCTCTTTTGGTATGAACATGCATTGAATGATTTAGGTATCTAATTGGCATCTAGATAACTTGGTAAAATCATTCTTTGGAATTTAATCACACGCCTTAAATAATTGAGTGGGAGAAGGTGTGTTAGAACACCTATGGCCTCCAAGGTTAGTTGAGCTTTATTATTTATTGGTAATCCCCCCGAGGGGCATCCATAAATGGGATTTAGCAAAATACTTCCTTACAAGGATAGACTAGACAATTGACTCAAACAAGATCTACTCCCAGAGGAGGGATTTTCGTGAGAGAAAATTGAGGGTCGATATCTTGGTAACACACTCAATGTAATTTTATTAATATCCTCCCGAGAGTTCTTGTTAATAAAATTTCAAGGCTAAAATTGAAAATGCTGGTTGTTATGTTAACAATTAGGTGGGACCTAGTCCAACTAGTAAATGGTGCGAACTCCCGAAGGTGGCGTAACATTTATGGGTGTTGGATCACCGTTGAATTTTTCACGATTGAGTTATTTAATTAATTCAAGATAAATATTCGAAAGTGCTTTATCATGATTATTTACTTATATATGCTTTTTGTTTTATTCAGAAATCATGACCCCATCACTTATGAACATCCTGAAAGATAACACTTTAACTGGAGATAATTATGTCACATGGAAAAGGAAAATTGGGTTGTTGCTGCAAAGTGAAAAACATAAGTTTGTTCTAACTACTCCTAAACCACCTGCTTCTAATAATGAATCAAGTATTTTGCAAAGAGATGAGTATGAGCAGTGGAAGACCTCAGATGATATGGCCAAATGTTACATTATGGCTACTATCTCCGACGTGTTGCAACAGCAGCATGAAGGAATGGGGTCTGCTGCTGATATTATGATGTCTCTGGAAGAGATGTTTGCTATGAGGTCTAGGACGACTAAGAGAGAGGCAGTGACTGCTTTTATGAATCTTAGGATGAAACCTGGACAGGCTGTGAAAGATCACATGATGAAAGTCATAGCACATCTAAATATTGCAGAATTAAATGGGGCTGAGATAGATGGTGAGACCAAAATTGACATGGTTGTCAACTCATTATCAGATTCCTTTGATCAATTCAAGTTGGACTACACCTTGAACAAAAAGGAATACACCTTGCAGGGCCTGATGCATGATGTTCAAAGCGTTGAAAAGATCCTTGTAGTAGCAAAGGTCAAGAGATTCATATGGTTGGTAAAGTTGCTACTGTTAGACCCGTCAGAAGGTCAAGAAACAACAGAAGAAAAAGCAACTTGGGCCTACCAAGAAGGAGACCAAGAAAGTAACCAAGATCAAACGGAAATGCTACAAGAGGTATTTAACTCTAACCGTATAATTGAGTTTAATTAATTAAAGGGTTAAGGTTCAAATCTTTAGAAAAATTTTAAACTATACGAACATTATTTTTTCGCCTTCCGCTGCGGTTTTAAGCAATTTTTCCCTACATCAACCCCCTCTACATATAGCTGTCCATCTTGGTGATCCTCGCCGACCGCTCCTTCATTTAGAGACTCCATCGGATGATCAGCTGGATCTTCCTCCAAAACCTCATTAATTACATCCATAACCTCAGGTGGAATAGCCGCATCAAGAAGGGCAGCCATGGACCCCGTCTGGCTCCTGTCGACCTCCATCTCTGTTAAAGGGAGATTCTCAGATGGGCTCCTAACCTCTTCACTTGATCCTGACTGGTCCTCCTCAGATTGAAAGGACATCACTTTACTGGAAGACTCCCCAGGACCTGAGGTGGTAAAGGTAGGAAGAGGGAATGAAGGATCTGTCTAAGCGGGCTGCTTCCCAGCTCCTACTTGGCTCGAAGGGACCACCTTGTCGCCTTCAGGGTGAGATAACTCGGCAGCCTTAAGCATTATTTCCAGTCTATCCTAGCCAACAATAGATGACAAATCAAAAGGAGGAGGAAGAGCTTCCACGGCCTGAAAGGAAGCATAGAAATACCCGACGCTGAAGGAGGTCTCTGCATCAGCTTGCAGCTTGGTCACCTGAGTAATCAGAGACTGGTTCTCGAGGTCCAACTTCTTAGCCTCAGATCTCCAGGAATCCCACTGCCTAGCCCGCCGGAGAGATTGAAGATGCTCCTGATCATAAGATTGCTTCATCCTCTCATGATCGCAGCGAAGCTCAGCCATCTCGACCTCGACTTTTCCCTGGCTGGAAGTCACCTCTTCCACTAAAGACCGAGCATGCTTGGGCAGTTCCTCGGCTTTCTCAGCTTCCGCTTCGGCTTTTGCAGCCCGGTCGCGGAGGAGGGCTACCTCCTGGCCCATCACAACATTAAACTTGAAGGCCTACAAAATACAGAACCCGAGTTAGAAACTGAACGAATTAACAAGAGTAGCACAAAGGAAATACAATTACCTCAGCTAAAATAGCAGACCCCTTGGTTATAAGGACGTCTACAGGCATGGAAGCCATCTTGGAGATCCCGCCACCCGGACAGGACGCTATGAATTGCTCCAGGACCTCATCCCGCCCTGTCGAGCTCGACTGAGGCCGGGAGCGGCTGGAAGGAACCTTCGCGACACCTTTCCCAGAAGTGACACCTTTCCTAGAAACCTCCGAAGCTTTGGTTGTTGGAAGCGCAGCGGAATCAGGTGTTTGAGTCGAAAGGGTAGCAAATTTAGCGGCCACGGCCGAAGGGACAGAAGCAGCTGGGCCAACCACCTCGGGAGCTTTACCCAAAGCCCGGAAAGCCCGCGAGGCAAGAGTGGCCATCTTAGACCCAGTCGGAGAGATAGACGAAGCCAGAGCAGGTTCGACCCTAGAGGAGGGAAGAGAAACTTCACCTTGAGGAGAGCGTGAGACGTGACGGGTGGTCAGTTTCATGACAAAAACTGTGAATAAGCAGATTAAAAAAGAAAGTGTTAGAACCAAGCTGAGTAATAAGGCGAAGCAACTCAATGACACTTACGAGGAATAGCGTCTGAAATCCGTAAATATTTGTTCACCCTATGAGGATCAAAAGCTTCAGAAGTAGGGAACTTCAGATTCAAATAATTCCTGGCTAGAATAGCATTTAAAACGGCTTCGGACTCAGAAGGCAAGGAGTCCCGGTCCCATGAGGGCTTGTCACTAAAAGCCTTGGGAACCTCGAATTTGCCCTCCGATGAAAATCGAGCTCCCCCAGTCATCCCCCGCCAGGATCCATTCTTCTTTTCACGCGGGGTTCTTCTTCGAGGCACCAGGAACGATGAAGTTGAGTTTGTTCTTGGGATAACCCAAAAATCGTAAGGAGGGAGCTTCTCCACAAGGGGACCAGGAGCCGAGACCTGTCGCTCCCCTGCGGCGCCACCGTCCGCTTCCTTGTCGGAATCTTCGTCGACGATATCCAAAGGGTGGTCAGGATGGTTGGAGAACCGAGTTCCGATAGATACATTCCTACTTGACCTCCGACGTTGCGAGGTGGGCGGGGAATCGTCGCCGTCAGAACTCCTCCTAGCCCGTTTCCCCAGAGTAAAACTGACGACCTCCTCGCCATCGATTATGGAATCAGCTGAGTCGCGACTATTTTTCGACATTGTAGAAGCCAAAAAGGACGAAGAATGAAGAAAGAAGCAAGCTTGGAGGAAAAGCTATGGAAATATTTCTCAGCAAAAAATTTTTTAGCTCGAAGAGATGTGAGGAAGATGAGGAGGAAAATAAACATATATATAGGCAAGAGGGCAACAACACGAGCTACCGAGATACTCATTTGGTAACGGTAAAAAATCAACTACAGTAACGTAACCGGATTAAACTCAAAATCAGGCTAATCATCTCACGCCACATCACTTACGCACTTAAGAGGAAGATCTCCCAAAGATTCTGGTAACGGTAAAAAATCTCGGGGGCTGCGGTAACGCAATCAGATTAATTCAAAGATAAATTAGTCGGTTTGCATCACGTCACTCAAATGAAGAAATTTCCCCAATATTTCGGTAACGGTAAAAAGAGGAAGATTTCCCAAATAAAGTAAAAATCTGACCTCAACCCCGAGCTCGACGTCTGGTGTTCAAGTCAGAGGGGACTTCTGTTAATAGTCAAAATTGGCTAAGGACCAAAGGAAAATTTTCCACCTCCCAGACCTGGTTCCATACCCGAGAGTTTCCACCAGGAGATCTCTCTATCTAGTGCCGAACTACGATACCACCCCTGGAACAAGGACGGGCTCCGAAAACATCCGGGATAGAGCCCGGAACGATCAGATCTAGCCCGCATCACCAAAACTAGAAGCTCCCCGAAGTCGAGGTCACCTCGCAAATGCTCTAGAGACTCGCTTGTACCTCGATTGTCACAGAAAAATGTCCCTAGAAGGCCGCACCTAGCTTTGAAAGGTCAGAGGAAGCCATATCTAGCTTCGAAAGGTCAGGGGAAGCCACACCTAGCTTCGAAAAGGTCAAGGGAAGCCAGATCTGGCTCCAAACCGGATGAAACTTCTCAGATATCAAGGTCAGAACACCAATCAACCTCACTGGTTGATGCACCACACCATGCCATATTCAACGACCTCTATAAAGGATCATGCTGAATGGATACGAGGGATACACTGGATCATATTTGGAAACGTTACCTATATGCAGAACAAGTAATAGAATCCAAAGAGGAAACAAACTGATCTCCACCATGATACTCTCAATTCGTTTGTTAACTCAAAATCAATGACATTAAAGCGAGAAATCCGGCCCGATAAGGAAGGGAGAGACTGAGAAAATCAAGGGGAGAATCAGTTTGTTTGACCTACAAAACTATGTATAAATAGAAAGAAAGAAAATGAAAAAAAAGGGGGACTACTATTTGACAGGCATACGACAAACAATCAACCACTCCCTAGAGAGAGTAGAGAGCAAAGATAAAAGAATCTCTGTATTTGTATACCATGCACGTTCAATAAAAATATTCTTGCTTTCTTTTGGATGAATGGTATCATCATTCCTTGTCATTTTATAAATCATTGCTACACATACAATAAATCTTGGCCACCACCTACGTGGTAGTGGTCTAGAGGGCGTTAACTGAGATTTCTCATCCCGAGCAAAATTTCCGTTAACAGATATATTGATCACATATTCTATGTTGCATGTGTTTGCATCATTTGCATTACACTTAGATCGTTTGCCTTACAAAAGGTAAGAAGTCTTATTTGAAGTGTGAAGCTTCATATTGAGCAAGGAAGTCTTGGCTAGGGTCGTAGAGATCTAGATAGTCAAACAAGGAAGTCTTGGTTAGGATCATAGAGATCTAGATAGTCAAGCAAGGAAATCTTCCTATTGGCATGTGAAGTGCTATGGTTAGGGAGTTGCTTTCTAGTAGCATGTGAAGTGCTATGGATAGAGAGTATGGAAAATCTTCCTAAAGACATGCGGTTTTGGAAAGGAAGTTGTGCTTTGGTGGCATGTGGATTGTTATGGTTAGAGAGTAGGCAAAGCTTTAATTAGTAAAAGGTTTGTGGGTAGGATAGAAGGTATATCCAATAGGAAGTGTATCATATGGATTGGTCACTTTTGAAGGTGTACTTTTATCCAACTAGTGAAAGTTGTTTTGTGGGTGGTTGTGGTATCAACCAGTTGATGTTTCCTCTTATGAGGTTTTACCACGTAAAAACAATGTGTCAAATTTCTCTAACTCAAACTCTTTTATATTTGTATATGTGATTGATTGTATCTTGTTGTATCTATATTGAATATATTTGTAAACAATATTCTTGACTAGTTTGAGTAGAAAACACTTTATTGATTATATATTTGTCTCATGTATCTTTTTAGTGTTTGAACAATATATCTTGTGAAATTCTATATCAAGTTGTAAGATTCTAGTTAGTGAATTTACATTATAATATTCAAAGCACATCTTGTGGAATTTGCTTTGCATTGAATATGCTTATATATAAGATACATTATTTCTTGTTTTCTATATGTTTTAAGTGTATCACATACTTTCATATTTGTGAATGTATGTTTGTAGACTAAGGATGGTGTATTGAGCATATATGTGTTAATTGTTTTCTCATAACAATCATGTTAAGGGTTAATTTGTATGCTCATGAAGGTTTTGACAAAAGTCTCGAAAAAGTTTTGAAAAATAGAGAGTCAACCTATTCACCCCCCCTCCCCCTCTAGGTTGTTTAGTTCATAACCTTGTAGGAATTTCATCGTCCTCAAGCCTTTTCCCCTTAGACTCAACCCATACATCTCAACATTGACTATTATGTCGCACATCCTGAGTTTAGACCTTCTCATTCTAACCTTGATGTTTGCTTTGTTAATGCTAACCCAGAAATGACGAGATCAACACACACTAGTGGTCAGGGTAGCAGGGCTGCAGAAATGATGACATCGACACGCACTGGGTGTCAGAGTAGCAGGGCTGCCACTAGAACTTCCCCGAGGATCCAGTTTAAGATCCTTCTCAGCTTATTAAAATATAGAATATTCCTACGCAACGTCGAGCACACTTGATGAAGCTTTCAGCCACTCAATCTTCTGCTTTTGATACTAAGATAAATGCAGTCACTAATGAGGAGATTGAAACATATGTCAATTGATTCGATATTTCCTACTCCATCAGACTTTCTCTGGACAATCGGTGAGCCATCTAGAACTCTCTTTTGGACGTTGTTGCCATTTTACGGAGCCATGCATACTTTTGGGGTGAGTTTTCCCATCCATCCCTTCATTGCCAGATTCTTTACAGAAGCTGGTATTACACCTGCTCAATTGGCTCCTAACTCTTACAGGATTCTGATTGGTCTTTTGCATTTGTGGAAGCTATCGGTGCCAAGAATCCACCGATCCCCGGAGAGATCCATCACTTATATACTCTCGGTCGGTCGGATAACGGGGGCACGTACTACCTCTTGTCTAACTCTTCAAGTCATTGGATTCCCGAAGGCTTTGACGAATGTGTCCCTCCTTTAACTTAAAAAGACATAAATGATTCATCTGGGGGTCCCCTCGTCAAATAAATATTGGAAGAATATACGGTTCTTTGTCTCGGGCGACTAGGGTCAAACTGTGCCAGATGATGACCGTTGTGGACTGTCTGAAAACAGTGTCCCCTGACACATCTACAGTCCGGATATTTGGAACAAATCCCCTTCTAGACTGGCCAAATGAGAAGCTTTTTAGGTACTCTAGGCTATTACAAGGTCTTGGGTAGATAGAGATCATCACACGTTACTAGTGGAGGACAATATGATCAGATTAGGGCCATCTTTTCAAGTCGCAAACGTCTTAAGCTTGCATTTCCTTCTATCCATTTTTGTTTTAAGCTTTCCTTATTCTGATATTGCTTGGATATATTTCTAGTGTACAACATTGATATCATAGCCAGTGATCAAGCGGAAAAAGCTAAAGCCATGGATCAGGTCAACCAGAGAGAAGCTGTTGAACAATTGGCCTAGGGTATAGCTCCCCCCGTGCATGATTTGGTAGAGTATACCTATGAGCCTGATCCCAGTATTTCTTATAACCTGCTGCCTGGACACAAATAGAGGAGCCTTATATGCCTCCGAAGGACTCCAAAAGAAAGTTTACTAGGGAAACAGTTGCCTAGAAAGTTACCAAAACAGCGGAGGGAACCTCTGCTTCCACTACTTCTCGACCTGAAAAGGTGGTCACGGTCGAGGTTGGACAGGCAACACATGTTGTGAGGATTAGGGTAGATAATATGAACGAGGAGGATGATGACTAAGGGAAATTGAGTGATCTGATACTGAGGGAGAGAAGCTCAAAGAATAGAACCGACCGTCCTTCAATGGTACATACTTCCCAATCACCTGGTCAAGTCGAAGCTGATAATCAGGTCATTCAACAAACTGATCGAGACGTAATTAATGATCAGGTTCCCCGATCAACTAATCAGCCTAGAGATGATGGTCACGTTTCCCAATCATCTGGTAAGGTTGAAAATCAAGTCCCCAAACCGGTTGACTATGCTCTGCCTTCCACCCCCCGAGCGAGCTCCAACTGACCACCCAGCCAATCACCCCAGCAAGGCTCAGATGAACTTTACAGTGAAGCGTCAGATTGTTTTCATAGACTCTGATTATGATGAGAGCATGTCTAGAGATGATAATTTGTCCTAACTTGGTCCATATCATACTAAGAAAACACCTAGGAGCCCAAGCCAATTGCCTGAGATGTCGCTAAGTGCTGAAGTGGCAGTCATTGTAGATAGTGCTAAGTTAGGCCCAACCGATGCCACCAACCCAAGGCAAACTAAGACCACATCTCTGAGAGACGTTTCCATGGTGGCGGTTCCGATTGAACAAGGCAGTGTCGATCGGGGTGCTGAAGTAAACAATGAGGTTCACCCTCAAGCCGAAGATCAACTTAAGGAGATCAAGAGAGACTAAAACGCATTTGTAAGAGAGTTTCAGGGCACCTCTACGAAAACTGGGGAAATCACTGTAGTTGGTTTTGTGAGACCTAATCAACCTAACCCTCACTCTCAGAGTTAGAGAGAGGTATCATCATCAACTACTCGTTCTGCAAGGGGAATGACCACCCACGTACACCAGCACCAAGTGCCCGTCCCAAGTAGGACTCAATCTGAATCCGAGACTCCTTCAAGTTCTCACAGACCATCAATCAACTCCCTTGATATATTGCATTCCATGTCTGCTAGTAAGGGATACATTAGAGAAGGCTATTGGAGGGATTCCCAGGTTGCCAACAATTTTGAGCTAATCCTGACAATCTTTAATAATGGTGTATATGTGAGTATCTAAGACTCTATATCTTTTATGGTTCTCCTGGCTCGGATTAGATACGCATGCTTCTTATTACTTCTTTCTTACAGGCTATAGAGGAGCTAACTCAAGCCCTGATCACTGAAGACTGGCAAGCTGTGGAGATCTCTCGGCTGAAGAAAGAACTTACTGAAAAAGGTGAAGTACTCAAATCTACTGTATCTAGAGAGTCGAAAATAAAGTAGGCTTACGAGGAGAGGCTAAGGCAGCGTGAAAGAACTGAAGCTATGCTGAGGAGATCGTTGGCTAGCGCTGAAACCAAAGCTTCTATTGCCAGTGCCAATGTCAGGGAGCTCTATTTGAAGAATGGCGAGTTAGAGGTAAGGATTGCCAAGTCCAAACTGCAGTGCATTGAGCTCGAGTCAAGGGCCATCTTGGTTGAACAAGAGGCGAAGATTGCTAAGAAGACTCTGGCCACTGCTTGGAAAGTCCGTTTTACACTTCAACTAAAAGATATTTTCATTTAGAAAACAAAGTTGTCTACCATTTGCTGTCACACTTAAAATATGAAGTTAATATATTTGGCAAGCAAGGGATCGTTCCGTAGGGAAAATTGTGGTTGTTGAATTGATTAACTATTATATAACAGAAAAGTAAATCATGGATAGTTTGATAAAGGTTTGTTTGAGAAACCACCAAACGAAACATTTGAAATTAAAACAACAAAATGTGACAAGAGTGATAGGAAAAATAGAATGCTCAACAATCTAGATAAGTAATATGAATGAAACAATTAATGAATAGCTAGGGAATTAATGAAGTTGCAAATGGATTATAGGCAAAGTTATAGAGCTTCTTTAATGAACCAATCTCACAATTATGGACCGATTGTAGTCTAAAATGTGAAATGGCCATAGAAACAAAACCAACACACTTCCCACCAAAATTCCACACCTATTAGAGAAAGGGGATAAATATGGGATCAGTTAACTACAATCCAAGGCCTAGATAATTAGGGTTGATATATCCTCTAACAATCTATCATGTTCATTATGTGCTTTAACAAATCAAGTGTATCAATCCTTATTACTTGTATTACAAATTATCCTACCAATATTGAAATTAATAAGTGGCATACAAAATCAATCACATAATGAATAGAATCTAATTAAAAAGTGAATAGAACATAAAAGTAGATTCATACATTAAAGCTCAAACAAATGCCCACATCCATAAGTTTCTCACATCAATCCCCTAGATTGGGGTTTGGTTGCATATAGTTACAAAAAAGGCAAGAATTCTTAATTGCTTGATCCTTCATTGCCTAGTTGTTCCTTGTGCAAAGAGTGGAGGATAAGGAAATGTCTAGATAGATGGATGTCAAGTGGGTAGTGACAAAGGTAGAAGATGTAGAGAATGGAAGGAGAGGAATGATTGGGTGAAAGTAATCTAGATTTGGTGTTGATTTTTTGGATGGAATAGGTAGTTCAAGATGAGAAATGGAGGATGTTGATTTTAGGAGTTATGGAGGACTTTGGCTCTTTAACAATCTATAAATTTCATGATTGGAAAAGCTCCCCTTGAAAATCATGAAGAGAGTTATTTATATGAGCACAAGACGATGTCTTGTAACTACCTGAATAACTTATATGTCATATGTCACGGTCTCTAGTTCGTAGTGTGCACCCAGCAAAAATGACCGTGACAGACGGTTATACGACTTTCGATCTGATTGTCGCGGCCAACTTTCATCATTTTCGTGGTTGAATGGCTGTGACACTTGGGCAGCTACAATTGGATCTCATTTCTTTCATCTACTTTCATGGTGACTAGGCAGCGATTCCTCAACTAGTGACAAATAGATATGGTGGTGTTGTTGTTGACTTGACAACGACACTTTAGTCACGGCAGAAGAACTGATTGATTTTCCAATTTGATTTCTCCCGGTCATGGTTTACTTCACAACGACATTTAGACTACGACTCTTCCTTGGCCTTTAGCTGGCTCTCTGTCGCAGTGTCATAGAAGCGACACTTAAACTGTGACACTGCATTTGATTGCCTTCTCTGTCTTTTCTCCTTTCTATCGAGGTGTCCTTGTAGCGACACTGAGACAGTGACACTTATTTGAGTTGAGTCGTTGTTGGCTTTCACGCGACAAAACCGCGAACATGTCATGCACGTCACCTTTTTGCACTTTTTGTCTTAATTTCTTCTCTTTCTTCATAAATGCCCTTGTGGAAACTCTAACTCTGAAACACTTGATAAACTTGTTAAAACAAGGGAAAATGCCAGAGAATCAAGCCAAAAGATGTAGGAAGTAAGGGCCAAAATCATGTCTATTTTGGCTCGATCAAATACCCCCAAACCTATCTTTTGCTAGTCCTCGAGCAAAACAATCACAAAATAGCCTAAGCGCATGTATTTATATCATCAAAAATTTCAATCAAGCACAAAGTCTTTCTAGAAAAGATTTCAAGCCATTTAAGTAACCTGCACTGCCAACAATGAAGAGATTTAATCAATGATGTACTCGTGAGGAATTAAACATGTAAGAAATGATAAGTGAAGATTAAGGGCATGCCACTCTAGATAGTATTGCACTCAGTGCGATCATATATTCAAGATGCCAAAGCTTTATAGACGAAAATGACATTGAGTTCGGAGTGTAATTCTCCTCGACATCTAATCCTCACTGGATTTCTCTCATTTTATTCTTAGATTCATAGGTTTTGCTCATCATTCATATGCAATATGAATTTATGTTATGGCTATCTACTATGATTATACACGATACATTTTTAAAACACAATTTCTGAAATTGAGGTCTCATGAATGGAATTGCAAGCCATGAACCAGAGAGAACATGCATCAACTAAAACTTTCTAAATGGACATTCCAAAAGATCAAAAAGGTATTTCTTTTGGTTTTAATGGGGCCTAAGGTGATTGGTGAATAAATAAATGGGGAAATGAGGGTAGCAAGGTACCTAAGATTATGCTAAGGCATACATTATAAGATGAGTACAACTTTGTTATTCACCACATTCACATTCACACTTTGGAGTCCAGACTTTCAATTCACTTTTGTGCAATTTCTACTCTCATTTTGCATTGAGTTGCTCATACAATTCCGCATTTCTCACTTAGGCCATTTGTGCCTCATTCATCTTTTCTTTCCTTTTTTATTTCTTTTTTTTTTCTTTTCAATTCCATCTCTTTCACTCTTTTTTTTTTTGCTTTTCTTTCTCTTTTCAACTTTCAATTCAACCTTGCATTCATTTGCACATACATGCCTAGGTACACGCCATACATTTTCAAGAACCATTCACTTACATTATTTCCTTAAGCCTTAGCAAACCATTCGATACAAGGTAGGTCTAGTGTATAGGCTAAATGGTTTATGTTGATATGGTTCATGAATAAAAAGGCTCATGTACATATTTTGGCTTCAAATGGGCTTGAGAGCACACACATTAAGGGTATGGAACTGTTTAGGCCAATTTAGTGGTTTATCACATGCTTTGCCTAAAATCATTTCTCAAAGGTTTGTATATGCTTGTATGAGTGTTTAAGGAATGAGTGTATTGCGCTCAAAATACGCTTTTTAGGCCATGTTTGTGCTCCTCACGGGAGTCTCCACTGTTAATTCCTAGCCTTCTAAAAATACTAAGAACGTGTGTCCAATAACCTAAAGAGGGGTGAGAGGGGGGGGGGGGGGGGTTGAATAGGTTTTAGTTGATGAATTACAAATTTTTCGACTTAGTCAATTTTAATGAAGCTATCCCATATTAGCAATTAGTTAATCCAAAATTAAATGCGGAAAACAATAAAAACACAATGATTGATTTATGTGAGAAACCCTCTAACTGGGCAAAACTCACGGGCTATCCTTCTAGCCACACACAGTCTTCAAATCCACTATTTGAATGAAAGTTTACAGCCTAGGTTGACCTCTCGTCACACCATTCTTGGTCACTAACCCTTTCATTCTACCCAGCGGGCCTTTAATAGTGATTATAGACCAAAAGCTTGTGCACTAATCCACTTAGTCAGAAAGCTTAACAAACCATGAAGAGATTAATCAACCTATGTGAATATATGACAATATTCTAATATGCAATTAATGCTAGGCTACACTAAATGCTTATCTAGGGATTTACAGACGACAATAAGTGCAAATCCTAGATATCAATATCTAAATGCAAATGCAAGAAGAATTAGCTAGAGGGCAAAATGGTCTTAAAATACTAGCTATCAATGAACATGCAATCTCAACTAACAAACACAATCAGAAGCATACTCAAATCATGCTAAACCAAATAAACATGCAATTAATCAACAAATAATTGCTAACCCTAGGTAAACAAAAGCATAAAGATGAAACAAGAAGTTTTTACACCATATTCAATTACCTAGTCAAGAAGAGCATGAAGACCCATGTAGAGAAGATGCAAGGATGAAGCTAGATGCTCATGGCTATGAAGTTTGGTTGAGTAAAAATGGTTTCTTAGAGCTTCTCTCTCAAAGGAACACTTTCTCTCACTGAAAAATGGGTTTGGAAGCTCTAAAAATAAGTTGGGAGAGAAAGGAATGTATATATAGAAGCCCTAAATGAAACTACGCCATTTTGGCAAAAATAGGCACAAAACGGACTAAGTGCATGGGTAACTGCACGGGTAAGAGACCCGTGCAAATGATAAACTAGAGAGCGCCCTACCTCAGTGCACGGGTATAAGACTCGTGCACAACCCGTGCAGTCATGCAACCCGAAGGCACTCAACATCAGTGCACGGGTAGCTACATGGGTAAGACCCATGTAGAATAGAGACCCGAGGATACCTATCCTTAGTGCACGGGTAACTGCACTGGTAGGTAACCCGTGCAAAAGAGACCTCCAGCGAGGGTCACTCATCGCGCTAAGAAAAAGCACACCAACATGTGGGCGCGGATGTTTCCGAACAAGCACATCGGGAAATGAATTACGTAGACCACAACAACACTTAAAACTAACACCAAGGTGGATGTGTGAGAAGTGTAAAGAAGAACACACACAACACAAGATTGAAACACAAATGCAAGATATGTGAGGCATGCATGATAGAGTGTGTGTGTGTGCTACTAGTCTATTCAAAGAGAGTTAAGAAAGGGATATACCTTTGAAGTGCTCTTGATCTTGAGGATATCATCGAGGCTTGATCACGAACAATGGGACCTAACTACCCTTAAAAGCAAATCCCTATGTGTTTTGTCAACGAAATAAGCCAATAAAAATATGAGGAACTTACAATCTCCCCATTTGGCTATTTCGTGACAAAACCACCACTCACAAATCATCCTCACAAGAAAGAATAAAAACAAGAGGTCAACAAAAGTTATTCTACATTACAAAAAGATACCAAAAAACTAGATCTTCAAGTCTTCGATCTCTTGTAGAATAACCATCCCTGCAAAACAATGAATCTACACTTTCCATGACAAGTGTATGTGAGGTGATCAAGATAGATAATAGATAAAAGCAATTTGCATAATAAAAGAAAACATGCAACATGCAACAAGCAATGCAAATGCAAATGCTCCCCCTAAATGGGTTACTCCCCTTCAACAAGACAATCTCCCCTAATATGCAACTTCCATAAAAGGCACATTACTCCCCCTTTTTGTCACGAGATAGGCAAATGAGCTTTCCCCAAATGGGTCACTTTAGCAAAGAGAGTTATTCGCAAAATAAATGCATAATCATATACAACAACTTTATGCAACTTAATTACTTGAGAGAGAATCAAGGAGGTTTTCGTTTAAAAAAAACGTGTGAAATTTTGGCAAAGTGAATCAAAGTTAGTATGATAAGTTTTTCAATGTAAATCACACAACTAACTTTGAAATCAAGTGAACAAGTTAACACTTGAAACATTCAACATATTCAACAAACAAAAACAAAAAATCAAGAACTAGGTCATGAAAGATCAAAATCTCAATTAAAAAAATTCTAGTTCTCAAAACATGTAATCAAATCTAGAAATCAACAATCAAGTTCAAATACACAATGAGATTCTAGATTCAAACTCATTTTCTTCAAAATTAGCAAAACTAATATTCAATCAAAAGAATCAGCTAATCATGAAACCTAATCAAACAAATCCTAATATTGGAATCAAAATCATTCTAAACATTTCTTTCAACTCATATAAGAAGAATCATTAAGAAGATTATAAAAGAAAAATGAAATATAATTGATTCACATACAAACAATGACACTCGAACTGAAATCAGGTTATCTCAAACAATTTGTGCATTTTTTGACTCTAAAAATGCTTGGAATTTGTTCCTCTCTTCAAGTCCAACAATTTCGGCTTTTGAATCACTTAAATCAGAGTTTATTTGAGAGAGTTATGGTGTTTGGAAGTTGAGAAAGTTAGAGAGAAAATTTCAGCTCAATTTTTCCACCAACACTTCTATTTGAAAATGAGAGGGAAAGTGCCATTTAAAGGAGTGGGAAAGAGAAGAAATTTGGCCAACCAATAGGGGGCAGCCACCTTTTCTTCCTGTGGAGGCGTATGGCCTCCATGGGTACAGAAGGCAGCCCTTCCCATGGAGGCCATGCGCCTCCACGGGGAGAGTTGCTTGGCTCCCCTATTTTGCCTTCTAAACTCCCATCGCGCACTATTTTGTTCTTCGACCGTTCTCTGGTCTCTGATCTCAAAATTCAAATCCGTTTTTTGATTATGAATTGGGACTCCCTCACAAACAAAAGATGTCAAGAAAACTTTCTCAAAAAATATTGGATTCAACTTGAAAAATAAGGATGAAAACCATGAACGATAAAACCACGGAAAATTTCTTAACTTCCTAGTTTGAACTTGAAACTTAATGAATGAGTAACCGAAATGAACGGAACTCAATGAAGCATAATATAAGCTTAAATTCAAGTTCCATAACATAAAAACACAAAAAAATAAACACAGGAACACACAAGTATGCTATTTCCTATATATAGTCCTAGAACATGCAATTTATGCAAATTGTCAACTTTAAGTCTAATGCATGTGCTTACATCTATAAATATGTGTATTGTGTTATACCAAATTTTGCACAACCATGCAGGGACACATATGAATGTAATATATGTGTGTGCATTTAAATTTAGCACAACAATACAGGGACACAAATGTTATGAAACATATGTGTGTGCACTAACGCCTTGCAAGAGGAAGAAAGATCTTGATACCTTAGCATCCAAGAAAGCACCTTTACTCTTGAAGATGAGCTTTGCATGAGAAGTTTCTTTTATTCTATAAAGCTTGTTCCAATCATGAACCACCTAAGCAACTAAACATTACAAAGAAAGAAAGTTTTGTTTTGGAATCAAGCCAACACAAATCTAAAACCTAACACTACCTACTCACTAGTCAATGGCATCTCATTTCTCTTCCGAATGTTGCCCGTTCTTTGGCACCTATTACACTTCAAACAGAATTTGTAAGCATCCTTAGCCAATGATACCTAATAAAATCCACATTGTAAGATCTTCAACATCGTTTTCCTAGCACTATAGTGCCCTCCACATTCTAGCTTATGACAAAATTTCTAGATATCTTCTTGCTCGCATTCAGACACACATCTTCCTATTACTTGATCTAAACCCCGCTTGAATAGATACCGTTCATCCCATAAGTAATCCCTAGCATTCCAAATGAATCTCTTCTTGCCTTGGGAATTCAAATCCGATGGTATCACTGTTAGGATTATGCTCAATAGCAAGAGTGTAATATTATAATTGACAATCTTTTCATATTAATAAAGTGTTTTCTGATTCTTACAAATACTTATAGCATTTATTATTATAATTGTCAAGGTAAATAATTATAAGGTCAAAAGACTATGAGATATGAAGAATTGTTCATACATCCGGATATGTGTGAGGTAGACACAATTCTTTAGTTAGTCTTGAATAACATTCACAACTTAAGTTAAAGGTTGGGCACCTCTATCTTGATAAAGTTGTAGAATTCTTTTACTAGCATTTGAGTGGGATCAAATGAGTTATGATGAGTCTAAAATCATCGAAAGGTTTTCGAGTAAAAGAATCTAGTGCACTGGGTGCATTGAACAGGATCACAATGAAATACTTTGTCTAGAACCGTCACTAGATATAAGTCTTTTCATTATTAGGACAATCGGAGAGTCGATCTTAATCATGAGATAAATGATGGACTTATGGTTGCAAGTGTTATCATTTGAGCTATCAATGAGTACGATTATATAGCATAGTCTATCCTCGATAGTTTGGTGGTATTCATTTGTTAATCGATAGAGGACTTCATTTATAGATATGGACATCGTGGCTCCATTTATTAAATGAGAGTATAATATCATCATATGGATGTTTTGAGGTATTGGATATTAAATCTCAACGTTGAGTTTTCAATAATGATTATTGAAGACATGGCTTCTGGACAAGTTAAAATATTCAAGTTCAAAATGTAGTCATATGAGGAAATATGGTAACTTGGAGAGCTATAAGCGGTCTATGAGCTCTTGGCGATTACTGATATTATTCATGAGGATACACCATCTCCTATACGATTGTCTAGGGTATGAATGAGAAACATCATCTTATTCTATCTTTATTTAAGAGTTCAATTTTAGCTCTTTAGTGGAATGAGTTAAAATTAATAGATCGGACCTAAGTGAATCATTTGTTGATTGTGATTAAGTTATGTCTGTTGAAGCTTAAATTTAGATAGCCCGCCAAGATCCACAATCCACACGTACTTGCATGGATCACTTGATATATTCTACCGGACCAATTTATGGGTCCATCTAGAATTGCATTTAATATATTAAGAATATAATATGTCTATTATTTATTTAATTGGCTGCTCTATTATATTAATATATATATATTAAAATGAGACATGTGGGCTTGTTTCTTTTAGTAAGAATAAGTCTGGTTCACATGTGGGCTTTTATTTAAAGTCTAATGGATTAAATAAAATAAGAAAAATAATATTAGGCCCATATATATATGGTGTGGGCGGCAAGGCTAATAAAATAGCCCAAGATATTATTTTATTTTATTGTTTTGATTAAATGGAAATTAATTAATTATTTAATTAATTAATAGTTTAAATCAAAATCTTTTCCTGATCAGTAAATAAAATACTATGTGTTGGATTATGGTTAGAATTCTTTTAAGTGATAGGAGTCCTAATGTGGTAAGGATTAAGTCCACATACACTCCACACCACACAAAGAATTCGGCCACCCTAGTCCTATAAGGGTTAGGATTCTTAAATTGATAGGAATTAGGGAAAAGCACAATTCCTTTTAAAGTAAGGAAATTGGCCAACCCTAGATTTCCTACACAAAGAATTCGGCCAACCCTATTTGGAGAGGGAGAAATTTCGGTCACCTTATAAATATAAGGTGATAAATTTCGGCCACCAAGAAGCTTGAGTGAGAGAGATTTTTGTATGCTTTGAAAAATAAAAATCTTACTCAATACACATAGAATTTCGGCCAAGAGAGAAAAAGAAAAATAAGTTCTCATTCGATAGTGCACTTGCAAGCCTTTAACATCAAAAGGTTTTGTGCACACTTTCGATTTAGGGTTACGCGAGTTCCAATCTTATCGATTGTGAATTCAAAAGTAACCGGAACTATTTTTCTAGGCTCTTGGTGTTTTGGGATTGAAGATCAGGATCAGAAGTTCCATACATACATTCTCAGGTAAGCAATTCAAAGAGAAAAAGGGAGACCACGCTCCTAGGTGATTCACGTACGTGCTAAGATTGAAGATCTTACGGATTACCATCGACGTAAGTCAATCGGATCACGCTACAAGAGGTATTTAACTCTAACCGTATATTTGTGTTTAATTAATTAAAGGGTTAAGGTTCAAATCTTTAGAAAAATTTTAAACTATACGAAAATCTACTTTTCGCCTTCCGTTGCGGTTTTAGTTAATTTTTCCCTACAATTGGTATCAGAGCCTGGTTGTACCCTTTAATTAATTAACGTATATATACGTGAATCTATTTCTTTTTATTGTGATTATGTATGTTTTAGAAAGAGATGGCACTCTAGGTATTCGCATATATAATTACATGTCGAATGTATGGATTTGTATATGTTGTTATAAAGTGAATTGTTATTGCTCAATTTTGGTCCTAGATTTTCCATGTAATTTTTGTTTCGGAATTGTAACAAGAAGGGTGGCCTATTATCGTCACAAGTTCCTTCTTGATAGTTGCTTAATTTTTTTTGTTGTTGTATAAAATAGTGCAGTTTTTTTAATGTATTAAAAATACTGCAGTTTTTTTTGTGCAGTTTTTTTATTAATAATAAAAAAAAATTACTGCAGTATTTTATTGTATAAAATAAGCTGTAATATATTCAAGATTCGAAGACTCGAAGATTTAAAGAAATTGGAGCATCCGAAACCCAACTTGGCACCCGCGCGCACCGAGACAACAAGCGCGCACGCAACCAAGCGTGCAGCTGCGCTTGTTGCGGTGCAGCAGCGCCCGACCCATGCATAGGCTGGCCGTGCGGCAGCTCATGCCCTTGCATGGGCTAGGCGTGCGCATGGGCTGCTGTGGTGATCTTTGGGCGCGCGAGTTTCGTGCGCGAGATGGTCGCTTGAAGTCTTGTCCACAAAGAAAGGAGTTTTTGTATTTTGTACAATTGTAATTTACATGCTTTTCTAGGATGGACCAAAATTGTGGCTATTTATTTTTTTTGTATAAATATTACAATATTTGTTATTGTATGATAACATGTCATATAGAATAGGAGTGCCACTCATATATCTCTTTTGGTATGAATATGCATTGAATGATTTAGGTATCTAATTGGCATCTAGATAACTTGGTAAAATCATTCTTTGGAATTTAATCACACGCCTTAAATAATTGAGTGGGAGAAGGTGTGTTAGAACGCCTATGGCATCCAAGGTTAGTTGAGTTTTATTATTTTTGGTAATCCCCCCAAGGGGCGTCCATAAATGGAATTTAACAAAATACTTCCTTACAAGGATAGACTAGACAATTGACTTAAACGAAATTTACTCCCCAAGGAGGGATTCTCGTGAGAGAAAATTGAGGGTCGATATCTTGGTGACACACTCAATGTAATTTTATTAATATCCTCCCAAGAGTTCTTGTTAATAAAATTGCAAGGCTAAAATTGAAAACGCTGGTTGTTATGTTAACAATTAGGTGGGACCTAGTCCAACTAGTAAATAGTACGAACTCCTAAAGGAGGCGTAAGATTTATGGGTGTTGGATCACCGTTGAATTTTACGATTGAATTATTTATTTAATTCAAGATAAATATTTAAAAGTGCTTTATCATGATTATTTACTTATATATGTTTTTGTTTTAATCAGAAATCATGACCCTATCACTTATGAATATCCTGAAAGATAACACCTTAACTGGAGATAATTATGTCACATGGAAAAGGAAAATTGGGTTGTTGCTGCAAAGTGAAAAACATAAATTTGTTCTGACTACTTCTAAACCACCCCTTCCTAATAATGAATCTAGTGTGATGCAAAGATATGAGTATGAGCATTGGAAGACTTCTGATGATATGGCAAAATGTTATATTATGGCCACTATCTCCGACGTGTTGCAACAGCAACATGAAGGAATGGAGTTCGCTGCTGATATAATGATGTCTCTAGAGGAAATGTTTGCTATGAGATCTAGGACGACTAAGAGATTCATTTGGTTGGTAAAGTTGCTACTGTTAAGACTCGTAAGAAGGTCAAGAAACAACAGAAGAAAAAGAAACTTGGGCCTACTAAGAAGGAAACCAAGAAAGTGACCAAGATCAAAGGGAAATGCTTCCTTTATGGTGAAAAGGGACATTGGAAAAGAGATTGCCCAAAGTCCCAGAATAAGAAGGAAGAAGGTAAAGTAATTATCTTGAAACATGTTTTCTGGCAGATTCTACTGATTCTTGGATCATAGACTCTGGAGCCACTAATCATGTTTGTTATTCCTTGTAGGGGTTCCAAGAAAGGAGAAGGCTGAATGAAGATGAAGTCAATTTGCGCTTGGGCAATGAAACGTTAGTGTCTGCAAGTGCAGTGGGAGATATTAGAGTTATTTTAGATTCTAGTAGGCATTTAGATTTAATAGACGTTTATGATGTACCTCAATTCAAGAGGAATTTAATTTCAGTTTCTTGTTTAAATAAATTTGGATATTCGGTTACTTTTAATAAAGATTTTATTATTAGTAAGAATGACAAAGTTGTTTGCAAAGGTACATTGGAAAACGGTTTATTCTTTTTGCATAGAAATATCTCTCACTCGTTAGACACATAAATAACGGAACCTAATCATTAAAGAGTAAAATTATCAAAAGATGAAACCTATCTTTGGCATTTACGCCTAGGTGACATTAACCTTCATAGGATTAAAAGATTAGGTATGTGACGGACCTTTAAGTGACTTAAAGGTTGATGATCTACCAACTTGTGAATCTTGTTTGGAAGGTAAAATGACCAAAAGGCCGTTCAATACCAAAGGTGCAAGAGCCACTGAATGTTTAGGACTAATACACACTGATGTATGTGGTCCTATGAGCATTCAAGCTAGAGGTGGATATGAGTACTTCATCACCTTCGCAGATGATTACTCAAGATTAGGTTATGTGTATCTCATGAGACATAAGTCGGATGCTTTTGACATGTTCAAAGCATTCAAAGCTGAAGTAGAAAATCAGCTTGAGAAACATATAAAAATCTTGAGATCTGATCGTGGAGGAGAATATCTATCTGGAGAGTTTCAGCAATATCTTATTGATAATGGGATAGTTTCTCAGTTTTCTGCACCAGGTACACCTCAACAAAATGGGGTAGCAGAAAGGAGAAATAGAACTCTTTTAGAGATGGTTAGGTCAATGTTGAGTTATTCAACACTTCCTATTTCTTTTTGGGGATATGCTCTACAAACAGCAATGTACATTTTAAACGATGTACCATCTAAATCTGTCCCTAAAACCCCACATGAATTGTGGAATGGGCAAAAACCTAGTTTACAACACATGAGGATATTTGGTTGTCCTGCACATGTGTTGAAAGGAAAGACAGAAAAGATGGAGTCCCGTTCAGAAACATGTATATTTGTGGGGTATCCAAAAGGAACTAAAGGATATTATTTCTATAGTCCTAATGATCTAAAAGTATTTGTTTCAACAAATGCTTCATTTCTAGAAAAGGACTATATGAATAATTTTTTGCCCAAAAGTAGAATTGTCCTGAATGAAATGTCAGGAGATACAATTCCACAAGAGGTTTCACAACCTAGCCCAATTGTAAGTTCCACTCCAACACAAAATCAACAACCTACCATTCCTCGTCGTAGTGGGAGGGTTATAACACAACCCGAAAGATACATCGGTCTAGGAGAATCTGTGGAGAATCTCCCGGATGACGATGATCCCTACACGTACAAGGAAGCTATGGAGGATGTTGATTGTCGTCATTGGCAAAAGGCAATGCAATCTGAGATTGAATCGATGTTCAATAACAAAGTCTGGTCCCTTGTAGACTTGCCTAAAGGGATAAAACCCATTGGGTGTAAGTGGGTATACAATTGGAAAAGAGGTATGGATGGTAAAGTGGAAACCTTTAAAGCTAGACTGGTAGGTAAAGGTTATACACAGAAAGAAGGTATCAATTACGAGGAAACCTTCTCTCTTGTGGCCATGCTTAAATCCATTAGGATACTCTTATCCATTGCAGCATCTCTAGACCTAGAGATTTGGCAAATGGACGTCAAGACAGCTTTCCTTAATGGAAGTCTTGACGAGAGCATCTACATGATGCAACCAGAAGGATTCATTGAAAAGGGCCAAGAGGAAAGAGTATGCAAATTGCAAAAGTCCATATATGGACTGAAGCAAGCATCCAGATCCTAGAACATAAGGTTCGATCAAGCTGTGAAAGGTTTTGGATTTATTCAAAACCCTAACGAACCTTGTGTATACAAAAGGATTAAAGGCGAAAAGTTAGTTTTCCTCATTCTTTATGTTGATGATATACTACTCATTGGAAACGATGTAGGTGTATTGACATCAGTAAAAGAATGGTTAGCAAAAAAATTTGATATGAAGGACTTAGGAGAAGCAAGTTATATTCTTGGTATCCAAGTAATAAGGGATATAAAGAATAGAACGATTGCATTATCCCAAGCTTCATACATTGATAAAATGTTGTCTAGATTTTCCATGCAAGATTTCAAGAAAGGTATGTTACCTTTTAGACATGGAATCAAACTTTCTAAGGAACAGGTTCCTAAGAATGAGCATGAAGAGCAATTCATAAGTAGAGTTCCATATGCCTCGGCAGTTGGAAGTCTCATGTATGCAATGCTCTGTACTAGACCAGATATTTGTTTTGCTGTTGGCATAGTTAGCAGTTTTCAATAGAAGCCTGGTCCTGATCATTGGACGGCAGTCAAGCATATTTTCAAGTATCTTAAAAGAACTAGAGATTATATGCTTGTATACTCTGGAGGGGATTTAATTCCCGTTGGGTATACATATTCTGATTTTCAGTCGGATTCTGACTCCAGAAAATCCACATCAGGATCTGTGTTTATCATTGGAGGAGGAGCAGTCATATGGAGGAGTATCAAGCAATCTTGTATTGCTGATTCCACCATGGAAGCTGAGTATGTTGTTGCATGCGAAGCTGCAAAAGAGGCTGTTTGGCTCCGCCAATTCTTGATTGACTTGGAAGTGGTTCCTAATGCGAATAACCAGATCACTATACACTGTGACAACAGTGGAGCAGTGGCTAATTCGAGAGAACCAAGAAGTCATAAGAGAGGTAAACACATAGAAAGGAAATATCAACTTTTAAGGGAAATTGTTCATAGGGGAGACGTGACGATCACCAAAATCGCGTCAGCAGAAAATCTTAGCGGATCCTTTCACAAAGTCTCTACCTCAGAAGAGTTTTGATGGGCACCTAGAGAATATGGGAATGAGAGATATGACACACTTGCTATAGCGCAAGTGGGAGATTGTTAGGATTATGCTCAATAGCAAGAGTGTAATATTGTAATTGACAATCTTTTCATATTAATAAAGTGTTTTTTGATTCTTACAAATACTTATAGCATTTATTATTATAATTGTCAAGGTAAATAATCATAAGGTCAAAAGACTATGAGATATGAAGAATTGTTCATACATCCGAATATGTGTGAGGTAGACACAATTCTTTAGTTAGTCTTGAATAACGTTCACAACTTAAGTTAAAGGTTGGGCACCTCTATCTTGATAAAGTTGTAGAATTCTTTTACTAGCATTTGAGTGGGATCAAATGAGTTATGATGAGTCTAAAATCATCGAAAGGTTTTCGAGTAAAAGAATCTAGTGCACTGGGTGCACTGAACAGGATCACAATGAAATACTTTATCTAGAACCATTACTAGATATAAGTCTTTTCATTATTAGGACAATCTGAGAGTCGATCTTAATCCTGAGATAAATGTTGGACTTATGGTTGCAAGTGTTATCATTTGAGCTATCAATGAGTAAGATTATATAGCATAGTCTATCCTCGATAGTTTGGTGGTATTCATTTGTTAATCGATAGAGGACTTCATTTATAGATATGGACATCGTGGCTCCATTTATTAAACGAGAGTATAATATCATCATATGGATGTTTTGAGGTATTGGATATTAAATCTCAACGTTGAGTTTTCAATAATGATTATTGAAGACATGGCTTCTGGACAAGTCAAAATATCCAAGTTCAAAATGTGGTAATATGAGGAAATATGGTAACTTGGAGAGCTATAGGCGGTCTATGAGCTCTTGGCGATTACTGATATTATTCACGAGGATACACCATCTCCTATAAGATTGTCTAGGGTATGAATGAGAAACATATCCTTATTCTATCTTTATTTAAGAGTTCAATTTTAGCTCTTTAGTGGAATGAGTTAAAATTAATAGATCCGACCTAAGTGAATCATTTGTTGATTGTGATTAGGTTATGTCTATTGAAGCTTAAATTTAGATAGCCCGCCAAGATCCACAATCCACACGTACTTGCATGGATCACTTGATATATTCTACCGGACCAATTTATGGGTCCATCTAGAATTGCATTTAATATATTAAGAATATAATATGTCTATTATTTATTTAATGGGCTACTTTATTATATTAATATATTAAAAGGAGACATGTGGGCTTGTTTGTTTTTGTAAGAATAAGTCTGGTTCACATGTGGACTTTTATTTAAAGTCTATTGGATTAAATAAAATAAGAAAAATTATATTAGACCCATATATATATGGTGTGGGCGGCAAGGCTAATAAAATAGCCCAAGATATTATTTTATTTTATTGTTTTGATTAAATGGAAACTAATTAATTATTTAATTAATCAATAGTTTAAATCAAAATCTTTTCCTGATCAGTAAATAAAATACTATGTGTTGGATTAGGGTTAGAATTCTTATAAGTGATAGGAGTCCTAATGTGGTAAGGATTAAGTCCACATACACTCCATACCACACAAAGAATTTGGCCACCCTAGTCCTATAAGGGTTAGGATTCTTAAATTGATAGGAATTAGGGAAAAGCACAATTCCTTTTCAAGTAAGGAAATTGGCCAACCCTAGATTTCCTACACAAAGAATTCGGCCAACCCTATTTTGAGAAGGAGAAATTTCGGTCACCTTATAAATATAAGGTGATAAATTTCGGCCACCAAGAAGCTTGAGTGAGAGAGATTTTTGTATGCTTTGAAAAATAAAAATCTTACTCAATACACATAGAATTTCGGCCAAGAGAGAAAAAGAAAAAAAAGTTCTCATTCGATAGTGCACTTGCAAGCCTTTAACATCAAAAGGTTTTGTGCACACTTTCGATTTAGGGTTACGCGAGTTCCAATCATATCGATTGTGAATTTAAAAGTAACCGGAACTATTTTTCTAGGCTCTTGGTGTGTTGGGATTGAAGATCAGGATCAGAAGTTCCATACATACATTCTCAGGTAAGCAATTCAAAGAGAAAAAGGGAGACCACGCTCCTAGGTGATTCACGTACGTGCTAGGATTGAAGATCTTACGGATCACCATCGACGTAAGTCAATCGGATCACGCGACAAGAGGTATTTAACTCTAACCGTATATTTGTGTTTAATTAATTAAAGGGTTAAGGTTCAAATCTTTAGAAAAATTTTAAACTATACGAAAATCTACTTTTCGCCTTCCGTTGCGGTTTTAGTTAATTTTTCCCTACACCTTCTTCCGTAGGGAAAAATTGCTTTAAACCGCAGCGGAAGGCAAAAAAATAATTTTCGTATAGTTTAAAATTTTTCTAAAGATTTGAACCTTAACCCTTTAATTAATTAAACTCAAATATACGGTTAGAGTTAAATACCTCTTGTTGCGTGATCTGATTGACTTACGTCGATGGTAATCCGCAAGATCTTCAATCCTAGCACGTACGTGAATTAGCTAGGAGCGTGGTCTCCCTTTTTCTTTGAATTGCTTACCTTAGAATGGATGTATATAATTTCTGATCTTGATCTTCAATAGTAAAACATCAAGAGCCTAAAAAATAGTTCCGGTCACTTTTGAATTCACAATTAATATGATTGAAACTTGCATAACCCTAAATCGAAAGTGTGCATAAAACCTTTTGATGTTAAAGGCTTGTAAGTGCACTATCGAATGAGAACTTATTTTCTTTTTCTCTCTTGGCCGAAAATCTGTGTATAGAGTAGGATTTTTATTTTCAAAACAAACAAAAATCTCTCTCTATTTTTCTTCTAGGTGGCCGAAAATTCATAACCTTATATTTATAGGTTGGCTGAATTTTCTCCTTCACCAAGTAGGGTTGGCCGAATTCATTGAATAGGAAATCTAGGGTTGGTTAATTTCCTTACTTGAAAAGGAATTGTCCTTTTCCCTAATTCCTATCAATTCAAGAATCCTAACCCTTGTAGGACTAGTTTTGGCCAAACTCTTTGTATAATAAGGAGTGTATGTGGACTTAATTCTTACCACATTAGGACTCCTATCACTTAAAAGAATTCTAACCCTAATCCAACACATAGTATTTAATTTACTGATCAGGAAAAGATTTTGATTTAAACTATTAATTAATTAAATAATTAATTAATTCTCATTTAATCAAAACAATAAAATAAAATAATATCTTGGGCTATTTTATTTAGCCTTGCCGCCCACACTATATATATATGGGCCCAATATTATTTTTCTTATTTTATTTAATCCATTAGACTTTAAATAAAAGCCCACATGTGAACCATACTTATTCTTACTAAAAGAAACAAGCCTACATGTCTCCTTTTAATATATTAATATAATAGTGCAGCCCATTAAATAAATAATAGACATATTATATTCTTAATATATTAAATGCAATTCTAGATGGACCCATAAATTGGTCCGGTAGAATATATCAAGTGATCCATGCAAGTATGTGTGGATTGTGGATCTTGACGGGCTATCTAAATTTAAGCTTCAATAGACATAACCTAATCACAATCAACGAATGATTCACTTAGGTCCGATCTATTAATTTTAACTCATTCCACTAAAGAGATAAAATTGAACTCTTAAATAAAGATAGAATAATGAGATGTTTCTCATTCATACCCTAGACAATCTTATAGGAGATGGTGTATTTGTTAGGATTATGCTCAACGGCAAGAGTGTAATACTGTAATTGACAATCTTCTCATATTAACAAAGTGAATTCTGATTCTTACAATTACTTATAGCATTTATTATTATAATTGTCAAGGTAAATAATCATAAGGTCCAAAGACTATGAGACATGAAGAATTGTTCATACATCCGGATATGTATGAGGTAGACACAATTCTTTAGTTAGTCTTGAATAACGTTCACAACTTAAGTTAAAGGTTGGGCACCTCTATCTTGTTAAAGTTGTAGAATTCTTGTACTAGCATTTGAGTGGGATCAAATGAATATGATGAGTCTAAAATCATCGAAAGGTTTTCGAGTAAAAGAATCTAGTGCACTAGGTGCATTGAACTGGATCACAATGAAATACTTTATCTAGAACCGTCACTAGATATAAGTCTTTTCATTAAAGAGGACAATCGGAGAGTCTATCTTAATCCTGAGATAAATGATGGACTTATGGTTGCAAGTGTTATCATTAGAGCTATCAATGAGTACGATTATATAGCATAGTCTATCCTCGATAGTTTGGTGGTATACATTTGTTAATCGATAGAGGACTTCATTTATAGATATGGACATCGTGGCTCCATTTATTAAATGAGAGTATAATATCATCATATGGATGTTTTGAGGTATTGTATATTAAATCTCAACATTGAGTTTTCAATAATGATTATTGAAAACATGGCTTCTGGACAAGTCAAAGTATCCAAGTTCGAAATGTGGTCATATGAGGAAATATGGTAACTTGGAGAGCTATAGGCGGTCTATGAGCTCTTGGCGATTACTGATATTATTCACGAGGATACACCATCTCCTATAAGATTGTCTAGGGTATGAATGAGAAGCATCTCCTTATTCTATCTTTATTTAAGAGTTCAATTTTTGCTCTTTAGTGGAATGAGTTAAAATTAATAGATTGGACCTAAGTGAATCATTTGTTGATTGTGATTAGGTTGTGTCTATTGAAGCTTAAATTTAGATAGCCCTCCAAGATCTTCAATCCACACGTATTTGCATGGATCACTTGATATATTCTACCGGGCCGATTTAAGGGTCCATCTAGAATTGTTTTTAATATATCAAGAATATAATATGTCTATTATTTAATTAATGGGCTGCACTGTTATATTAATATATTAAAAGGAGACATGTGGGCTTGTTTCTTTTAGTAAGAATGGGTCTGGTTCACATGTGGGCTTCTATTTAAAGTCCAATGGATTAAATGAAATAAGAAAATAATATATGGCGCATTTATATAAGTGGGGCGGCAAGGTGTATATATAAACCTAATATATTATTTTGTTTCATTGTTTTAATTAAATAAGAATTAGTTAATTTATTAATTAATTGTTTAATTAATTGTTTAATTAAGATACAAATCTTTTTCTGATTAGGAAATATATTTCCTAAAGTTATACTATTGGTAGTAGTATATTAAAAGTAAAAGACTTGTTTGATAAAAAAATAAATAATTAATTTTATTTATTTAATCAAATAAGAAGTCTTTTTATTTAGTCAATAAAAGAATAAAAATATCTATGAGTTGGATTAGGTTTTGAAGTCTCAAGGTTGATGGAAATTAGGGTGCAACACAAACTCTTTTTGGTATGTGATTTGCGGCAACCCTAGTACATTTAGAGGAAGATTTTGGCAATCCTAAATAGAAGAGGAAGCAAAATTTCGGCCACCTATATAATACCACATATAGAATTCGGCCACTATAGTTGATTGAATGATTCAATTTTTCTTCTTCTTCTCAATTCATAGAAAAAGATAATTTTTATTCTACTAAACATAAAAGAGAGAAGAGATTATTCTTTGGTAGTACACTGATTGCTTGTTCATCAATAAGCTTGTGTGTACAACATCGAATTAGGTTCACGCGAGTTTCGATCATTAGATTGAGAACTCAAAAGTGACCGGAATAATTTTTGTCTTCATTTGATTGTTTTGTTACTAACAAAAGAAAAGAAAACTTTTCATCCATTCTCAGGTTTGCAATTCAAAGAAAAAGGGAGACCACTCTCTTAGGTGATTCACGTACGTGTTCGGATTGGAAGATCTCGCGGTACTGTTCACGATCACTGTTCACGGGGGGGGGGGGGGGGGGGGGGGGGGGGTGTACTGTTCATGATCACTGTTCACGCGGGTACTGTTCACAATCACTGTTCACGCGGGTACTGTTCACGGGCATCGGAAAAGATTTTGCGGATTACTAATCGACTTAAGTCAATCGGATCACGCGTCAAGAGGTATTTAACTCTAACCGTATATATTTGAGTGTAATTAATTAAAAGGTTAAGGTTCAACTTTGAGAAAAAATTTAAAACCATACGAAATCTATTTTTCGTTTCTTCCGCTGCGTTTTATATCGATTTTTCCCTACAATTGGTATCAGAGCCTTGGTTGTACCTTTTAATTAATTAACGTATATATACGTGAATCTATTTTTTTTATTTTGATTATACATGTTTTAGAAAGCGATGGCACTCTAGGTATTCGCATATATAATTACATGTTGAATGTATGGATTTATATATGTTTTATAAAGTGAATTCTTATTGCTCGATTTTGGTCCTACAATTTCAATGTAATTTTTGTTTCGGATTTGTAATAAGAAGGGTGGTCTATTATCGCCATAATTCCTTCTTTGTAGTTGCTAGGGTTTTATTTTTTTGTATGTAAAATAAGTGCAGTATTTTTTTTTGTAAATCTTACTGTAGTAAAATAAAAAAATAAAAAATTTACTGCAGTAATTTATTCGTAATATGATGTAATGTATTCTGGTTTTGAAAATTCGAAGACACGAAGAAAAACGAAGCAACCGGAACCGAGAACGAGCACCGTACGCACCCCAGGGGTGGATTGGGCTGCGCATGGCAAGCCCAATCCTTGGTGGGCTGCGCACGGCAGCCTTGTGTGGCTTTATGGGCTGCGCAAGGCAGCCCCTTTGTGGGGTTGTGGGCTAGTGCACGTCCATGGGAGGAGGCCGAGGGATGAGCGTATGGTTGATGGCCACCTGAAGATCTTGTATTCCTAACAATTGTAATTTTACTTGCTTTTCTAGGATGGGCCAAAATTGTTGCTATTTAATTTTTGCTTAAATATTACAATATTTGTTGTTGTATGATAACATGACATTTTAGAATACGAGTGCCACTCATATATCTCTTTTGGTATGAACATGCATTGAATGATTTAGGTATCTAATTGGCATCTAGATAACTTGGTAAAATCATTCTTTGAGATTTAATCACACGCCTTAAATAATTGAGTGGGAGAAGGTGTGCAAGAACGCCTACGGCCTCCAAGATTAGTTGAGTTTTATTATTTTTGGTAATCCCCCCAAGGGGCGTCCATAAATGGAATTTAACAATATACTTCCTCACAAGGATAGACTAGACAATTGACTTTAACGAAATCTACTTCCCAAGGAGGGATTTTCGTGAGAGAAAATTGAGGGTCGATATCTTGGTAACACACTTAATGTAATTTTATTAATATCCTCCCAAGAGTTCTTGTTAATAAAAATTACAAGGCAAAAATTGAAAACGCTGGTTGTTATGTTAACAATTAGGTGGGACCTAGTCTAACTAGTAAATAGTGCGAACTCCCAAAGGAGGCGTAATATTTATAGGTGTTGGATCACCGTTGAATTTTTATGATTGAATTATTTATTTTAATTCAAGATAAATTTTTAAAAGTGCTATTATCATGATTATTTACTTATATATGTTTTTGTTTTAATCAGAAATCATGACCCCATCACTTATGAACATCCTGAAAGATAACACCTTAACTGGAGATAACTACGTAACATGGAAAAGGAAAATTGGGTTGTTGCTGCAAAGTGAAAAACATAAGTTTGTTCTGACCACTCCTAAACCACCCCTTCCTAACAATGAATCTAATGTGATGCAAAGAGATGAGTATGAGCAGTGGAAGACTTCTGATGATATGGCAAAATGTTACATTATGGCCACTATCTCCGACGTGTTGCAACAGCAACATGAAGGAATGGAGTCCGCTGCTGATATAATGATGTCTCTAGAGGAAATGTTTGCTATGAGGTCTATGACGACTAAGAGAGAGGCAGTGACTGCTTTTATGAATCTTAGGATGAAACCTGGACAATCTGTGAAAGATCACATGATGAAAGTCATAGCACATCTCAATATTGCTGAACTAAATGGTGCTGAGATTGATGGTGAGACCAAAATTGATATGGTAGTTAACTCACTGTCAGATTCCTTTGATCAGTTCAAGTTGGACTACACCTTGAACAAAAAGGAATACACCTTGCAGGGCCTGATGCAAGATGTTCAAAGCGCTGAAAAGATCCTTGTGAAAAACAAAGGTCAAGAGATTCATTTGGTTGGTAAAGTTGCTATTGTTAAGACCCGTAAGAAGGTCAAGAAACAACAGAAGAAAAAGCAACTTGGGCCTACCAAGAAGGAAACCAAGAAAGTAACCAAGATCAAAGGGAAATGCTTCCTTTGTGGTGAAAAGGGACATTGGAAAAGAGATTGCCCAAAGTCCCAGAAAAAAAGGAAGAAGGTAATGTTAATTATCTAGAAACAAGTTTTCTGGCAGATTTTACTGATTCTTGGATCATAGACTCTGGAGCCACTAATCATGTTTGTTATTCCTTGCAGGGGTTTCAGGAAAAGAGAAGGTTGAATGAAGATGAAGTCAATTTGCGCTTGGGCAACGGAACGTTAGTGTCTGCAAGTGCAGTGGGAGATATTAGAGTTATTTTAGATTCTAGTAGGCATTTAGATTTAATAGACGTTTATTATGTACCTCAATTCAAGAAGAATTTAATTTCAGTTTCTTGTTTAAATAAGTGTGAATATTCGGTTACTTGTAATAAAACTTTTATTATTAGTAAGAATGACAAAGTTGTTTGCAAAGGTACATTGGAAAACGGTTTATTCTTTTTGCATAGAAATATCTCTCACTCGTTAGACACATAAATAACGGAACCTAATCATAAAAGAGTAAAATTATCAAAAGATGAAACCTATCTTTGGCATTTACGCCTAGGTCACATTAACCTTAATAGGATTAAAAGATGGGTATGTGACGGACCTTTAAGTGACTTAAAGGTTGATTATCTACCAACTTGTGAATCTTGTTTGGAAGGTAAAATGACCAAAAGGCCGTTCAATACCAAAGGTACAAGAGCCACTGAATGTTTAGGACTAGTACACACTGATGTATGTGGTTCTATGAGCATTCAAGCTAGAGGTGGATATGAGTACTTCATCACCTTCACAGATGATTACTTAAGATTTGGTTACGTGTATCTAATGAGACATAAGTCGGATGCATTTGATATGTTCAAAGCATTCAAAGCTGAAGTAGAAAATCAGCTTGAGAAACATATAAAAATCTTGAGATCTGATCGTGGTGGAGAATATCTATCTGGAGAGTTTCAGCAATATCTTATTGTCAATGGGATAGTTTCTCAACTTTCTGCACCATGTACACCTTAACAAAATGGGGTAGCAAAAAGGAGAAATAGGACTCTTTTAGAGATGGTTAGATCAATGTTGAGTTATTCAACACTTCCTATTTCTTTTTGGGGATATGCTCTACAAACAGCAATATATATTCTAAACGATGTACCATCTAAATCTGTCCCTAAAACCCCACATGAATTGTGGACTGGGCGAAAGCCTAGTTTACAACACATGAGGATATTTGGTTGTCTTGCATATGTGTTGAAAGGAAAGATAGAAAAGATGGAGTCCCGATCGGAAACATGTATATTTGAGGGGTATCCAAAAGGAACTAAAGGATATTATTTCTATAAACCTTCTGATCTAAAAGTATTTGTTTCAACAAATGCTTCATTTCTAGAAAAGGACTATATGAATAATTTTGTGCCCAAAAGTAGAATTGTCCTGAATAAGATGTCAGGAGATACAATTCCACAAGAGGTTTCACAACCCAGCCCAATTGTAAGTTCCACTCCAACACAAGATCAACAACCTACCATTCCTCATCGTAGTGGGAGGGTTAGAACACAACCGGAAAGATACATCGGTCTAGGAGAATCTGTGGAGAATCTCCCGGATGACGATGATCCCTACACGTACAAGGAAGCTATGGAGGATGTTGATTGTCGTCATTGGCAAAAGGCAATGCAATCCGAGATTGAATCGATGTTCAATAACAAAGTCTGGTCCCTTGTAGACTTGCCTAAAGGGATAAAACCCATTGGGTGCAAGTGGGTATACAAGAGGAAAAGAGGTATGGATGGTAAGGTGGAAACCTTTAAAGCTAGACTAGTAGCTAAAGGTTATACACAGAAAGAAGGTATCGATTACGAGGAAACCTTCTCACCTGTGGCCATGCTTAAATCCATTAGGATACTCTTATCCATTGCAGCATCTCTAGACCTAGAGATTTGGCAAATGGACGTCAAGACAACTTTCCTTAATGGAAGTCTTGACGAGAGCATCTACATGATGCAACCAGAGGGATTCATTGAAAAAGGTCAAGAAGAAAGAGTATGCAAGTTGCAAAAGTCCATATATGGACTAAAGCAAGCATCTAGTTCCTGGAACATAAGGTTCGATCAAGCTGTAAAGGGTTTTGGATTTATTCAAAACCCTGACGAACCTTGTGTATACAAGAGGATCAAAGGCGACAAGTTGGTTTTCCTCATTCTTGATGTTGATGATATACTACTCATTGGAAACGATTTAGGTGTATTGACATCAGTGAAAGAATGGTTAGCAAAACAATTTGATATGAAGGACTTAGGAGAAGCAAGTTATATTCTAGGTATCCAAGTAATAAGGGATAGAAAGAATAGAACGATTGCATTATCCCAAGCTTCATACATTGATAAAATCTTGTCTACATTCACCATGCAAGATTCCAAGAAAGGTATGTTACCTTTTAGACATGGAATCAAACTTTCTAAGGGTCAAGCACCTAAGAATGTGCATGAAGAGCAATTCATGAGTAGAGTTCCATATGCCTCGGCAGTTGGAAGTCTCATGTATGCAATGCTCTGTACTAGACCAGATATTTATTTTGCTGTTGGCATAGTTAGCAGGTTTCAATCGAAACCTGGTCCTGATCATTGGACGGCAGTCAAGCATATTTTCAAGTATCTCAAGAGAACTAGAGATTATTTGCTTGTATACTCTGGAGAGGATTTAATTCCCGTTGGGTATATAGATTCTGATTTCCAGTCGGATTCTGACACCAGAAAATCCACATCAAGATCAGTATGTTGCTGCATGTGAAGCTGCCAAAGAGGCTGTTTGGCTCCGCCAATTCTTGATTGACTTAGAAGTGGTTCCTAGTGCGAATAAGCAGATCACTATACACTGTGACAACAGTGGTGCAGTGGCTAATTCAAAAGAACCAAGAAGTCATAAGAGAGGTAAACACATTGAAAGGAAGTATCACCTTTTGAGGGAAATTGTTCATAGGGGAGACGTGACGATCACCTAAATCGCGTCAGCAGAAAATCTAGCGGATCCTTTCACAAAGGCTCTACCTCAGAAGAGCTTTGATGGACATTTAGAGAACATGGGGATGAGAGATATGATACACTTGCTACATAGCAAGTGGAAGATTGTTAGGATTTTGCTCAATGGCAAGAGTGTAATATTGTAATTGACAATCTTCTCATATTAATAAAGTGAATTCTGATTCTTACAATTACTTATAGCATTTATTATTATAATTGTCAAGGTAAATAATCATAAGGTCAAAAGACTATGAGACATGAAGAATTGTTCATACATCCGGATATGTATGAGGTAGACACAATTCTTTAGTTAGTCTTGAATAACGTTCACAACTTAAGTTAAAGGTTGGACACCTCTATCTTGTTAAAGTTGTAGAATTCTTTTACTAGCATTTGAGTGGGATCAAATAAATATGATGAGTCTAAAATCATCGAAAGGTTTTTGAGTAAAAGAATCTAGTGCACTAGGTGTATTGTACTGGATCACAATGAAATACTATATCTAGAACCGTCACTAGATATAAGTCTTTTCATTAAAGAGGACAATCGCAGAGTCTATCTTAATCCTGAGATAAATGATGGACTTATGGTTGCAAGTGTTATCATTAGAGCTATCATTGAGTATGATTATATAGCATAGTCTATTCTTGATAGTTTAGTGGTATACATTTGTTAATCGATAGAGGACTTCATTTATAGATATGGACATCGTGGCTCCATTTATTAAATGAGAGTATAATATCATCATATGGATGTTTTGAGGTACTGGATATTAAATCTCAACGTTGAGTTTTCAATAATGATTATTGAAAACATGGCTTCTGGACAAGTCAAAGTATCCAAGTTCGAAATGTGGTCATATGAGGAAATATGGTAACTTGGAGAGCTATAGGCGGTCTATGAGCTCTTGGCGATTACTGATATTATTCACGAGGATACACCATCTCCTATAAGATTGTCTAGGGTATGAATGAGAAACATCTCCTTATTCTATCTTTATTCAAGAGTTTAATTTTAGCTCTTTAGTGGAATGAGTTAAAATTAATAGATTGGACCTAAGTGAATCATTTGTTGATTGTGATTAGGTTGTGTCTATTGAAGCTTAAATTTAGATAGCCTGCCAAGATCCCCAATCTACACGTATTTGCATGGATCACTTGATATATTCTACCGGGCCGATTTAAGGGTCCATCTAGAATTGTTTTTAATATATCAAGAATATAATATTTCTATTATTTAATTAATGGGCTGCACTATTATATTAATATATTAAAATGAGACATGTGGGCATGTTTCTTTTAGTAAGAATGGGTCTGGTTCACATGTGGGCTTTTATTTAAAGTCCAATGGATGAAATGAAATAAGAAAATAATATATGGCCCATTTATATAAGTGGGGCGGCTAGGTGTATATATTAACCTAATATATTATTTTGTTTCATTGTTTTAATTAAATAAGAATTAGTTAATTTATTAATTAATTGTTTAATTAAGAAACAAATCTTTTTCTGATCAGGAAATATATTTCCTAAAGTTATACTATTGGTAGTTGTATATTAAAAGTAAAAGACTTGTTTGATAAGAAAATAAATAAATAATTTTATTTATATAATCAAATAAGAAGTCTTTTTATTTAGTCAATAAAAGAATAAAAATATCTATGAGTTGGATTAGGTTTTGAAGTCTAAAGGTTGATGGAAATTAGGGTGCAACACAAACTCTTTTTTGTATGTGATTTGCGGCAACCCTAGTCCATTTAGAGGAAGATTTCGGCAATCCTAAATAGAAGAGGAAGCAAAATTTCGGCCACCTATATAATACCACATATAGAATTCGGCCACTATAGTTGATTGAATGATTCAATTTTTCTTCTTCTTCTCAATTCATAGAAAAGGATAATTTTTATTCTACTCAACATAAAAGAGAGAAGAGATTATTCTTTGATAGTACACTGATTGCTTGTTCATCAATAAGCTTGTGTGTACAACATCGAATTAGGTTCACGCGAGTTTCGATCATTAGATTGAGAACTCAAAAGTGACCGGAATAATTTTTGTCTTCTTTTGATTGTTTTGTGACGAACAAAAGAAAAAGAAAACTTTGTTCATCCATTCTTAGGTTTGCAATTCAAAGAAAAAGGGAGACCACGCTCCTAGGTGATTCACGTACGTGTTCGGATTGGAAGATCTCACGGTACTGTTCATGATCACTGTTCACTGCGGGGTACTGTTCACAATCACTGTTCACGCGGGTACTATTCACGGGCATCGGAAAAGATTTTGCGGATTACCAATCGACGTAAGTCAATCGGATCACGCGTCAAGAGGTATTTAACTCTAACCGTATATATTTGAGTTTAATTAATTAAAAGGTTAAGGTTCAATTTTGAGAAAAATTTTAAAACCATACGAAATCTATTTTTCGTTTCTTCTGCTGCGTTTTATATCGATTTTTCCCTACAACTGATTCTTGGATCATAGACTCTGGAGCCACCAATCATGTTTGTTATTCCTTGCAGGGGTTTCAGGAAAAGAGAAGGTTGAATGAAGATGAAGTCAATTTGCGCTTGGGCAACGGAACGTTAGTGTCTGCAAGTGCAGTGGGAGATATTAGAGTTATTTTAGATTCTAGTAGGCATTTAGATTTAATAGACGTTTATTATGTACCTCAATTCAAGAGGAATTTAATTTCAGTTTCTTGTTTAAATAAGTTTGGATATTCGGTTACTTTTAATAAAACTTTTATTATTAGTAAGAATGACAAAGTTGTTTGCAAAGGTACATTGGAAAACGGTTTATTCTTTTTGCACTGAAATATCTCTCACTCGTTAGACACAGAAATAACAGAACCTAATCATAAAAGAGTAAAATTATCAAAAGATGAAACCTATCTTTGGCATTTACGCCTAGGTCACATTAACCTTAATAGGATTAAAAGATTGGTATGTGACGGACCTTTAAGTGACTTAAAGGTTGATGATCTACCAACTTGTGAATCTTGTTTGGAAGGTAAAATGATCAAAAGGCCGTTCAATACCAAAGGTGCAAGAGCCACTGAATGTTTAGGACAAGTACACACTGATGTATGTGGTTCTATGAGCATTCAAGCTAGAGGTGGATATGAGTACTTCATCACCTTCACAGATGATTACTCAAGATTAGGTTATGTGTATCTCTTGAGACATAAGTCGGATGCTAATCGTGCCTAAATTGTTGTATATTTCGGCCCTCATTCCTATTCCTTTGTCTCGTTCTTGTGTGTATTTTCTATATATTTTATGTCTAATAGGCTCATTAGTGCTAATTGCAGGCAATAGATGTAATTCTGGGTTTGGAAGCTTGTTGCGGTGATTCCGGCAGAAAAAGGGCGAAAGTAAAGGCAAAAGAGTACAAACAGCTCTACAGTGCGGGTCCGGTGCGGGTCCAGTGCGTGTCGCAACCGCACTCCGACCGCACTCCAGCCGCACTCATGTTCATAGTCGGGATAGGATGCAAGTAAAGAGATAAAGTGCGGGTATAGTGCGGGTCATCCAACCGCACTCCACCCGCACTTGCACCAAGAACAGAAGAGCAGAATTACACCTGACGTTAGAGTACAGGTACTGTGCGGGTCATCAAACCGCACTCCACCCGCACTCTCACCAAGAATAGAAGAGCAGAATTGTACCTGACATTAGAGTGTGGGTACTGTACGGGTCACCAAACCGCACTCCACCCGCACTTGCACCAAGAACAGAAGGTAGATTTTGCACCTGACAGGGAAGTGCGATTCAAGTGCGATCACAGTGCGATTCCAAGTGCGGGTCAAGTGCGGGTAATTCAACCGCACTCAACCCGCACTAATGCCCTGATCCAAGAACTGAAGTTGCAGACAACCCATACAGTGCGGGTACAGTGCGGGTAAATCACCCGCACTCCACCCGCACTCTGAGCGTGACAGCTTCTGGTTTCAAGCTTAAGTGACCTATTTTTCCATCCTCTATAAATAGAAAAGGATGGGAACGAACCAAAAGATAACCATACCTCCCAACACTTGTATTTTTAGCTAGAAACACATCTCCCTAACATCCAAACCATCTCTACTCAATCAAAGGCAACTAGGAGACTTGGATTCAAGCTTCAAGGAAATAGATCAATCTTCAAGGGTTATCTCTACTCTCTCTCTTAGTTTATTTGTTTGTAATAGAACATGAGTAGCTAAAATACCCCACTATGGGGTTGATGTTATTTGTTTGATGGATATTTGGGCTTTGTAAATAAACTCAATGTGTTATATTTATTCTATCTCTATGTTTTATTCCATTGCTTGTATTGATTTCCATTATTGACTTGCTTGGATACACCCTCTTTGCATGTTGATTTGGATTACTTGAGTAGGCAATTAGGTTGTCTAATGCTCCATTGAATGGAAGGATTTCTGGAAATCCGGCTCTAAAACCATGCCCTTAATCTAATCTTGAATTAGTGGCTTTCACTATACATCCTAGGTTAGCCACTTGTGAGAGAATTAGAAGCCTCCACTATACACCCTAGGTTGGCTACTTTAGTGATTCTACGAGAACTAACCTTCGAGTAGAATTCGGTTGATAACCTAAAGCCTCATCCAATCTCAAATGGGTGGCATTCACTATACATCCTAGGTCGGCCACTTGTGAGGGAATTGGAAGCCATCACTATACATCTTAGGATGGCTGCATTAGTAATAGGTTGAGCCATAGCTAGATAGATGAGCATTCATGGAACAAGTCCCAATTGAGTAACTAGCCACTGTTGGTTGCTTAGGAGGGATTAATCTCTAGTAGGAAGTCTTCGCTATACACCTTAGGTTGACCTCTTGCTATAGATATATACCAACACTATACACCCTAGGTTGGTTACAATTGTCAAAACGTGCTTAATTGAGAGTTTGTTGCAATTGCCCCCAATATTCACTTACGAGTCCATCAACTCCATAGTTCCATCATCATTCATTCATCCCTCCATTGTCATCCCATTTATTTGCTTTCATAGTTTAGTTTATATTGTATTTTCATTCACTATCACTTTACCTTTATGCTTGCTAGTTATATTAATCCTAATCTTATCACCGCTACCCCGATCTCAGTGGACGACACCCGTGCTTGCCACTTTGCTTGTATTTATACTTGTGAACGCATCGCATAGGTTTTATAAATTGTTATGACGGACGGTTTTCTGACGGCAAAAACCTTCTCATCATATGCATTTGATATGTTCAAAGCATTCAAAGCTGAAGTAGAAAATCAGCTTGAGAAACATATAAAAATCTTGAGATCTGATCGTGGAGGAGAATATCTATCTGGAGAGTTTCAGCAATATCTTATTGATAATGGGATAGTTTCTCAGTTTTCTGCACCAGGTACACCTCAACAAAATGGGGTAGCAGAAAGGAGAAATAGAACTCTTTTAGAGATGGTTAGGTCAATGTTGAGTTATTCAACACTTCCTATTTCTTTTTGGGGATATGCTCTACAAACAGCAATGTACATTCTAAACGATGTACCATCTAAATCTGTCCCTAAAACCCCACATGAATTGTGGACTGGGCGAAAGCCTAGTTTACAACACATGAGGGTATTTGGTTGTCCTGCACATGTGTTGAAAGGAAAGACAGAAAAGATGGAGTCCCGTTCGGAAACATGTATATTTGAGGGGTATCCAAAAGGAACTAAAGGATATTATTTCTATAGTCCTTCTGATCTAAAAGTATTTGTTTCAACAAATGCTTCATTTCTAGAAAAGGACTATATGAATAATTTTGTGCCCAAAAGTAGAATTGTCCTGAATGAGATGTCAGGAGATACAATTCCACAAGAGGTTTCACAACCCAGCCCAATTGTAAGTTCCACTCCAACACAAGATCAACAACCTACCATTCCTCATCTTAGTGGGAGGGTTAGAACACAACTCGAAAGATATATCGGTCTAGGAGAATCTGTTGAGAATCTCCCGGACGACGATGATCCCTACACGCACAAGGAAGCTATGGAGGATGTTGATTGTCGTCATTGGCAAAAGGCAATGCAATCCGAGATTGAATCGATGTTCAATAACAAAGTCTGGTCCCTTGTAGACTTGCCTAAAGGGATAAAACCCATTGGGTGCAAGTGGGTATACAAGAGGAAAAGAGGTTGGATGGTAAGGTGGAAACCTTTAAAGCTAGACTAGTAGCTAAAGGTTATACACAGAAAGAAGGTATCGATTACGAGGAAACCTTCTCACCTGTGGCCATGCTTAAATCCATTAGGATACTCTTATCCATTGCAACATCTCTAGACCTAGAGATTTGGCAAATGGACGTCAAGACATCTTTCCTTAATGGAAGTCTTGACGAGAGCATCTACATGATGCAACTAGAGGGATTCATTGAAAAAGGCCAAGAAGAAAGAGTATGCAAGTTGTAAAAGTCCATATATGGACTAAAGCAAGCATCCAGATCCTGGAACATAAGGTTCGATCAAGCTGTAAAGGGTTTTGGATTTATTCAAAACCCTTACGAACCTTGTGTATACAAGAGGATCAAAGGCGACAAGTTGGTTTTCCTCATTCTTTATGTTGATGATATACTACTCATTGGAAACGATGTAGGTGTATTGACATCAGTGAAAGAATGGTTAGCAAAACAATTTGATATGAAGGACTTAGAAGAAGCAAGTTATATTCTTGGTATCCAAGTAATAAGGGATAGAAAGAATAGAACGATTGCATTATCCCAAGCTTCATACATTGATAAAATCTTGTCTACATTCACCATGCAAGATTCCAAGAAAGGTATGTTACCTTTTAGACATGGAATCAAACTTTCTAAGGGTCAAGCACCTAAGAATGTGCATGAAGAGCAATTCATGAGTAGAGTTCCATATGCCTCGGCAGTTGGAAGTCTCATGTATGCAATGCTCTGTACTAGACCAGATATTTGTTTTGCTGTTGGCATAGTTAGCAGGTTTCAATCGAAACCTGGTCCTGATCATTGGACGGCAGTCAAGCATATTTTCACGTATCTCAAGAGAACTAGAGATTATATGCTTGTATACTCTGGAGGGGATTTAATTCCCGTTGGGTATACAGATTCTGATTTCCAGTCGGATTCTGACTCCAGAAAATCCACATCAGGATCTGTGTTTACCATTGGAGGAGGAGCAGTCATATGGATGAGTATCAAGCAATCTTGTATTGCTGATTCCACCATGGAAGCTGAGTATGTTGCTGCATGCGAAGCTGCCAAAGAGGCTGTTTGGCTCTGCCAATTCTTGATTGACTTAGAAGTGGTTCCTAGTGCGAATAAGCAGATCACTATACACTGTGACAACAGTGGTGCAGTGGCTAATTCGAAAGAACCAAGAAGTCATAAGAGAGGTAAACACATTGACAGGAAGTATCACCTTTTGAGGGAAATTGTTCATAGGGGAGACGTGACGATCACCAAAATCGCGTCAGCAGAAAATCTAGCGGATCCTTTCACAAAGGCTCTACCTCAGAAGAGCTTTGATGGACATCTAGAGAACATGGGAAGGATAGATATGACACACTTGCTATAGAGCAAGTGGGAGATTGTTAGGATTATGCTCAATGGCAAAAGTGTAATATTGTAATTGACAATCTTCTCATATTAATAAAGTGAATTCTGATTCTTACAATTACTTATAGCATTTATTATTATAATTGTCAAGGTAAATAATCATAAGGTCAAAAGACTATGAGACATGAAGAATTGTTCATACATCCGGATATGTATGAGGTAGACACAATTCTTTAGTTAGTCTTGAATAACGTTCACAACTTAAGTTAAAGGTTGGGCACCTCTATCTTGTTAAAGTTGTAGAAATCTTTTACTAGCATTTGAGTGGGATCAAATGAATATGATGAGTCTAAAATCATCGAAAGGTTTTCGAGTAAAAGAATCTAGTGCACTAGGTGCATTGAACTGGATCACAATGAAATACTTTATCTAGAACTGTCACTAGATATAAGTCTTTTCATTAAAGAGGACAATAAGAGAGTCTATCTTAATCCTGAGATAAATGATGGACTTATGGTTGCAAGTGTTATCATTAGAGCTATCAATGAGTACGATTATATAGCATAGTCTATCCTCGATAGTTTGATGGTATACATTTGTTAATCGATAGAGGACTTCATTTATAGATATGGACATCGTGGCTCCATTTATTAAATGAGAGTATAATATCATCATATGGATGTTTTGAGGTATTGGATATTAAATCTCAACGTTGAGTTTTCAATAATGATTATTGAAAACATGGCTTCTGGACAAGTCAAAGTATCCAAGTTCGAAATGTGGTCATATGAGGAAATATGGTAACTTGGAGAGCTATAGGCGGTCTATGAGCTCTTGGCGATTACTGATATTATTCACGAGGATACACCATCTCCTATAAGATTGTCAAGGGTATGAATGAGAAACATCTCCTTATTCTATCTTTATTTAAGAGTTCAATTTTAGCTCTTTAGTGGAATGAGTTAAAATTAATAGATTGGACCTAAGTGAATCATTTGTTGATTGTGATTAGGTTGTGTCTATTGAAGCTTAAATTTAGATAGCCCGCCAAGATCCTCAATCCACACGTATTTGCATAGATCACTTGATATATTTTACCGGGCCAATTTAAGGGTCCATCTAGAATTGTTTTTAATATATCAAGAATATAATATGTCTATTATTTAATTAATGGGCTGCACTATTATATTAATATATTAAAAGGAGACATGTGGGCTTGTTTCTTTTAGTAAGAATGGGTCTGGTTCACATGTGGGCTTTTATTTAAAGTCCAATGGATTAAATGAAATAAGAAAATAATATATGGCCCATTTATATAAGTGGGGCGGCAAGGTGTATATGTTAACCTAATATATTATTTTGTTTCATTATTTTAATTAAATAAGAATTAGTTAATTTATTAATAAATTGTTTAATTAATAAACAAATCTTTTTCTGATCAGAAAATATATTTCCTAAAGTTATACTATTGGTAGTAGTATATTAAAAGTAAAAGACTTGTTTGATAAGAAAATAAATAATTAATTTTATTTATTTAATCAAATAAGAAGTCTTTTGAGTTGGATTAGGTTTTGAAGTGTAAAGGTTGATGGAAATTAGGGTGCAACACAAACTCTTTTTTGGTATGTGATTTGCGGCAACCCTAGTCCATTTAGAGGAAGATTTCGGCAATCCTAAATAAAAGAGGAAGCAAAATTTCGGCCACCTATATAATACCACATATAGAATTCGGCCACCATAGTTGATTGAATGATTCAATTTTTCTTCTTCTTCTCAATTCATAGAAAAAGATAATTTTCATTCTACTAAACATAAAAGAGAGAAGAGATTATTCTTTGATAGTACACTGATTGCTTGTTCATCAATAATCTTGTGTGTACAACATCGAATTAGGTTCACGCGAGTTTCGATCATTAGATTGAGAACTCAAAAGTGACCGGAATAATTTTTGTCTTCTTTTGATTGTTTTGTGACGAACAAAAGAAAAAGAAAACTTTGTTCATCCATTCTCAGGTTTGCAATTCAAAGAAAAAGGGAGACCACGCTCCTAGGTGATTCACGTACGTGTTCGGATTGGAAGATCTCGCGGTACTGTTCACGATCACTGTTCACGGCGGGGGTACTGTTCACAATCACTGTTCACGTAGGTACTATTCATGCTGGTTTTGTTCATGGACATCAGGAAAAGATTTTGCGGATTACCAATCGACGTAAGTCAATCGGATCACGCGTCAAGAGGTATTTAACTCTAACTGTATATATTTGAGTTTAATTAATTAAAAGGTTAAGGTTCAACTTTGAGAAAAATTTTAAAACCATACGAAATCTATTTTTTGTTTCTTCCGTTGCGTTTTATATCGATTTTTCCCTACAGTTTCCTCGTGAATAATATCAGTAATCGCCAAGAGCTCATAGACCGCCTATATCTCTCCAAGTTACCATATTTCCTCATATGACCACATTTTGAACTTGGATATTTTAACTTGTCCAGAAGCTATGTCTTCAATAATCATTATTGAAAACTCAACGTTGAGATTTAATATCCAATACCTCAAAACATCCATATGATGATATTATACTCTCATTTAATAAATGGAGCCACGATGTCCATATCTATAAATGAAGTCCTCTATCGATTAACAAATGAATACCACCAAACTATCGAGGATAGACTATGCTATATAATCGTACTCATTGATAGCTCTAATGATAACACTTGCAACCATAAGTCCATCATTTATCTCAGGATTAAGATAGACTCTCTGATTGTCCTCTTTAATGAAAAGACTTATATCTAGTGACAGTTCTAGATAAAGTATTTCATTGTGATCCAGTTCAATGCACCTAGTGCACTAGATTCTTTTACTCGAAAACCTTTCGATGATTTTAGACTCATCATATTCATTTGATCCCACTCAAATGCTAGTAAAAGAATTCTACAACTTTATCAAGATAGAGGTGCCCAACCTTTAACTTAAGTTATGAACGTTATTCAAGACTAACTAAAGAATTGTGTCTACCTCATACATATCCGGATGTGCAAACAATTCTTCATATCTCATAATCTTTTGACCTTATGATTATTTACCTTGACAATTATAATTATAAATGCTATAAGATTTTGCAGAATCAGAAATCACTTTATTTATATGAAAAGATTGTCAATTACAATATTACACTCTTGCTATTGAGCATAATCTTAACATCTTCTTGGTTCCAACTCCAATGATGGATGGATGATGGTAGAAAGATATGTGTAGGGTGATGTAGAGGTGTGATGGCTGCTGGGTATCTTTTCTGTGTGTGTGTGTCTCTCTCTTTCACGAATTTATCCTTGAGAATTTATATGGGAGCCAAACGGGGCCCATGAATTGACATAGGAAGTCGTGATGGCGTGCTGTCGTGATCATAAATGTCACGGTTGTCCATGACGGCACTTCAACTGTGACGTCGTTTAATCTTCCGATTCGTGCGAAAGCTCAGCAGCAAACTCGGCGGCACTTCATGCGCGAAAGTTGCTGTCGCCTAATGTGTCGCGTCATTTTCAGGTGACATATGGGCCGCGAAACCTCATCCTCTGTTTCACTCATTCTCTTTCACGCGACCTTCGCGACACTTCCCTCGCGAGAGTTACAGTCGCCTATGATGTCGCGCCATTTCCAAGCGACAGCTGGGCTGTGACACCTCTTCCTTCAGGCAAAGTTTCCAATTTTGCACTTTAGGCCCTAATTCTTCTTCCTTTTCCACAATTGCCCCTGCTACCTAAGAAAAACCTGCAACCAGCCCATTGAGCCATCAAACACTCGATTTTACCTGAGAATTCTAGTAATAAGCATAGGAAGGGGGCCCAAAATCTAGTGTTACGTTGCTCGATCAACACCCCCAAACCTAGCCTTTTAGTCGTCCTCGAGCAAAACCGAGACAACAAGAAAAGAACAAACATGACTCGATAAAGGAAACCCTTTAGAAACGTAATTTGAAAAGTCGCATTTTCAACTGGTGGTGAGATGCAATGGAGTGTGAATGAGAGGAGTAGACATATGCAAAACATCCTCAACAACCCAAAGGCGCTCACGGGACACTTGTACCGCATGAATCCCACACCTCGAAGTTCTCTCATATCGTAAACTACTCACTCTCACACCTCTAGTGTAATTCGCTTCGACTCTAAGCCTCACTGGGATATCCTTTTTTCTTTCCACTCAGAGACCTAAGTTCACACTCATCTAGGTATGCAAAGGTAGAGTTATGTATAGGAATCAAATGCTTTGCATACAATATAAGAAAGGAAACACCATATTTATGTGAACTACCCTAGGAATTGAATCAAACGCCATGGACGTGGAAGATCATGCTTCAACAAACATTCCCAATCTAGATTTCATCATAGATCAAATAGGTCTTGCCTTTTGGTTAAATGGGGCCATTGGGAGAGATGTGGTGACAAGGAATGGGAAATGGAATTTAACAGTCACCGATCATGTTGAATTATATGACACCCGCATACACTTAGCTCTCCTTTATATTAATTTGAACAATAGCGTCTAGGCTTGAATTTCACATAACTTGTGTCTTGCAACTTGTACCCTATTTTCTTCGAGTACTTTTCCTTTACAAATCGTGACTCTTTTACCCTTTTCCTTTCTCTTTTCTTTTACATTTTTCACATATTACAATTTAAACTCATAAGTGCACATTTTTCGCACTTCCCACAATTGTGAGTCATTTGCCTTTGCACATTACAAATGTAGCCTAAGTACACGCTATCTTACATATTAGAGCTTCTTCACCCTTCAACCACTACACTACACATCCTAACACGATTGGCAACAAGGGTAGACATGTGTTTAGGCTTTGGCTATATGGTTATCATGTGGTTCCAAAGGAAAGGGAAGTGTTTGGCCTCAAATTTGGCTTAGGAGCACACTGACAGATGCGTTTTTCCTCTAGTCGTTTTAAAAGATCAGTCCATCAATAATATTTAATAAAACCTCACAAAGCCTAAATCAGTTTGAAAACATAAATATAGTGGCAAGTGGGGTGTCGTCCACAGGGAGCGGAGTTAGCTAAATTAGTTAATGCTAAAGCAATGTTACGTATATATATAATAGCCAAACATGAATTGGTGAAAATGTAGATTGTGAACCAACTCTAAATAACACTAAATTAAATATGTAAATAAAATGAAGGGGGAAAGGGAATGAAGGATATATAGATGATGGAAACTAAGGAGTTAATGGATACGAAAGTAAATACTGGGCAATGTAACAAACTTGTCAATAGCACGGCTATTCAAGGTAACCGACCTAAGATGTATAGAGTCGGTTATTTATCCCTAGAAGGTGGCCAACCTGGGATGTATAGTGCAGACCACCTATTAGGGATTAATCCTTGTAAACTACCAACCTAGGATGTATAGAGTTGGTGGTTTATCGAATTCTGGAAATGAAGCTCGTCTACCTAACAATGACTCAACCGATTACAAATAGTCACCCTAGGATGTATAGTGATGACTTCTAACTCTCTCACGGATTCCAACCTAGGATGTATAGTGCCAGAAAACACGATCAAGGTTAGATTAAAACCGCGGTTCAAGAGTCGGAATTCATGACTTTCAGTCTATTCTTTAGAGCATTATACAACTAAATAGGATGTATATCCAGATGCAATACTCATACATAATACAAAGATATCTTGCAAAGAGGATGTATCTACACAATAAATCAATGATAAACATTCACAACAAGAATAGATCAATGGAAGATAGACATGAATATCAATATAATATCAAGTTTATATACAAGCCCAATATTCCACTAACTACTCCATCAACCCCTTAGAGGGGATTTAGCTACTCATTACAACTAGGAAACCAAGAGAGAGGAGATAACAATAACCCTTGGAGAACATCTCCTACCTTGTAGTGGCTCCAATCTCCAAACTTCCTTGAAGTTGAGTGGAGAATGTAAGGATGAGAGAGAGAGAGAGAGAGAGAAACTAGATCTAAGAGTGCTTAATTTCTGCTAAACGGAGTCAAAAGCTCCTTAAAACGTTTCTATACTTTTCTATTTATACTAGATACAAAAATAGGTCACTTAAGCTTTGAAAATCAGACTGGCGCGCTCGGAGTGCGGGTGGAGTGTGGGTGATTTACCCACACTATACCCGCACTGTTTAGGTTGTCTGCAACTTCAGTTCTCGGATCAGGGCATTAGTGCGGGTGGAGTGCGGTTGAATTACCCGCACTTGACCCGCACTTGGCATCGCACTGTGATCGCACTTGAATCGTACTTCCCTGTCAGGTGCAAAATCTACCTTCTGTCTTGAGCAACAGTATGGGTAGAGTGCGGTTGGATGACCCGCACAGTACCCGCACTCTAATGTCAGGTGCAATTCTGCTCTTCTGTTCTTGATACAAGTGCGGGTAGAGTGAGGTTTGATGACCCGCACAGTACCCGCACTCTAATGTCAGATGCAGTTCTGCTCTTCTGTTCTTGGTGCAAGTGCGGGTGGAGTGAGGTTTGCTGATCCACACAGTACTCGCACTCTGATGTCAGGTGTATGATCAGCTTCTCTGGATTAGCATTAGTGCGGGTAGAGTGCGGTTGGATTACCCGCACAGTACCCGCACTTTATCTTCAGGTGCAACATCAGCTTTCTGGTTTGGCATTAGTGTGGGTGGAGTGCGGTTAGCTGACCCGCACTATACCCGCACTTTATCTCTGTACTTGCATTCTGCCCCGGCTATGCACATGAGTGCGGCTGGAGTGCGATTGCGACCCGCACTGGACCTGCAATGTAGAGCAGTTTGTGCTCCTTTGCCTTCGCTTTCGCCCTTTTTCTGCTGGAATCACCACAATATGCCTCCAAGCCTGTCTTTGCATCATTTCCTACAAATAAGCACAAAACCACCCATAAGAGATACAAAAATGCATGAAAACAGAACATAAGGTAAGGATCTGAGGGCTTAAAGATACTACATATTTGGCCCGATCAAACACCCCCAAACCAAACCTTTGCTCGTGCTCGATCAAATCTAATCGAAACAATAAGACGCCAACTGAAAGTAATTTTTAGATACCTAAACAAAACATCAATAATGCCGCAAGTCCCATGTGTGATATGATACAAATAGGTGTGATAGAGAGGAGAAAAACATATGCACAAGATCAAGAGCAATTTGGAGACACCCAAGGGAGGCTCGTACGAACACGAATCCCACACCTAAAGGCATTCATGAATTTAGGACCACTTACTCCCATACCTTGAGCATAATTCGCTTCAATTCTAAAGCTCACATGGATCCTCTCTTTTCTTTCCTCAAGAGTCCTAAGTTCCACACAACAAGTATGCAAAGAAGATTTTGCATAAGATTTAAGCAATGAACTATCCTAGGAACGAGTCACCATGCCATGGATGCGAAAGATCGTGCTTCAACCTACATTCCCAAACTAGACTTACATGTATCAAATATGGCTTTTCAACCGGTTATAGTTTGGTTGTGGGGTTGAATGAGTTTACACAAAAATGTGGAAATTTAGGAGTTCAAACTCACCAATCATGCTAGAATATATCCCTACTCCCACACCATGTTCTTTTCTTGCTTAAATGCAACCCTCTAGGAAACCATTTAACCCACATTTGTGCCTTTAACGTTGCATTCTGTTTGGGCGTTTTTAGCATAAAACACTCTCATTATGGCACTTCAAGTACAATCTTTCTTTAAATTTTTCTTTTAACAATTTCCCAATTACAATGTTGTACTCCATTTGAGTTGTTACTGTTTCCCTTTCTTAGGCATTTAGGGTGCATAACTTACCTCTTTCCTTGCATATTTTCAACAACTATTTAATTTTACCTGTCGTGGGACCATTTTGACCCTTTTCATCACTACCATTTCCCATCCTAACATGATTAGTACAAGGGTAGGCATGTGTTTGGGCTATTGGGTATATGGTTGAATGTGGTACCAAATGAAAGGGTAAGTGTTTGGCTTCAAATTGGCTTTGGAGCACACAATATGGTAAGTGGTGTTTAGGCTATAGAGGTAATTCAATACACATACATTCCCTAATATCACTTCCACAACCATCTAAAAAAGGAATGAAAGCATCCATCACGCAATTCACAAAATGATGCAAGTCCTATGGCACATGACATACATGACGAGAGGCGTGTTTAAGAATAATCAATAATGCACTCAGAAAATGCACTTTCATGCTTGTGTTTGTGATCTCATGGGTATCTCCACTATTAGAACAAGACATGGGAACAATGAGTCCCCAATACTTAACACCAACGGGTGGGACGAACCCATGATGGTGCAAGCTAACCCTCAAGTGGCACCAAACTATATCACAAGGTCAGAGCACATATAAGGAACTCGTCAAACGCACACTCTAGAGGCATCATACCCATACTGGATTACAGTTTGAAAAATGGACAAGGGACAAAAATTGAAAAATTGGACACTAAACTGACACTACACTGTACAAGGCATATGCGTAGCGTACCCCCAAACCAAAACTCAACAATGTCCCCATTGTTGGAAATAACAAGCATAATCTCAATAAATGGCGAAATAAGGGTTCAACACCCCCAAACCAAATCTAGACATACATTCGACCATGCTTATTCATAATAACAAAAACTAAATCGCATTCATTGAAAGCTGAAGTACAAAATTCGAAGGTAGAAAACTCCTTTTAGAAGGAAGATTGTTCGTTGTCCATACTTGTTGTTGTGTGCTTCCCAAAAGATGCACAACCTAGCTTAAAACCACACAACAACTCTACTTAACAGATATCAAATGCTAAAAGAAAAGAATAATAAGTCTAAGCCGTTTAAAAGAAAATACAAATACAAATACATGCAATAAAAGTTCTGAATAATAATAAAGAACAAGAATGGATGGTCAATCATCGTTGGAAAACTCCCTCTCCGGTTCACTGGTGATCCCTTTGCCCTTGGGGTCGATCTCTGATCTGATCCGCTCTTCATGCTCCATCCTGGATCTCTCCATAGCAGCTCTGAGCTCTTCCCCATATGGGTCAATGCCTGGACCCCCTGAAGGAGGTGAGAAAGCAGCTGGCCTCTTCTTCATCTGCGGAAAACTTGGAAGACTGAGTGCCTCCCTCATGTCCGTGAGGTTGCCCCAAATATCCGTGAAATACTCATTGGCTTCCGCCCCGCTCTCAGTGACCTACCTCCTGTTTTTGGTGACCTCGGTCCTGAGGTTCTCCAATCCTGTAAGCAAAGTCTGCCAAGGGACCTCTCCAAATGTCTCCTGCGTGGGTGGGGAAGCAGCGGGCCTATAATCACCGTACTCGATGTAAACCGGCTCCACATCTGGTTGTTTCAGGATGTCTTAAGCCTGTCTGCTCGTGCTGCCCCCTCGAGCAGGTTTTCTCCTCCCTGTTCGGACCCTGACACCAGACGGGTCCCGCTCTCTGACCTGGTCGTTCCATGTGAATCGCCCAACTTGCCCCAAACCGCATTCGAAAGGGTCGGATCCAAAATCTACCCCGGTAGTTCTGCAGAATGCGGTGATGAGGCTAGGGAAGATGAGTGGCTGCTTGTCCACCCTGACCCTTCCCATCTCAAGGATCTCTCTCTTGACCAGAAAACCTATGTCGACCAGCTGATTCTGCAGTATACAGTACAGGATCATTGCTGCATTGAAGTTCACTGAAGTCCTGTGCTTTCTGGGGATCAAGGAATGGGAGATGAATACATGCCAGAAACCCAACTTACTCCTTAAGTTGGTGTGCTTCATACGGTGATCAGGGGCCACCTAAAAATCCATCGGACGGATCACTAACTGATTTGCAAAATCCACATTTTAGGTCACGAAAAATTCACTCCAAGTCACCCCCTGCTTAAGACGTCCAACTGCTTCGGGATCAACTGGAAGCTCAGTCCTATAGTACCTGTTAATGTCCGCTATAGTCATCCGGACTTCTACCCCGCAGACCAGAACTGAAGAAGTGCGCTGAAAAGTTTCAGGTACCATCCCAGCAAAGAATTCCTCGACCACACGACGGCAATACATCGGGGGGGGGGTGCTAACAAAGGTTTCCCATCCCCTTGTTTCTATCATTAGAGGAATTGGGGTGCCCTCCAGCTCTTCAACCGCTATCCCCCTCTCCACCACTATGTCTCGCTCCCTGAAATATTCTAAACGGTCCTCGAAATCTGGGTGCCTGATGCATGGTGGTGGAACTTGGGGTCCTCTCCTAGGTCTTTGTTCGGAACCTTGATTGCTTTGCCTAGTCGTTCTCCTGGTTCTTTCTGACATCTGCACAATAAACACAGTTTTAAGGCAATATTCGGATCAAAGAACCAAGAGGTTATGATGCAGGAATTTGAAAGCACAAAAATTCTGCCAGAAGGATAAAGTGCGGGTGGAGTGCGGGTGAATGACCCGCACTGTACCCGCACTCTAACTCGTTACCAGATACCAGCACATGCAGAGTTTCAATCCATGTATACATTTCATAATTTCAGCATATCATTCGACCGAATTAACACCACTATGATTCTAACTCAAGTATAGGCTTCCATTCAACCATATAAACCCAATATTATAGTTTGAAATCCAATTGCAATAGAAAATCAATTAACAATGAACACATCACATGCATAATTAGATAACACCCATTATTCTATCCTCATAGATATTAGCAAAGGCAAAAACAAAAGTTCAAAACCCTAACTAATGAAGTTCATGCATAAGAGGAAAAAGAATTTTGATAAAGAGGGTTAGGGTTTGGATTAGAGAGATATGTAATGAAATTAGAGTAAGAATCCATACCTTGATTGCCGAAAAATCGAAAACGTGGCACACACGGAATACCTTTCAGTTGAGAAGAGGGAAAAATTTGAAGTTTGCTATGTTGTTTTGTTTTTTGTGGCAAGTGGAGCCCTAGAGAACGATAGGCAGTATATATACTGCGCGACCAAAGTGCGGGTGGAGTACGGGTGACTGACCCGCACTTTACCCGCACTATATTACCTGATGCCTTCGGAGTGCGGGTTGAGTGTGGGTGACTGACCCGCACTATAACCGCACTGTTCCCCTGGACAGACTCCTGTATTCTGCCCTGGAACTGAATCTGCACCAAAACATTCTCAAGCATTCTCAAAAGTTTACAATGATAAAAACTAACCATCCGAAAAGTAAAAATAAAAATAAAAATAAAAAACACTACATTTAATTCAAAAGAGAGTGCAATGCACTCAAAGTGGGACCCGGTCAACCAAAGGAGGTTTGACCTGAATGGGGAGCACATTCAACTTGACCACTCAAACCGGTGCCAAATGCCTATGCACTGCATCTCTCCCCACTTTCCTCATTTGCCCGACTAGGTCCTTTCGAACCCATATTTGTTTGACTCTTGGTGAGTTCATCCTAGATCCAACTCTACTTGCTTTTAACCTTTGGGAAACTAAAGCAATAAGCCTTAGTGTGCCCTCTTTTGGCACAAAAGTAGCAAGTAATAGGACGGTTAGGGAAACTCCCTGTTCGATCGTTGGCGTGGGCCACTTTTTGTTGTCCGCATCTGAGGGATTTGACATTGCTTTCCATCACAGCGAGTTGCTCAATCAAATCACCCTCCTTGACCTTGGCCCGCTTCAACTCATTATCTTTCGTGCTCAATTGTTCTTGCAATTCCCTTACCGCTTTTGTGGACTCCTCCACACCTAGTTGAAGTTTCCTTGTCCTTCTCCCATAGTCTTCTTCAAACTCTTCTGAGAGCTTTGCCAATGCATCTAAGTTCTTGGAGACTAACTTCTTTTTGGTGGCAAGCTCCATCACTTGCTCCTTTAACCCGTTGTTGACTGTTGAGAGATCATGCAATTTCGTCTTCAACTGTCCATTTTCAGCCTTAAGCAAATAAACCTCCAGTTTGAGCTTTGTGTTGTCTTGCTCAAGCTCACCCAATTGTTCGAAAAGTTCGGTATTTGCTTCCTCCTCTTCGAATTCTGATTCTTGCCTTTCCTTAATGCTGTCTTGGTTTCCCAATTCCATCTCCTTAACACCCTCAAAGGCTTGCATAAGGGTGAGCACCCGGCTTCTTTTCTTTCTGGAATTTGGTGCCTCCAAGACCAAACAATCACTGACTTAGCTTGTTCCGGGGGATGTTACCTTAAAGTTCACACTCTTACCTCCACAGCTGAAGGAAATGTCCCTAGAACAAATATCAACCACCATACTTGCTGTGGCCATGAATGGCCTCCCCAACAGTAGTTTCCAGTCCCTACCACTGGATTCTCCTCGTTTGCAATCCAACACAACAAATTCTACCGGCACCATCAAACCGTGCACATTCACATATACTTCCTCCACGATACCAACTGGGGTGATGGGAGAATTATCCACCATGATGAGAGTCTGGGAGGTGGGCTTGATTGACTGAATATTTAGCTGTTCGTAGACCTCTAATGGCATCATATTGATGCTAGCCCCCATATCAAGGACCGCTCCCATCTTTGGTGAATTCTCTATTTGTACCTCTATGACGAAACTCCCGGGGTCTTCAAGTTTAATGGGGAAGTCTATGTCACTTTCCCTATTTTCCTTATCTGCGACCTCCACCATACTTTTCTCGATCTCATCAACTCCAAACTAGACAACCTCTAACACATTAACATGTTTATCGGAGCTTGATGCCTTCTCCTTGTTCTTGACCAATGCATCAAAAATCTGTGCCAACTGAGTTTCCATCTTTTTCAGTGATGCTCCATGATTGTTTGCTCTCTGATCATTGGACTACATGTAAGCTGACATTCGTTGCTCAGAGGCATGCAAGGTGTTCTTGAGGGCTTCTAACCCGATACCAACCGTTTTGATCACTGTGATCACTATCTCCTCTAGAGACTTGTCCTTCAGTTGGCTAGCGGAAGCGTGGGAATTGAAGTTGGATGGTGGGTTACTACTTGAACTTCCCCATTGATTGTTGTTGTTCGCCTCTCCTTGATTGTATCTATTGTATCCCCGGTTTTGGTACCCTTGGTTGTTGTTTCCACCTTGGAAATTGGTGTTGCCACCTTGGTAATTGTTGTTGCCACCTTGGTAAGTGGTTGCTCCTAGGTGGTTGTTGTTGGACCAAGACAAGTTTGGGTGGTTTCTCAACCCTGGATTATATGTATTCGAATATGGGTCATTCCTTGGCGGCCTTGGAAATTCTCCAAGGGCTTGGGCTTGCTCTTCTTGACTGAAATGCCCTTCTCCCCCTTCAATCTCCCTCATGACTTGACCAACTCCTTGAGAGGACCCTGGTTTTCCGGTTATAAGCTCCTTGATTGATTGAAGCACCTTGTTCATTTTAGACATCTGAATCTGAACTTGGGTATCCTGACCCAGTTCTATTCTTCCACCCCTTCTCACATGTGATGTCCTCTGTTGTGAGTTATGGGCAATCTTCTCCAGAATGTCATAAGCTTCAACTGCCCTTTTGTCTGCTATAGTTCCTCCGCATGCATTATCCACCATCATTTGGGTTATCGGTGAAAGACCACTATAGAAGGAATTAACCTTCAGTTCTGGATGGTATGTATGCGGTGGCATTTGAGCTAACAACAAGTTGAACCTCTCCCATGCCTCGTGGAATGGTTCACCGTCCTCTTCTACAAAGGATGCTATCTTCAACCTTAGGTCTTTAGCCTCCTGCGACGGAAAATACTTGTTGAAGAAAACCTTGCAGACTTGGCTCCATGTCACCAGTGATCCTGGCCTCAAGTTCATGTACCACGTCATTGCGGCATCTTACAGACCATACTGGAAACACCTGAGATGAAGCTGCTCCCTTGTCAATACTGCTTAGCGAGCCATGACCGGGAAGGTTTCTAATGTGGCCCCATACTGTTTCATGAATTGGAGGTAATCCTCGGTAATTCGCCCACTAAACGATGGCAGGAAGCTAATGTGCATAGTTTTCAACTCATACTGCCTTGTTACATCATCTAGTACTATGGCAGTGGGCACATTACCTACAAACGGGAGAGTGTACTCGCCCATGGTGAGGCCTAGCTCTTCATCCCCATGTACACTTCCCTCATTCTCTCGAGCTTGCTGCTCATTCAGATTATGATCGTCCATGTTTCCTTCTAACTACCCGATTCTTCTACCCAACTGATTGATGTTATCGATAACTGGCAACACTGTTCCTCTTAAGGATCTTCGTCCGTGCATATACCTAAAATCCTGAAATTTCACAACAAAAAACGCACAAAGTAAATGAGAAACAGATGGGGCAGAGCAGGAATATTACTAGACTAACCTTACTTATGCAAAACTAATTAAACTAACATGCCGCTTCCCGGCAGTGACGCCATTTGACAGATGCGTTTTTCCTCTAGTCGTTTTAAAAGATCAGTCCGTCAATAATATTTAATAAAACCTCACAAAGCCTAAATCAGTTTGAAAACATAAATATAGTGGCAAGTGGGGTGTCGTCCATAGGGAGCGGAGTTAGCTAAATTAGTTAATGCTAAACCAATGTTATGTATATATATATATAATAGCCAAACATGAATTGGTGAAAATGTAGATTGTGAACCAACTCTAAATAACACTAAATTAAATATGTAAATAAAATGAAGAGGGAAAGGGAATGAAGGATATATAGATGATGGAAACTAAGGAGTTAATGGATATGAAAGTAAATACTGGGCAATGTAACAAACTTGTCAATAGCACGGCTATTCAAGGTAACCGACCTAAGATGTATAGAGTCGGTTATTTATCCCTAGTAAGGTGGCCAACCTGGGATGTATAGTGCAGACCACCTATTAGGGATTAATCCTTGTAAACTACCAACCTAGGATGTATAGAGTTGGTGGTTTATCAGATTCTGGAAATGAAGCTCGTCTACCTAACAATGACTCAACCGATTACAAAAAGTCACCCTAGGATGTATAGTGATGACTTCTAACTCTCTCACGGATTCCGACCTAGGATGTATAGTGCCGGAAAACACGATCGAGGTTAGATTAAAACCGCGGTTCAAGAGTCGGAATTCATCACTTTCAGTCTAATCTTTAGAGCATTATACAACTAAATAGGATGTATATCTAGATGCAATACTCATACATAATACAAAGATATCTTGCAAAGAGGATGTATCTACACAAGAAATCAATGATAAACATTCACAACAAGAATAGATCAATGGAAGATAGACATGAATATCAATATAATATCAAGTTTATGTACAAGCCCAATATTCCACTAACTACTCCATCAACCCATTAGAGGGGATTTAGCTACTCATTACAACTAGGAAACCAAGAGAGAGGAGATAGAAATAACCCTTGGAGAACATCTCCTTCCTTGTAGTGGCTCCAATCTCCAAACTTCCTTGAAGTTGAGTAGAGAATGTAAGGATGAGAGAGAGAGAGAGAGAGAAACTAGATCTAAGAGTGCTTAATTTCTGCTAAACGGAGTCAAAAGATCCTTAAAACGTTTCTATACTTTTCTATTTATACTAGATACAAAAATAGGTCACTTAAGCTTTGAAAATTAGACTGGCGCGCTTGGAGTGCGGGTGGAGTGCAGGTGATTTACCCGCACTGTATGGGTTGTCTGCAACTTCAGTTCTCGGATCAGGGCATTAGTGCGGGTGGAGTGCGGTTGAATTACCCGCACTTGACCCGCACTTGGCATCGCACTTGAATCGCACTTCCCTGTCAGGTGCAAAATCTACCTTCTGTCTTGAGCAACAGTGCGGGTAGAGTGCGGTTGGATGACCCGTACAGTACCCGCACTCTAATGTCAGGTGCAATTCTGCTCTTCCGTTCTTGATGCAAGTGCGGGTAGAGTGCAGTTTGATGACTAGCATAGTACTCGCACTCTAATGTCAGATGCGGTTCTGCTCTTCTGTTCTTGGTGCAAGTGCGGGTGGAGTGCGGTTTGCTGACTCGCACAGTACCCGCACTCTGATGTCAAGTGTATGATCAGCTTCTCTGGATTGGCATTAGTGCCGGGTAGAGTGCGGTTGGATTACCCGTATAGTACCTACACTTTATCTTCAGGTGCAACATCAGCTTTCTGGTTTGGCATTAGTGCGGGTGGAGTGCGGTTAGCTGACCCGCACTGTACCCGCACTTTATCTCTGTACTTGCATTCTGCCCCGGCTATGCACATGAGTGTGGCTGGAGTGCTGTTGCGACCCGCACTGGACCCGCACTGGACCCGCACTGTAGAGCAGTTTGTGCTCATTTGCCTTCGCTTTCACCCCTTTTCTGCTGGAATCACCACAATATGCCTCCAAGCCTGTCTCTGCATCATTTCCTACAAATAAGCACAAAACCACCCATAAGAGATACAAAAACGCACGAAAACAGAACATAAGGTAAGGACCTGAGGGCCTAAATATACTACATATTTGGCCCGATCACACACAATAGGGACAAGGAATGTGTTTAGGCTTTTAGTAGTTGAATGCACACATATTGCCTAAAATCATTTCCACAACTCCATCTATCATGGGAATAAAAGTATCCATCAAGCAATCCACACGAATAATGCAATGTAATGTCCTATGGCAAATGATATGCATGACGAGATATGTGTTTAAAGATAGAAAAATGATACACTCAAATGCGCTTTTTTTGGGCTTGTGTTTGTAAACTCACTAGGTAATCTCCACTATTAGAACAAGGTGTTTGAGCATCGAGTTCCCTCAACTTGAACACACAAGGATGGGACAAGCCCATGAAATGCAAGCGAGACTCTGGAGTGACAATAAGTTGCGCAATCGAGTACATCATGCACACATAAACTTGCCACAAACACACGCTCAAGGCATCACACCCAAAAACTTTGGCCATGCGACTTGGACACAAAAATTGAAAAATTGAAAACTTTTTGACTCAAAACAACTGAACGACCGACACGGTGTCGACACCCCCAAACCTAAACTCAACATTGTCCCCAATGTTGACAATAAAAGCCCGGCGGAGAGGCGCTTAAACCACAAGAACACAACAATAAACACAAAACTGACACAAGAACTAGCAATGACTCAAAGAGATAGCATTCAAAATTTGCAAGCATACGGCAATTCAATCATCAAAATGTGCCTAACTGCACACATACTCAACATACCACATGTCAAAGGCATTTTCTTGTAGAAATCAAGTTTGGTATGCTCATTTTAGCTATTAGACTTGAAAACAAAATAAAAGTCACCCCCAAACCTACATCTTTCTACACCTTGCACAAAAAACATCATTTATCTCAAAATATAAGATGTGGATCAATGTAGACTTAAGAGTGAAGTAGAGTCACTACCATTCACATTTATTACTAGAATTGAAAAGTTATTGAAAAGAAAGATACCTAGGTGGGTTGCCTCCCACCAAGCGCGCTATTTAACATCTAGGCAAGACGTGGTGAGAGCACTATGGCACTTTAAGCTCAAACTTCTCCAACCAATTGATTTCTCCACTTGATGCACCACCCTTCATGTCAAGAAGTTTTGGAAATTCTTCACTATCAAGAGTTTTCTTCCCAATAACGATAGTGTTTCTTACTTGGTCAAGTTTGTCCTTCCGGACCCACACTTTCTGAATTTTCCTTGGCTTCACTGTAGGCATGCTTTGTTTCTTTTTGCACATTGCAATGAACTCAACACATTGGGCCTTTTTATGACCCCTAGTATGGCAAAAATGACATTCGTAAGGAAAATAAGATGAACTACCTCCAATCTTCTTCAATCTTTCCTTTGGGTGGCTTGCATCTCTCTCGATGGTGTGACACCTCAAAGTTCCTTCCTTTATGCTTTGTTCCTCTGTCAAGACCTTGATAGTGCATTCGGCTTTTTCAAGCTCCACTAGGCGGTCACATTCCTTGACCCTTGCTACCCTTAGAGCAATCTCTTTTCTACTTAATTCTTCCTTGATGGCATCTATAGTCTTGTCTTTCAGCTCCATTTGCCATTGCATTTTTCTTGTCCTCCTGGCAAAATCTTCCTCTTGTTCTTCTATTAGCCATGCAAGATCTTCCGCCTTCTCTATTGCTTCATCCCTTTCCTTCTCAAGAACTTCCATCTTTTTCATCAAATCAGTATATTTACTCACAAGCTCATTAATGTCCGAGAATGTTGATTTGTCACATGTATTTCCAACTTGACCACCTTCCTCACCTTTTTCTTCAAAAAATGCCAAGATCTCATCTAGATACTCATTTGAATTCTTTGAGTTGTCCTTTGACTGAAACATGTCTACTGCTAAACAATCAACTAAATTAGAATCTTGCAAATTTGAGCTAAAAACCTTGAATTCTACCTTTTCGTCCAAGACAGTCATGGAAAGTTTCCCTTCATGGACATCAATGATTGTTCTTGCCGTCTTCATGAATGGTCTACCTAAGAAGATGGGTCTCATGTTAGTTTCTTCACTCACATCATCCGTGTCTAAAACCATGAAATCTACCGAAATGATCAACTTATCAACTTGCACCAAAACATCTTCCACATTTCCTCTTGGATATCGGACTGAACCATCCGCTAAAAGGATTGACATTGTTGTCGGCTTAAGCTTATTTAACCCAAGTTGCTTGTAAATGGAGAATAGCATCAAGTTGATGCTAGCACCTAAGTCTAACATCGCCTTCTTGAGCTTGGTACCTCCAATGGTGATATCTATGCAAAAACTGCCAGGATCCTTAAGCTTTGGTGGAAGCTCTTTCTGTAGCACTGCACTAGCCCTGCCTGCAATGAACTCTTGGTGGTTTGGACCAAACTTTTGCCGGTTGGTGTGAAGGCTCTTGAAAAACTTAGCATAAGCCGACATCTTCTCTATCATCTCTAGTAAGGGTAGGTTTACATGCACTTTGGAAAGCACATCAAAAATCTCCTTGAACGCATTATTCATTTTGTCTTGCTTCAACCTCCCTGAAAATGGAACTGGTGGAATGTACGGGTTGGGTAACTTATGTAAAAGGGATGTCTTTTTAGGAATCTTCTCAACCACTGGCTTTTCCTCTTCTACTCTAGTCTTTTCCCTGCTCTCTTCTTCCGACTTTTTAGCCTTCTTTTGCTTGGGCTCTCCCACGTCTCCGGTGTCTAGAACCCGACCACTTCTCAATACTGACATTGCCTTGGCTTGTTCTGCCTGACTAGGAAATCTGCCTGGTTCATTCTTATGAATAGTGTCAGCTACTTGCCCTAGCTGTGTCTCCAACTTCTTTATAGATACCTCTAGGTTGGTAAACCTTTGCCCACTTACTTGTATGAAGTTGTTTAAATTCTGATCTGTCTGCTGCGAACTCTGGCTCAAGCTTTTCCTACATACGTTCCTAGAGCAAGGGTAGTCACTTGATCTTCCAAAGAAGGTTTTCTAGGCTGGTAGGAAGACATCTCCATGTTTCCTGAACTGTTCCACTGTTGACCACTTGATCCTTGGCCTTGGTAGTTTCCCCTATTGAATCCTCCTTGATTGGCTCCTTGAACGATAGGCTGTCTGTTTAATGCATTGTTCTGGTCTGACCATAAGAAGTTGGGATGATTTCGCCACCCCGGATTGTAGGAGTTGGAGTATGGATCATTTCTTCCTCTTTGGTAGTTCAAGGCTTGGACCTCCTCTGTCTCAAATGGTACCAATTCTCTACAGTGATGGTCACCTTTATACACCACATTTGCCCTTCCTTGCTGTTGACCCATATTCCTTGCCATTTCTTCCACTTGCTTTGTTATTCTCGCCATTTGAATAACCATGTCCGTATCTTGGCTAACAACATGCTTTCCTTCTCTTCTTAAAGTTGAGCTTCTATATTGGGAGTTGAGAGCCAAAGTCTCATATATCTTGACTATCTCATAAGCCAAATTTTTTTGTGAGTGCACCTCCACATGCATTATCTACCACGACTTGTGTGAATTCTGTCAAGCCATCATAAAAGGTGCAGACCTTGTACTCTTCGGATATCAAATGAGGCGGGCATTGTTCCAAAAGCATTCTATATCGACCCTATGCTTCATGAAAGGGTTCATTATCTTCCTCGGCGAAGCTTGCAATTTCGATCCGAATCTCTTTTGTCTTCACGGCCGGGAAAAATCTACTGAAGAAAACTTGGCACAATTCATCCCATGATCTCAAGGAGCCCGGCTTCAACGAAATGAACCACACCTTGGCTCTATCCTTCATGCAATACCTAAAGCACCTCATTCTCAACTGCTCCTCCGTGAGTCTGCCTAGCAGAAAGACTTCCAAGATAGATTGGTAATCCTTCATGAATTGTAAACAATCTTCATTTGGGAGGCCATTGAAAGATGGAAGCATGGCCACATGGAGTCCCTTTAACTCATAACTCCTAGCAGCAGCATTCAACACTATAGGCGATGGTTGACTCTCAATCATCGGTTGCCCGGATTCTCTCATAGCTAGTATGCCTTCATCAACCTTATGTGTTGGTTATCCCGGTGGACTCATATGATCTTCTTGCTCAGCCATTTCTGGAATAGAAGTACCCTCCAAATCAACAAAAATGTCTACACCTTCAAACCTCCTAGCAAGTCGGCCTACACAATTTATGTTGTCGTTAGCCGGAAACAAATTTCTTCCAAGCGAACGGCGACCGTGCATACACCTGTAGCCCTGAAACACCAAAAACACAAATACCAAAGAAGTAAAAAGAAACTAAACTAAAATAATAGCTAAACTAATAAAATAAATGACTCACACTACCTAAACCAATTAACTAGAGTCAACTAACGAATCTATGCCGATCCCCGGCAGCGGAGCCAAAATTGATGCAGTATTTTATCTCTACTCAATTTAAAGAAAAGTTCGTTCACTGGGATCGGTGATTCAATTGGTTGAGACTAATTAATGTGGTTAAAACCTAATCTAAGTGCTTGAAAATTAAATGGCATAATGCTTGTTTTGATCGAAGATGATTAATCAACTAGGTTGCAGATAAGTAAATTGCTAATCCTAAGTACACACGAGAAATAAATATGGAAGGACGTTAGGGAATTAATGTAACCTAATTAAACTTCTCAATGTAATCCTTAAGTCATATAAAGTTCTTCAATTCAGTTATTAGGGCTTGTTTTGTAACTATGAAGTTCTTAATCATTCCCACCACTCACACAAGGTCATGTAATGAGCAATGGTTAGAATTAAATGTTAATTTAAAACTCTAAGCCAAATTAAACATAGCAAGGTCATGCATGTGCAAACTCTCTCAATTACTAAGCTTAGGGTTAAAGATTAAATGGGATGGTCACCCACACTTAATCCTCTTCCTCTTGTATAAACTAATCCTAACACACACATTCATTGAGGTCACAACTGAATATGAGTAAAGAGATTAGAGCAAGTAATTCAATAAAAGAGACTAATAATGAATTGAATTAAAAGTATTAGACTCTTGGATTACAAGGAGTCATTCAATTGGTTATATCAGTCCCCTAACTTAAAAGATTAGTTACACATCAAAGGAATAAAAGAAAACATAGAAGAATTTAATAAGAAACCAAAGTTTGTCATTAAGGCTTCTTGTCTATTGAGTTCCTTCTTCTTGGTTCCAACTCCAATGATGGATGAATGATTGTAGAAAGGTGTGTGCAGGGTGATGTAGAGGTGTGATGGCTGCTGGGTATCTTTTCTGTGTGTGTGTGTGTGTCTCTTTCACGAATATATCCTTGAGAATTTATATGGGAGCCAAAAGGGGCCCACGAATCGACCTAGGAAGTCGTGATGGCGTGCTGTCACTATCATAAATGTCGCAGTTGTCCATGACAACACTTCAACCGCGACATCGTTTCATCTTCCAATTCGCGCGAAAGTTCAGCAGCAAACTCGACAGCACTTCATGCGCGAAAGTTGCTGTCGCCTAATGTGTCGCGTCATTTTCAGGCGACATATGGGCAGCGACACCTCGTCCTCTGTTTCACTCATTCTCTTTCACGCTACCTTCGCGACACTTCCCTCGTGAGAGTTGCGGTCGCCTATGATGTCGCACCATTTCCAAGCGACAGCTGGGCCGTGACACCTCTTCCTTCAGGTAAAGTTTCCAATTTTGCACTTTAGGCCCCAATTCTTCTTCCTTTTCCACAATTGCCCCTGCTACCTAAGAAAAACCTGCAACCAACTCATTGAGCCATCAAACACTCGATTTTACCCGAGAATTCTAGCAATAAGCATAGGAAGGGGGCCCAAAATCTAGTGTTATCGTGGCTCGATCAGATACCTTCTTTCTGTGTGTAACTTTTAGCTACCAATCTAGCTTTAAAAGTTTCCACCTTTTCATCCATACCTCTTTTCCTCTTGTATACCCACTTGCACCCAATGGGTTTTATCCCTTTAGGTAAGTCTACATGGGACCAGACTTTGTTATCGAACATGGATTTAATCTCAGATTGCATTGCCTTTTTCCAATGACGACAATCAACATCCTCCATTGCTTCCTTATAAGTGTAGGGGTCATCGTCGTTCGGGGGATTCTCCACTGATTCACCCAGACCGATGTATCTCTCGGGTTGTTTACTAACCCTCTTCTACGATGAGGAATGGTAGGTTGTTGATTTTGTGTTGGAGTGGAACTTACAATTGGGCTAGGTTGTAAAACCTCTTGTGGAATCGTATCTCCTGACATCTCATTCAGGACAATTCTACTTTTGGGCACAAAATTATTCATATAGTCCTTTTCTAGACATGAAGCATTTGTTGAAACAAATACTTTTAGATCTGAAGGACTATAGAAATAATATCCTTTAGTTCCTTTTGGATACCCCACAAATATACATGTTTCCGAACGGGACCCCATCTTTTCTGTCTTTCCTTTTAACACATGTGCAGGACAATCAAATATCCTCTAGTGTTGTAAACTAGGCTTTCGCCCAGGCCATAACTCATATGCTGTTTCAGGAACCGACTTAGATGGTACATCGTTTAGAATGTATATTGCAGTTTGTAGAGCATATCCCAAAAAAAAATAGGAAGCGTTGAATAACTCAACATTGACCTAACCATGTCTAAAAGAGTTCTATTTCTCCTTTTTGCCACCTCATTTTGTTGAGGTGTACCTGGTGCAGAAAACTGAGAAACTATCCCATTATCAATAAGATATTGCTGAAACTCAAAAGATAGATATTCTCCACCACGATCAGATCTCAAGATTTTTATGTGTTTCTCAAGTTGATTTTCTACTTCAGCCTTGAATGCTTTGAACAAGTGATCGTGCCTAAATTGTTGTATATTTCGGCCCTCATTCCTATTCCTTTGTCTCATTCTTGTGTGTATTTTCTATATATTTTATGTCTAATAGGCTCGTTGGTGCTAATTGCAGGCAATAGATGTAATTCTGGTGTTAGAAGCTAATTGCGGTGGTTCCGGTAGAAAAGGGGCAAAAGGAAAGACAAAGGATCATAAGCAGCTCTACAGTGCGGGTCAAGTGCAGGTCGTAACCGCACACCAACCACACTCCTTCCCACAGCCGGGACCTGAATCATGAAGGAAAGATAAAGTGCGGGTCAAGTGCAGGTCATCCAACCGCACTCCACCCGAACTGTTGCTCAAGACAGAGTTGGATTTGCACCTGACGTTAAAGTGCGGGTAGAGTGCGGGTGATCAAACTGCACTTCACCTGCACTGTTTCCAAAACCAGAGAAGCTGATTCGTACCTGACAGATAATGTGTGGGTCAAGTGCAGGTCAAGTGCGGGTCAAGTGCGAGTCAAGACCGAGTTGGATTCATTAAAGTACGAGTCAGTCAACCGCACTACACCGCACTACACCCACACTACACCCTCTCTCTGCGCGCAACAGCTTCTGTTTTCAAGCTTAAGTGACCTATTTTTCTATCCCCTATAAATAGAAAAGCAGAGGAACGAACCAAAGGACTCCCATATCACCCAACACTTGTATTTTCTATTGTTTTACATAGTCTAAGTTAGAAATACATCTCCCTCTCATCCAAACCATCTCTACTCAATCAAAGGCAACTAGGAGACTTGGATTCAAGCTTCAAGGAAGGAGATCAATCTTCAAGGGTTATCTCTCTACCCTCTCTTAGTTTATTGGTTTGTAATAGAACATGAGTAGCTAAAATACCCCACTATGGGGTTGATGTTATTTGTTTGATGGATATTTGGGCTTTGTAAATAAATTCTATGTGTTATATTTATTCTATCTCTATGTTTTATTCCATTGCTTTAATTGATTTCCATTATTGATTTGCTTGGATACACCCTCTTTGCATGATTGATTTGGATTACTTGAGTATGCAATTAGGTTGTCTAATGCTCCATTGAACGGAAGGATTTCTGGAAATCCGGCTCTACAACCATGCCCTTAATCTAATCTTGAATTAGTGGCTTTCACTATACATCCTAGGTTAGCCGCTTGTGAGAGAATTATAAGCCCCCACTATACACCATAGGTTGGCCACTTTAGTGATTTTACGAGAACTAACCTTCGAGTAGAATTCGGTTGATAACCTCGAGCCTCATCCAATCTCAAACGGGTGGCCTTCACTATACATCCTAGGTCGGCCACATGTGAGGGAATTGGAAGCCATCACTATACACCCTAGGATGGCTAAATTAGTAATAGGTTGAGCCATAGCTAGATAGATGAGCATTCATGGAAAAAGTCCCGATTGAGTAACTAGCCATTGTTGGTTGCTTAGGAGGGATTAATCGCTAGTAGGAGGTCTTCACTATACACCCTAGGTTTACCTCTTACTAGAGATATATACCAACACTATACACCCTAGGTTGGTTACATTTGTCAATACATGCTTAATTGAGAGTTTATTGCAATTGCTCCAATTTTCACTTACGAGTCCATCAACTCCGTAGTTCCATCAGCATTCATTCATCACTCCATTATCATCCCATTTTATTTGCTTTCATAGTTTAGTTTATATTGTATTTTCATTCACCATCACTTTACTTTTATGCATACTAGTTTTATTAATCCTAATCTTATCACCGCTACCCCGATCTCAGTGGACGACACCCGTGCTTACCGCTTTACTTGTATTTCTACTTGTGAACGCATCGCATAGGTTTTATAAATTGTTTTGACGAACGGTTTTCTAACGGCAAAAACCTTCTCATCAACAAGTCAAAAGCATCCGACTTATGTCTCATGATATACACATAGCCAAATCTCAAGTAATCCTCTGTGAAGGTGATGAAGTACTCATATCCACCTCTAGCCTGAATGCTCATAGGACCACATACATCAGTGTCTATTAATCTCAAACATTCAGTGGCTCTTGCACCTTTGGTTATAAACGGCCTTTTGATCATTTTACCTTCCAAACAAGATTCACAATTTGGTAGATCATCAACCTTTAAGTCACTTAAAGGTCCGTCACATACCAATCTTTTAATCCTATTAAGGTTAATATGACCTAGGCGTAAATGCCAAAGGTAGGTTTCATCTTTTGATAATTTTACTCTTTTATGATTAGGTTCCGTTAATTCTATGTCTAACGAGTGAGATATATTTCTATGCAAAAATAATAGACCGTTTTCCAATGTACCTTTGCAAACAATTCTATCATTCTTACTAATAATAAAAGCTTTATTAAAAGTAACCGAATATCCAAATTTATTTAAACAAGAAACAGAAACTAAATTCCTCTTGAATTGAGGTACTGACAAGGACCTTTTTCCCTTATGTCATTTTAAAAGATCAGTCCGTCAAATAATATTTAAAGAAACCACACAAGCCTAAATCAGTTTACAAACATAAATATAGTGGCAAGTGGGTGTCGTCCACAGGGAGCGCAGTTAGCCAAATTAGTTAAAGCTAAAGCAATGGTATGTATATATAAATAGAAAAACATGAATTGGTGAAAATGTAGATTGTGAACCAATTCTAAATAACACCAAATTAAATAAGTAAATAAAATGAAAGGGGAAAATGGAGTGAAGGATATATAGATGATGGAAACTAAGGAGTTAATGGATTCGAAAGCAAATACTGGGCAATGTAACAAACTTGTCAATAGCACGGCTCTTCAAGGTAACCGACCTAGGATTTATAGAGTCGGTTATTTATCCCCAGAAGGTGGCCAACCTAGGATGTATAGTGCGGACCACCTATTAGGGATTAATCCTTGTAAACTACCAACCTAGGATGTATAGAGTTGATTGTTTACCGGATTCTAGAAATGAAGCTCGTCTACCTAACATTGACTCAACCGATTACAAATAGTCACCCTAGGATGTATAGTGATGACTTCTAACTCTTTCACGGATTCCGACCTAGGATGTATAGTGCCGGAAATACGATCGAGGTTAGATTAAAACCGCGGTTCAAGAGTCGGAATTCATGACTTTCCGTCTATTCTTTAGAGCATTAAACAACTAAATAGGATGTATATCTAGATGCAATACCCATTCATAATATAAAGACATCTTGCAAAGATCATGTATCTACACAAGAAATCAATTATAAACACTCACAACAAGAATAGATCAATGGAAGATAGACATGAATATCAATATAATATCAAGTTTATGTACAAGCCCAATATTAAACTAACTACTCCATCAACCCCTTAAAGGGGATTTAGCTACTCATTACAACTAGGAAATCAGTAGAGAGGAGAAAGAAATAACCCTTGGAGAACATCTCCTTCCTTGAAGTGGCTCCAATCTCCTAACTTCCATGAAGTTGAGTAGAGAATGTGTGGATGAGAGGTAGAGAGAGAAACTAATCTAAGAATGTCTAATCTGCCTAAAATAGAGTAAAAAGCTCCTTAAAACGTTTCTATACTTTTATATTTATACTAAATACAAAAATAGGTAACTTAAGCTTTGAAAATCAGACTGGCGCGCTCGGAGTGCTGGTGGAGTGCGGGTGGTTTACCCGCACTGTACCCGCACTGTATGGGTTGCCTGCAACTTCAGTTCACGGATCAGGACATTAGTGCGGGTGGAGTGCGGTTGAATTACCCGCACTTGACCCACACTTAGCCCGCACTTGGTATCGCGCTGTGACCGCACTTCCTTCTCAGGTGCAAAATCTACCAACTGTCTTGAGCAACAGTGCGGGTAGAGTGCGGGTGGATGACCCGCACAGTACCCGTACTCTAATGTCAGGTGCAATTCTGCTCTTCTGTTCTTGATGCAAGTGCGGGTAGAGTGCGGTTCGATGACCCGCACAGTACCCGCACTCTAATGTCAGGTGCGATTCTGTTCTTCTGTTCTTCATGCAAGTGCGGGTAGAGTGCAGTTCGATGACCCGCACAGTATCCGCACTCTAGTGTCAGGTGACTGCGCAGCTTCTCTGGTTTGGCAATAGTAGCGGGTGGATTGCGGTTAGCTGACCCGCACTGTACCCGCACTTTATCTCTGTACTTGCATTCTGCCCCGGCTATGCACATAAGTGCGGCTGGAGTGCGGCTGGAGTGCGGTTGCGACCCGCACTGGACCCGTACTATAGACCTGTTTGTGCTCCTTTTTCTGCTGGAATCATCATAATGTGCTTCCAAGCCTGTCTCTGCATCATTTCCTTCAAATAAGCACAAAACAACCCATAAGAGACACAAAAACGCACGAAAACAGAACATAAGGTAAGGATCTGAGGGCCTAAATATAGTACATATTTGGCCCGATCAAACACCACTTGTCAATAGCACGGCTCTTCAAGGTAACCGACCTAGGATGTATAGAGTCGGTTATTTATCCCCAGAAGGTGGCCAACCTAGGATGAATAGTGCGGACCACCTATTAAGGATTAATCCTTGTAAACTACCAACCTAGGATGTATAGAGTTGATTGTTTACCGGATTCTAGAAATGAAGCTCGTCTACCTAACATTGACTCAACCGATTACAAATAGTCACCCTAGGATGTATAGTGATGACTTCTAACTCTTTCACGGATTCCGACCTAGGATGTATAGTGCCGGAAATACGATCGAGGTTAGATTAAAACCGCGGTTCAAGAGTCGGAATTCATGACTTTCCGTCTATTCTTTAGAGCATTAAACAACTAAATAGGATGTATATCTAGATGCAATACCCATTCATAATATAAAGACATCTTGCAAAGATCATGTATCTACACAAGAAATCAATTATAAACACTCACAACAAGAATAGATCAATGGAAGATAGACATGAATATCAATATAATATCAAGTTTATGTACAAGCCCAATATTAAACTAACTACTCCATCAACCCCTTAGAGGGGATTTAGCTACTCATTACAACTAGGAAATCAGTAGAGAGGAGAAAGAAATAACCCTTGGAGAACATCTCCTTCCTTGAAGTGGCTCTAATCTCCTAACTTCCTTGAAGTTGAGTAGAGAATGTGTGGATGAGAGGTAGATAGTAGAAACTAGATCTAAGAATGTCTAATCTGCCTAAAACGAAGTTAAAAGCTCCTTAAAACGTTTCTATATTTTTATATTTATACTAAATACAAAAATAGGTCACTTAAGCTTTGAAAATCAGACTGGCGCGCTCGGAGTGCGGGTGGAGTGCGGGTGGTTTACCCGCACTATATGGGTTGCCTGCAACTTCAGTTCACGGATCAGGACATTAGTGCGGGTGGAGTGCGGTTGAATTACCCGCACTTGACCAGCACTTAGCCCGCACTTGGCATAGCACTGTGACCGCACTTCCTTCTCAGGTGCAAAATCTACCTACTGTCTTGAGCAACAGTGCGGGTAGAGTGCGGTTGGATGACCCGTACAGTACCCGCACTCTAATGTCAGGTGCAATTCTGCTCTTCTGTTCTTGATGCAAGTGCGGGTAGAGTGCGGTTCGATGACCCACACAGTACCCGCACTCTAGTGTCAGGTGCGATTCTGTTCTTCTGTTCTTGATGCAAGTGCGGGTAGAGTGCGGTTCGATGACCCACACAGTACCCGCACTCTAGTGTCAGGTGACTGCGCAACTTCTCTGGTTTGGCAATAGTGCGGGTGGAGTGTGGTTAGCTGACCCGCACTGTACCCGCACTTTATCTCTGTACTTGCATTCTGCCCCGGCTATGCACATAAGTGCGGCTGGAGTGTGGCTGGAGTGCGGTTGCGACCCGTACTGGACCCGTACTGGACCCACACTATAGACCTATTTGTGCTCCTTTTCTGCTGGAATCATCACAATGTGCTTCCAAGCCTGTCTCTGCATCATTTCCTTCAAATAAGCACAAAACAACCCATAAGAGACACAAAAACGCACGAAAACAAAACATAAGGTAAGGATCTGAGGGCCTAAATATAGTACATATTTGGCCCGATCAGGTACATAATAAACGTCTATTAAATCTAAATGCCTACTAGAATCTAAAATAACTCTAATATCTCCCACTGCACTTGCAGACACTAACGTTCCGTTGCCCAAGCGCAAGTTGATTTCATCTTTATTCAGCCTTCTCCTTTCTTGGATCCCCTGCAAGAAATAACAAATATGATTAGTGGCTCCAGAGTCTATGATCCAAGAATCTGTAGAATCTGCCAGAAAACATGTTTCAAGACAATTAATATTACATTCTTCCTTATTATTCTGAGACTTTGGGCAATATCTTTTTCAATGTCCCTTTTCACCACAAAGGAAGCATTTCCTTTTGATCTTGGTTACTTTCTTGGTTTCCTTCTTGGTAGGCCCAAGTTGCTTTTTCTTCTGTTGTTTCTTGACCTTTTGACGGGTGTTAACAGTAGCAACTTTACCAACCGAATGAATCTCTTCACCTTTGTTTTTCACAAGGATCTTTTCAGGGCTTTAGACATCTTGCATCGGGCCTTGCAAGGTGTATTCCTTATTGTTCTAGGTGTAGTCCAACTTGAACTGATCAAAGGAATCCGATAGTGAGTTAACAATCATGTCAATTTTCATCTCACCATCTATCTCAGCACCATTAAGTTCTGCAACATTGAGATGTGCTATGACTTTCATCATGTGATCTTTCACAGCCTGCCCAGGTTTCATCTTAAGATTCATAAAAGCAGTCACTGCCTCTCTCTTAGTCGACCTAGACCTCATAACAAACATCTCTTCCAGAGACATCATTATATCAGCAGCAGACTCCATTCCTTCATGCTACTGTTGCAACACATCGGAGATAGTGGCCATAAGGTAATATTTGGCCATATCATCTAAAGTCTTCCATTGCTCATACTCATCTCTTCGCAAAATATTAGATTCATTATTAGGAAGGGGTGGTTTAGGAGTAGTCAGAACAAACTTATGTTTTTCATTTTGTAGCAACAAACCAATTTTCCTTTTCCATGTGACATAATTATCTCCATTTAAAGTGTTATCTTTCAGGATGTTCATAAGTGATGGAGTCATGATTTCTGAATAAAAAAAAATTATATATATGAGTAAATAATCATGATAAAGCACTTTTTAAATATTTATCTTGAGTTAAATAAATAATTCAATCATAAAAATTCAACGGTGATCCAACAACCATAAACGTTACGCCTCCTCTGGGAGTACGTACCATTTACCAGTTGGACTAGGTCCCACCTAATTGTTAACATAACCACCAGCGTTTTCAATTTTAGCTTGGCAATTTTATTAACAAGAACTCTAGGAAGGATATTAATAAAATCACATTGAGTGTGTTACCAAGATATCGACCCTCAATTTTCTCTCACGAAAATCCCTCCTTTGGGAGTAGATTTCGTTTAAGTCAATTGTCTAGTCTATCCTTGTAAGGAAGTATTTTGCCAAATTCCATTTATGGACGCCCCTCGGGGGGATTACTAATAAATAATAAAGCTCAACTAACCTTGGAGGCCATAGGTGTTCTAACACACCTTCTCCCACTCAATTATTTAAGGTGTGTGATTAAATTCCATAGAATGATTTTACCAAGTTATCTAAATACCAATTAGATACCTAAATCATTCAATGCATGTTCATACCAAAAGAGATATATGAGTGGCACTCCTATTCTATATGACATGTTATCATACAACAACAAATATTGTAATATTTAAGGAAATATAAATAGCTACAATTTTGGTCTATCCTAGAAAAGCAAGTAAATTACATTTGTTTGGAATACAAAATATTCTTTCTTGGCGAACAAGTCTTCAAGCGGCCATCATCCACTTCCTCACCCCTCGGCTGCCACCTTTGGGCGTGCACACCCCTTGGGCCCATAAAGGGCCACCATGCATAGCCCATTATGCCCAAAGGACTGTCATGCGCAGCCCATGACACATAAGTGGCTGCCGTGCGTAGCCCATGCACCCAACAAGCGTAGCTATGCACTAACGTGCACGCACGCTTGTTGCCATGGTGCGCACGGTACCAAGCTTGTTCCGGTTGCTTCCTCTTCCGCTTCTAATTCTTCAACTCTTCGAATCTTCAAAACTTGAATGTATTACATCAGATTTTAAACAATATATTACTGCAGTATTATTTATTTATTTTTTTTAATTCACTGCAGTAATTTTTACACAAGAAAAACTGCACTATTTTATACAAAAACAAAACTTCAGTATTTTTTAATACAATAAAAAATAGAGAATCTAGTAACTACCAAGAAGGAACTCATGACGATAATAGGCCACCCTTCCTGTTACATTTCCGAAACAAAAATACATTGAAATTCTAGGACCAAAATCGAGCAATAACAATTCACTTTATAATAACATATATAAATCCATACATGCCACATGTAATTATATATACGAATACCTAGAGTGCCATCTCTTTCTAAACATGCATAATCACAATAAAAAGAAATAGATTCATGTATATATATATATATATATATGTTAATTAATTAAAGGGTATATAACCTGGCTCTAATACCAATTGTAGGGAAAAAATACGAAAAACGCAGCAGAAGCGAGACTAAAACCGAATTTAGTATAGTTTAAAAATTTTCCAATATTTGAACCTTGACCCTTTAATTAATTAAACATACATATATTCAAAAGATATCATACCTCTTGTCGCGTGATCCGATTGACTTAGCGTCGATGGTAATCCGCAAGATCTTCCGATCCGATCACGAACATGAAACACCTAGGAGCGTGGTCTCCCTATTCTTTGAATTGCGTACCTGAGAATGGAAAAACGAAATCTTCTTTCTTGATCGTTAATCATAAAAACTCCAAGAGCCTAGAAAGATCGTTCCTGTCACTTTTGAATTCACAATCGTTATGATTGAAACTCACGTGAACCTAAATCGAAAGTGTGCACAAAACCTTTTTATGTAAAGGCTTGCAAGTGCACTATCGAATTTAGAACTATCTTTCTCTCTTCCTCTTGGCCGAAATTTCACTATGTTCTAGAGTTGGATTTTTTTTATCTTCTAAGCAAAAGAAAAATCTCTCAAGCAAGAAGCATTCTTGATGTGTAAAATCGTGTTATAAAATACTCACTCGCAAGTGCACGAATCGTAAAGATAAGTACAGCGACAAGTAAGGATCGTTCCCACGAGGAAAAGTAATTTATTAATTAAAACTAATTCTAATTAAAGTTAAATTAAAGTAACCAAAAGATTTGTTGATGATTGAATTAAACTAAAACTAAATTAAATTAAACTAAGAAAACAATTAGAAGAAACTGGTTGTGATCAATGGAAAGAAATACTAGGTCATCAATGATCCCCAATTATGAACACTCAATGTGTAGAATTAATTTAAAAACAAGATTCAATCAATTCAAGGGTTCATTCTTTATCTTTAATATGACTATTACTGTACGATCGCAGGATGAGTCACGTGTTCCCAACCACTATTCACCCTTTGATCTATGGTGTGAACAATAATCGAAAACCCATTAAGTTCAAGAATTAAGAACCAAAATCTAAACTTTGCTTTGATCTATGCTAAAGATAAATTTTATTTATTCAAGTGAGCATTAATCAGGATTAGGTTTTGATCTAAACTCTAACCCAAATTCTCAGATAATTTTAACCCTAAAATCATGCCAAATAATCATCCACCCTTTGATCTATGGTGTGAATGAAAATTAAAACTAATAAGGATTAAGCAGTGAAGAACAATGAATAAATCAAGAATTGAATTGAAGAAATAATAATTAATCCTAACATGAGCATTCACAAAAGGTTCATATTGATTCCCTAGTTATGGGATTAGTTACACATGTTGAAAATAAAAAGAAAAGAGAAAGAAAAGATAAAACCCATTAAATCTTCAACGAGTTCTTCAAGTCTTCAATGGTGAATCTTCTTCGTCTTCGAATCTTCAATGTGTAAAGATGGATGAAAGAATATTGTGTGTAGGAGAATGATATATGGAGTGGTGGAGTGATGTGAGTGAAGCCCTTTTCTTCAAGAAACTCAGGATATTTATAGGTGATAATTCCTTGTGAACTCCCAATTTGCTTTGTTGTAGGAAACTCACAAAGTAGGAAAGTAGAATGAGAGAAGAATTTGAATCTTTTCCTAAATTGGATTTCCTTTCTTGATAATTGTCTCATAATTTGAGTTTAGGAAGTTTCTCAAACATGTTTTGATCTTCTAAAATCATTAGAATTTGATTTGGGAAGTTTTGGAACAGTTCTGGGCCAATTCGGAGTGGAAGGTGCCAAAAATACGTCAAAACCGTGGCCTAGGTCGCTCCGGAGTCACCCACGGTCAGTACAACGGTGCTGTTCTGTTTTTTACCGCTACGTAGACCGCTACGTAGGCTGCTGCACAAATCACGGTCTAGCCCTCGGTAGACTTCTCCAGCTCTTTGGTTACTAAATCGGGCATAACCTCTTCTAGGAATATTTTAATTGTGATTCAAAAAGAGAGACGAAACCTAGACTTCTGGGGCTATCCGTCCATAGGTGGTAGGACACACAATTCAATCGAAGCTGAGAGATATGGTCCCCGCAATATGAGTGATCTGCACAGCCCAAAACTCATCTTTTTGCTCCTTTTCTCCAAAATAACTTCTAACACCTCTTCCATGGAATGTGACCTACAAATGCTAAACAAACACATAAAATACCTAATATCACCCAAGAACAAAGCACAAATAATAGGAAATGGGGACCTAAAATATGTATAAAAATAGACCGATCAAATACCCCCAAACCTATCTTTTGCTAGTCCTCGAGCAAAACTAGAATAAAAACAAAAACTAAAAACAAACAAAGGTCTAAAAATAAAATAAAAATAAACTTAGCCACTTTCGTAGGGAACACTATAGCATTGAGTGTATGCTACAAGCCTTTAAACCTCTAGGTGTCCTTAGTCGGAGGAGTTTTGTCTCCTGCGGGTTTACAGTTATGCTACCCACAAACATATTTCTGCGAAAAACCAAATAATCAAGAAGTAATCGAAGTGTGCCATTCAAAGCCAATGCATGCTAGAGCCATTGAATAAAGACTAAAATTATGCCACAAATTTGGATGCATGCTTGGTTTTAATGAAAAGCTCATGCTCAACTCTAATTCTAACAAGATGTCGCTCATTAATATCACACAGAACCCAGGCAAATACACTCATCAAGCATATGCAAATGAAGTTATGCACAAGAAATTTCAAAATATAATCGCATATGAATATATAATAGAAAGAACGCTTGATTTTTATGCAAAGGATCTCATGAACAGAATCAGACATTAAGAACAAGATAGAGCATATGTTTACCTTTACTCTTGAGCTAGCATCCCCAAAAGATCAATTAGGTCTTTTCTTTGGTTGTAACGGGGCCATTGGGTGTAGGTTAAGAAAGAACGGGAAAAGGATAGCAAACAAACCTATGATCATATCAAGATATTCTTTGGCAATCTTCAAACTATGCCAAATTTCTTCGAATTCTTCATTCCAATTGCATCTAGGCTTTTTGAACAATATTCATTCATCCTCCTTCTTGAGTTGACTTTGATTTCATCACTTCATTGTAAAGCTCTATTCCTTTTCACTTACATTTAATTCATCATCTCATTCATTTATCTTTTTTTTTTAAAACTTTTTTTTGAGATGAGAATTTGTACATCAATTACATAATTCTTCAAGAACCTTCTTTGCATTTAATCTTCTTGCTTTTCCTTGGTACATGCACGTCACGAGTCACCCATTTTGAACTCTCTTCAATCATCTTCATCAACTCAGTATAATCCCAAGCTATAAGCTAGGTATGGCTAAATTATGGCTCATTGGGGTTAAGTTTAATGTGGGTGATGAAAGAAAAAGGCTTATAGTGTTTGGCTTCAAAATTGGCTATGGAGCACACACATAAAGGTAGGAAATATTTAAGGCCTTTTAAGTAGTTCAAGCACACATTGCCTATATCACTTCTAATGGTTCAACCAAAACAAGAGCAAAGTCCACATGTGATATCTTTTTATGATGTTCTTTAATATCCAATGCATAACCTATTGAGATCAATTTCTAATGCTAAGAACCTAATAAGTGTTTAGGAGTAGAAACAAAAGAACCCTCTATGATGTTATTTATTTACACTTTTTGGCTTAGTGAACTCACAAGGGTAGTCTCCACTATTAATCATGGCAATTCAACTAAGCATCATATCCATTATCACATCAAGAGCATGTCATAAATTTTGTAAAATGCGATGCCATACTCTAAGTGGAAAGATGTTAGTCTAAACTTAGTGAATAAAGCATACATTACAGCTCTAAAAGCACACAAAAGAAGCATCTCAAAATGGAAGACAAAAATTCCAAAAACTGTTGACTTTTGAAATTGACCTACGTCTGATCTTTAATGCATATCTCTCAAAATACTCTATAAACGTTTACCAAAATTTAACACAAGAAAATACACATGCGAGATCACACTTTTCATTTGGAAATATCTCAAAATTCGAATCGGAAAAGTGAGAAAACAGACGACGAAAAACATTCACGTGCAGAATTTCAAAAACAGGGCATCGCCTATGACCTTTGGTCGAAGAAAAATTCATAACTTTGAAACCACCACCTAGAATGTTACGTTCTTTATACCATTGGATTTGTATCGAAAAACGATAAACCTAGCGGGGACGGAAAAATTTATTTCCTCATCAATGAATACAGTTTTAACAAAACGTTTTCCTCAAAAATTTTAAAAATAGGTAACTTTTTCATAGATTTTAACAAATAGCTCAAAAAACATAAAAGTAAACACAAAAAAATAAAATAAACACGAATTCACACCCCCAAACCTAAACCCAACATTGTCCTTAATGTTGAAATTGAAGTGCAAGACAAATAGGGAAAGATTCGGCAATGCAATACATAACATAAACAAATAGAGAATCATACCTTAGCTTAAACGAGAAGAATGGAAATTAGGAGAAGAGTGAGAAGAGATAATGAGAAGAGAATTGCGTACCTGCTGTTTCTTAAATAGGAACACAAATTTGTGCCTTACCGCGGTCTGGGTCACTTACCTGGGTCGCTGTCTATACAGCGGTATTGCATAAAGCTGCGTACTCAAACCTGCAAAACGCACCGTTTCATTTAAGGGGCTGCGATATAGACATGTGCTTGTAGAGTGGCACACCAAACGGTGTTTTCCAGTGTTGTCATGCTTTGAAGACCGCGGTGCGGATATGTTGCCCATGGCACGGACTACCCAGCGGTAAACTCTAGAATGGTCATGCTTCCCATACCGCTGTGTAAGTAGGGTGCATAAGGAGCGGTACATGCCGCGGTCTAGTCCAGTATGTACATGCTACACAAAAACCGCGGGGCAGACCTGATCTGCCCAACTCAGACATGCACACATTAAAAAGCATATGTTCTAATTATCAAATCTAAAATTTTCAACACCCCCAAACCTAAATTAATATTATCTTTCAATATAGTTCGAAACTAAAATAAAACAATGCTCAATTCCAGCTAAAGGGTGTTCGAGACTTACACTAATTTATGACTCCAAAAAAAAAACAATTCAAACAAAAGAAAAGAAAATTATACCTGGGTGGGTTGCCTCCCACCAAGGGCTTTATTTAACGTCTAGGCGAGATGCATGAAAGCACTACGGCTCTTGAAGCTTAATTGATTTCACTATCCTCGAGCTATCCTTTACCTGTGGTGAAGTAACAACTACGTACTCATCGCCACTCTTCTTCAACCGAGTAGTTCCACCACACTCAATTTCTCTGAGCATGTCTTTTTGGATCCATACTTGCCTTACCCGGTTACTCCCACGTTTGAATTGTTTGAGATATTCATAGCACCTTGGTCGAATGTGACCCTTTTCATTGCAAAAGTGACAAACGGGAACAAATCTATGAAAGTTACCTTCTTAGTGGCAATGATTCATTGGTAGAGCTCGCTTTCTTCTATTTCTTCTTCTTTTCCTTTTTGGTTTAGATTCGACCCTTGGAATGATGAAATCACTTGACTTGGCGGTCAATGACTTGATCTTCTGCTCAGCCTTTGTAAGTTTTGCAATGCTTTCAAATTCCTTATTCTTCATGATCTCTAAGACTTAATCCCTTTGTTCAATCTCAGGCTTCATTAGCCTCATCCGGTGAGCAAACTCATCTTTGAGCTCTTCCACCTCTTGGGAAAATTCTGTAAACTTTTTCAACGAAGAATCTTTCTTCCATTAGCTTATTGATCTTTGTTGTCAAGTCAAAATTAAGAGCGACAACCATCTGTTTGTCTTCCTTCAGTTGCTCAATCATGTTCTCATAACTTGAGCGATCATGTTGGAGAGGTGAGATCTTGCTTCTTTTGCCATCTTGAATTTCTGTGAGAGTGAGAGTTGATTCTGGACAAACTCCTGGATTTACCACTTGCACATTGAAACAATCAAGAGCACCAACAAGATGCCGCATGGATTCAAAAACATCAACATCGATTGTCTCATCAGATACTGTCATGGACACCTTACCATTATGCACATCGATGATAGCCTTTACGGTTGACATGAACGGTCTTCCAAGCAAAATAGGTAAATCCTTTGCACTAGTGACTTCTTCTTCCATATCCAATACGATAAAATCTGCAGGTATAATGAGCTTGCCAACCTAGACTAGAACATCTTCCATAATTCCACAAGGATACAGTATGGATCGATCGGCAAGTAAAAGCTCCATGTTGATTGGTTTAAGGTCACTCAACCCCATCTCTTTATACACTGCATAAGGCATGAAATTAATACTCGCTCCTAGATCCAGTGTGGCTATCTCCTTTCTCGTTTCTCCTACCGTGATAGTGATACTGAAACTTCCAGGATCCTTGAGTTTTTGAGGCAATCTCTTTTGGACTACTGCATTTACTTCATCTGAGACTAACACCGTCTCATGAGAATCAGTTTTCCTATTTCTTGAATTGAGCTCCTTAAAATATTTTGCATAGGCTGGCATCTTCTAGATCACTTCCATGGTTTGCAAACTGACATTGTCCTTTGACAATATGTTGTAGATCTCCTTGAATGATTGGTTGAGCTTATTCTTTTGAACTCTGGCCATAAAAAGGAACTGGGGTACATAAGGATTTGGAGATTTATGAATTTTTGATGTATCCTTAGACTTTTCCACCTTGAATTCTTTATCTTCTACTGGTGCATTGTTCTCTTTGGAGAAACCTGAAACATTAATAGAAGTATTAAAAAGTTCGGCAGGTTTATCATTATTTAAAGCCTTACCATTCCAGAGAACCGTGATAGCCTTTGCTTGCTTAATATGGCTTGGGAATTTTCCTTATTCTCTCTTTTGATTAGCTTCAGCTAATTGCCCTATTTGAATCTCCATTTTCCTCATTGAAGCATCAATGTTCTGAAATCTCACATTATTGTCTTGTTGAGTGTCTTGCCACCTTTTATCTTGTTGATTCAATCTTTGATCCATATTTTGTATGAATTGCCTCATTGTATCCTCCAATGACAGGGTCTTGGGTTCATATTCAGGATTCTAAGCACTATCATTATATTGTCTCTGGTTGTTATTTCCCAATTGGTTCCCAGGACCCTGATTATTGTTCCAAGAGAAATTGGGATTTCTCCAACCCTGATTGTAGTTGTTCATGGCTTGTGCCTCTTCCAAGTTACTAGGTCCAGGACCTCCCCTTTGAAAATCTACATCATACCCTGGTTGCTCACATCCCATGTATCGCGTTTCTCTCAGTTGTCCCACCTGATTGACAAGTAACTCAATGGACTTTTGCATTTGTGACATTTGCATTGAGTTCCCGGCATTAAAATCTACTTCATAAATACCTTTTCTTCTTCTAGAACTCTTTTGTTGAGAATTATTTTCTAGCTTCTCAAAGATCGAATACAATTCTTCCGGAGTTTTATCCGTCATGGATCCTCTACATGCATTATTCACCAAAACTGTTGAGACGTTATTTAGTTTATCATAGAACCATTGACATAGTTGGTGTATTTGATATCCGTGCTGAGGACAATCAAAGAGAAGCATTTTGTAATGCTCACAGGTTTCATAAAATGTCTCTTGGTCCCCTTGGAAGAAATTAGTAATCTTGGATCTGATCCCACTGGTTTTCTGGGGAGAATAGAATTGGTCAGTAAGCTTCTCTACCACCTCATCCCATGTTGTCAGTGAGGCCGGAGGCAAAGTCAAGAGCCATGTCTTTGCCTTTTCTTTTAGAGCATGTGAAATACACCTCATACGCAGCTGGTTTTCTGTCACCCTATTGTTTGGAAAAGCCTGAATTGCTGCATAAAATTCTCTTATAAATTTAAGCACATCTTCATTTGGTAGCCCATGGAAAGCTGGTAGCAAATTATAGTGGAAACTCTTCAGCTCATAGTTCCTTGCTGCCTCATCTAATGCGATGCACAAAGGATGATTGTCAACAATAGGCCTGCTATAATCCTTCAGGGTTTTGATAGGTACAGCTGGTGGATCTGGAACCTGTTAGATGTTGTGATTTCCATTGTCTGCCATTGTTCTTTGTCCAATACGATCAATGTTGTCGTTCAACAGTAGTCTAGTTGTAGTGATCTTCTACCTTACATTCACCGTTGAAACCTAAAACAAAAGACAGACACACAGTAAAATATGAAATAAAAAGAAAAAAAAAGAAAAACTAAATCTATAAATTAATGACACGACTATACTGAAAAAAAAAATTAAACTTAAAGTTATTAACTAAAACTAAAACTAGAATTAATCAAAAAATTCAACTATTCCCCGGCAGCGGCGCAAAAAACTTGATGTGTAAAATCGTGTTACAAAATACTCACTCGCAAGTGCACGAATCATGAAGATAAGTACAACGACAAGTAAGGATCGTTCCCACGAGGAAAAGTAATTTATTAATTAAAACTAATTCTAATTAAAGTTAAATTAAAGTAACAAAAAGATTTGTTGATGATTGAATTAAACTAAAACTAAATTAAATTAAACTAAGAAAACAATTAGAAGAAATTGGTTGTGATCAATGGAAAGAAAAACTAGGTCATCAATGATCCCCAATAAAAATACACTCTAAGCGTGTGTCTACAACCTAGAGGGGGGGGGGGGGGGGGGGTGAATGTGTTGTTAATCGATTATTACAAATTTTTCGATTAGTCAATATTAAACAAATAACCCAATTAAATCAAACATACAAAATCTAGTGTAAAGTGCGGAATAATAAATAACACTTGATTTTTACGTGGAAACCCTTAAACAAAAGGAAAAACCACGGGCTATCCTTCTAGCCACACACGATCCTCAAATCTACTATATGAGTAAAAAGTTACACCCTCAAGTGATACTCGGACTCTTACTCTAGATAACCTCAGGCTATGGACACTACCACTCGCTACTCTTGGTTCAATCCCTAGTGATATCCACTGATACACTACTCTTGGCGTGAGCACCTCCTACTCTACCCGCAGGCCTTTTACAATGGATTCTTGACCGATGCTTGCCAACCACAACTTGGTTGCAAGACTTCAATGCTTGTGTAACTTCACCCCGAAGCCACAAGACTTTGACTCAATGAAGAGTATAGGGTCTAAGTGAACAATCAATGAATGCTCAACACAATATATGTTAGACCAAACATACAATGCTTAACTAGATGTAGATAATGCAATACAACATCCTAGTTATCAAATAATACCTACATGTACACACATGAGGTCTCAATTAGTTGTAGAGAAATTCTAACAACCTAATTGTCAATTAAATTCACATAAACATTCATAAACTTGACGAGATGCACAAAGTCAACCTAATCACCAATTAAGCATACATGAATATTTATGGATTAGCTATTTAGGCATATATGACCTAATAATGCAAGCTATCACAAACAAACACAATCAAATATTCATGAACATTAACTAGTTGATTAAAACACAATTTCTCAACCTAGTTATCAATTAATCACACATGAATATCTATGACCTAGCTTTTAGGAAAAAATGACCTAATCAATTAAGCTATCAAAATACAAACCCAATCATGTTATCAAGACTCATAAATATGCAATGATAGAGTCTAGGTATTTAATCATGCAATAAATACCTAATCTAGAGTAAGAAGAACAATAAATGATATTCAAAGAAGTTCTTGCTTACCTAGTCATGAAACAATGAAGACCCATGCTCAAATGATGTTGAATGATGCAATATGGAGATGGGTTTTGGGTTTGGAGAGTCAAAGATGCTTTCTTGAAGCTTTCTCTCTCTAGGAGCTCTAACCTCTCTCTAAAAATGATTTTCAGAGCTCTTGTTCGGCCAAGAAGAGAAGAGGAAGAATATATATGAAGCCCTAGTTAAAACTACATCGTTTTGAACTTGGGAAACAGAATCCCGTCAAAACCGCTTGCTAGACCGCGGCTCAGGTAAGTGTCCAAACCGCGGTACATACAGCAGTGCACCGTCTGGACAACACCGCAGTTGGGACCGCTGTGCGTGCAAGTGCACAGGTCGCGGTCCACGTCGCGCATGACGCACTGGAGAATACCGCTCTGTGCGCCGCGGTGCAAGCAGAGCCTGCCGAGCGGTCTAGGCCGCGCTAAAGGGAAAAATTCCCTTTTTAACACTCAAGAAAAAAGTCTATCTTACATGAATGTTGTGCAAGTGTGAAGTGAGTGAGATGCACACAATGAAGCACAATTAATATGTCAAACATGTTTATCAAATGAGATACAATGCAAGATATGTTATCTAATGCAAGCTAGTGAGTGTTTTAGAAAAGGATGCACACTTATACAAACAATAAAGAACACAAATGCAAGATAAACAAAACATGCATGAAGTGTGTGTGTGCACCTAAACTCTTCAAGAGACAAAGTCAAGTGAATATACCTTTTGCTCTTGAAGTCATGGAGATGCTTGGAAGCTAGCCAATCCGGACCTAAGCTACCCATTACACAATCATCCCCAATGTGGTGTGGTTTGTCATGAAATAAGCCAATCATAAAATCGAGGTCCTTACAATCTCCCCCTTTGGCTATTTCATGACAAAACAACCACTCACAAACAATCCTCACAAAACAAAAAAAAAACAAAGCTATTGTCCATAATCACTTCTACATTACAAAAGAGATACCTAGAGTTTAAATCTTCAATATCTTCTATCTCCTTGTAGAATCATCAATGTACCTACACACAATAGCAAGAAGAACTTTCCAAGAACAAGTGCATGTGAGGTGAACAAATAAAAACAAGCATTGCACTTAAATACAAATAAAGTAACACAAAGAATGCATGTGCAATGCTCCGCCTAAAAGGTTACACTCTCTCTAGGCTTCTCCCCCAAATCATAAACAATGCTCCCCCTATATCTCTCAAGACTTCTCCCCATTTTTGTCATGAGATAGGCAAAGGAGCTCCCCCTATCGCGTTGCTTTAGCAAAGAGAGCTATTCGCACGATTACATTGCATAATCATATACACAAACTTTATGAAACTTAAATAATTGAGTGAGATTCAAGGAGTTTTATTTACAATAAATAAAAAAAATGTGTGGAATTGTTGCTTTGCATGCAAGACATATAGCATTCAAGTTCAAGCAATGGTATTTGGCAAAGCAAACATCAAAAGGGTTTCCAAAAGAATTCAAACAAATTTGTACCCTTTTGTTATAAGCAAACAAGATATAGGGTTTCAAAAATGAATTTCAATTTAAAGAGCAACTATATCAAACTTCATAAGCGAAACAAGACATGAGCGACTTTTGCACCCTTTTTGATTTTTCCGGGTAAGATACCCGTATGATAGTAGCCTTGTTCAACTAATAAAGAGAGAGAGAAGACTAAATTTGGATGAGACATCCTTATTTATTGCATGGATACTAGATCCTTATCGGGTGTAGTCTTCTCATTTGCTTTCACACATATTTTGCACTAAAGCAATAAAAAGCATTTCATGCATATCATTTTAAGCATGTCATTAAAAGTTCTCATGTCATGGAGTTAAATTATGGGTCATTCAAATGTACTTTCCCAATCAAAATCTCCTAGTCCAAAAATGCATAGTTGAACTAAAATATGACATGGATTGCAAATAAAGCAATGTTGCACACTTATTAAGAAAATAACATATAAGCTTATATGTGCAACCAATCATCTCAAGCAATTATAAAAGAGCATAAAATTAATCAACTTTTTGCATATAGCAAATCATACAAGTTCGCTCTCTTTTCTTGAGCTCCCCACATGGGGTCAATTCCAACCAAGTCAATGGGAGACATGAGCTCCTATAGACCTACCAAGTCCAAAGGACCTAATTGCATCTACGGGAGTCACATGGGCACTAAGGCAAGCGGGTTCATTCTTTCTAACCCACCTAGGTTCCACTTTAACATTTTTAGTGGTCATAGACATGTTTCTAGGTTCCCTAGGTTTATGCAAACTTGCCCTGTTTTTCAACCGTTTTTCTTTCATGCTCTCTAATCTACACTTCTTAATGTAGTTTAAGCAATTTGGTCTTAAGTGACCAATCATACCACAATAATGACAAGTAGGTACAAAGTAAGGATTTATACCATAGCATTGTGATCTCATCGAGGCATCGCCATGTTGATGAGGTTGTCTTTGATGGTGCATCGGTTTGCTTCTCCTAGGAGCTTGAGCCGATTGGTGGCACCTTTGTGGTTGTGCTTGTAGAGGTGGTTGAGTCGGTTGATCATGCCTCTTGAGATTACCTCTTTTCTCCGTAATTGGCTTGTTGGAGGAGGTGATAGACTTCTCAAGGACTTGTCCTTACTTCTTGAATTTTCTAGGCTTTAGTTGGGTTGCCAAGGCTTGTGAGGACTTCCCTTGAGTTGAAGGTTGCTTGGATATGGCCTTGCTTTTGCCTTGAGCTTGATGCGAATGTTGAGATTGAGCTCCATTCTTTGTTGGCATCTTCACTTGGACACTCTTGGATGACTCTCCAAGCTCAATCTTCCTCTTTGGATGTTGTGGAGGTGAGGCTTCCTTCACGCTATTTCCCTTGACAATCACCATCTTGCCTATGGAGGGAGTTTCCTTGTCATGAACATATCCAAGGCCTCTCTTATCATTGGACTTCATTCCAATGCCCAACATATGATCAAGCTTTTCGTTACCGGAGGTCATTTTGGCAAGCAACTCCTTAGCTTCCTCAAGCTCCTTCTTCATCTTGTCTTCTCTTTCGTTGACTCTCCTCACTTCTTTATTCAAGTGAGTTACCTTGGTTGAAAGCTTGAGATTCTCTTCCTTTAATTTTTGAATCTCCTTTTTCTTTTTCAACCTAGAGTCTTTAAAGTGTTTGATGAAGCCTTCAAGGTCTATGCCTTCACAAATTCCTCTAGAGTGAGGAGAAGACTTCTCATCACTAGAGTCACTTCCTACACTAGAGAGTGAGACACTCCTTTCACTTTGCCTCTCATCAAATGAGTCAACTTCCTCATCAAGACTTTCACCTTGGTCACATGACAAGGCACTCTTGCCTTCTTCTACTTCTACATAAGAGACTCCAAAGGCCGTGTAGTTAATGGCAAGTTCTTCATCATCCGAGGAATCTTCTACACTCTCACTATCACTTGATAAGATAGCCATCGCCTTTTCTCTTCTCTTGTCCTTCAAGTTAGTACAATCCTTAGAGATATGCCCGAATCCTTTACATTCAAAGCATTGAATCCCCGTTCTTAAAGGCTTCTCTTGACTTGGCTCAATCTTCTTGAAGTGGGTTTTCTTCTTGAAGTCATTTTCCTTAGAGCCATGGCCACTCTTTTGTAGCTTCAATAATTTCTTGAATCTCTTCACCATTAGAGCCATGTCTTCATCCGAGTCATCATGCCCCTTCCCAATCTTAGAGGTCTTCAAGGCTAACCCATTTTGCTTCTTGGGAGGTGTGGAGGTAGGACCCCGCCTAGATTCATAGGTAAGTAGCCTTCCAATCACTTCACTTGGCTTCATAGTCTTAAAGTCCTTGTTTTCTTCAAGAGCCGTCACTTTGGATTCGAATCTAGCGGGAAGTGACCTCATGATCTTTTGCTTGATCCTCTTATCTGAATATGGGTCACCTAGTTGATGGCTTTGATTCACAATGTCCATCAACTTCACTTGGAAGTCATTAAAACTCTCATGCTCCTCCATCTTGATCGTCTCAAATTGTTCTTGGAGGACTTGGAGCTTGAAATCCTTAACCACTTCGGTTCCCTCATGTGCCGTCTCTAGGATCTTTCAAGCTTCATGTGCATTTTTGGTGATTTGGATTAGTTTATATTGGCTCTCATCCATTACACAAAGCAAAGCATGCATTGCTTTGTTGTTCCACTTCGAAGCTTCAAATTCTTCGGAACTCTATTGAGCCTTGGGCTTGGAGACTTCACTTCCATCTTCGGTGGTCATAGTTGGAGGCGTGTAGCCATCCTCAATTGCCATCCATGCAAGGTCATCTATTTGGCAAATATAGGACTCCATCTTGCCTTTCCATGAGTCATAATTGTCCCTCTTGAGTAATGGTGGTCTCATACTCGACGCTCCCTCTTTACTCATCCCAAAGTCACTCATAGTGTTTGGGTAATATGAATGCAAGTGAATGCAACCAACAAAATGCACACAAATGCAAGACACACACAATCAAGAGCAATGATCACCTAAGTATGTCTAGGAACCTGACGAAGACACGTTTTTCCCTTATGTCGTTTTAAAAGATCAGTCCGTCAACAATATTTTAAGAAACCTCACAAAGCCTAAATCAGTTTGCAAACATAAATATAGCGGCAAGTGGGTGTCGTCCACAGGGAGCGGAGTTAGCCAAATTAGTTAAAGCTAAAGCAATGGTATGTATATATATATATATATATAATAGCAAAACATGAATTGGTGAAAATGTAGATTGTGAACCAACTCTAAATAACACTAAACTAAATAAGTAAATAAAATGAAGGGGGAATATGGAGTGAAGGATATGTAGATGATGGAAACTAAGGAGTTAATGGATTCGAAAGCGAATACTGGGCAATGTAACAAACTTGCCAATAGAACGACTCTTCAAGGTAACCGACCTAGGATGTATAGAGTCGGTTATTTATCCCTAGAAGGTGGCCAACCTAGGATGTATAGTGCGGACCACCTATTAGGGATTAATCCTTGTAAACTACCAACCTAGGATGTATAGAGTTGATTGTTTACCAGATTCTATAAATGAAGCTCGTTTACCTAACATTGACTCAACCGATTAAAAATAGTCACCCTAGGATGTATAGTGATGACTTCTAACTCTCTCACGGATTCCGACCTAGGATGTATAGTGCCAGAAATACGATTGAGGTTAGATTAAAACCGCGGTTCAAGAGTCAGAATTCATGACTTTCCGTCTATTCTTTAGAGCATTAAACAACTAAATAGGATGTATATCTAGATGCAATACTCATACATAATACAAAGACATCTTGCAAAGATCATGTATCTACACAAGAAACCAATGATAAACATTCACAACAAGAATAGATCAATGGAAGATAGACATGAATATCAATATAATATCAAGTTTATGTACAAGCCCAATATTAAACTAACTACTCCATCAACCCCTTAGAGGGGATTTAGCTACTCATTACAACTAGGAAATCAGTAGAGAGGAGAAAGAAGTAACCCTTGGAGAACATCTCCTTCCTTGAAGTGGCTCAAATCTCCTAACTTCCTTGAAGTTGAGTAGAGAATGTAAGGATGAGAGGTAGAGAGAGAAACTAGATCTAAGAATGCTTTATCTGTCATAAACATAGTCAAAAGCTCCTTAAAACATTTCTATACTTTTCTATTTATACTAAATACAAAAATAGGTCACTTAAGCTTTGAAAATCAGACTGGCGCGCTCGGAGTGCGGGTGGAGTATGGGTGATTTACCTGCACTGTACCCACACTGTATGGGTTGCCTGCAACTTCAGTTCTCGGATCAGGACATTAGTGCGGGTGAAGTGCGGTTGAATTACCCGCACTTGACCCGCACTTGGCATCGTACTGTAACCGTACTTCCCTCTCAGGTGCAAAATCTACCTTCTGTCTTGAGCAACAGTGCGGGTAGAGTGCGGTTGGATGACCCGCATAGTACCCGCACTCTAATGTCAGGTGCAATACTGCTCTTCTGTTCTTGATGCAAGTGCGGGTAGAGTGCGGTTTGATGACCCGCACTCTAGTGTCAGGTGCGATTCTGTTCTTCTGTTCTTGGTTCAAGTGCGGGTAGAGTGCGGTTCGATGACCTGCACAGTGTCCGCACTCCAAAGTTAGGTGTGATTCTGTTCTTCTGTTCTTGGTGCAAGTGTGGGTGGAGTGCGGTTTGCTGACCCACACAGCACCCGCACTCTAATGTCAGGTGTTTGAGCAGCTTCTCTGGTTTGGTAATAGTACGGGTGGAGTGCGGTTAGCTGACCCGGACTGTACCCGCACTTTGTCTCTGTACTTGCATTCTGCCCCGGCTATGAACTTGAGTGCGGCTGGAGTGCAGCTGGAGTGCGGTTGCAACCCGCACTGGACCCGCACTGGACCCGCACTGTAGACCTGTTTATGCTCCTTTGCCTTTGCTTTCACCCCTTTTCTGTTGGAATCACCACAATATGCTTCCAAGCCTGTCTCTGTATCATTTCCTTCAAATAAGCACAAAACAACCCATAAGAGACACAAAAACGCATGAAAACAGAACATAAGGTAAGGATCTGAGGGCCTAAATATAATACATATTTGGCCCGATCAAACACCCCCAAACCAAACCTTTGCTCGTCCTCGAGCAAATCTATTCAAAACAGTAAGACGCCAGCTGAAAGTAATTTCTAAATACCTAAACAATACATCAATAATGTCGCAAGTCCCATGTGTGATATGATACAAATAGATGTGATAGAGAGGAGAAAAACATATGCATAAGATCAAGAGCAATTTGGAGACACCCAAGGGAGGCTCGTAAAAACACGAATCCCACACCTAAAGGCATTCATGAATTTAGGACTACTTACTCCCATACCTTGAACATAATTCGCTTCAATTATAAAGCTCACATGGATTCCCTTTTTTCTTTCCTCAAGAGTCCTAAGTTCCACACAACAAGTATGCAAAGAAGATTCTGCATAAGATTTAAGCAATGAACTATCCTAGGAATGAGTCACCATGCCATGGATGCGAAAGATCGTGCTTCAACCTACATTCCCAAACTAGACTTACATGGATCAAATAGGGCTTTTCAACCGGTTATAGTGTGGCTGTGGGGTTGAATGAGTTTACACAAAAAAATATGGAAATTTAGGAGTTCACACTCACCAATCATGTTAGAGTATATCCCTACTCCCACACCATGTTCTTTTCTTGCTTTAAATGCAACCCTCTAGGAAACCATTTAACCCACATTTGTCCCTTAAAGTTTGCATTCCGTTTGGGCGTTTTTAGCATAAAACACTCTCATTATGGCACTTCAAGTACAATCTGTTAACGGGAATTTTACTCGGGATGAGAAATCTCTGTTAACGCCCTCGAGACCACTACCACGTAGGTGGTGGCCGAAATTATTTATATATGTGACAATGGTTTATCTAGTGATAAATAAACAAGAACATTTTTATTTAACATGCATGGTACACGAGTACAAAGATTTTTCTCTCGTTTCTCTCAACTTTCTTTGGTAAATGATCGATTGCTAGCCGTATGCCTGTCGAATAGTAGTCTCCTTTTTTCATTTCTTTTCTTTTCTATTTATACATGGTTTGTAGGTCAACAGACTGATTCTCCCTTGATTGTCTCAGTGATTGTCTCAGTCTCTTCCTTATCGGGCGGGATTTCTTGCGTTAAATCATTTGACTTTTCGATTGACGTCCGAATTGAGAGTATCGTGGTAGAGATCAGCTTGTTTCCTTTTGGATTTCATTACTTATGTAGATAACGCTTCCAGGTACGATTTAATTCATTCCTTGTATCCTTCCAGTACGATCCTTATAGGAGTCATGGGATATGATGAATATGGTATGATGCATCAACTAGGGCGGTTGTTTAGTATTTCGACCTTGATGTCTGAGAAGTTTCATCCAGCTTGGAGCCAGATCTGGCTTCTCTTGACTTTTCCGAAGCTAGGCGTGGCCTTGACTGACCTTTTTGAAGCTGGGTGTGGCTTCGACTCACCTCGCGGCCTTCTAGGGACATTCTTCTGTGTCAATCGAGGTACGGACGGGTTTCTTGAGCATTTGCAAGATGACCTTGACTTCTGGAAGCTTCTAGTTTTGATGATGCAGGCTAAGCCCGATCATTCCGGGTTCTATCTTGGATGTTTTCGGAGCTCGCCCTTGTTCTTGGGGTGGTATCGCAGTTCGGCTCTGGATAGAGAGGTCTCCTGGTGGAAGTTCTCGGGTCCAGGCTTTATCCCAGATGTTTTTGGAGCCCGCCCTTGTGCATGGGGCAGCATCGTAGCTTGGCTCTGGATATAGAGGTCTTTAGGTGAAACTTTCGGGTATGGAACCAGGTCTAGTAAGTGGAAAATTTCCCTTTGGTCCTTAGCCAATTTTGGCTATTAACAGAAGTCCCCTCTGACTTGAACACCAGACGTCGAGCTCAGGGTTGAGGTCAGATTCTCACTTTATTTGGGAAATCTTCCTCTTTTACCGTTACTGAAATTTTTGGAAATTTCTTCATTTGAGTGACGTGTTGTGAACCGACTATTGTATCTTCGAATTAATCTGATCACGTTACGGCAGTCCCCGAGATTTTTTACCGTTACCAGGATCTTGGGGAGATCTTCCTCTTAACTGCGTAAATGATGTGGCATGAGATGATTAGCTCGCTTTAGAGTTTAACCCGGTTACGTTACCGAGTCAATTTTTACCGTTACCAAATGAGTATCCTGGTAACTTGAGCTGTTGCCTTCCTGCCTATATATATGCCTGTTTTCCTCCTCGTCTTCCTCACATCTTCTCGAGCGAAAAGAACCTTTTGTAGAGAAATATTTCCACAGTTTTTTCCCCAAGCTTGCTTTTTTCTTCACTCTTCGTCTTCTATTTTTTCTTCATTCTTCAACTTCTATAATGTCGAAACACAGTTGTGATTCAAGTGATTCCATATTCGACGGCGAGGAGGTCGTCAGTCTTAGTCTGGGGAAGCGGGCTAGGAGGAGTTCTGACGGTGATGATTCCCCGCCCACATCACAATGTCGGCGATCCAGTAGGAACGTATCTATCGGGACTGGGTTCTCCAATCATCCCGACCACCCTTTAGATATTATTGATGATGATTTCGACAAAAAAATGATCGGCGGCGCTGCAGGGGAGCGTCGGGTCTCGGCTCCTGGTCCCTCTGGGGAGAGGCTCCCTCCCTACTATTTCCGGGTCATCCCTGATTCCACCGTTGACCCGGTGTCGATCGACCGCTTGAGGTCAAAGTTTGGCATCCCCGACAGTGTATCCATCTCGGTGCCTCCCAAGAACTTTGAGTTTTTCAACCCCCCTAAAGGTGTGCTTCCGATCCATGTGGACGCTCTTGAGAACGGGGTCAGGCTTCCCCTCCATCCGACCCTTCGACGGGCTCTTAACGCCATCCAGCTCGCTCCCATTCAGTTAACGCTGGGCTTCTAGAGGCATTTGATTGGCTTCCTTGTGTTATGGAAGGAGCAATGCCAGATGAGTAAAGTGACAAGGGAGCCAGGTGCGGAGGAGCTGGCGTATCTTTTTCAGATTAGGAGCTTGTCTGGGGCTCCTCGGGGTCAGTTCTACGCCAAGGCCAAGAACAAGCTCAATTTCATCGTTCCTGGTGCTTTGAAGAAGGATCCTGCATGGAAAGAAGAATGGATCCTGGCGGGGGATGACTGGGGGAGCTCGATTTTCATCGGAGGGCATGAATTCGAGGTTCCTACGGCTTTCAGTGACAAGCCCTCCTGAGACCGAGACTCTCTGCCTACCGAGTCTGAAGCCGTCTTAAAGGCTATTCTAGCCCGGAGTTACCTGAATCTGATGTTCCCTACCGCTGAAGCTTTTGACCCTCGTAGGGTGAACAAATATCTACGGATTTCAGACGCTATTCCTCGTAAGTATCCTTGTGTCGCTTCTTCTTATTACTTAGCTTGATTCTAACATTTTTTTATCTGTTTATTCACAGTCTTTGTCGTGGAGCCAGCCACCTGACACGTCTCACGCTCTCCTCAAGGTGGAGCTTCTCTTCCCTCTTCTGGGGTCGAGCCTGCCCTGGCTTCTTCTGTCTCTCCGGCTGGGTCTAAGATGGCCACTCTGGCCTCGCAGGCTTTCCGGGCTTTGGGTAAAGCTCCCCAGGTAGTCGGCCCGACTGTTTCTGCCCCCTCAGCCATGGCTGCTAAAGTCGCTACGCCTTCGACTCAAACATCTAATTCAGCTGTGCTTCCAACAACCAAAGCCTCGGAGGTTTTTGGGAAAGATGTCGTTCCTGGGAAAGGTGTCGCGAAGGCTCCTTCCGACCGTTCCCAGCCTCAGTCGAGCTCGATAGGGCAGGATGAGGTCTTGGAGCAGTTCATAGCATCCTGTCCGGGTGGCGGGATCTCTAAGATGGCTTATATGCCTGTGGACGTCCTTATAACCAATGGGTCTGCTATCTTGGCTGAGGTAATTGTATGTCCTTCACGCCTATTTTTTTTTGTTAACTAGTTCAGTTTCTAATTCGGGTTTTATATTTGTAGGCCTTTAAGGTCAATGTCGCGATGGGCCAGCAGGTAGCCCTTCTCCGTGATCGAGCTGTAAAAGCCGAAGCTGAAGCCGAGAAGGCCGGGGAACTGGTCCAAGCAGGCTCGGTCTCTAGTGGAAGAGGTGACTTCCAGCCAGGGAAAAATTGAGCTCGAGATGGCCGAGCTTCGCTGTGATCATGAGAGGATGAAGCAATCTTTCGATCAGGAGTGTCTTCAATCTCTCCGGCGGGCTAGGCAGAGAGACTCCTAGAGATCTGAGGCTAGGAAGTTAGGACCTAAAGAACCGGTCTCTAATTACTCAGGTGGCCAAGCGGCAAGCTGATGCGGAGACCTCCTTCAGCGATGGGTATTTTTATGCTTCCTTTCAGGCCGCGGAAGCTCTTCCTCCTCCTTTTGATTTGTCATCTATTGCGGGCTGGGACAGACAGGAAATAATGCTCAAAGCTGCTGAGTTATCTCGTCCTGAAGGTGACAAGGTGGTCCCTTCTAGCCTGGCGGGAATTGGGATGCAGCCCACTCAGTCTGATCCCTCATTCCGTCTTCCTTCCTTTATCCCCTCAGGTCCTGGGGAATCGTCCAGTAAAGTGATGTCCTCTCGATCCGAGGAGGACCAATCGGGAGCTGGTAAAAGAGGTTAGGAGCCCATCTGATGATCCAGCTTTAACAGAGATGGAGGTCGATAGGAGCCATATGGGGCCCTTGGCAGCTCTTCTCGATGCGGCTATTCCTCCTGAAGTTATGGATGTGATCAATGAAGTTTTGGAGGAAGAGCCAGCTGATCATCCGATAGAGCCTCTAAACGGAGGAGCGGTCGGTGAGGATAACCCAGATGGACAGCTACCTGTTGAGAGGGTTGATGCTGAGGGTCAGCGGAGGGGAGCCATGATAGCCCCACAGCTTGAAGCGGACGACTTGTTTTTGATTGCCCAGAAAAGGGGGTGGGCACCCTGCTTTGCCATTGTCAGTTTTTCTTATTTTTCCTTCTTCTTTTTGTAGCCCGAATTCGGGGGTTGGGCTCCCCATTTGGATGTAGCCTTATCGGGGGATAGGCTCCCTTTGTCCTTAATGATAAATTGACTCGCCTCTTTGAGAACTTTATTCTGCTTCTGGTCTTGAATGGTATCCAGAGTAGCATCGGTAGCATCAATTAAGATTCGTGTAGGCAATTATGATGATTTTGATCCTGCACACGAAAGTAAACATTATATACATGGGGTGATAACCCAACCAAGACATCAGGAATGCTACTTAGCTATTTCCTAGTCTTTGAAATCCGGCGGGCAACTATGCCTTTACACTCAGATCCTTCTTGGGGGTAGTAGCCCGACCAAGGCATCAGGAGTGCTATCGAGCTATTTCCTGGTCTCGAGATCTATAAGGCAACTATGCTCTTACACTCAGATCTTTCTTAGGGGTGGTAGCCCGACCAAGGCATCAGGAGGGCTATCGAGCTATCTCCTGGTCTCGAGATCTGGAAGGCAACTATGCTCTTACACTCAGATCCTTCTTGGGGGTGGTAGCCCGACCAAGGCATTAGGAGGGCTATCGAGCTATTTCCTGGTCTCGAGATCTGGAAGGCAACTATGCTCTTACACTCAGATCCTTCTTGGGGGTGGTAGCCCGACCAAGGCATAAGGAGGGCTATCGAGCTATTTCCTGGTCTCGAGATCTGGAAGGCAACTATGCTCTTACACTCAGATCCTTCTTGGGGGTGGTAGCCCGACCAAGGCATTAGGAGGGCTATCGAGGTATTTCCTGGTCTCGAGATCTGGAAGGCAACTATGCTCTTACACTCAGATCCTTCTTGGGGGTGGTAGCCCGACCAAGGCATCATGAGGGCTATCGAGCTATTTCCTGGTCTCGAGATCTGGAAGGTAACTATGCTCTTACACTCAGATCCTTCTTGGGGGTGGTAGTTCGACCAAGGCATCAGGAGGGCTATCGAGCTATTTCCTGGTCTTGAGAGGTTTATGTCCAATTCCCATTCAAGTGTATAGTCACTAACGTTGAACATAGTTGGAGACAAAGATGGAAGAGAAATAGAAAATGGCTTTATTGATGATTGAGATGTAGTACATCTTTTTAGGACCTGTAATGAAAACTAAGTGGGGGTAGTCTGCTTGAGAACTCCTTTCAAGGGTAGAATTTCTTCAAATGGTCTGCATTCCAAGTGTGATTGATGGGTCATCTGTCCATGTCTTCGAGTTTGTAAGCTCCATTGCGAACAATTAGCTTTATCAAATATGGCCCTTCCCAATTTGGACTTAAGACTCCATCCGACCTTTTCTGAGTATTCAATGTTACTTTCCTAAGTACCAGATCCCCTTCCTTGAATTTTTGGGCTTTAACCTTTTGGTTGAAGTATCTACCGATCCTGCTCTGGTAGATCGCCACTTTCTCTGCTACCCGGTCTTGCTTTTCTTCTAAGAGGTCTAGACTAGCCCGGAGCTTGACTTCGTTACTTTCGGGCTCAAAGTACTGTACCCTGAACGAGGTCAGTTTATACTCGATGGGGAGGACTGCTTCAACCCCGAAGGCCAGGGAGTAAGGCGTTTCTCCAGTAGCTATCTTTTTGGTAGTCCGGTATGCCCAAAGGACTTCTGGTAGCTCTTCGGCCATTAACCTTTCCTCTGCTGAAGCTTCTTCTTCAGAAGTTTCTTGATTGTCTTGTTGGTGGATTCCACCAGCCCGTTAGTTTGGGGATGAGCCACTGAAGCGAACCTGAGGTCGATCCCCAACCCCTGACAGAAGTCTTTGAATCAGGCCTTGTCGAATTGCTTCCCTAGGTCGGCTACAATGATGAGAGGGGTCCCGAACCTGCATACCACGTTAGTCTTGATGAACTTGGTTGTATTCTTTTCTGATATTCGAGCTAGAGGCCCTGCCTCGACCCATCTTGTAAAGTAGTCAATAGCCACGATAGCATGTTTCATCTATCCTGGAGCGGTAGGAAGTGGCCTAATTAGGTCGATTCCCCACATGGCAAAGGGGTAAGGTGAGCTGAGGGACGACAGTCACTCGGGTGGCTGGTGGCTCAAGTTTGAGGTTCTTTGACAAGGTTCACAGGATTGCACAAAACTCTTTGCATCTTGATGGATGGTCGGCCAATAGTACCCCATACGAAGCACCTGATAGGCTAGAGCTTCCCCACCTATGTGGTTCCCACAATCCCTAGAATGGACCTCTCTCAATGCTTACTTAGCATCATCGGGATGCAAGCACCTAAGTAAGGGGAGGGATCTGCCCCTCTTGTAGAGGTATCCGTCCACCATACAGTATCGAACTGAGACTCTCTTAACTCTTCGGGCTTGGTTGGGCTCTTCAGGAAGCTCTCCTTCAAGGAGATAGGTGACAATTGGGTCCATCCAGTAAGGTAGGCGATCCAGGGAACAAATTTCTCCATTTGGGGCTATGCTTGGCTGGGTGATTACTTGGAGGGGAATTCCCCTTGGTAGGGATTGGCCTCCGTTCGCCGCTATCTTAGCCAGAACATCTGCGCGATGGTTTTGGTGTCGAGGCACCTGTTCGATCTTAAGTCCCTTAAATTTGCTTTTCAGCAACTGAGCTAGATTTAAGTAGGCCACCATATTATCTCCTTTTGCCTGGTAGACCCCAGTCACCTGGTTTACAACAAGCAACGAATCGCTCTTGACCTGCAGGTAGTCGGCCTTAAGCTCGATGGCTACCTTCATCCCGGCTAGGAGGGCTTCATATTCCGCTTCGTTGTTGGTGGCTTTAAACTCGAATCTGAAACAGTGACATAATTCTGTTCCCTCCGGATCTATCAAAACTATGCCAGCTCCTCCCCCAGCTCGCCCGGATGCTCCGTCTGAAAAGAGGATCCATGGCTTGCAGCCCTCCGGCCAATTTTTGACCTCGGATATCTTCTCAGGGTCCTCGTTTGATACTGAGGGATCAACTAGATCTGGGATCGCTGAGAATTCTGCCACGAAGTCGGCTAAAGCCTGTGCCTTAATCGTAGTCCGGCGCTTATACTTTAAGTCGAACTGAGTGAGCTCTAGTGCCCATAAAACTAACCTTTCTGACACATCTGGTCTTTGCAAGAATTGACGGAGGGGTTGGTCTGTTACCATTGCTATTGTGTGAGCTTGAAATTAGGGACGGAGTTTCCTCGCTGAGATCACCAGAGCATAAGCGAGCTTCTCCAGGAGAGCGTAGTTCCTTTCTGATTTGGTCAAGGCATGACTCACATAGTATATGGGTCTTTGAAAACCGTCGCTACAATCCTTGGCCAAAGCCCCGCTTACTGCAGTTTTTGATACAGCCAAGTAAATTTACAGCTCATCTCCGAGAACCAGCTTGACTAACAAATGGGGGCTTGTTAGGTATTCCTTCAAAGCTTGAAACGCATGCTCGCTCTCCTGGCTCCATTTCATGTTCTTCCCTTGTTTGGTGGCCTTGAAGAAAGGAAGGCATTTATCGGTGGAGCGAGAGATAAACCTGTTGAGTGCTACCACCCGTCTAGTCAGGATCTGTACTTGCTTGAGAGAGGTCGGGGATTCCAAGTCTAGGATAGCTTTGATTTTTTTCTGGGTTGGCTTCGATACCTCTCTCATGAACCATGAAGCCCAGGAACTTTCCTGCCGTTACCCCAAAAGCACATTTGGAGGGGTTCAAACGCATCTGGTTTTCTCTCAGTATGAGGAAGGTTTTGCAAAGGTCTTCCTGATGTCCCTTTGTGGTTGGGGATTTCGTGATCATGTCGTCGATATATACTTCCATCGTCCTCCCTATCTCGGTCTTGAACAATTTGTTAACCAGCCGCTGGTATATGGCCCCTGCATTCTTCAAACCAAACGACATCACCTTGTAGCAGTATAAGCCCTGCCCAGTAATGAAACTGGTCTTATCTTGGTCAGTCGGGTGCATTTTAATTTGGTTGTATCCTGAGAACGCGTCCATAAAACTCAAAAGTTTATTTTCGGATGTGGAGTCAACCAGCTGGTCGATCTTTGGCAAAGGAAAACTGTCTTTCGGACAAGCCCGGTTGAGGTCGGTGTAGTCGACACACATACGCCAATTTCCATTCACCTTCGTGACCATGACTACGTTGGCTATCCATTCGGGGTAACGTACCTCTCTGACGAACCCCTCTTTGATCAATTTATCAACCTCTTCCTGTACCGCCGCGTTCCTATTAGTGTTGAAATGACGCCTCTTCTGCTTGACGGGCTTGACCGTTGGATCTACTGCTAGCCGGTAGGTGGCCAACGATGCCGGGATTCCAGGCATTTCATTATGGTTCCAGGCGAAGATGTCGCTGAATTCCCTGAGAAGATCAATCAGTCCTCTTTTTACTTCTGGATCAAGGGCGGCTCCGACCTTGACGGTCTTGGAGGGATCGTCAGTCCTGACGGATATCTCTTCTAGTTTATCCACGGGCTGCCCGCTGGCCCATTCCTTACCCCTTTTATCCTCGTAGGGCATGATAGGTTCATCCTCCGGATGCCCAATATGTTCTGTGGGCTCCTTCTCCTCCTGGATTATCTGGGATGTGTCCATGTCTTCTTGGATTACTGTCACCTGTACATACTGCTTTGCTAGGGCTGTAGGATTGGCAGATACTGCGTAGCATTTCCTGGCTGCCTGATGGTCTCCGCGTACCTCTCCTACCTTGGTTCCAACCAGGAATTTCAAAACGTTGTGGTATATGGACAAGACTCTCTTGAGAGAGGACAGGAAAGGTATCCCTAAGATGGCGTTGTAGGCCGATGGGGTGTCCACCAAAACAAAGTTGGTCATTACATTCTGTTGGAGCGGGGTGACCCCGATGATTACTGGGAGGATCATTGACCCCACTGGTATGATCGAGTCCCCAGTGAAACCGTAAAGTGGAGTGGTACAGCTGTTGTAGCAATGTTGCTTCAGGTTCAGTTTTTCCAGGGTATCTTTGAAGAGGATATCGACACTGCTTCCTGTATCCACGAGAACGCGAAGGACCAGACAGTTGGCGATCTGTATCGTGATGACCATAGGATCATCATGAGGTTGCACAGTGTTGAAGACATCTGCTTCGGTGAACACGATCTGAGCTGACTGGGCGGGCTCTGGCTGACTTTGAAGATCCCCCGGCTCTCTCCAAGGCGGGGAACCTTTCTTGCGTGGTTTTTTCGGGAGTTATTGGAAACGCCGGCCAAGGTAGGACCCCCGCTGATAGTGTGTATCACCTGGATCTGTTGCATTAAGTCAGCCTGCTCCCCTTTCCTCTTTTCTACGTCCTCGCAGATTTCAGCTTGTACTTCCCTTCCAGTTCTGATATTATCTCTAACCTGTTGTAAAAATTCAATCAGGCATCCTCCTCTTATCAGGGCCTCAATCTGGTTGCGCAAGTTATAGCACTCCAAAGTGTTGTGGCCTACGTCTTCGTGAAAGTCGCAGTACTTGTACCAGTTTCTCCTGTCGGCTGGGGCCTTCATGGAAGCGGGCTTTTGGAGCAACCCTTTATCCCATATGGCAAGGTATACCGTTTCCCTGGATGCATTCAATGGGGTATAGTGGTCAAACCCTTTTTCCCCTTGTATTACTGGAGCCACGGTCCTGGGAGGTGGGGAAGCCCTGGGAGGGGTTCGTTTTGCTGGATATCTTTCTTGCCTATGCGGAGGAGCAGGGGGGCGATAGGTCGACCTGTTGGGAGGCTTATTCTGAGCTCTCTGCACCGGCTCAAATTTGGGGGCTTCTTTCTTCAAACGTTTTGTCGTTCTCATGTCGTCATGCTCTATCTTGACCTTGAGTTGTTCGTCGATCTCGACCTGCTCAAGAGCCCGATCATAGGCCTCCTGGTAAGTCTCGGGAGGTCTTTTGGTGAAAGAACGGAAAAGCTTTCCTGCCCAGAGGTTTCGCCTGAAGTTGGCGAGGGTTTCTTTTTCGGTGAAAACTCCCATTTGTATGACCTCCTTGTGAAACCGCTCCATGTATGATCGAAGAGTTTCACTCCGTTTCTGGATCACATATTGGAGGTGTATGGGATCTTTCGGGCGAGGTTTAACTCCCTGGAATTGTGAGCAAAAATCGGTTGACAATTTTGTGAAAGAATCCACTCTACCAACGGGCAGTTTCCTGAACCAGGTTTTCGCATAGTCGGTCAAGGTTGTTGGAAACATCCTGCACATGGCTGCTCTGGTAGCGTTCTGGACTTCCATCTGTTGAACGAAGCTCTCTAAATGGCTTAGAGGATCTTCCGTTCTAGAGAACTTATCTGCTGGCATTTTGAATTTTGGGGGGAGCTCTGCTTTCTGGATCCTCCTAGTGAAAGGAGCGTTCATCTCGCTCAGGGGATTCTTTTTGTCTTCCTTACTCTTTCCCTTCCTTATCTGCTGGACCTCCTTTTGTAGCTTTGCCAGCTAATCCCTCAGTCGCTTATTTCCAGGTCTCTTAGAGTTAGCCTCAAATTCCTCACTGTCGAACCTTTCTGATGAACTGGCAATTTCTATCCGGTCCTCCTCCTGGACATGATCCATTCGGGGAGTTTATCGGCTTTCCTCCTGTAGGGCCCGGGTAGTTTTCCTAGATGTAGTTGGATGAGATAGCCCTCGCGGCTTTTGGGTAAAAACAACCGCGGCAGACTTGACTAGCCGGGGTTGATATTGTGAAAATCTTTTAGGAACTGGGGGCATGGGTCCCAGCCTATCCCGGATCGAACGTTGGGGCCCTGATCTATCTCGAGCCGGCTCGGGAGGAGGAGGACCTAGGCGATCGAAAGCAGGTGGTCTAGCTCCGAGCCTACTCAGCTCTCCCTGATCATTCAGGTTGGTAGGCAGGACTGTGATGCCTTCAGCGAGGAGGCGGACGCGGATGGATTCTACGAAGGCCGCCGCTTGTTGGTTGAGCGCTGCCTGGCTCACTATGGGGTGGCCAGCAGTTCGTGTATTGGTTGTCTGGATCGGAGCTTGACTACTATAGCCAGACTTTCTCCCCCTTCCTGGAGCCTTTCGGGTTGGCCTCGCCGGGGATTGTACCGGGACTCTGTGCTGGCCTTTGGAGGAGCGGAGCCTCATAGTTCCTATAAAACAATGAAAATATATATACAAACGATTGGTTAGTTGAGTGTAGAATTTCGTTTCCCACAGACGGCGCCAGAAAGTGTTAACGGGAACTTTACTCGGGATGAGAAATCTCTGTTAACGCCCTCGAGACCACTACCACGTAGGTGGTGGCCGAAATTATTTATATATCTGACAATGGTTTATCTAGTGATAAATAAACAAGAACATTTTTATTTAACATGCATGGTACACGAGTACAAAGATTTTTCTCTCGTTTCTCTCAACTTTCTTTGGTAAATGATCGATTGCTAGTCGTATGCCTGTCGAATAGTAGTCTCCTTTTTTTCGTTTCTTTTCTTTTCTATTTATACATGGTTTGTAGGTCAACAGACTGATTCTCCCTTGATTGTCTCAGTGATTGTCTCAGTCTCTTCCTTATCGGGCGGGATTTCTTGCGTTAAATCATTTGACTTTTAGATTGACGTCCGAATTGAGAGTATCGTGGTAGAGAACAGCTTGTTTCCTTTTGGATTTCATTACTTATGTAGATAACGCTTCCAGGTACGATTTAATTCATTCCTTGTATCCTTCCAGTACGATCCTTATAGGAGTCGTGGGACATGACGAATATGGTATGATGCATCAACTAGGGAGGTTGTTTAGTATTTCGACCTTTATGTCTGAGAAGTTTCATCCAGCTTGGAGCCAGATCTGGCTTCTCTTGACTTTTCCGAAGCTAGGCGTGGCCTTGACTGACCTTTTTGAAGCTGGGTGTGGCTTCGACTCACCTCGCGGCCTTCTATGGACATTCTTCTGTGTCAATCGAGGTACAGACGGGTTTCTTGAGCATTTGCAAGATGACCATGACTTCGGGGAGCTTCCAGTTTTGATGATGCGGGCTAAGCCCGATCATTCCGGGTTCTATCTTGAATGTTTCCGGAGCTCGCCCTTGTTCTTGGGGTTGTATCGCAGTTCGGCTCTGGATAGAGAGGTCTCCTGGTGGAATTTCTCGGGTCCGGGCTTTATCCCAGATGTTTCTGGAGCCCGCCCTTGTGCCTGGGGCGGCATCGTAGCTTGGCTCTGGATATAGAGGTCTTTAGGTGAAACTTTCGGGTATGGAACCAGGTCTAGTAAGTGGAAAATTTCCCTTTGGTCCTTAGCCAATTTTGGCTATTAACACAATCTTTCTTTAAATTTTTCTTTTAACAATTTCCAAATAACAATGTTGTACTCCATTTGAGTTGTTACCATTTTCCCTTTCTTAGGCATTTAGAGTGCATAACTTACCCTTTTCTTTCATATTTTCAACATCTATCTCATTTTACCCACTGTGGGACCATTTTAACCCTTTTTATTACTACCATTTCCCATCCTAACATGATTAGTACAAGAGTAGGCATGTGTTTAGGCTATTGGGTATATGGTTGAATGTGGTACCAAATGAAAGGGTAAGTGTTTGGCCTCAAATCGGCTTTGGAACACACAATATGGTAAGTGGTGTTTAGGCTATAGAGGTACTTCAATAAACATGCATTCCCTACTATCACTTCCACAACCATCTAAAAAGGGAATGAAAACATCCATCATGCATTCACAAAATAATGCAAGTCCTATGGCACATGACATACATGACAAGAGGCGTGTTTAAGAATAATCAATAATGCACTCAGAAAACGCACTTTCATGCTTGTGTTTGTGATCTCACGGGTATCTCCACAATTAGAACAAGACATGGGAACAATGAGTCCCCAATACATCATACCAACGGGTGGGACTAACCCATGATGGTGCAAGCTAAGCCTTAAGTGGCACCAAACTATATCACAAGGTCAGAGCACATATAAGAAACTCGTCAAAAACACACTCTAGAGGCATCATACCCATACTGGATTACAGTTTGAAAAATGGACAAGCGACAAAATTGAAAAATTGGACACTAAACTGTACACGGCGGAGGCGTGATGCACCCCCAAACCAAAACTTAACAATGTCCCCATTGTTCGAAAGAATAAGCATAATCGCAATAAATGGCGGAATGAGGGATCAACACCCCCAAACCGAATCTAGACATACATTCGACCAAGCTCATTCATCATAACAAAAACTAAATCGCATTCATTAAAAACTTAAGTACAAAACCGAAGGTAGAAAAACTCCCTTTAGAAGGAAGATCGGTCGATATCCATGCGTGCTGTTGTGTGCTTCCCAAAAGATGCACAACCTAGCTTAAAACCACACAAGAACTCTACCAACGAAAATTAAATGCGAAACGAAAAGAAAAATAAGTCTAAGCCGTTTAAAAGAAAATACAAATACAAATACAAGCAATAAAAGTTCTGATCAATAATAAAGAACAAGAATGGATGGTCAATCATCGTCGGAAAACTCCCTCTCCGGTTCGCTGGCGATCCCTTTGCCCTTGGGGTCGATCTCTGATCTGATCCGCTCTTCCTACTCCCTCATGGATCTCTCCATAGCAGCTCTGAGCTCTTCCCCATATGGGTCAATGTCTGGACCCCCTGAAGGAGGTGAGAACGCAGCTGGCCTCTTTTTTTCTGTGGATAACCCGGAAGACTGAGTGCCTCCCTCATGTCCATGAGGTTGCCCCAAATGTCCGTGAAGTACTCATTTGCTTCCGCACTGCTCTCAATAATCTGCCTCCTGTTTTCGGCGACCTCGGTCCTGAGGTTCTCCAATCCGGTAAGCAAAGTCTGCCAAGGGACCTCTCCATATGTCTCCTGCGGGGGTGAGGAAGCAGCGGGCCTATAATCACCATAATCGATGTAAACCGGCTCCACATCTGGTGGTTCCAGGATGTCTTCCGGCTGCCTGCTCATGCTGCCCCCTCGAGCAGGTTTTCTCCTCCCTGTTCGGACACTGACACCAGAGGGGTCCCGCTCTCTGACCTCGTCGTTCCATGTGAATCGCCCAACTGGCCTCAAATCGCATTCGAAAGGATCGGATCCAAAATCTACTCCGGCGGTTCTGCAGAATGCGGTGATGAGGCTAGGGAAAATGAGTGGCTGCTTATCCACCCTGACCCCTCCCATTTCAAGGATCTCTCTCTTGATCAGAAAGCCGATGTCGACCAACTGATTCTGCAGTATACAGTACAGGATCATGGCTGCATTGAAGTTCACTGAGGTCCTGTGCTTTCTGGGGATCAAGGAATGTGAGATGAATACATGCCAGAAACCCAACTCACTCCTTAAGTTGGTGTGCTTCATACGGTGATCAGGGGCCACCCAAAAATCCATCGGACGGATCACTAACTGATTTGCAAAGTCCACATTTTGGGTCACAAAAAATTCGCTCCAAGTCACCCCTTGCCTTAGACGTCCGACTGCTTCGGGATCAACTGGAAGCTCAGTCCTATAATACCTGTTAATGTCCGCTATAGTCATTCGGACTTCTACCCCATGGACCAGAACCGAAGAAGAGCGTTGAAAAGTTTCAGGTACCAACCCAGCAAAGAACTCTTTGACCACACGTCGACAATACATCGGGGGGGGGGGCTAACAAAGGTTTCCCATCCCCTTGCTTCAATCATTAGAGGAATTGGGGTGCCTTCCAGTTCTTTAACCGCTATCCCCCTCTCCACCACTATGTCTCGCTCCCTGAAATATTCTAAGCGTTCCTCGAAATCCGGGTGCCTGATGCACAGTGGTGGAACTTGGGGTCCTCTCCTCGGTCTTCGTTCGGAACCCTGACTGCTTTGCCTAGGCATTCTCCCGGGTCTTTCTAACATTTGCACATGAAACACAGTTTTAAGGCAATATTCGGATCAAAGAAACAAGAGGTTATGATAAAGGAATTTGAAAGGACAAAAATTCTGCCAAGAGGATAAAGTGCGGGTGAAGTGCGGGTGAGTGACCCGCACTATACCCGCACTCTAACTCGTCACCAGACACCAGCAAATGCAGAGTTCAATTCATGTATACATCTCAAAATTCCAGTTCATCATCGAACGAATCAACAACAAAATGACTCTAACTCATGTACAGGCTTCCATTCAACCATATAAACCCAATTCATAGTTTGAAAATCTAATTGCAATAGAAAATCAATTAACAATGAATACATCACATGAAAAATAGATAACACCCAACATTCCACTCTCTTAGACATTAGCAAAAGCAAAAACAAGGGGTCAAAACCCTAACTAATGAAGTTCATGCATAAGAGGCAAAAGAATTGTGATAAAGAGGGTTAGGGTTTTGGATTAGAGATATGTGAAATGAAATTAGAGTAAGAATCCATACCTTAGTTGCCGAAAAATCGAAAACGAGGCACACACGGAATACCTTTAGTTAGGAAGAGGGAAAAATTTGAAGTTTGCAAATGGTTTTGTTCTTTTGTGGCAAGTGGAGCCCTAGAGAACGACAGGCATATATATACTGCGCGACAAAAGTGCGGGTGGAGTGCGGGTGACTGACCCGCACTTTACCTGCACTCTATTACCTGATGCCCTCAGAGTGCGGGATGAGTGCGGGTTACTGACCCGCACTCTAACCACACTGTTCCCCTGGACAGACTCCTGAATTCTACCCTGCAACTGTATCTGCACCAAAACAAACTCAAACAGTCTCAAAAGTTTACAACAACAAAACTAACCATCCGAAAAGTAAAAATAAAAATAAAAACAATAAAATAAATTCAAAAACGAGTGCAATGCACTCAAAGTGGGACCCGGTCAACCAAATGAGGTTTGACTGGAATGGGGAGCACATTCAACTTGGCCACCCAAACCGGTGCCAAATGCCTATGCACTGCATCTACCCCCACTCTCCTCATTTGTCCCACTAAGTCCTTTCGAACCCATAGTTGTTTAACCTTTGGTGGGTTCATCCTAGATCTAACTCTACTTGCTTTTAATCTTTGGAAACTAAAGCAATAAGCTTTAGTGTGCCCTTTTTTGGCACAAAAGTAGCAAGTAATAGGATGGTTAGGGAAACTCCCTGTTCGATCGTGGGCATGGGCCAGTTTTTGTTGTCCGAATCTGAGGGATTTGACATTGTTTTCCATCACGGCGAGTTGCTCAATCAAATCCCCCTCCTTGAACTTAGCCCGTTTCAACTCATCATCTTTTGTGCTCAACTGTTCATGTAATTCCCTTACCGCTTTCGTGGACTCCTCCACACCTAGTTGAAGTTTCCTTGTCCTTCTCCCATAATCTTCCTCAAACTCTTCTGAGAGCTTTGCCAATGCATCTAAGTTCTTGGAGACTAACTCCTTTTTGGTGGCAAGCTCCACTACTTGTTCAGTTAACCCGTTGTTGACTGATGAGAGATCACGCAATTTAGTCTTCAACTGTACATTCTCTGTCTTTAGCAAATAAACCTCTAGTTTGAGCTTTGTGTTGTCTTGTTCAAGCTCACCTAATTGATCGAAGAGTTCAGTATTTGCTTCCTCCTCTTCGAATTCTGATTCTTGCCTATCCTTGATGCAGTCTTGGTTTCCCAATTCCATCTCCTTGACACCTTTAAAGGCTTGCACAAGGGTGAGAACCCGGCTCCTTTTCTTTCTGGAATTTGGTGCCTCCAAGACTAAACAATCTCTAACTTGGCTTGTTCCGGGGGATGTTACCTTGAAGTTCACACTGTTCCCTCCACAGCTGAAGGAAATGTCCCTAAAACAAATATCGATCACCATACTTGCTGTGGCCATGAACGGCCTCCCCAACAGTAGTTTCCAATCTCTACCACTGGATTCTCCTCTTTTGCAATCCAACACAACAAATTCTGCCGGCACCATCAAACCGTGCACATTCACATAAATTTCCTCCACAATACCTACTGGGGTGATGGGAGGATTGTCAGCCATGATGAGAGTCTGAGAGGTGGGCTTGCTTGACTGAATCTTCAGCTGTTCGTAGACCTCTAATGGCATCATATTGATGCTAGCCCCCATATCAAGGACCGTTCCCATCTTTGGTGAATCCTCAATTTGTACATCTATGACGAAACTCCCGGGGTCTTCAAGTTTAATGGGGGAGTCTATGTCACTTCCCCTATCTTCCTTATCCGCGACCACTACCATACTTGCTTCGGTTTCCTCACCTCCCAACTGGACCACCTCTAACATGTTAACATGTTCATCGGAGCTTGATGCCTTCTCCTTGTTCTTCATCAATGCATCAAAAATCTGTGCCAACTGAGTTTCCATCTTCTTCAGTGACGCTCCATGACTGTTGGCTCTCTGATCATTGGACTGCATGTAAGCTGACATTCGTTGCTCAGAGGCATGCAAGGTGTTCTTGAGGGCTTCCGACCCGATACCAACAGTTTTGATAACTGTACTCACTATCTCTTCTAGAGACTTGTCCTTTGGTTGGCTAGCGGAAGCGTGAGAATTGAAGTTGGATGGTGGGTTACTACTTGAACCCCCCAATTGATTGTTGTTGTTTCCCCCTTGATTGTATCTATTATACCCCCGGTTTTGGTACCTTTGGTTGTTGTTTCCACCTTGGTAATTGTTGTTGCCACCTTGGTGAGTTGTTGCTCCTAGGTGGTTGTTGTTGGACCAAGACAAGTTTGGGTGATTTCTCAACCCTGGATTGTATGTATTCGAATATGGGTCATTCCTAGGCTGCCTTGGGAATTCTCGAAGGGCTTGGGCTTGCTCTTCCTGACTGAAATGCCCTTCTCCCCCTTCAATCTCCCCCATGACTTGACTAACTCCTTGGGAGGGCCCTGGTTTTCCGGTTATCAGCTCCTTGATTGATTGAAGCTCCTTGTTCATTCTGGGCATCTGGATTTGCACTTGGGTATCCTAACCTACTTCTATTCTTCCACCTCTCCTCACATGTGATGTCCTCTGTTGTGAGTTCTTGGCAATCTTCTCCAGAATGCCATAAGCTTCAACTGCCCTCTTGTCTGCAATGGTACCTCCGCATGCATTATCCACCATCATTTGGGTTATCGATGAAAGTCCACTATAGAAGGAGTTAACCTTCATGTTCTGGATGGTATGTATGCGGTGGCATTTGAGCTAACAATAAGTTAAACCTCTCCCATGCCTCATGGAATGGTTCACCATCCTCTTCGACAAAAGAAGCTATCTTCAACCTTAGGTCTTTAGCCTTCTGTGACGGAAAATACTTGTTGAAGAAAACCTTGCAGACTTGGCTCCATGTCACCAGTGATCCCGGCCTGAAGTTCATGTACCAAGTCATGGCTGCATCTTTAAGACAATATTGGAAACACCTCAGATGAAGCTGCTCCCTTGTCAATACTACTTGGCGAGCCATTACAGGGAAGGTTTCTAGGGTGGCTCCATATTGTTTCATAAATTGGAGGCAATCCTCGGTACTTCGCCCACTAAACGACGGTAGGAGGCTGATGTGTATAGTTTTCAACTCGTACTGCCTTGTTACATCATCCAGTACTATGGCTGTGGGCACATTCCCTACAAACGGGAGAGTGTACTCGCCTATGGTGAGGCCTAGCTCTTCATCCCCATGTACACTTCCCTCATTCTCTCGAGCCTGTTGCTCATTCTCTCTAGCATGCTGCTCATGCTGATTATGATCGTCCATATTTCCCTCTAACTGCTATATTCTTCTACCCAACCGATTGATGTTATCGATAACTTGCAACACTGTTCCTCTCAACGATCTTCGTCCTTGCATATACCAAAATCCGAAAATTTCACAACAAATAAAGCACAACATAAACGAGAAACAGATAGGGCAGAGCAGGAATATTACTAGACTAGCCTTACTCATGCATAACTAATTAAACTAACATGCCGCTCCCCGACAGCGGCGCCATTTGACGAAGACACGTTTTTCCTTTATGTCTTTTTAAAAGATCAGTCCGTCAATAATATTTTAAGAAACCTCACAAAGCCTAAATCAGTTTGCAAACATAAATATAGCGGCAAGTGGGTGTCTTCCACAGGGAGCGGAGTTAGCCAAATTAGTTAAAGCTAAAGCAATGGTATGTATATATATATAATAGCAAAACATGAATTGGTGAAAATGTAGATTGTGAACCAACTCTAAATAACACTAAACTAAATAAGTAAATAAAATAAAGGGGGAATATGGAGTGAAGGATATATAGATGATGGAAACTAAGGAGTTAATGGATTCGAAAGCGAATACTGGGCAATGTAACAAACTTGCCAATAGAACGGCTCTTCAAGGTAACCGACCTAGGATGTATAGAGTCGGTTATTTATCCCTAGAAGGTGGCCAACCTAGGATGTATAATGCGGACCACCTATTAGGGATTAATCCTTGTAAACTACCAACCTAGGATGTATAGAGTTGATTGTTTACCGGATTCTAGAAATGAAGCTCGTCTACCTAACATTGACTCAACCGATTACAAATAGTCACCCTAGGATGTATAGTGATGACTTCTAACTCTCTCACGGATTCCGACCTAGGATGTATAGTGCCGGAAATACGATTGAGGTCAGATTAAAACCGCGGTTCAAGAGTCGGAATTCATGACTTTCCGTCTATTCTTTAGAGCATTAAACAACTAAATAGGATGTATATCTAGATGCAATACTCATACATAATACAAAGACATCTTGCAAAGATCATGTATCTACACAAGAAACCAATGATAAATATTCACAACAAGAATAGATCAATGGAAGATAGACATGAATATCAATATAATATCAAGTTTATGTACAAGCCCAATTTTAAACTAACTACTCCATCAACCCCTTAGAGGGGATTTAGCTACTCATTACAACTAGGAAATCAGTAGAGAGGAGAAAGAAATAACCCTTGGAGAACATCTCCTTCCTTGAAGTGGCTCCAATCTCCTAACTTCCTTGAAGTTGAGTAGAGAATGTAAGGATGAGAGGTAGAGAGAGAAACTAGATCTAAGAATGATTTATCTGTCGTAAATGGAGTCAAAAGCTCCTTAAAACGTTTCTATACTTTTCTATTTATACTAAATACAAAAATAGGTCACTTAAGCTTTGAAAATCAGACTGGCGCACTCGGAGTGCGGGTGGAGTACGGGTGATTTACTCGCACTGTACCCACACTGTATGGGTTGCCTGCAACTTCAGTTCTTGGATTAGGACATTAGTGCAGGTGGAGTGCGGTTGAATTACCCGCACTTGACCCGCACTTGGCCCGCACTTGGAATCGCACCGTAACCGCACTTCCCTCTCAGGTGCAAAATCTACCTTCTGTCTTGAGCAACAGTGCGGGTAGAGTGCGGTTGGATGACCCGCACAGTACCCGCACTCTAATGTCAGGTGCAATACTGCTCTTCTGTTCTTGATGCAAGTGCGGGTAGAGTGCGGTTTGATGACCCGCACAGTGCCCGCACTCTAGTGTCAGGTGCGATTCTGTTCTTCTGTTCTTGGTGCAAGTGCGGGTAGAGTGCGGTTCGATGACCCGCACAGCGCCCGCACTCCAAATTTAGGTGCGATTCTGTTCTTCTGTTCTTGGTGCAAGTGCGGGTGGAGTGCGGTTTGCTGACCGGCACAGCACCCGCACTCTAATGTGAGGTGTCTGAGCAGCTTTTCTGGTTTGGCAATAGTGCGGGTGGAGTGCGGTTAGCTGACCCGCACTGTACCCGTACTTTATCTCTGTACTTGCATTCTGCCCAGGCTATGCACATGAGTGCGGCTGGAGTGCAGCTGGAGTGCGGTTGCGACCCGCACTGGACCCGCACTAGACCCGTACTGTAGACCTGTTTGTGCTCCTTTGCCTTTGCTTTCGCCCCTTTTCTGCTGGAATCACCACAATATGCTTCCAAGCCTGTCTCTGCATCATTTCCTTCAAATAAGCATAAAACAACCCATAAGAGACACAAAAACGCATGAAAACAGAACATAAGGTAAGGATATGAGGGCCTAAATATAATACATATTTGGCCCGATCAGAACCCGCTCTGATACCAACTGAAAATACACTCTAAGCGTGTGTCTACAACCTAGAGGGGGGTGGGGGGGTGAATGTGTTGTTAATCGATTATTACAAATTTTTTGATTAGTCAATATTAAACAAATAACCCAATTAAATCAAACATACAAAATCAAGTGTAAAGTGCGGAATAATAAATAACACTTGATTTTTACCTGGAAACCGTTAAACAAAAGGAAAAACCACGGGCTATCCTTCTAGCCACACACGATCCTCAAATCCACTATATGAGTAAAAAGTTACACCCTCAAGTGATACTCGGACTCTCACTCTAGATAACCTCAGGCTATGGACACTACCACTCGCCACTCTTGGCTCAATCCCTAGTGATATCCACTGATACACTACTCTTGGCGTGAGCACCTCCTACTCTACCCGCAGGCCTTTTACAATGGATTCTTGACCGATGCTTGCCAACCACAACTTGGTTGCAAGACTTCAATGCTTGTGTAACTTCACCCCGAAGCCACAAGACTTTGACTCAATGAAGAGTATAGGGTCTAAGTGAACAATCAATGAATGCTCAACACAATATATGTTAGACCAAACATAGAATGCTTAACTAGATGTAGATAATGCAATACAACATCCTAGTTATCAAATAATGCCTACATGTACACACATGAGGTCTCAATTAGTTGTAGAGAAATTCTAACAACTTAATTGTCAATTAAATTCACATAAACATTCATAAACTTGACTAGATGCACAAAGTCAACCTAATCACCAATTAAGCATATATGAATATTTATGGATTAGCTATTTAGGCATATTGACCTAATAATGCAAGCTATCTTAAACAAACACAATCAAATATTCATGAACATTAACTAGTTGATTAAAACACAATTTCTCAACCTAGTTATCAATTAATCACACATGAATATCTATGACCTAGCTTTTAGGAAAAAATGACCTAATCAATTAAGCTATCAAAATACAAACCCAATCATGTTATCAAGACTCATAAATATGCAATGATAGAGTCTAGGTATTTAATCATGCAATAAATACCTAATCTAGAGTAAGAAGAACAAAAAATGATATTCAAAGAAGTTCTTGCTTACCTAGTCATGAAACAATGAAGACCCATGCTCAAATGATGTTGAATGATGCAATATGGAGATGGGTTTTGGGTTTGGAGAGTCAAAGATGCTTTCTTGAAGCTTTCTCTCTCTAGGAGCTCTAACCTCTCTCTAAAAATGATTTTCAGAGCTCTTGTTCGGCCAAGAAGAGAAGAGGAAGAATATATATGAAGCCCTAGTTAAAACTACATCGTTTTGAACTTGGGAAACAAAATCCCGTCAAAACCGCTTGCTAGACCACGGCTCAGGTAAGTGTCCAGACCGCGGTACATACAGCAGTGCACCGTCTGGACAACACCGTAGTTGGGACCGCTATGCGTGCAAGTGCACAGGTCGTGGTCCACGTCGCGCATGACGCACTGGAGAATACCGCTCCGTGCGCCGTGGTGCAAGCAGAGCCTGCCGAGCGATCTAGGCCGCGCTAAAGGGAAAAATCCCTTTTTAACACTCAAGAAAAAAGTCTATCTTACATGAATGTTGTGCAAGTGTGAAGTGAGTGAGATGCACACAATGAAGCACAATTAATATGTCAAACATGTTTATCAAATGAGATACAATGCAAGATATGATATCTAATGCAAGCTAGTGAGTGTTTTAGAAAAGGATGCACACTTATACAAACAATAAAGAACACAAATGCAAGATAAAAAAAACATGCATGAAGTGTGTGTGTGTGTGCACCTAAACTCTTCAAGAGACAAAGTCAAGTGAATATACCTTTTGCTCTTGAAGTCATGGAGATGCTTGGAAGCTAGCCAATCCGGGCCTAAGCTACCCATTACACAATCATCCCCAATGTGGTGTGGTTTGTCATGAAATAAGCCAATCATAAAATCGAGGTCCTTACACCCAATTATGAACACTCAGTGTATAGAATTAATTTATAAACAAGATTCAATCAATTCAAGGGTTCATTCTTTATCTTTAATATGACTATTACCGTACGATAGCGGGATAAGTCACGTGTTCCCACCTACTATTCACCCTTTGATCAATGGTGTGAACAATAATCGAAAACCCATTAAGTTCAAGAATTAAGAACCAAAATCTAAACTTTGCTTTGATCTATGCTAAAGATAAATTTTATTTATTCAAGTGAGCATTATTCAGGATTAGGTTTTGATCTAAACTCTAACCCTAATTCTCAGATAATTTTAACCCTAAAATCATGCCAAATAATCATCCACCCTTTGATCTATGGTGTGAATGAAAATCAAAACTAATAAGGATTAAGCAGTGAAGAACAATGAATAAATCAAGAATTGAATTGAAGAAATAATAATTAATCCTAACATGAGCATTCACAAAAGGTTCATATTGATTCCCTAGTTATGGGATTAGTTACACATGTTGAAAATAAAAAGAATAGAGAAAGAAAAGATAAAACCCATTAAATCTTCAACGAGTTCTTTAAGTCTTCAATGGTGAATCATCTACGTCTTCGAATCTTCAATGTGTAAAGATGGATGAAAGAATATTGTGTATAGGAGAATGGTATATGCAGTGGTGGAGTGATGGGAGTGGAGCCCTTTTCTTCAAGAAACTCAGGATATTTATAAGTGATAATTCCTTGTGAACTCCCAATTTGCTTTGTTGTAGGAAACTCACAAAGTAGGAAAGTAGATTGAGAGAAGGAATTGGAATCTTTTCCTAAATTGGATTTCCTTTCTTGATAATTGTCTCCTAATTTGAGTTTTGGAAGTGTCTCAAACATGTTTTGATCTTCTAAAATAATTAGAATTTGATTTTGGGAAGTTTTGGAACAGTTTTGGTCCAATTCGGAGTGGAAGGTGCCAAAAATACGTCAAAACCGTGGCCTAGGTCGCTCCGGAGGCACCCACGGTCAGCACAACAGTGCTGTTCTGTTTTTTAACGCTACGTAGACCGCTACGTAGGCTGCTGCACAAATCGCGGTCTAGCCCACGGTAGACTTCTCCAGCTCTTCGGTTAGTAGATCGGGCATAACCTCTTCTAGGAATATCAGAATTGTGATTCAAAAAAAGCACCGGAAACTAGACTTCTGGGGCTATCCGTCCATAGGTGGTAGGACACACAATTCAATCGGAGCTGAGAGATATGGTCCCCGCAATATGAGTGATCTGCGCAGCCCAAAACTCATCTTTTTGCTCCTTTTCTTCAAAATAACTTCTAACACCTCTTCCATGGAATGTGACCTACAAATGCTCAACAAACACAAAAAATACCTAATTTCACCCAAGAACAAAGCACAAATAATTGGAAATGGGGACCTAAAATATGTATAAAAATAGACCGATCAATTCTCTTGGCCGAATTTTGTCCCATCGTATATATAGGGTGGCCGAATTCTATTGCTAATTTAATTAGGGTTGGCCGAATTCTGTTAATAGGAATTCTAGGGTTGGCCGAATTCCTCACTACAAGAGGATTTGTGCTTTACCCAAATTCCTATCAACTCAAGAATTCTAACCCTAATCCAACTCATAAGTGTATTTGTGATTATATTAAAAACTTCCTTATTTGATTAGATAAATAAATTATTTATTTATCTACTTATCAAATTAAGTCTTTTATATTTATTATACTACTATAATAGTATACTACTAGGAAACATAATTCCTAGTCAGAAAAAGATTTTGATTTTTAATTAAATAATTAATTAATCAATTAATTAATTTCCATTTAATCAATCAATTAAATAAAATAATATTTTAGGCTATTATTATAGCCTTGCCGCCCACACACAAAAAATATGGGCCAAATATTATTTTCTTATTTTATTTAATCCATTCAGGCTTTAAATAAAAGCTCACATGTGAACCAAACCCATTTTTACTAAAAGAAACAAGCCCACATGCCTCTCATTAATATATTAATATAATTTGAGCAGCCCATTAAATAAATAATGTGCAAATTATATTCTTAATATATTAAATACAATTCTGGATGGTCCCATAAATTAGTCCGGTAGAATATATCAAGTGATCCATGCAAGTACGTGTGGATTAGAGATCTTGGCTGGCTATCTAAATTTAAGCTTCAATAGACATAACCTAATCACAATCAACAAATGATTTACTTAGGTCCGATCTATTAATTTTAGCTCATTCCACTAAAGAGCTAAAATTGAACTCTTAAATAAAGATAGAATAAGAAGATGTTTCTCATTCATACCCTAGACAGTCTTATTGGAGATAGTGTATCTTCATGTATAATATCAGTAATCGCCAAGAGCTCATAGACTGCCTATAACTATACTAGTTACCATATTTACTTATATGACCACGGTTTGAACTTGGATATTTTGACTTGTCCAGAAGCCATGTTTTCAATAGACATTATCGAAAACTCAATGTTGAGATTTAATATCCAATACGTTAAAATATCCACGTGATAATATTATACTCTCATTCAATAAATTGAGCCACAATGTCCATATCTATAAATGAAGTCCTCTATCGATTAACAAATGAATACCACCAAACTATCGAGGATAGACTATGCTATATAATCGTACTCATTGATAGCTCAAATGATAACACTTGCAATCATAAGTCCATCATTTATCTCAGGATTAAGATAGACTCTCCGATTGTCCTCATAATGAAAAGACTTGTATCTACTGACGGTTCTAGATAAAATATTTCATTGTGATCCTGTTCAATGCACCCAGTGCATTAGATTCTTTTACTCGAAGACCCTTTCGATGATTTTAGACTCATCATAACTCATTTGATCCCACTCAAATGCCAGCAAAAGAATTCTACAACTTTATCAAGATAAAGGTGCCCAACCTTTAACTTAAGTTGTGAACGTTTATTCAAGACTAACTAAAGAATTGTGTCTACCTCATACATATCCAGATGTATGAACAATTCTTCCTTTCTCATAGTCTTTTGACCTTATGATTATTTACTTTGATAATTATCATTGTAAATGCTATAAGATTTTGTAAAACCAGAAATCACTTTATTAATATGAAAAGATTGTCAATTACAATATTACACTCTTACTATTGAGCATAATCCTAACATCTAAGGCATCAGACCTTCCTGCACCAAGAATCCCGGTTAGGCGATGATCACTGTAGGCATCTAAGGCCACTTTAGCACTGAATAGGATCACTGTGAAATACTTTATCCAAAACCATCAGTGGACAAAAGTTTTCACTTGAGGACAATCGGAGAGTCTATCTTAATCCTGAGATAAATGATGGACTTAGGATTACAAGTGTTATCATTTGAGCTATCAATGTGTATGATTATATAGCATGTCTATATTTGATAGTTTGTGGTATTCATTTGTTAATCGATAGAGGGCTTTATTTATAGATATGGACATCGTGGCTCCATTTATTAAATGTGAGTAGAATATCGTCATATGGATTTTTTGAGGTATTGGATATTAAATCGTAACGTTAAGTTTTCAATAGTGTCTATTGAAACATGGCCTCTGGATAAGTCAAAATATCAAAGTTCAAAATGTGGTAATATGAGTAAATATAGTAACTAGGAGAGCTATAGGCGGTCTATGAGCTTTTGGCGATTACTGGTATTGTCTATTGATGCTTAAATTTAGATAGCCCGCCAAGATTCCTAATCCACACAAACTTGCATGGATCACTTGATATATTCTACCGGACCAATTTCTGGGTCCATCTAGAATTGTATTTTGGATTTCTAAATCCAAAAGTTTTGGAGATATGCGGTCATGTGTGAGATCAAGACACGCGGTAACTCTTAAAATGCTTGGGATGGGCAGCCAAGGATGTGGGAATTCTTGGGCGGCCCTAATAGGGTGCGTTTAGCATTCCATTAATACATTACGAATATAATTTGCACATTTTAATTAAATGGGCTGTTAAATTATATTAATGTATTAAATTACGACATGTGGACTTGTTTCTTTTATAGTAAGAATGGGCTGGTTCACATGTGGACTATTTATTAAAGTCCAATGGATTTAATAAAATGGAAAAATAATATATTACCCATATATATACTTGGGCAGCAAGGCTAATAATATTAGCTTAATATATTGTTTTGTTTTATTAATTAATGAAATGGAAATAATTGATTAAAAGTCAAAATCTTTTTCTAACTAGGAGAAGGATTCCTAGTGTCTTAACTATTGATAGTAGTATGTAAAGTATCAAATACTTTATTTGATAAGTAGATAAATTAAAAAGAGTTTTATTTATCTAGTCAAATTAAGAAGTAATTGATAAAGTCTCAATTTTATATTCAATAGTTTATTATTGGATAATACACTCATGAGTTGGAATTGGTTTGAACTACTAAGTTGATAAGGTTTTGGTGAAATCAAATCCTTCAAAGTATAGGAATATTTCGGCCAGTATATATATATATATATATATATGTATATATATCAAGAATTTCGTTTTTGATATACAAGTTCAAAGAAGAAATTTTTTTTGAGACAATTTTTATTCTCTTACTTTTGAATAATAATAATAAAACAACTTCCAACTCAAGAAAGGGGTGTAGAATTCGGCCAAAGAGAAGAAGAATAAGGAGCATTTTATTTTCGATAGTGCAGTAGACGCTCTTACATCAAAAGGCTTTATGCACAAGATCTAATTAGGGTTCACGCGAGTTCTTGATTAAAAAGATTAAGAATTCACAAGTGACCAAACGTTCTTTATTATCTCTAGGAGGATTATTGTGACTAACAAAAGAAAAAGGTTGGTTTTTCCATCCTCAGGTTTACAATTCAAAGAAAAGGGAACCCACACTCCTAGGTGATTCACGTTCATGATTGGATTGGAAGATCTTGCGGATTCAATTCGATGCAATATCTATAGTCACATGAAAAAGGTATACTTTTATTATATGTTAATTAATCAAGGGTTAAGGTTCTTTCTTTTAAAAAGGAAAAATTTTGAAATATACCAAACCTAATTTTTGCTTCCACCGCTTGTTGTTTCCTTCCGTAATTGATCATGAAAATCACATACTTGGCATGGCCAGAGGTTGTTGGCAAAGGACCGATTAAGTCCGCCCCTCATATGGCGAATGGGTAGGGCGTACTGATCAAAGAGAGCCTCTCGGGGGGTTGGTGCATCAGGTTGTCCACTTTTTGGCATGGGGTGCATGAGCGGGTGAACTGCTTTACGTCTTTATAGAGGGTTGAAGTTACCCATCTTAGGATTTGATGGGCTAACGTGTCTCTATAAAGGCCCACTAGGCATTATCCGGGTGCAGGCACCTTAGGAGTGGTAGGGACTTCCCCCTTCTGTATAGGTGTTCTTCAATTAGGCAATATCTTACTGCCTTCCTCTTTAAATTTTTTGCTTCTACTGGGTCGCTAGGCAGCGAGCCATCTAGTAGGTACTCTATGAGGGGGTCTATCTAGTATGGGTGCCTCTCAGTTGGGTAGACCTCTCCCCTCTTCTCAATGATTGGTTGAGGGATGAGCTGGAAATAGACTCATTTGGGCAGGTTCTGCCTATTTCCGGTGGAGATCTTGGCAAGCACATCTACCCGATGGTTTCTCCTCTGGGACTTGCTCAACCTTAATCCCCTTTAACTCTTGCATAATTCCTTTGGCCTTAGCTGTTATGTTATCTCCCTTGGCCTGGTAAGTTTCTGTGCCTGATTGACCACGAGGAGGGAATCACTCTTAACCACCTTATATTCTGCTTTGAGTTCCAGGGTGGCCTTCATGCCCGTTATGAGTGCCTCATACTCTGCTTCATTATTTGTTGCATGAAATCCAAATCTGAAGCAGTGGCAACACTCCACGCCATCAGGTTCGGTGAGCACGACGTCGACCTTGCATCCTTACTCACTGAATGCCCCGTCCATATGTAGTATCCATACTCTGGCCCCTGCTAGCCACTCTACTTAGATGACTCAGCTTTTCTAGCCGGCTCCATCGACTGGTCTCCATGTTCAATGTTGCTGAATTCTGCTGTGAAATCTGCCAGTAGTTGCCCTTGATAGTGGTTCTTGGCTTAAATTGGATATCGTATTGCGTGACCTCTAGGGATCACAAAGTGAGGCGGCCTGACACATCATGGCGCTACAGGAATTGCGTAAGGGGTTGATCTGTTATGACCGTTATGGTCTGTGCTTAAAAGTAGGGGCGCAGCTTCCGGGATACCGTTACCAAGGCGAATACCAAATTTGCCAATAGGATGTAGATCTTTCCTGACTTGCTTAAGGATTGGCTGACATAATAGACCAGCCTCTGAACTGCTACCTCACATTCCTTGACTAATGCTATGCTAGTTGCCACCGACGATACTGATAAGTAGAGGTACAATATGTCTTCTGGTAAGGGTTTGACCAGCAGAGGCTGGCTAGCTGGCTCCGTCGGCTGGTCTCCCTGTTCAATGTTTCTAAATTTTGCTATAAAATCTGCCAACAGTTGCCCCTTGATAGTGGTTCTTGGCTTGAATTGGATATCGTATTGCGTGAGCTCTAAGCCTTACAAAGTGAGGTGGCCTGACACATCACGGCGCTACAGGAATTGCCTAAGGGGTTGATCCGTTGTGATCGCTATGGTGTGTGCTTGAAAGTAGGGGCGCAGCTTCTGGGATGCCATTACCAAGGACACTATTCCTTAGACAAGTGAACTCTATGCCTAGAAGGTAAATTACCTTTCTTGGAGTTCTGCATCGAAAAACGCACAAGAATCTTTTCGATATACGATGCCTGAGACAGTGCTATGAGTTTGTTCTTACGATCCCTTATAAGTTGGATTCCTAGAACATAACTCACCTCTCCCAAATCTTTCATTTGGAATTGGCTAGCCAGCCAGCCCTTTACATCAGATAACACTCCCACATCATTCCCAATGAGTAGGATGTCGTCCACGTATAGGACTAAGAAAACTACCTTGTTGTCAATGACGTGCTTGTACACACAAGGCTCATCGACGTTTTGCTCAAAGCCATAGGTTTTGATCACAACATCAAACCTGATGTTCCAAGATCTAGATGCTTGCGTAAGTCCATATATGGACCTTTGCAACTTGCAAACCTTTTGCTCTTAATCTGGAGACACGAATCCCTCTGGTTGTATCATATAGATACTCTCGTCAAGATTGCCATTCAAGAATGCAGTCTTGACGTCCATTTGCCAAATTTCATAATCGAAATAGGCAGCAATGGATAAGAGAATCCTAATAGACTTAAACATGGCTACTGGCGATAAGGTCTTTTCATAATCAACCCCCTCTTTCTGGGTATAACCCTTAGCCACTAGCCTTGCTTTTAAGGTCTCTACCTTCCCGTCTACTCCTCTCTTTCTCTTGTAGATCCACTTACATCCTATGGGTTTTACCCTATCCGGTAAGTCTACAAGATCCCAGACTGAGTTAGAGTACATGGACTCCATCTCGAGATTCATGGCTTTAAGCCATTCCTCTTTATCAGGATCTTCCATTGCATTCTTAAATGTCAATAGATCATCCACACTATCAATATAGACAACACTTTGTCCCTCACCTATACCTAAATAGCGTTCAGGTTGTCTTACAACCCTCCCACTACGTCTAGGTGATAGTGTATCCTGATCAGGAACCATCTGAATCTCAGATGTTTATGGATCAACAACTCTTATTGATGAAGCACTAGTCTCACCAGGCTCTAACTCATTCAATACAATCTTAGAACGAGGTTTATGGTCACTAACATAATTGTCCTCAAGAAACGTTGCATTTGTCGATACAAATACTTTGTTATCTTCGGGACTATAGAAGTGTCCACCTCTGGTTTTCTTGGAGTATCCTACAAACAGGCAGACCACAGACTTGGAGTCTAGCTTTCCACTTCTGTTTTTCGGCAAGTGTGCTGGACACCCCCATACGTGGAAATGTCGCAAACTAGCTTTACGACCATTCCACAACTCTAGGGGAGTCTTAGGAATAGATTTGGATGGCACTACATTCAAAATGTATGCCGCTGTTTGTAACGCATATCCCCAGAAGGAATTTGGTAATGATGAGAAACTAATCATAGATCTCACCATTTCCATTAGGGTTCTATTTCTCCTCTCCGCTACACTATTTTGCTGAGGTGTACCAGGAGCTGTGTGTTGGGAAACTATCCCATGCTCGACCATGAAGTCTTTAAACTCTTGGTCAAGGTACTCACCTCCACGATATGATCGTAGTGACTTGATAATCCTACCTAATTGATTCTCAACTTCAGCTCGAAATTCCTTGAACTTTTCAAATGTTTCCGACTTTCGTTGCATCAGGTAGACATATCCGTATCTTGAGTAGTCATCTATAAAGGTGACATAATACTCATAGCCGCCCCTAGCTCTAACATTCATCGGTCCACAGACGTCTGTATGTATGAGTTCTAGTGGCTCTATAGCTCTAAGCCATTTTCCAGTAAAAGGTCTCTTAGTCATCTTACCTTCTAAACAGGATTCGTAGACAGGTAAGGTGCCAACCTTTAACTCACTTAAAGGTCCACTTTTTACTAGTCTGTCTATCCGGTCAAGGTTGATATGACCAAGCCTTAGATGCCAGAGATACGTGTCATTATCTGGAGAAATCTTATGTCGTTTAGTTTTAGGTTTTTCAACCTTAAACATTTTGGTGTTAAGCAGTGTAGTTATAAATGCCCTGGCTAAACCTATTGACGGTCGAGGTGAAATTGCAGCTTCTGAATCTCGATTAATTGAATCTCCCGCTCCAGGTATTATTTCGAGACGTTCCGTATATGAGCCTCTTCAAACAGGACTTATTGCTATTGATTCAATGATACCTATAGGACGCGGTCAACGAGAATTAATTATTGGCGACAGAATTAATTATTAGCCACGGATACGATTCTCAATCAACAAGGGAAAAATGTAATATGTGTTTATGTAGATATTGGCCAAAAATGTAATACGATTCTCAATTAACGGTCTTAACACATACAAATTGTTTTCATTAATTCCTGAACAAATATTCAGACCATTCTTTCCAATAATAACAAACTTATTATTAAAAGAAACAGAATATAATTGTTCTAACAACTTAGAAACGGAAATCAAATTCCGTGTAAATCCAAGAATATAAAAAACATTGTTCAATAATAAAAAACTATTATTATCACAAAATTGCAATCTTATTGCTCCCACTGCTTTGGCCGACACGACATCCCCCGACCCCACACGCATGGAGAAGGCTCCCTCCTCTAGCTGTGTCCAAGAATCAGTCCACTGTAAAGAATAACAAACATGGTTAGTGGCCCCCGAATCAACTCCAAGGTGAAGAATCATCTTCCACTAAACAAGATTCAAAAACAAGTAAATCATATTTACCTTTCTTCTTCTTCTTGGCTACCTTCTCCAGGTACTAAGGACAGTTTCTCTTCCACTGCCCGACCTTGTTACAATGGAAACATTTTCCTTTGTCTTTGTCGATGGAGGTGCCCTTCTTTTTGCTTTGGGCCTTCTTGGGTTTGGGCTTACCCTTCGCCTTTCCAGCATACCTCTTCCTCTTCTTATTATTGGAGGAAAATGGTTCGGCAACATTTGCCTTACTGGTCTTACTTTTGCTATCCTTAGTCAAGGACTCAAAAGTAGCGAGCTCATTGAGAAACTGTGTGAGACTAAACCTTAACTTGTTCATCCCGTAGTTGTTCTTAAACTGATCGAAACTCTTCGGAAGAGTCGTCAGTATGATGCTCACTTGACTGGGTTCATCAATGGCCCCGCCATTGACTTCTCCCATGTTGAAGTAGGACATCATGCTCAGGACATGTTCCCGAACTGAGGTACCTTCCTTCATGCGAGCGAGCATAGCGGAACGAATAGCTTCGTGTCGCTTTTTGCTGGAAGGGCTGCCCGAACATAGCTTGCAATAACTCCATAATTTCGAATGCTGTAGTCATTGCTTCGTGCTTTGTGACAAGCACGTCTGTCATAGAATCTAACAGATATGTTCGGGCCTTCTCATCAGATGAGACCCATCGCTGGTATGCCTCACGAACAGTTCGTGTGGCATTGGTAGTAGGCACCGGAGGACATTCTTCCGTAAGCACAAACTTGAGGTCTTTGGTGACCAATATTGCATTAATATTAAGTTTCCACTTAGTGTAGTTATCACTAGTTAATTTGTCGTTTGCGAGAATTTGAAGTAATGCAGAAGACATAATTGCTGAAATAAATAAAACATTCATTCAGTTATTTATTAAAACAAGTGCGAGTGCTTTGGCATAAATTTAAACATGATGCGTGAACATATTTAACGAACTAGAAATACCCAAAAAACAGTTACTATACCACGACAATCCAACATACTACAAAGAAGTGCCGCCTTAGGGTCGGTCAAGCCTTTGCATGTTGGACCGAGACATTCTCAATCAAATGATATTCAAGAATAACTTTTATTCCATATCATTCGACCATCGTGTTAATAGCCAAAATTGGCTAAGGACCAAAGGGAAATTTTCCACTATCCAGACCTAGCTCCATGCCCGAGATTTTCCACCAGAAGACCATGTTCCCCAAAGCCGAGCTACGATACTGCCTCATAGGAACAAAGGGCAGGCTCCAGAAACATCCGGAATAGATCCCGGAATGGTCAGATCAAGTCCGTGTCACCAAATCCCCCCGAAGTCGAGGTTACCTCGTAATTTCTCCAGAAGCTCGCCTATACCTCGCTGATACAGGGAGGTGTCCATAGGAGGCCGCACCTAGCTTCGAAAATTCAAGGGAGGCCAGACCTAGCTCCTAGCTGGATGAAGCTTCTCAATATCGGGGTCGGGACAATGATCGACCTCACTAACTGATGCACCACACCATGATACATTCGACGACCCCTATGGGAATCATGCTAGACCTGAACATATATAGTATCGTACCTATAGACATTATACACGTGCAGAACAGGTAATAAAGTCTAAATGGGAAACAAATTGATTTCCACCAAGATATCCTCAACTGAGCAATTAACTCAAAGTCAACGACATTTAAAGGTAAAAATTCCGTCCGATAAGGAGGGGAGGGATGAGAAAATCAAGGGGAAATCAATGAGTTTAACCCTATGAAGACACTGTATAAAAGAGGGACTTCCTCCTTCAAAAAAATAGGAGACTACTATTCGAGAGACACACGACAAACACCCAATTATCCCCCAGAAAAAAGTGAGAGTAATTTAAGAGAGAGAGAGAGAGAGAGAGAGAGAGATGTATACCATATGTTATCAATAAAAAAGACTTTGATTTCTTTTAAATAGCTAACAATATCGTTACCTCCTTGTCATTTCATTAGGCACTGTAATACATATATATATATATTCTACCTTGGTCATCACCTACGTGGTAATGATCTCGAGGGTGCTAACTGAGATTTATTACCCCGAGCAAAATTTATGTTAACACTTTCTGGCGCCGTCTGTGGGAACCAGCCCTACACCCAATTAATCAACATTTGCATTTACATTTTTGTTGTTTTACAGGAACTATGAGGCTCCACTCTTCCCAAGGCCAACATAGAGTTTCAGAGCCACCCCCGGCAAGGCCTACGCGAAAGGCCTCAAGAAAGGGGAGAAAATCTGGATATGGCAGTCAAGCTCCAGTCCAAGCAACTAATGCGTGGGCTTCTGGCCACCCTATAGTGAGCCAGGCCGCGCTCAACCAGCAAGCTGCAGCCTTCGTAGAAACCGTCCGCATCTGCATGCTCGCTGAACGCATCACAATCCAGCCAACCAACCTGAATGATCAGGGAGAGCCGAGCAGGCTCGGAGCTAGGCAGCTTGCTTTCGATCTCCTGGGACCTACTCTTCTAGAGCCAACTCGAGATCGGTCAGGGCCCCAACGTTCGATCCAGGATAGGCTGGGACCCATGCCCATAGTTCTGAAAAGACCTTCACAATATCAACCCCGGCGAGTTAAGTCTGCCGCGGATGCTTTTACCCGGAAGCAAGGAGAGCTATCCCATCCAACTGCATTAAGAAGGACCGCTTGGGCCCAAGAGGAGGAGAGTAGACAAATTTCCCAATTGGATCCTGTCCGTGAGGTGGACCGAATAGAGGTTGCCAGTTCATCAGAGAGACTCGACAGTGAAGAATCTGAGGTCAATTCAAACAAACCTGGGAACAAGCGACTGAGGGATCAGCTGGCAAAGCTATAGAAGGAGGTCCAGCAGATAAGAAAAGGAAAGAATAAGGAGGATAAAAAGGATCCCCAAAGCGAGATGAACGCTCCCTTCACTAGGAGGATCCGGGAAGCGGAGCTCCCACCAAAATTCAAAATGCCAGCAGATAAGTTCTCCGGAACGGAAGATCCTCTAAGCCACCTAGAGAGCTTCGTTCAACAGATGGAGGTCCAGAACACTACCAGAGCAGCTATGTGCATGATGTTTCCAACGACCCTAACCGACTACGCCAAAACTTGGTTCAGGAAGCTGCCTGTTTGCAGCGTGGATTCTTTCACGAAATTATCAACAGATTTTTGCTCCCAGTTCCAAGGGGTCAAACCTCGTCTAAAAGATCCCATACACCTCCAATATGTGATTCAGGAATGGAGTGAGACACTTCGGTCGTATGTGGAACGATTTCACAAGGAGGTCATACAAATGGGAGTTTTCACCGAGAAAGAAACCCTCGCCAACTTCAGGTGGAACCTATGGGCGGGAAAGCTTTTCCGTTCCTTCGCCAAGAGACCTCCCGAAACTTACCAAAAGGCCTACAATCGGGCTCTTGAGCAGGTCGAGATGGACGAACAACTCAAAGTCAAGAAGGAACACGACGACATGAGAACGGCAAAGCGTCTGAAAAAAGAAGCCCCCAAATTTGAGCCAGTTCATAAAACTCAGAATAAACCTCCCAATAGGTCGACCAATCGCATCCCCGCTCCTCAGTACAGGCAAGAAAAATATCCAGCAAGGCGAACCCCTCCTAGGGGTTCGCCACCTCCCAGGACCGTCGCCCCCGTAATGCAAGGGGAGAAGGGGTATGATTACTACACTCCTTTGAACGCTTCCAGGGAGACAGTCTACCTTGCTATACGAGATAAAGGGCTGCTCCAAAAGCCTGCTCCCATGAAAGCCCCAGCTGACAGGAGGACCCGATACAAGTACTGCGACTTCCACGAAGACGTGGGCCACAAAACTTCAGAGTGTTATAATTTACGCAACCAGATTGAAGCCTTGATAAGGTGGGGATGCTTGATTGAATTCTTACAACAGATCAGAGATAACATTCGGACTGGAAGGGAGGTACAAGCAGAGATCCGTGAGGACACAGAGAAGAGGAATGTGGAACAGGCTGACTTAATGCAACAGATCCAGGTGATACACACCATCAGCGGAGGTCCTACACTGGCTGGCATTTCTAATAACTCCCGAAAAAACCACGCCAGGAAGATTCCCCGTATTGAAGAAAGCTGGGGGATCTTCAAAGTCAGCTAGAGCCTGATAGAGCCCTCCCAGTCAGCGCAGATCATTTTCACTGAAGCAGATGTCTTCAACACCATGCAACCTCATGATGATCCCATGGTAATCACAATACAGGTTTCCAACTGTCTGGTCCATCGCGTGCTCGTGGATACAGGTAGCAGTGTAGATATCCTCTTCGAGGATACCTTGGAAAAATTAAACCTGAAGCAACATTGTTACAACAGCTGTACCACTCCACTTTATGGGTTCACTGAAGATTCGATCATACCGGTTGGGTCGATGATCCTCCCAGTAATCATCAGAATCACCCCTCTCCAACTGAATGTTATGACCGACTTTGTTGTGGTCGACACCCCATCGGCCTACAACGCCATCCTAGGGAGACCATTCCTGTCCTCCTTGAAGGGAGTCTTGTCCATATACCACAACGTCCTGAAATTCCCGGTTGGAACCAAGGTGGGAGAGATACGCGGAGACCAGCAGGCAGCCAGGAAATGCTACGCAGTGTCTGCCAATCCTACAGCCCTAGCAAAACAGTGTGTACAGGTGGCATTAGTCCAGGAAGACATGGAAACATCCTGGATAATCCAGGAGGAGCCAGCGGAACATCCTGAGCATCCAGAAAACGAACCTATTATGCCTTATGAGGAGGAACGGAGTAAGGAGTGGGCCAGCGGGCAGCCTGTAGATAAACTAAAAGAGATACCTATCAGAAATGACAATCCCTCCAAGGTTGTCAAGGTCGGGGCCACCCTTGAACCAGAAGTGAAAAAAGGACTAATTGATATTCTCAATGAGTTCAGGGACATCTTCGCTTGGAACCATGATGAAATGCCTGGAATCCTAGCGTCATTGGCCACCCATCGACTAGCAGTAGATCCAACAGTCAAGCCCGTCAAACAGAAGAGGCGTCACTTCCACGCTGATAGGAACGCTACGGTGCAGGAAGAGGTAGATAAATTGATCAAGGCAGGGTTTATCAGAGAAGTACGTTATCCCTGAATGGATCGCCAACGTGACGAAGGCAAATGGGAAGTGGCGTATGTGTGTCGATTACACCGACCTCAACCAGGCTTGTCCAAAAGACAGTTTTCATTTACCAAAGATCGACCAGCTGGTTGAGTCCCCATCAGAAAATAAACTTTTGAGTTTTATGGACGCATTCTCAGGATGCAACCAAATTAAAATGCACCCGGCTGACCAGGATAAAACCAGTTTCATTACTGGGCAGGGCTTATACTGCTACAAGGTGATGCCATTTGGTTTGAAGAATGCGGGAGCTACATACCAGCGGCTGGTTAACAAACTGTTCAAGTCCAAGCTAGGAAGGACGATGGAGGTATATATCAACGACATGATCACGAGATCTCCAACCGTAAAAGGACATCGGGAAGACCTTCGCAAAACCTTCCTCATACTGAGGGAAAACCAGATGCGGTTGAACCCCTCCAAATGTGCCTTTGAGGTAACAAAAGGGAAGTTTCTAGGCTTCATGGTTCATGAGAGAGGCATAGAAGCCAACCCAGAAAAAATCAAAGCTATCTTGGACCTGGAATCCCCAACCTCACTCAAACAGGTACAGATTCTGACTGGACGTGTAGCGGCGCTCAACAGGTTTATCTCTCGCTCCACCGATAAATGTCTCCCTTTCTTCAAAGCCATCAAACAGAGGAAAAACATGAAATTGAGCCAAGAGAGCAAGCAAGCTTTCCAAGCTTTCCAAGCTTTGAAAGAATACCTAACAAGCCCACCGTTGTTAGTCAAACCAGTTCTCAAAGATGAGCTGCAGATCTACCTGGCTGTATCAGAAACTGCAATAAGCGGAGCTTTGACCAAGGAGTGTGGCGATGGTTTTCAAATACCCATATACTACTTGAGTCATGCTTTGACCAAGTCAGAGAGGAATTACATTCCCTTGGAAAAGCTCGCTTATGCTCTGGTGATCTCAGCAAAGAAGCTCCGTCCTTATTTTCAGGCTCACACAATAGCAGTTGTGACGGACCAACCTCTCCGCCAATTTTTGCAAAGACCAGACGTGTCTGGAAGGCTAGTCTTATGGGCCCTAGAGCTCACTCAGTTCGATTTAAAGTATAAGCCCCAGACCACGATTAAGGCACAGGCTTTGGCCGACTTTGTGGTAGAATTTTCAGCGATCCCAGATCAAGAGGATCCCTCAGCACCAAATGAGATCCCTGAAAAGACATCCGAGGACTACAATTGGCCGGAAGGCTACAAGTCATGCCCTCTTTACAGATGGAGCACCCGGGCAAGCTGGGGGAGGAGCTGGCATAGTTTTAATAGATCCGGAGGGGACTGAATTCTGTCACTGTTTCAGATTCGAGTTTAAAACCACCAATAATGAAGCAAAGTATGAAGCCCTCCTAGCCGGGATGAAGGTAGCCATCGAACTAAAGGCCGATTACCTGAAAATCAAGAGCGACTCATTGCTTGTTGTCAATCAGGTGACTGAGATGTATCAGGCAAAGGGAGATAATATGGTTGCTTATCTAAAGCTAGCCCAGTTGCTAAAAAATAAGTTTAAGGGGTTCAAGATCGATCAGGTACCTCGACACCAAAACCATCGCGCAGATGTTCTGGCTAAAATAGCGGCGAACGGAGGCTAATCCCTACCACAGGGAATTCCCCTCTAAGTGATCACCTAACCAAGCATAGCCACAAATAGAGAAATCTGCTCCCTGGATCGCTTGCCTTGCTGGATAGACCCAATTGTTGCCTACCTCCTTGAAGGAGAGCTTCCCGAAGAGCCCGACCAAGCCCAAAGAATTAAAAGACTCTTAGTCTGATACTGTATGGTAGACGGGTACCTCTACAGAAGGGGCAGATCCCTCCCCTTACTAAGGTGCTTGCATCCTGATGATGCTAAATGGCCATTGAGAGAGGTCTACTCTGGGGATTGTGGGACCCGCATAGGTGGGGAAGCTCTAGCATATCAGGTGCTCCGTATGGGGTACTATTGGCAGACCATCCACCAAGAAGCAATGAGTTTTGTGCAATCTTGCGAGCCATGTCAAAGAACTTCAAACTTGACCCACCGGCCACCCGAGCGACTATCATCTCTTAGCTCACCGTACCTCTTTGCCATGTGGGGAATAGACCTAATTGGGCCACTTTCTACCGCTCCCGGACAGATGAAACATGCTATCGTGGCTATCGACTACTTCACAAGATGGGTCAAGGCAGGCCTCTTTCTCGAATATCAGAAAAGAATACGACCAAGTTCATCTAAACCAACGTGGTATGCAGATTTGGGACCCCTCTCATCATTATAGCTGGCCTAGGGAAGCAGTTTGACAACGCCCGATTCAAAGACTTCTGCAAGGGATTGGGTATCGACCTCAGGCTCGCTTCGGTGGATCATCCCCAGACTAACGGGCTGGTGGAATCCACCAAAAAGACTATCAAGAAACTTCTAAAGAAGAAGTTGCAGCAGAAAAAAGGCAAATGGGCCAAAGAGCTGCCAGAAGTCCTCTGGGCATACCGGACTACAAAGAGAACAGCTACCGGGGAGACACCTTACTCCCTGGCTTTCAGGGTTGAAGCGGTCCTCCCCATCGAGCATAAATTGACCTCATTCAGGGTACAACACTTTAAGCCCAAAAGTAACGAAGTCAAGCTCCGGGCTAATCTAGACCTTTTGGAAGAAAAGCAAGACCGGGTAGCGGAGAAAGTAGCGATCTACCAGAGCAAGATCGCTAGATACTTCAACCGAAAGGTCAAAGCCCGAAATTTCAAAGAAGAGGATTTGGTGCTTAGAAAAGTGACCCTGAATACTCAAAAAAGGTCGGATGGAGTCTTAAGTCCCAATTGGGAAGGGCCATATTTGATAAAGCTAGTTGTTCACAATGAAGCTTACAAACTCGAAGACATGGACGAACGATCCATCGACCACACTAGAATGCAGATCATTTGAGGAAATTCTACCCTTGAATAGGGAGTTCTCAAGCAGAATACCCCCATTTAGTTTTCATTAGAATCCTTAATAAAGATGTACTACATCTCGATCATCAATAAAGTCATTTTTTCTCTTCCATCTTTTTCTCCAACTATGTTCAACATTAGTGACTACACCCTTGAGTAGGAAACTCAACATGAACACTTCGAGCCAGGAAATAGCTAAATAGCCCTCCTGATGCCTTGGTCAGGCTACCACCCCCAAGAAGGGTCTGATTATAAGAGCATAGTTGCCATCCTGATCTCGAGACCAGGAAATAGCTAAATAGCCCTTCTGATGCCTTGGTCGGGCTACCACCCCCAAGAAGGGTCTGACTGTAAGAGCATAGTTGCCATCAGGATCTCGAGACCAGGAAATAGCTAAATATCCCTCCTGATGCCTTGGTCGGGCTACCACCCCTAAGAAGGGTCTGAGTGTAAGAGCATAATTGCCATCCAGATCTCGAGACCAGGGAATAGCTAAATAGACCTCCTGATGCCTTGGTCGGGCTACCACCCCCAAGAAGGGTCTGAGTATAAGAGCATAGTTACCATCCAGATCTCGAGACCAGGAAATAGCTAAATAGCCTTTCTGATGCCTTGGTCGGGTTTCCACCCCCAAGGTGAGTTTTAAAACAAATATTTGTTTTCGTGTGCAGAATCAAGATCATCATAATAATAATTCCTTACCAAAGTTTTAATGAAGTATGGACAAATTGTTGTAGCGGATGCAATTATGTTTCCTATTCAAGACCGGGAATGAAACAAGAGTCCACAAAGCGATTTGATTTTTCATTAAAGGTAAGAGGAGCAAATCCCTCGGTATGGCTACATACATCCACCCATTAGGGAGCCCAACCCCTGAGCTCGGGCTATATAAAAAAAGGGGGAAAGCTAAGCTAAATAAGGACAAAACGAGGTGCCCACCCCTTTTTCCGAACAATTAAGACAAGAGCGAACTGCTTCAAGCTTTGGGACTCTCTGGGTTTTCCCCTGTCGGTCTTCCTTCTTCACGCTGATCCTCACCAACTGCCCCTCCATTTAGAGGCTCCATCTGTTCATCAGAAGGGTCTTCTTCCAGGACTTCATTAATACCTCCATAACCTCAGGCGGGATAGCCGCATCGAGAAGGGCAGCCATGGACCCCGTCTGACTCTTGTCAACCTCCATCTCTATTATAGGAGGTTCCTCAGAGAGGCTCCTAGCTCCTTCCCTAGCTTCAGACTGGTCCCCCTCGGATCGAGAAGACAGAACCTTGCTAGACGACTCCCTAAGACCTGAAGTAATAAAGGGAGGAGGTGGAAATGGAGGATCTGTCAGGACGGGCTGTTTTCCGGCTCCTGCCTGGTTCGAAGGAACCACCTCATCGCCATCAGGGCGAGATAACTCAGCAGCCATAATCATTATTTCCTTTCTATCCCAGCCGGTAATAGATGACAGATCAAATGGAAGAGGGAGAGCTTCAGCGGCCTGAAAGGAAGCATAGAAGTACCCATCGCTAAAAGAGGTCTCCGCGTCGGCTTGCAGCTTAGTCACCTGAGCAATCAAAGACTGATTCTCGAGGTCCAACTTTTTAGCCTCAGATCTCCAAGAATCCCTCTGTCTAGCCCACCGGATAGATTGAAGATGCTCTTGATCATAAGATTGCTTCGTCCTCTCATGGTCACAACGAAGCTCAGCCATCTCGATCTCGACCTTTCCCTGGTTAGAGGTCATCTCTTCCACTGAATACTGAGCCTGCTTGAGCAATCCCATAGCTCTCTCGGCTTCGGCTTCGACTCTTGAAGCTCGATCATGGAGGAGGGCTACTTGCTGGCCCCTCGCTACATTAAATTTGAAGGCCTACCAAACATAGAGCCAAAGTTAGAAACTGAACAAATTAGCAAGAGTAGTACGAAGGAAATGCAGTTACGTCAACTAAAATAGCAGACCCCTTCGTAATCAAGACATCCACAGGCATGGAAGCCATCCTGGAGATCCCACCGCCCGGACAAGACGCGATGAATTGTTCCAGGACTTCGTCCTGCCCTGTCGAGCTTGACTGACAACGGGAACGGCTGGAAGGAACCCTTGCGACACCCCTTCCAGAATCCTCCGAAGCTTAGAGGGTTGGAAGCGCACGAAATCAGGAGGGCGAATCGAGGGGGTAGCAACTTTAGCGACAGCAGCAGAAGGGGCAGAAGCAATCTGACCAATAACCTGGGGAGCTTTACCCAAAGCCCGGAAAGCCCGCGATGCAAGATTGGCCATCTTGGACCCAGCTGGGGAGATAGATGGAGCAAGATTTGGTTTGACCCCAGCGAAGGGAAGAGAAATTCTGGCTTGAGGAGAGCGTGAGACGTTGCGGGAAGCTAGTTCAATGACAAAAACTGTGAATAAACCAATTAAAAAAGAAAATGTCAGAACCAAGCTGAGCAACAAGGTAAGACAAGGCAATTCAATGGCACTTACGAGGAGTAGCGTCTGAGATCCGCAAGTATTGGTTCACCCTACGAGGATCGAAGGCCTCAGCAGTGGGGAACTTCAGGTTCAAGTAATTCCTGTCTAAAATAGCCTTCAAAATGGCTTCAGACTCAGAAGGCAGGGAATCCCGGATCCCATGAGGGTTTGTCACTGAAAGCTGTGGGAACCTCGAATTCATGCCCTCCAATGAAAATCGAGCTCCCCCAATCATCCCCCGTAAGGATCCATTCTTCCTTCCAGGCGAGGTCCTTCTTAGAAGCGCCAGGGATAACAAAGTTGAGCTTGTTCTTGGCCTTAGCATAAAATTGGCCTCGAGGAGCGCCGGACAAGCTCCCAATCTGGAAACGATAAGCCAGCTCCTCTGCTCCCGGCTCTCTCGTCACCTTGCTAAACTGACATTGTTCCCTCCATAGCACGAGGAAGCCAATCAGATGCCTTCAGAAGCTAGGCGTCAACTGAAGGGGAGCAAGCTGGATGGCGTTAAGAGCCCGCCGAAGAGTCTGATGAAGGGGAAGCCTGACCCCGTTCTTGAGAGCCGCCACATGAATCGGAAGCATGCCTTTAGGGGGGTTGAAGAACTCGTAACCTTTGGGAGGCACTGAGATGGATACGCTCTCCGGGATTCCATACTTCGACCTCAAGCGGTCAATCGAGACTGGATCAACGATAGAATCAGGGACAACCCTGAAGTCATAAGGAGGGAGCCTCTCCAAAAGGGGTCCAGAAGCCGGGACTCGATGTTCTCCCGTGGCGTCGCAACCCACTTCTTTATCGGAGTCTTCATCGGCAATATCCAAAGAATGGTTAGGGTGGTTGGAAAACCCGGTCCCAATGGACACATTCCTGCTTGACCGCCGACGTTGCGGGTTGGGCGGGGAATCATCGCCGTCTAAACTCCCCCTTGCCCGTTTCCCAGAGGGCAAGGCTAAAGACCTCCTCACCATCAACGATGGAGTCAACTGAATCACGACTGGTTTTCGACATAGTGAAGTCAATAAGGATGACGAATGAAGAAAAAGGCAAGCTCGAGAGAAAGGCTATGAAAGAAAATACATCTTGGGAAAAATTTGAGTTTGAAAGATGTGAGGAAGTCATTGAGATAAATAGATATATATAGGCAAGAGGGCAGCAGCATGAGCTGACGAGATTTTCAGTAGAGATCACAAAGAATCTCGGGGACTGCCGTAACGTAACCGGATTAACTCGGAAACAAGCTAGTCAGCTCATGCCACGTCACTTGCGCAGTTAAAGAAGAGATCTGCCCAAGATTCTGGTAACGGTAAAGAGCCTCGGGGACTGTTGTAACGCAACCGAATTAATTCAGAAGTAAATTGGTCAATTCATGTGTAGGGAAAAATTAACTAAAACCGCAGCGGAAGGCGAAAAGTAGATTTTCATATAGTTTAAAATTTTTCTAAAGATTTGAACCTTAACCCTTTAATTAATTAAACACAAATATACGGTTAGAGTTAAATACCTCTTGTCGCGTGATCCGATTTACTTACGTCGATGGTAATCCGCAAGATCTTCAATCCTAGCACGTACGTGAATCACCTAGGAGCGTGGTCTCCCTTTTTTCTTTGAGTTGCTTACCTGAGAATGGATGTATGGAACTTCTGATCCTGATCTTCAATCCCAAAACAGCAAGAGCCTAGAAAAATAGTTCTGGTTACTATTGAATTCACAATCGATATAATTGGAACTTGCGTAACCCTAAATCGAAAGTGTACACAAAACCTTTTGATGTTAAAGGCTTGCAAGTGCACTATCAAATGAGAACTTATTTTTCTTTTTCTCTCTTGGCCAAAATTCTATGTGTATTGAGTAAGATTTTTATTTTTCAAAGCAAACAAAAATCTCTCTCACTCAAGCTTCTTGGTGACCGAAATTTATCACCTTATATTTATAAGGTGACCGAAATTTCTCCTTCTCAAAATAGGGTTGGCCAAATTCTTTGTGTAGGAAATCTAGGGTTGGCCAATTTCCTTACTTGAAAAGGAATTGTGCTTTACCCTAATTCCTATCAATTTAAGAATCTTAACCCTTATAGGACTAGGGTGGCCGAATTCTTTATGTGGTATGGAGTGTATGTGGACTTAATCCTTACCACATTAGGACTCCTATCACTTAAAAGAATTCTAACCCTAATCCAACACATAGTATTTTATTTACTGATCAGGAATAGATTTTGATTTAAACTATTAATTAATTAAATAATTAATTAATTTCCATTTAATCAAAACAATAAAATAAAATAATATCTTGGGCTATTTTATTAGCCTTGCCGCCCACACCATATATATATATGGGCCTAATATTATTTTTCTTATTTTATTTAATCCATTAGACTTTAAATAAAAGCCCACATGTGAACCAGACTTATTCTTGCTAAAAGAAACAAGCCCATATGTCTCCTTTTAATATATTAATATAATAGAGTAGCCGATTAAATAAATAATAGACATATTATATTCTTAATATATTAAATGCAATTCTAGATGGACCCATAAATTGGTCCGGTAGAATATATCAAGTGATCCATGCAAGTATGTGTGGATTGTGGATCTTGGCGGGCTATCTAAATTTAAGCTTCAATAGACATAACCTAATCATAATCAACAAATGATTCACTTAGGTCCGATCTATTAATTTTAACTCATTTCACTAAAGAGTTAAAGTTGAACTCTTAAATAAAGATAGAATAAGGAGATGTTTCTCATTCATACCCTAGACAATCTTATAGGAGATGGTGTATCCTCGTGAATAATATCACTAATCGCCAAGAGCTCATAGACCGCCTATAGCTCTCTAAGTTACCATATTTCCTCATATGACCTCATTTTGAACTTGGATATTTTGACTTGTCCAGAAGCCATGTCTTCAATAATCATTATTGAAAACTCAACGTTGAGATTTAATATCCAATACCTCAAAACATCCATACAATGATATTATACTCTCATTTAATAAATGGAGCCACGATGTCCATATCTATAAATGAAGTCCTCTATCGATTAACAAATGAATACCACCAAACTATCCAGGATAGACTATGCTATATAATCGTACTCATTGATAGCTCAAATGATAACACTTGCAACCATAAGTCCATCATTTATCTCAGGATTAAGATCGACTTTCCGATTGTCCTAATAATGAAAAGACTTATATCTAGTGACGGTTCTAGATAAAGTATTTCATTGTGATCTTGTTCCATGCACCCAGTGCACTAGATTCTTTTACTCGAAAACCTTTCGATGATTTTAGACTCATCATAACTCATTTGATCCCACTCAAATGCTAGTAAAAGAATTCTACAACTTTATCAAGATAGAGGTGCCCAACCTTTAACTTAAGTTGTGAACGTTATTCAAGACTAACTAAAGAATTGTGTCTACCTCACACATATCCGGATGTATGAACAATTCTTCATATCTCATAGTCTTTTGACCTTATGATTAATTACCATGACAATTATAATAATAAATGCTATAAGTATTTGTAAGAATCAGAAAACACTTTATTAATATGAAAAGATTGTCAATTATTGTATTACACTCTTGCTATTGAGCATAATCCTAACAATCTCCCACTTGCGCTATAGCAAGTGTGTCATATCTCTCATTCCCATATTCTCTAGGTGCCCATCAAAACTCTTCTAAGGTAGAGCCTTTGTGAAAGGATCCGCTAGATTTTCTACTGTCGTGATTTTGGTGATCGTCACGTCTCCCCTATGAACAATTTCTCTTAAAAAGTGATATTTCCTTTCTATGTGTTTACCTCTCTTATGACTTCTTGGTTCTCTCGAATTTTCCACTGCTCCATTGTTTTCACAGTGTATAGTGATCTGCTTATTCGCATTAGGAACCACTTCCAAGTCAATCAAGAATTGGCGGAGCCAAACAGCCTCTTTTGCAGCTTCGCATGCAGCAACATACTCAGCTTCCATGGTGGAATCAGCAATACAAGATTGCTTGATACTCCTCCATATGACTGCTCCTCCTCCAATGGTAAACACAGATCCTGATGTGGATTTTCTAGAGTCAGAATCTGTATGGAAATCAGAATCTGTATACCCAATGGGAATTAAATCCCCTCTAGAGTATACAAGCATATAATCTCTAGTTCTTTTAAGATACTTGAAAATATGCTTGACTGCCGTCCAATGATCAGGACCAGGTTTCGATTGAAACCTCCTAACTATGCCAACAGCAAAACAAATATCTGGTCTAGTACAGAGCATTGCATACATGAGACTTCCAACTGCCGAGGCATATAGAACTCTACTCATGAATTGCTCTTCATGCTCATTCTTAGGAACCTGTTCCTTAGAAAGTTTGATTCCATGTCTAAAAGGTAACATACCTTTCTTGGAATCTTGCATGGAAAATCTAGACAAGATTTTATCAACGTATGAAGCTTGGGATAATGCAATCGTTCTATTCTTTCTATCCCTTATTACTTGGATACCAAGAATATAACTTGCTTCTCCTAAGTCCTTCATATCAAATTGTTTTTCTAACCATTCTTTTACTAATGTCAATACACCTACATCGTTTCCAATGAGTAGTATATCATCAACATAAAGAATGAGGAAAACCAACTTGTCACCTTTAATCCTTTTGTATGCACAAGGTTCGTCAGGGTTTTGAATAAATCCAAAACCTTTCACAGCTTGATCGAACCTTATGTTCCAGGATCTGGATGCTTGCTTCAGTCCATATATGGACTTTTACAATTTGCATACTCTTTCCTCTTGGCCCTTTTCAATGAATCCTTCTGGTTGCATCATGTAGATGCTCTCGTCAAGACTTCCATTAAGGAAAGCTGTCTTGACGTCCATTTGCCAAATCTCTAGGTCTAGAGATGCTGCAATGGATAAGAGTATCCTACTGGATTTAAGTATGGTCACAGGAGAGAAGGTTTCCTCGTAATCGATACCTTCTTTCTATGTATAACCTTTAGCTACCAGTCTAGCTTTAAAGGTTTACACATTACCATCCATACCTCTTTTCCTCTTGTATACCCACTTACACCCAATGGGTTTTATCCCTTTAGGCAAGTCTACAAGGGACCAGACTTTGTTATTGAACATCGATTCAATCTCAGATTGCATTGCCTTTTGCCAATGACGATAATCAACATCCTCCATTGCTTCCTTGTACGTGTAGGGATCATCGTCGTCCGAAAGATTCTCCACAGATTCTCCTAGACCGATGTATCTTTCGGGTTGTGTTGTAACCCTCCCACTACGACGAGGAATGGTAGGTTGTTGATTTTGTGTTGGAGTGGAATTTACAATTGAGCTAGGTTGTGAAACCTCTTGTGGAATTGTATCTCCTGACATTTCATTCAGGACAATTCTACTTTTGGGCACAAAATTATTCATATAGTCCTTTTCTAGAAATGAAGCATTTGTTGAAACAAATAATTTTAGATCATTAGGACTATAGAAATAATATCCTTTAGTTCCTTTTGGATACCCCACAAATATACATGTTTCTGAACAGGACTCCATCTTTTCTGTCTTTCCTTTTAACACATGTGCAGGACAACCAAATATAATCATGTGTTGTAAACTAGGTTTTCGCCCAGTCCATAATTCATGTGGGGTTTTAGGGACAGATTTAGATGGTAAATCGTTTAGAATGTATATTGTTGTTTGTAGAGCATATCCCCAAAAAGAAATATGAAGTGTTGAATAACTCAACATTGACCTAACCATCTCTAAACGAGTTCTATTTCTCCTTTCTGCTACCCCATTTTGTTGAGGTGTACCTGGTGCAGAAAACTGAGAAACTATCCCATTATCAATAAGATATTGCTGAAACTCTCCAGATAGATATTCTCCACCACGATCAGATCTCAAGATTTTTATATGTTTCTCAAGCTGATTTTCTACATCAGCTTTGAATGCTTTGAACATGTCAAAAGCATCCGACTTATGTCTCATGAGATACACACAACCAAATCTTGAGTAATCATCTGTGAAGGTGATGAAGTACTCATATCCACCTCTAGCTTGAATGCTCATAGGACCACATACATCAGTGTGTATTAGTCCTAAACATTCAGTGGCTCTTGCACCTTTGGTATTGAATGGCCTTTTGGTCATTTTACCTTCCAAACAATATTCACAAGTTGGTAGATCATCAACCTTTAAGTCACTTAAAGGTCCATCACATACCAATATTTTAATCCTATTAAGGTTAATGTGACCTAGGCGTAAATGCCAAAGGTAGGTTTCATCTTTTGATAATTTTACTCTTTTATGATTAGGTTCCGTTATTTCTGTGTCTAACGAGTGAGAGATATTTCTATGCAAAAAGAATAGACCGTTTTCCAATGTACCTTTGCAAACAATTTTGTCATTCTTACTAATAATAAAAGCTTTATTAAAAGTAACCGAATATCCAAATTTATTTAAACAAGAAACATAAATTAAATTCCTCTTGAATTGAGGTACATAATAAACGTCTATTAAATCTAAATGCCTACTAGAATCTAAAATAACTCTAATATCTCCCACTGCACTTGCAGACACTAACGTTCCGTTGCCCAAGCGCAAATTGACTTCATCTTCATTCAGCCTTCTCCTTTCTTGGAACCCCTGCAAGGAATAACAAACATGATTAGTGGCTCCAGAGTCTATGATCCAAGAATTAATAGAATCTGCCAGAAAACATGTTTCAAGATAATTAATATTACCTTCTTCCTTCTTATTTTGGGACTTTGGGCAATCTCTTTTCCAATGTCCCTTTTCATCACAAAGGAAGTATTTCCCTTTGATCTTGGTTACTTTCTTGGTTTCCTTCTTGGTAGGCCCAAGTTGCTTTTTCTTCTGTTGTTTCTTGACCTTCTTACGGGTCTTAACAATAGCAACTTTACCAACCAAATGAATCTATTGACCTTTGTTTTTCACAAGGATCTTTTCAGCGCTTTGAACATCTTGCATCAGGCCCTGCAAGGTGTATTCCTTTTTGTTCAAGGTGTAGTCCAACTTGAACTGATCAAATGAATCTGACAGTGAGTTAACTACCATATCAATTTTGGTCTCACCATCAATCTCAACACCATTTAGTTCAGTAATATTGAGATGTGCTATGACTTTCATCATGTGATCTTTCACAGATTGTCCAGGTTTCATCCTAAGATTCATAAAAGCAGTCACTGCCTCTCTCTTAGTCGTCCTAGACCTCATAGCAAAAATTTCCTCTAGAGACATCATTATATCAGCAGCGGACTCCATTCCTTCATGTTGCTGTTGCAACACGTCGGAGATAGTGGCCATAATATAACATTTTGCCATATCATCAGAAGTCTTCCACTGCTCATACTCATCTCTTTGCATCACCCTAGATTAATTATTAGGAAGGGGTGGTTTAGGAGTAGTCAGAACAAATTTATATTTTTCACTTTGCAGCAACAACCCAATTTTCCTTTTCCATGTGACATAATTATCTCCAGTTAAGGTGTTATCTTTCAGGATGTTCATAAGTGATGGGGTCATGATTTCTGATTAAAACAAAAACATATATATAAGTAAATAATCATGATAAAGCACTTTTAAATATTTATCTTGAATTAAATAAATAATTCAATCGTAAAATTCAACGGTGATCCAACACCCATAAATCTTACGCCTCCTTTAGGAGTTCGTACTATTTACTAGTTGGACTAGGTCCCACCTAATTGTTAACATAACAACCAGCGTTTTCAATTTTACCCTTGCAATTTTATTAACAAGAACTCTTGGGAGGATATTAATAAAATTACATTGAGTGTGTCACCAAGATATCGACCCTCAATTTTCTCTCACAAGAATCCCTCCTTGGGGAGTAGATTTCGTTTAAGTCAATTGTCTAGTCTATCCTTGTAAGGAAGTATTTTGTTAAATTCCATTTATGGACGCCCCTTGGGGGGATTACCAAAAATAATAAAACTCAACTAACCTTGGAGGCCATAGGCGTTCTAACACACCTTCTCCCACTCAATTATTTAAGGCGTGTGATTAAATTCCAAAGAACGATTTTACCAAGTTATCTAGATGCCAATTAGATACCTAAATCATTCAATGCATGTTCATACCAACAGAGATATATGAGTGGCACTCCTATTCTATATGACATGTTATCATACAATAACAAATATTGTAATATTTATACATAAAAAATAAATAGCCACAATTTTGGTCCATCCTAGAAAAGCATGTAAATTACAATTTTACGGAATACAAAAACTCCTTTCTTGGCGGACAAGACTTCAAGGGACCATCTCGCGCACGAAACTCGCACGCCCAAAGATCACCACAGCAGCCCATGCGCACGCCTAGCCCATGCAAGAGCATGAGCTGCCGCACGGCCAGCCTATGCATGGGTCGCGCGCTGCTGCACCGCAACAAGCGCAGCTGCACGCTTGGTTGCGTGCGCGCTTGTTATCTCGGTGCGCACGGGTGCCAAGACGGGTTCCGGATGCTCCAATTTCTTCAAATCTTCGAGTCTTCGAATCTTGAATATATTACAGCTTATTTTATATAATAAAATACTGCGGTAAATTTTTTTTTTTATTAATAAAAAAACTGCACAAAAAAAAAACTGCAGTATTTTAAATACATTAAAAAAAAACTGCACTATTTTATACATCAAAAAATAATTAAGCAACTATCAAGAAGGAACTTGTGACGATAATAGGCCACCCTTCTTGTTACAATTCCGAAACAAAAATTACATGGAAAATCTAGGACCAAAATTGAGCAATAACAATTCACTTTATAACAACATATATAAATCCATATATTCGACATGTAATTATATATGCGAATACCTAGAGTGCCATCTCTTTCTAAAACATGCATAATCACAATAAAAAGAAATAGATTCACGTATATATACGTTAATTAATTAAAGGGTACAACCAGGCTCTGATACCAATTGTAGGGAAAAATTAACTAAAACCGCAGCGGAAGGCGAAAAGTAGATTTTCGTATAGTTTAAAATTTTTCTAAAGATTAGAACCTTAACCCTTTAATTAATTAAACACAAATATACGGTTAGAGTTAAATACCTCTTGTCGCGTGATCGGATTGACTTACGTCGATGGTAATCCGCAAGATCTTCAATCCTAGCACGTACGTGAATCACCTAGGAGCATGGTCTCCCTTTTTTCTTTGAATTGCTTACCTGAGAATGGATGTATGGAACTTCTGATCCTGATCTTCAATCCCAAAACACCAAGAGCCTAGAAAAATAGTTCCGGTTACTTTTGAATTCACAATCGATATGATTGGAACTCGCGTAACCCTAAATCGAAAGTGTGCACAAAACCTTTTGATGTTAAAGGCTTGCAAGTGCACTATCGAATGAGAACTTATTTTTCTTTTTCTCTCTTGGCCGAAATTCTATGTGTATTGAGTAAGATTTTTATTTTTCAAAGCAAACAAAAATCTCTCTCACTCAAGCTTCTTGGTGGCCGAAATTTATCACCTTATATTTATAAGGTGACCGAAATTTCTCCTTCTCAAAATAGGGTTGGCCGAATTCCTTGTGTAGGAAATCTAGGGTTGGCCAATTTCCTTACTTGAAAAGGAATTGTGCTTTACCCTAATTCATATCAATTTAAGAATCTTAACCCTTATAGGACTAGGGTGGCCGAATTCTTTGTGTGGTATGGAGTGTATGTGGACTTAATCCGTACCACATTAGGACTCCTATCACTTAAAAGAATTCTAACCCTAATCCAACACATAGTATTTTATTTACTGATCAGGAAAAGATTTTAATTTAAACTATTAATTATTTAAATAATTAATTAATTTCCATTTAATCAAAACAATAAAATAAAATAATATCTTGGGCTATTTTATTAGCCTTGCCGCCCACACCATATATATATGGGTCTAATATTATTTTTCTTATTTTATTTAATCCATTAGACTTTAAATAAAAGCCCACATGTGAACCAGACTTATTCTTGCTAAAAGAAACAAGCCCACATGTCTCCTTTTAATATATTAATATAATAGAGCAGCCCATTAAATAAATAATAGACATATTATATTCTTAATATATAAAATGCAATTCTAGATGGACCCATAAATTGGTCCGGTAGAATATATCAAGTGATCCATGCAAGTACGTGTGGATTATGGATCTTGGCGGGCTATCTAAATTTAAGCTTCAATAGACATAACCTAATCACAATCAACAAATGATTCACTTATGTCCGATCTACTAATTTTAACTCATTTCACTAAAGAGCTAAAATTGAACTCTTAAATAAAGATAGAATAAGAAGATGTTTCTCATTCATACCCTAGACAATCTTATAGGAGATGGTGTATCCTAGTGAATAATATCAGCAATAGCCAAGAGCTCATAGACCACCTATAGCTCTCCAAGTTACCATATTTCCTCATATGACCACATTTTGAACTTGGATATTTTGACTTGTCCAGAAGTCATGTCTTCAATAATCATTATTGAAAACTCAATGTTGAGATTTAATATCCAATACCTCAAAACATCCATATGATGATATTATACTCTCATTTAATAAATGGAGCCACGATGTCCATATCTATAAATGAAGTCCTCTATCGATTAACAAATGAATACCACCAAACTATCGAGGATAGACTATGCTATATAATCGTACTCATTGATAGCTCAAATGATAACACTTGCAACCATAAGTCCATCATTTATCTCAGGATTAAGATCGACTCTCCGATTGTCCTAATAATGAAAAGACTTATATCTAGTGACGGTTCTAGATAAAGTATTTCATTGTGATCGTGTTTAATGCACCCAGTGCACTAGATCTTTTACTCAAAAACCTTTCGATGATTTCAGACTCATCATAACTCATTTGATCCCACTCAAATGCTAGTAAAAGAATTCTACAACTTTATCAAGATAGAGGTGCCCAACCTTTAACTTAAGTTGTGAACGTTATTCAAGACTAACTAAAGAATTGTGTCTACCTCACACATATCCGGATGTATGAACAATTCTTCATATCTCATAGTCTTTTGACCTTATGATTATTTACCTTGACAATTATAATATTAAATGCTATAAGTATTTGTAAGAATCAGAAAACACTTTATTAATATGAAAAGATTGTCAATTACAATATTACACTCTTGCTATTGAGCATAATCCTAACATCATGCCACGTCACTCACGCAGTTAAAACAGACGATTTTCCCAATATTCTGGTAACCGTAAAAAAGGGAAGATTTCCCAAATAAAATAAAAAATCTGACCCCAACCCCAAGCTCGACGTTTGGTGTTCAAGTCAGAGGGGACTTCTGTTAATAGCCAAAATTGGCTAAGGACCAAAGGGAAATTTTCCACTATCCAGACCTAGCTCCATGCCCTAGATTTTCCACCAGAAGACCATGTTACCCAAAGCCGAGCTACGATACCGTCTTGTATGAACAAAAGGCAGGCTCCATAAACATCTGGAATAGAGCCCAGAATGTTCAGATCAAGCCCGCGTCACCAAATCCCCCCGAAGTCGAGGTTACCTCGTAATTTCTCCAGAAGATCGCCTATACCTCGCTGATACAGGGAGGTGTCCATAGGAGGCCGCACCTATCTTCGAAAAGTCAAGGGAGGCCAGACCTAGCTCCTAGCTGGATGAAGCTTCTCAATATCGGGGCCAGGACAATGATCGACCTCACTAACTGATGCACCACACCTTGATACATTCGACGACCCCTATGGGAATCATGTTAGACCCGAAGATACACAGTATCGCACCTATAGACATTATACACGTGCAGAATAAGTAATAGAGTCTAAATAGGAAACAAATTGATTTCCACCAAGATATCCTCAACTGAGAAATTAACTTAAAGTCAACGACATTTAAAGGTAAAAATCCCGTCCGATAAGGAGGGGAGGGATGAGAAAATCAAGGGGAAATCAATGAGTTTAACCCTATGAAGACACTGTATAAAGGAGGGACTTCCTCCTTCAAAAAAAGAGGAGACTACTATTCGACAGACACACGACAAACACCCAACTATCCCCTAGAAAGAAGTGAGAGTAATTTAAGAGAGAGAGAGAGAGATATATATATACCATATGTTATCAATAAAAAAGACTTTGATTTCTTTTAAATAGCTAACAATATCGTTGCCTCCTTGTCATTTCATTAGGCACTGTAATACATATATATATATATATATATATATTCTACCTTGGTCATCACCTACGTGGTAATGATCTCGAGGGTGCTAACTGAGATTTATTGCCCCGAGCAAAATTTATGTTAACACATCGTTTATTCAGTCAGGTTTTTAATTAACAAAACTTAATCAAAACCTTTGTGAGTGTAACCCACCATTTCAAATCTCACGAGCTTAACTCGAGAATTTCCGCCTTAAGGTCGGTCAATCCCGAAATACCCTCAGAAATCCTATCCGTTAGGAAGTCAACCTTGGTATTGATCTTTGTGGAAACCCTCCTTAGGGAGGATGAAAGCAAATTCGTCACGAGGCCCCACTCGGATCTCACGGTGTTGAACTAATGATGGAGACTGTGGGATATATATGTCATATATTCCTCTCCCACTCACTATTTAAAAATTAGGGCTTTCTATTATCCGTTAATGCACCTAGACTCTATTGGATCAAACGGCTAACTTTAATCAATTTATCTAGCGCATTAACAAATTCATTATTAGAAAAAAAATTCTAATTAATTAATGATTTTTAACTATTAAAAATCTAATCTATTAGTGAATAATCTAAGCTTTTGTAAACTATTTACTAAGCTCGGATTATTATGATAGTGTTTACCAAGTTTTAACTATTAAAACTCTAACACTTTATTCGGTTCATTTATTATTAGGTCATTAATCGTATTAATATTAATTACAATAAAGGACCCTATTAATCTAACTTATTAAACACTTTAATAACCAGATTAATATTAATGAGAATTAACAAGTTTTCTAACAATTGAAAAACTAAATCCACAGTACCATATAATTAACGATCAATCATGTTTTTGTAAATTAACAAATTTAATATACATACAAAAACAACATACAGTCAATCTAAATAGTGCCTACACAATCATACATACAGAGCATCGAAAACAATTTCCTGTTCCGAAAAAAAAAAATTGGCTTTGATACCTATTGTTGGAACCCCGTTCACTGGTAACGCAGCGAAAATATGTTTTAAAATTTTTAATACAAATCATAAATGATCTGGAACCAGTGAACTCGAGACCGTAATTATTTTTCCGGAACTAATAATACATACAATATGTAAACTCAGGAAATTGTAATCAATATAAAAATATATAGAACCTTACCAACGTTTGGAGGCTCCTTCACTTTACAATATGCTCCTGGTCTGTACCACTAATCTTCCTAGCTATATTCCGGAACTGGTAACTGTGTGTGGGCACGTCACGTACTCAGGAACTTAGGAGGATGTAGAGAGAATATGAAGAAACTATTTCTTTAAAAAAAAAAACTCAGAACAACTCTTGTTCTTTTAAAAAATATATATATATTTTATTTTATTTTTCAAATAGTGCCTTTTTCTCTCTTTGTTTCTCACGCATAACACTTGTGCTTTCACTTTTTCTCTCTTATTTCACACACCAATTTTGTGTTAGGTGTTTCTCTTGTTTTTTTTTTAATTCAAAATCAAATTTTAATCAAAAAACAAATCAATCTAATCTTTTAAGATATCAAATATCTTTAAAGATATTGATTAATATTTATTTTATTTAATATGATTTGAATTCAAACTATTTAAATTCAAAATTCAAAATTTAATTTAATAAAATAAAATAATCATATTATCTTATTTATTCAAAAAACAAATATCAACAAACATCCTCCATTTAGTGATTAATAACATGATTAAATAATCTTATTATTTAATTTATTTAATCACCATTATTCATTAATTAAATAATCTAATTATTCAATTAATTTCTGAATAAATACGTGTCACTTTCGTAACACAATTAATTGGACTTTCCAATTAATTATCTGTGACCCTTGTTACCTAAATCGATTGGGCTAGCAAGGGGACTTAATGGACCCACAGTATTTTGAGCTCCAATAATTTTTAGAATCATTAATTAAATTCTTTAATTAATATTCCTTGATTATTAACTCCGGTGTTATTCCACTAAAAACCCGAAGCTGCACTCTCTCAACTGCAGTCATTTTTTACACAGACCGATATAACTCGATGTCCATCGATATAGCTATTACACATGGTGTGATCCTCCACAGTAGTTCATAATTAAAGCTGGGTCATAATGTCCGTTATACCCCTCTAATTACATACATCCTTTAAGTACCATTGATTCTCTAATGGACAATAAATCCTATTTCCTCACGGAATTAGGAGAGCGCTCATATTGTCCAAGCCCCGAATCAACCCTTAAGGGACTATCATCTACTTCTCATAAGAAGGAGTGGATTCCACTATTGTGTACATATCTTCCCAGCCACAAGCCAAACCGCAATCCCAACATACGAAGTATATTGATCAGGAATTGCATCTGACCTCACCCATGGTATATCAAAGACCACGATCTAACCTGAAGGAGTCGATAAGACACTCAGGATTAAGATCACCCACATATAGCCATCATTAGTTGATATATATGAATCTCATCAGTAAATGGATCTTGGTGAGAGATTCATATAGATCATGGCCCAGTCCTATATGATCACATCATACAAGGTGCCTCCATTCCCATATCTCATATGAATGATTCAGGATAGAATCATCGTACATTACGGAATGGACCGCAGCTACAGATTAACCACAAATAAAGTACCCAGCTTTATTTGTTATCTATGGGCTCTTTAGATTGCACGTCTCTTACTGTATCCATCTGTATATGACACTCATATACACAGTTTGAGATTACATCCGACAATCTAGGATGTTAATATATGCACAAGTTATAAAACAAATAACACAACAAGAATGAATTGAACTTTTTTTTTTATTTCATAAATCCATTTACAAATTACATCTTTAGGGCATAAACCCCAACATTTTCTTCACAAGACCCATCAACTCTCAACCCATAAAAACCTAAACACCAAATGCTCTCAACACTTCATCTTCTTCACCAAATCAAGAGAGACAGAAGCTTTCAAAGGCATCAATGGAGGTTTTCCTCCATGGATTACCTCTCCACCACCACCTTCTACCATCACCCATCCATCTTTGAGGAGGATTCAAAAGGAAAGAGCCATCCTTTCTTGTCTATGAGGAGGATGAGCTTCAATGGAGGATGGAGACTTGAGATGACAATTGGGTTTCTTCTTTTTACTCTTCTCTTGTTATTTTCTTCTTTGATGTGAATCCCCATTTGGGAAATATATAAACCCTAATACTAGTTCCATTTATTTGAATGACTTGTAATTGATTTCTTCTTGTATTGTCCCATTCAATTGCACTTAATTGATTCTTAACTTGTATTAAGTAGGATTGACAACCCAAATCTTGATGCATGTATAATGATAGCTCTTGTCTTTACATTCATGGCTTGTAGAGTAGAAATTGATGTGTGTTTATGATTGGGATTAGGAGTAGAATAATGTAATTTAGGAGTAGATTAATTAAGCATACCATGATTGCTCATATGTCGATGAATCATTCGAAATGCATGTTTTGGATTGACTCGAGTGCTTTTATTTGTTTTGGTGCAATTCATGAATAGTATACATGATTCCTTTATGGGTTTTGGTTCTATAAACCTACATGCTTACGCGACCCGTGAGCGTTGCTCGTACGATACACTCTCGACGAGTAGCACTTGGGTCGCGACTCTTGGTCATTGCTCGTGCGATACACTCTCGGCGAGTAGTGGTAGAGGGTCCATTTATGGTTAATGCCTTCATTGGTTATTGCTTACATGTGACAGATGAGTAGCGATCGGTGGTTGATCTTAAGTTTATCTCTTTTATATGTGTGCTTAAATGCGGTCCTTAGTAGTTGCTCATGCGATACATCCTTAGTGAGTAGCTTTAGAGGACTAGACGACTCTCCCATTTCCATATATGGAGGTCGTACTAAAGGCTAGGTTGAACCCAATATAGGAGTGTCTTTGTAGTTAGTTATTCTAGGTGGCACGAATGTTTTGGGTGGTCATGAGTACCATATGTATCCACTTACTTGCATCTCTCCTATCCGCCATTTTATATATCTCATTTAATCACCATTCTCACCCCTCCATGTTCTCTTATGTTTTCTTTATTTGTTTCTTTTCATTGCTTTTGTTCCCACACAACATTTTACACCTCACATAAACCACTCTCACCCTTGCCTTGTTCTTATTTACATTGCTTTCAATAATCACTAAAATGAGAGACAATCGACGGATGGCAGCTCTCTGTGGACGATAACTTCGCTTACCACTTTACTAAGTTTTCAAAACTTTAGACCACATTGTGTAGGACTCTTATAAATATTTTTTTTTGATCCGCAATCTGGTGATGACACAAAAAGCGAGTATCAGTTCCTCAAACACCGCATGAGTTATGGACTGGGCAAAAGCCTAGTTTACAACACTTAAGGATATTTGGATGTCCTGCACACATGTTAAAAGGATAGAAAGAAAAAATGGAGTCCCGTTCAGAAACATTCAAATTTGTGGGGTATCCAAAATGAACTAAAAGAAACTATTTTTATAGTCCTTCAGATCTTAAAGTTTTTGTTTTGACAAATTCTAAATTTCTAGAAAAGGATTTTATTAATGATTTTGTGCCTAAAAGTAGAATTGTCATGAATGAACTTTCAGGAGATACAATTCCACAACCTAGCCCAATTGTAAGTTCCGAACCATCACAAGATCAACAACCTACCATTCCTCGTTGTAGTGGGAGGGTTAGTAAACAACCTGATAGATACATCGGTCTAGGAGAATCAGTGGATAATCTCCTGGATGACGACGATCCCTACACGTACAAGGAAGATATGGAGGATGTTGATTGTCGCCATTGGCAAAAGGCAATGAAATCTGAAATTGAGTCTATGTTCAGAAACAAAGTTTGGTCTCTTGTAGACTTGCCTAAAGGGATAAAACCCATTGGGTGCAAGTGGGTATACAAGAGGAAAAGAGGTATGGATGGAAAGGTGGAAACCTTTAAAACTAGATTGGTAGCTAAATGTTACACACAGAAAGAAAGTATCGATTACGAGGAAACCTTCTCTCCTGTGGCCATGCTTAAATTCATTAGGATACTCTAATCCATTGCAGCATCTCTAGACCTAGAGATTTGGTAAATAGACGTCAAGACAACTTTCCTTAATAGAAGTCTTAATGAAAGCATCTATATGATGCAACTAGAATGATTCATTGAAAAAGGCCAAGAGGAAAGGGTATGCAAGTTGTAAAGATCCATATATGGATTGAAGCAAGCATCCAGATCTTGGAACATAAGGTTCGATCAAGCTGTGAAAAGTTTTGGAATTATTCAAAACTTTAACGAACCCTGTGTATACAAAAGGATTAAATGCGACAAGTTGGTTTTCCTAGTTCTTTACGTTGATGATATACTACTCATCGGAAACGATATAGGTGTATTGACATCAATTAAAGAATGGTTAGAAAAATGAAAGACTTAGAAGAAGCAAGTTATATTCTTGGTATCCAAGTAATAAGGGATAGAAAGGATAGAACGATTGCATTATCCTAAGCTTCATACATAGATAAAATCTAGTCAAGGTTCTCCATGCAAGATTCCAAGAAAGGTATGTTACCTTTCAGACAAGGAATCAAACTTTCTAAGGAACAAGTTCCTAAGAATGAGCATGAAGAGAAATTCATGAATATGGTTCCATATGCTTCGGCAATTACAAGTCTCATGTATGCAATGCTCTGCACTAGACCAGATATTTGTTTTACTGTTGGCATATTTTTCAGGTTTCAATCGAAGCCTGGTCTTGATCAGTGGATGACAGTCAAGCATATTTTCAAGTATCTCAAGAGAACGAGAGATCATATGTTTGTATACTCTTGAGGTGATTTAATTCCTGTTGGGTATACAGATTCTGATCTCTAGTTGGATTTTGACTCCAGAAGATCCACATCAAGATCTGTGTTTACTCTTAGAGGAGGCGTAGTCATATGGAGGAGTATCAAGAAATGATGTATTGCTGATTCCACCATGGAAGCTGAGTATGTTGCCGCATGCGAAGCTGCTAAAGAGGCTATACGGCTCCGCTAATTATTGATTGACTTAAAAGTGGTTCCTAATGCGAATCAACAGATCACTATTTACTTTGACAACAGTGGAGCAGTGGCTAATTCGAGAGAACTAAGAAGTCATAACAGAGGGAAACACATTGAAAGGAAGTGTCACCTTCTAAGGGAAATTGTAAGTAGAGGTGACGTGACGATTACCAAGATCGCGTCAACAGAAAATCTAGTAGATCCCTTCACCAAGGTTCTACCATAGAAGAGTTATGATGGGCACCTAGAGAACATGGGAATGGGAGATATGACACACTTACTATAGCGCAAGTGGGAGATTGTTAGGATTATACTCAATTACAAGAGTGTAATATTGTATTTGACAATCTTTTCATATTAATAAAGTGATTTCTAGTTTAACAAATCTTATAGCATTAATAGTTTAATTATTATAATTGTCAAAAGTAAATAATCATAAGGTCAAAAGACTATGAGAAATGAAGAAATTTTTGTACATCTTGATAGGTATGAGGTAGACACAATTCCTTAGTTAGTCTTGAACAATATTCACAACTTGAGATAAAGGTTGGGCACCATTACTTTGTTAAAGTTGTAGATTCTTTTGCTAGCATTTGAGTGGGATCAAATGCGTTATGATGAGTCTAAAATCTTTAAAGTGTGGTGTCTTTGGGAAAAAGAATCTAGTGCAGTAGGTGTATTGAATAGGATCATAGTGAAAAACTTTATCCAAAACCGTCAGTGGGTAAAAGTTTTCACTTGAGGACAATCGGAGAGTCTATCTCAATCCTGAGATAAATGATGGACTAATGGTTACAAGTGTTGTCATTTGAGCTGTCGATGAGTACGATTATATAGCATAGGCTATCCTCGATGGTTTGGTGGTATTCATTTGTTAATCGATAGTGGAGTTCATTTATAGATGTGGACATCATGGCTCCATTTATTAAATGTGAGTAGAATATAATCATATGGATATTTAGAAGTATTGGATATTAAATCTTAACGTTAAGTTGTCAGTAGTGTCTATTGAAACATGGCTTCTGGACAAGTCAAAATATCCAAGTTCAAAATATGGTCATATGAGTAAATAAGGTAACTATGAGAGCTATAGACGGTCTATGAGCTCTTAGCGATTACTGATATTTTTCACGAGTATACACTATCTCCAATAAGGTTGTCTAGGGTATGAATGAGAAACATTAACTTATTCTATCTTTATTTAAGAGTTCAATTTTAGCTTTTTAGTGGAATGAGCTAAAATTAATAGATTGAACATAAGTGAATCATTTGTTGATTGTGATTAGGTTATGTCTATTGGAGCTTCAATTTAGATAGCTCGCCAAGATCCCCAATCCACACGAACTTGAATGGATCACTCTAGATATTCTACCGGACCAATTTCTAGGTCTATCTAGAATTGTTTTTGGATTTCGGAATCCAAAAGTTTTGGAGAGTTGCGGTCATGTGTGTGATTAAGACATGCATTAACTCTTCAAAAGCCTGGAATGGGTGGCCAAAAATGTTGGAATCTTTGGGCAGCCCTAATGGGGTGCGTTTAGAATTCCATTAATACATTAAGAATATAATTTGCACATTTTAAATAAATGGGCTGCTAAATTATATTAATGTATTAATTTAATGCATGTGGACTAATTTTTGATAATTAAGAATGGGTCCAGTTCACATATGGACTTTTTATTAAAGTCCAATGGATTTAATAAATTGGAAAAACAATATATAATCCATGATTAGTCTTGGGCAGCAAGGGCTTAATATATTAGCCTATATATTGTTTTATTTTATTATTTAATTAAATGAAAATTGATTAATTATTTAATTAAAAGTCAAAATCTTTTTCTAACTAGGAGTAGGACTCTTAGTATCATACTATTGTTAGTACTATGATAAGTAACAAAGACTTTATTTGAGAAGTAGATAAATTAAAATGTTTTATTTATCTAGTCAAATTAAGAAGTAATTGATATAGTCACAATTTTAAATTAATATTCAATTATTGGATATTACACTTATGAGTTAGAATAGGTTTTGACTACTAACTTGATAAGAGTTTTGATGAAACATAAATCCTCCATATAGTAGGAGAATTCGGTCACCACACATATAACTATCTAGGAATTCTGCCACCCTAAAAATATATACATAGAGTTCAGCCAAAGTAGTTTTGGAAGAGAAGAAATTTACTTTATTTTTTTTTCCTCTAAGATAAAAAAAAACTTCTCCAACTCATAGAATTCGGCCAAGAGAAAAAGATAGAGAGAGCATTTTTATTTTCGATAGTGCACTAGTAGCTTTTATATCAAAAGGCTTTGTGCACAAGATCGAATTAAGGTTCACACGAGTTTTCGATTAATAGATTGAGAATTCAAAGTGACCAAGCGTTCTTTGTTTTTCTCTAGGAGGATTATTCTGACTAACAAAAGAAAAAGATTTGTTTTACATCCTTAGTTATACAATTCAAAGAAATGGAGCCCACACTCCTAGGTGATTCACGTTCTTGATTAGATTGGAAGATCTTGCGGATTCAATTCGACAAAAATGGATTCAATTCATCGCAATATAAATCGTCTCGTGAAAAAGGTATGATACTTTTATTTATATGTTAATTAATCAATGGTTAAGGTTCTTTCTTTTAAAAGGAAAACTTTTTGAATTATACAATCTTATTTTTTGCTTCCGCTGTGTGTTTTTTTTTCCTTCATCGTTGTGGTGTTCCAAGAGCTGTGAGTTAGGACACAATCCCATATTCAACCAAGTAGTCTTCAAACTCTTGGTCAAGATACTCACCTCCACGATCCGATCGTACAGCCTTGATAGCCTTGCCTAATTGATTCTCAACTTCAGCTTGGAATTCTTTAAACTTTTCAAAAGTGTCCGACTTTCGTTGCATTAGGTAGACATGTCTGTATCTAGAGTAGTCATCTATAAATGTGACATAATACTCTAACATTCATTGGTCCGTAAACGTCTGAATGTATAAGCTTTGTCTATTCTGTCAAGGTTAATATGTCCAAGTCTTAGATGCCATAGATACTTTTCATTATCTAGAGAGATTTTCTGTTGTTTTGTTTTAGGTTTTTCAACTTTAAACTATTTAGCATTGAGCAGTGATGTATGAATTTACGGTATTAAAATATACAAGTTGTTTTCATTTAAACCTGAACAAATATTTAAACTATTTATAAAAACAATAATTGACTTATTATTAAAAGAAACAGAATATAATCATTCCAACAACTTGGACAAAGAAATCAAATTCTTGTAAATCCAAGAATAAAATAAACAGACTTCAAAGTAAGAAAACAATTTTCAAACTGGAGTCTAACTACTCCCACTGCTCTTACTAACACGACATCCCTAGACCCAACACGCATAGAGAAGACTCCCTCCTCAAGCTCTGTCCAAGAATCAGTCCATTGCAAGAAAGAACAAACATGGTTAGTGGCCCATGAATCAACTATCTAAGGTGAAGAATCATCTTCCATTAAAGATGATTCAATTACAAGTAAATCACATTTACTTTTTGCCTTTTTCTTCTTGCTTTGGGCTTTCTTGGGTTTGGGCTTACCCTTAGCCTTGCCAGCAGATCTCTTCCTCTTCTTAGATCCAGAGAAAGATGGTTCAACAACATTTTCCACACCGGTCTTACCTTTGTTGTCCTTAGAAATGGAGTCAAAGGTAGTGAGCTCATTAAGCAACTGAGTCAGACTGAACCTCAACGTGATCAGCCCATAGTTGCTTTTAAATTGATCGAAACTCTTTGGAAGAGTCGTAAGTATGATGCTTACCTGACTAGGTTCATCAATGGCTCCGCCATTGACCTCTGCCGTGTTGAAATGGGACATCATGGTTAGGACATGTTCCCGAACAGATGCACCCTCCTTCAACAGAGCAAGCATTGCGGAACGAACAGCTTCATGCTGCTTTTGCTCAAAGGGCTGCCTGAACATAGCCTGCAATGACTCCATGATTTTGAATGTTGTAGTCATTGCCTTGTGCTTTGTAACAAGCACTTCTGTAATACTAGCTAACAGATAAGTTCGGGCCTTCTCATCATTTGAGACCTATTTCTGGTATGCCTCACGAACATTTCGTGCGGCATTGGCAGCAAGCTATGGAGGACACTCCTTCGTAAGCACAAACTTTAGGTTTTTGGTGTCCAAAATTGAATTAATGTGATGTTTCCATTTAGTGTAATTTTCTCCGGTTAGTTTGTCATTAGCAAGGATTTGTAATAGTGCAGAAGACATTGCTGAAAAAACATAAATAAAGAGTTCATTCAACCATACATTTAATTCACATGTCAATGTTTGGCATAAAATTAAATATGATGCATGTACATATTTATTGAACAAGAAAATCCCTAAAAACAGTTTCTACACCACGACAATCCAACATACCACAAGCAAGTGCCGCCTTAGGGTCGATCAAATACTTGCATGTTGGATCGAGACATTCTCAATCAAATGATATACCAGAATAACTCTTATTCTTCTATCGTTCAACCTTCGTTTATTTCAGTCAGGTTTACAATTAACAAATTTAATTAAAACCTTGTGAGTGTAACCCATCATTTCAGATCTCTTAAGCTTAACTTGAGAATTGCCGCCTTAGGGTCGGTCAATCCAAAAATACACTCAGAAACCTTATCCGTTAGGAAGTCAACCTTGGTATTGATTCACATGGACACCCTCCTTAGGGAGGACAAAAACAAAGCCGTCTCGAGGCCCCACTTGAATCTCACGGTATTGATCTAATGATGGAGACTGCAGGATATAATGTCATATATCCCTTTCCCACTCACTATTTTAGAATTAGGGTTTTCAATTAATGCACCTAGATATTACTAAGATTAAACGACTAATTGCAATCTAAATGTCTAGGGCATATGTAACAAATTATTAGAATCTTATTCTAATAAATAAACTAATCTGATTTGAAAATACACAAAGTATGTCTAATACAACCTAAAGGGGGGGGGGGGGGGGGTGAATAGGTTTTAGTTGATTTATTACTAACTTTTCGACTTAATCAATTTAAAAATTCCTACCTCATATTAGCAATCAATCAATCCAATATAAAAATGCGGAAAACAATAAAAACACAAGGATTGATTTATGTGAGAAACCCTCCAACTGGGCAAAACTCACGGGCTATCCTTCTAGCCACATACGGTCCTCAAATCCACTATTTGAACAAAAGTTTACAACCTAGGTTGACCTCAAGTCACACCTAGTTGGTCATTAACCCTTTTACTCTACCCAACGGGCCTTTAATAGTGATTCTAGACCACAAGCTTGTGCACTAATCCACTTAGTCACAAAGCTTAACAATCAATGAAGAGGTTAAACAACCTATGTGAATATGTAAAAGATATTCAAACATGCAATTAATGCTAGGCAACACTAAATGCTTATCTAAGGATTTGAAGATGTCAATGAATGCAAATCCTAGATATCAATATCTAAATGCAAATGCATGAAGATTTAGCTAGAAGGGTAAAATCGTCCTAAATGCTAGCTATCAATGAACAAAGCTCTCAACCAACAAACAACAACTCAAACATGTTGTAAATGCCAATAAACATAAAGATATGCAATAAAATCATATAAAAGAGCTAACCCTAGGCAAACAAGAACATAAATAAATACAATGAGATTTAGGGCATGTTCAAGTTACCTAGTCAATAAAAGCAAGAAGAATCCATGATGACATGATGCTTGTAAGATGTTAGATGCACATGGATTTGTGTTTGGTTGAGTAAAGATGAGTTCTTGGGAGTTTCTCTCTCTAAAGTAAGCTTGGCCTCTTAAAAATGTCTTCTTGAACTCACAAAAAATGAGCAAGGAAGAAGAGAGAATATATATATGGGAGCCCTAGTCAAAACTGCATCGTTTTGAACTTACGGCACAGAAACCCGTCAATACCGCTTGATGGACCGCGTCACAGGCAAGTGTCCAGACCGCGGTACACACAGCAGTGCACCGTCTGGACAATAACGCGGTGTAGGGCGCTGTGCATGCAGGTGCACAGGCCGCGGTATGGGCAATAGAGGCCTACATGACAACACCGCGACTTGGATCGCTATGCGTGCAAATGTATAGGAAGCGGTACAGGAAGCATGACCCTACTAAGGTATACCGCTCTGTATGCCACGGTGCAATCATGTCTTGCCAAGCGGTCTAGGCCGTACTAAGAGAAGAAATTCTCTTTTCAGGGCGAACTCAACACACAAAGTGATGTGCAAAAAGTGCAAGTGTGGAGTGTGAAAAGTGGCATACAATACATCATTCAATTACATGAAGATAAGAACATAATGCATGCAAGTGAGTGTGTGCAACTAGATCTCTTTAAAGAAAGTTAAACACTTTGGCTATTTCGTGACAAAACCACCACTTACAAATCATCCTCACAAAAAAAAACTAGAGGTCAACAAAAAGATATTCTACATTACAAATAGATACCTAGATACTAGGTCTTCAAAACTTCAAGCTCTTGTAGAATAGCCACCTTCCCTACAAAACAATGAGACTACACTTTTCAAGACAAGTGTATGTGAGGTGATCAAGAGAGACAATAAATAAAAGCAATTTGCATAATAAAAGAAAGCTGCAACATGCAACCAACATGCAAATGCTCCCCCTAAAAATGCTCCCCCTAAATAGGTTAACTCCCCCTCAATGGGACAATCCCCCCAAATATGCAACCCCCTTAAAAAAACCACATTACTCCCCCTTTTTGTCATGAGATAGGCAAATGAGTATTCCCCAACCGGGTCACTTTAGCAAAGAGAGTTATTTGCGAGATAAGTGCATAATCATATACAACAACTTTATGCAACTTAATTAATTGAGAGAGAATCATTGAGGGTTTATTCTTAAGAAGAAAATGTGTGACTTAGTTGCTTTGGATGTAAGACATGTAACATCATAGTTCAAGCAAATGGTATTTGGCAAAGAGAACATCAAAAGGGTTCCAAAGGAATTCAAACCAATTTGCACCCTTTTGCCATAATTAAACAAGATATAGCGTTTAAATTTTTGAGCACACACAAGCAACCATGTCAATCCTTAATGGTCAATCAAGACATGGATATAAAATCCTTATTTATTGAATGGATATAGAATCCTTATAGGTTGTTGTCTTGTTCAACCATTAAGAAAAGACCCAAAGCTAAATTGGATGAGACATCCTTATTTATTGCATGGACACATGGTCCTATAGAGTTTAGCTTTGTCAAGGTGCTTCCACACACATTTGCACACACAATTCATGCATAATATTTTAGTATGTCAAAATCAAGTCACATGTCATGGAGATAAACTTTAGGTCATTCAAATGTACTTCCCTATCAATTCTCCTAATCCAAAAATTCATGTTTGAACATAGAGGTTACATGGATTACAAACCAAGCAAGGCACACTTATTGAATAAAAAGCCATATAAGAAAATATATAAGCACAACCAAAAATACTCAAGCAATTAATAAAGAAGCATAAAGTTGATCAAGTTTTTGCTTATTTCAACATGCAAGGTTGCTCTCTTTGCTTGAGCTCCCCATAAGGGGTCAATCACCAAAACTCATCAAGGCATATGACAAATTCCAATAGACCTACTAAGTGACTTGAACCTAGTTGAGTCTAAAGGCTTTGTAAATAAATCCGCTAGTTGATCATTAGTGCCCACATGCTCAAGTGTAATGCATTTGTTTTCAACTAGTTCTCTAATGAAAAGATGTCTAATGTCTATATGCTTTATCCTAGAGTGCTGAACCGGATTCTTTGAAATGTTAATAGCACTCATGTTATCACAATAAAGCGTTAGAATACCTTGATCAAAGCCATAATCCATAAGCATTTGCTTCATCCAAAGGAGTTGTGTGCAAGCACTCCCGGCAGTTATGTATTCCGCTTCAGCTGTGGATAGAGAAATGGAATTTTGCTTCTTGCAAAACCATGAGACCAAGTTGTTGCCTAGGAAGAAGCAACCTGCCCGATGTACTCTTCCTATCATCACAATTTCCTGCCCAATCTGCATCACTAAAGCCAACTAAGCTAGCATTAGTGTCAAAAGAGTACCATATCCCATAGTTGGATGTCCCATTCACATATCAAATGATTCTCTTCACAGAGGAGAGATGGGATTCCTTGGGATCCGCTTGGTACCTAGCACACACACCCACACTAAAGGCTATATCAGGCCTACTTGCTGTCAAGTAAAGCAAGCTACTGATGGAAAGGTTTTTGCCGTCAGAAAACCGTCCGTCAAAACAATTTATAAAACCTATGCGATGCGTTCACAAGTAGAAATACAAGTAAAGCGGTAAGCACGGGTGTCGTCCACTGAGATCGGGGTAGCGGTGATAAGATTAGGATTAATATAACTAGTATGCATAAAAGTAAAATGATGGTGAATGAAGATATAATATAAACTAAACTATAAAAGCAAATAAAATGGGATGACAATGGAGTGATGAATGAATGATGATGGAACTACGAAGTTGATGTACTCGTAAGTGAATATTGGGGCAATTGTAACAACCTCTCCCTTAAGTACATTTTGACAAATGCAACCAACCTAGGGTGTATAGTGTTGGTATATACCTCTAGCAAGAGGTCAACCTAGGATGTATAGCGAAGACCTTCTACTAGCGATTAATCCCTCTTTAGCAACCAACAGTGGCTAGTTACTCAATGGGGACTTGTTCCATGAATGCTCATCTATCTAGCTATGGCTCAACCTATTACTAATGTAGCCATCCTAGGATGTATAGTGATGGCTTCCAATTCCCTCACAAGTGGCCGACCTAGGATGTATAGTGAAGGCCACCAGTTTGAGATTGGATGAGGCTTTAGGTTATCAACCGAATTCTACTCGAAGGTTAGTTCTCGTAGAATCACTAAAGTAGCCAACCTAGGGTGTATAGTGGAGGCTTCTAATTCTCTCACAAGTGGCTAACCTAGGATGTATAGTGAAAACCACTAATTAAAGATTAGATTAAGGGCATGGTTTTAGAGCCTGATTTCAGGAAATCCTTCCATTCAATTGAGCATTAGACAACCTAATTGCCTACTCAAGTAATCCAAATCAATCATGCAAAGAGGGTGTATCCAAGCAAATCAATAATGGAAATCAATTAAAGCAATGGAATAAAACATAGAGATAGAATAAATATAACACATAGAGTTTATTTACAAAGCCCAAATATCCATCGTACAAATAACATCAACCCCATAGTGGGGTATTTTAGTTACTCATGTTCTATTACAAACCAATAAACTAAGAGAGAGAGAGTAGAGATAACCCTTGAAGATTGATCTCTTTTCTTGAAGCTTGAATCCAAGTCTCCTAGTTGCCTTTGATTGAGTAGAGATGGTTTGGATGATAGGGAGATGTGTTTCTAGCTAAAAATACAAGTGTTGGGAGGTATGGTGATCTTTTGGTTCGTTCCCATCCTTTTCTATTTATAGAGGATGGAAAAATAGGTCACTTAAGCTTGAAACCAGAAGCTGTCGCGTACAGAGTGCGGGTGGAGTGCGGGTGAATTACCCGCACTGTACCCGCACTGTAAAGGTTTTCTTCATCTTCAGTTCCCTGATCTAGGCCATAGTGCGGGTGGAGTGCGGTTGGATTACCGCACTTGACTCACACTTGACCCGCACTAGAGTCGCACTTGAGTCGCACTTTACTGTCAGGTGCAAAATCCCTCCTCTGTTTTGAGCAATAGTGCCGGTGGAGTGCTGGTGGATGACCCGCACTGTACCCGCACTCTAATGTCAGGTGCAACTTCAGCTTCTCTGGTTTGGCAACAGTGCGGGTGGAGTGCGGTTGGATGACCCGCACTGTACCCGCACTTTAACGTCAGGTGCAACTCAGCTTCTCTAGCTTTGGCAACAGTGCGGGTGGAGTGCGGTTGTGACCCGCACTTGACCCGCACTTGACCCGCACTGTAGAGCTGCTTACGATCATTTGTCTTTCCTTTTACCCCTTTTCTGCTAGAATCACCGCAACAAGCTTCCAAACCCATAATTACATCTATTGCCTGCAATTAGCACTAATGAGCCTATTAGACATAAAATATATAGCAAATACACACAAGAACGAGACAAAAGAATAGGAATGAGGGCCAAAATATACAACAATTTAGGCACGATCAGCTATCAATCATGCCACGATAAAGACTTTGTTCCACACTCTTGCCACTAGCATCCTTGCTTAGTTTCAAGTTGGTACTCATAGGTGTGTCACAAAGTTTGGCATTCTCAAGGCCAAAATTCTTCACTAGGTTCTTAGCATACTTAGCTTGGGATATGAAAATCTCATCATGCAATTGCTTGATTTGCAAACCTAGGAAGTAATTTAGCTCTCCAACAAGACTCATCTCAAACTCATGAGACATGACATCAACAAATTGTTGGACTTTGGATTTGTTGGTGGAGCCAAAAACAATATCATCAACATAAATTTGAGCTATGAAAAGCTCATCTTTGTTTCTCTTGATGAATAAAGTTTCGTCAACACTACCCCTAGTGTAGTCATTGTCAACAAGAAATTGAGTGAGGCGCTCATACCAAGCCATAGGTGCTTGTTTTAACCTATATAAAGCCTTCTTGAGGCGATAGACATGATTGGGGTGGTGTGGATCCACAAATCCCTTGGGTTGCTCAACAAACACTTCCTCATGCAAGAAACCATTGAGGAAGGCACTCTTAACATCCATTTGATGCAATTTGAACTTGTGCACACATGATATGGATAAAAGAAGCCTTATGGACTCAAGACGGGCAACCGGAGCAAAAGTCTCCTCAAAGTCAATACCCTCAATTTGAGAGTATCCTTGTGCTACAAGTCTAGCCTTGTTGCGCACAATGTTGCCATTCTCATCCCACTTATTCCTATATACCCATTTGGTGCCTTTGACATTAGTATCCTTGGGTCTAGGAACAAGAGTCCAAACCTCATTTCTTTCAAATTGGTTTAGCTCTTCTTGCATGGCAAGAACCCAAAACTCATCATTCAAGGCTTCATCAACCTTTTTGGGTTTAATTTGAGAGGTGTAACAAGTATAGCTAATTTTATTAGCTATTTGACGCCTAGTCCTGACACCCTCATTCATATCTCCAAGAATGTCATTCTTGTTGTGGAAATGTCTAACCCATGGAGCAGGTTCTTTAGAGTCCACTAATGGATCTCTATCAAGAGGTTGAATGACCTCTTCATCAAGTCTTAACTTCACATCAATTGAAGTCTCACCATTCTTCTCCAAGGAAGAATCATCAAGCACAATGACATCCTCATCATGGTCTCTAGTCTTAGGCCTACAATCATCTATGACAACATTAGATGATTCCATGACACTCCGAGTTTTTAAATTGAAAACTCTATAGGCCTTACTACTAAGGGCATAGCCAATGAAAATCCCCTCATCACTCTTGGCATCAAACTTGCCAAGTTGATCTCGGTCATTTAGAATGTAGCATTTGCTCCCAAATGAGTGGAAGTAGCTAACATTTGGCTTCCTACCCTTCCATAATTCATAGGAGGTTTGCCTAGTACCGGGCCTTAGGAAGACTCTATTTCCTATGTAGCAAGCCGTATTGACGGCATCGGCCCAAAGGTTCCTAGGGACATTGTTGTCAAGCAACATCACACGGGCCATCTCTTGAAGGACCCTATTCTTCCTATCAACAACCCCATTTTGTTGAGGAGTTCTAGGAGCCGAAATCTCATGGGAAATGCCTAAGCTATTGCAATAGCTTTCAAAACAAGCATTTTCAAATTCCCTCCCATGGTCACTCCTAATCCTTTTAATGCTTTTAATGTGTGAGTTTTTTTCATTTTGAATTTTAGTGCAAAGCATTTTAAAATTTTCAAATGTTTCAGATTTTTCTCTAAGACAATATGTCCATGTAAATCTAGAGAAATCATCATCACAAACAAAAATGTATCTCTTGCCACCGAGACTCTCGGTTTGTATGGGACCCATAAGGTCCATATGTAGAAGCTCTAATGGCTCCTTGGTAGCGAGATACTTGCCTTTCTTGTGCATACTTTTGGTTTGTTTCCCTTGTTGACAAGGTCCACAAACACCATCGACTTTCTTCCCAAGCTTAGGGAGGCCACGCACAACCTTGAACTTATCTAAGATCCTCAAATCTCGATAGTTCATGTGGCCAAGTCTTTGATGCCACAACTCAACTTCCTCACACTTGGACATATTGCAAGAGATAGCACTAGCTTCAAGACAATAACAATTGTCACTAGATCTCTTTCCTTTTAGTAAGGTTTGTCCATTAGGTATTAAAATAGAGCAATCATTTTTGTTAAACAAGACGGAGAGTCTGTTGGGGTTTTTTCCCTAAAGCTTGTAATATGTAAATGTAATTTGAACATAAATAAAAGAAGCAGTATATTCATTCATTTTGTGTCATACTTTATATAACATGTGCACTTAACATCCAAAATTGCCGGATGTAATTTCGAACTGAGTATATGAGTGTCATATATAGATGAATTCAGTTTGGAACGAGCAATTTAAAGAGTCTGTAGATAGCAAATAAAGCTGGGTACTTTATTTGTGGTTAATCTACAGCTGCGGTCCATTTCGTAGTGTACGGTGATCGTATCCTGGATCATTCATATGCAGATATGAGAATGGAGGCACCTTGTATGATGTCATCATATAGGACTGGGCCATGATCTATTTGAATCTCTCACTAAGATCCGTTTAACGATGAGATTCATATATATCAAATAATGATGGCTATATGTGGGTGATCTTAATCCTGAGTGTCTTATCGACTCCTTCAGGTTAGATCGTGGTCTTTGATATACCATGGGTTAGATCATTGGGTTGCTGTCAAGACTATTATTCTCAAGTATCTTCAGAGAACGAGAAACTATATGCTAGTGTATTCCGGACAGGATTTGATCCCGTTAGGATACACAGATTCTGATTTTCAGTCAGATAGGGATTCTAGAAAATCCATGTCTGGATCAGTATTCACCCTAGGTGGTGGAACCATTGTGTGGAGAAGTATAAAGCAATCTTGCATTGCTGACTCCACCATAGAAGCCGAATATGTAGCCGTTTGTGAAGCTGCTAAAGAGGTTGTTTGGCTCCGTAAGTTCTTGAGTGATTTGGAAGTTGTTCCAGATCTGGATAAGCCCATCACACTTTATTGTGATAACAGTGGTGCTGTGGCTAATTCCAAAGAACCAAGAAGCCACAAGAGAGGGAAGCATATAGAGAGAAAGTATCATCTCATTAGAGAGATAGTGCAGAGAGGAGATGTGATCGTCACCAAGATAGCCTCACAAGACAATCATGCTGATCCATTTACGAAGACCTTACCAGCTAAAGTGTTTGAAGGTCACCTAGAAGGTCTAGGGTTACGAGACATGACTCATATGCTTTAGTGCAAGTGGGAGATTGTTGGGGTTTTTGCCCTAAAGCTTGTAATATGTAAATGTAATTTGAACATAAATAAAAGAAGTAGTATATTCGTTCATTTTGTGTCATACTTTATATAACATGTGCACTTAACATCCAAAATTGCCGGATGTAATTTCGAACTGAGTATATGAGTGTCATATATAGATGGATTCAGTTTGAAACGAGCAATTTAAAGAGTCCGTAGATAGCAAATAAAGCTGGGTACTTTATTTGTGGTTAATCTACAGCTGCGGTCCATTTCGTAGTGTACGGTGATCCTATCCTGGATCATTCATATGCAGATATGAGAATGGAGGCACCTTGTATGATGTCATCATATAGGACTGGGCCATGATCTATTTGAATCTCTCACTAAGATCCGTTTAACGATGAGATTCATATATATCAAATAATGATGGCTATATGTGGGTGATCTTAATCCTGAGTGTCTTATCGACTCCTTCAGGTTAGATCGTGGTCTTTGATATACCATGGGTGAGGTCGGAGTAGCATTCCTGATCAATATACTCCGTATGTTGGGATCGCGGGTTGGCTTGTGGCTGGGAAGGTTTGTACACAATAGTGGAATCCACTCCTTCTTGTGAGAAGTAGATGGTAGTTCCCTTAAGGGTTGATTCAGGGCTTGAACAATATGAGTGCTCTCCTAATTCCGTAAGGAATGTAGGATTTATTATTCATTAGAGAATCAATGGTACTTAATGGAAAGATATGATTAGAGGGGTATAACGGACATTATGACCCAGCTCTAATTATGAACTACTTGTGGAGGATTATACCATATGTAATAGCTATATCGATGGACACCGAGAGTTATTGGTTTGTGTAAAAACGTCTACAGTTGAGAGAGTGCAGCTTCGGGTTTTTAGTGGAATAACACCGAAGTTAATAATCATGAAATATTAATTAAAGAGTTTAGTTAATAATTTCTAAGGATTATTGGAGCTCAAAATACTGTGGGTCCATTAGGTCCCCTTGCTAGCCCGATCGATTTAGGTAACAAGGGTCACGATTAATTAATTGGATTGTCCAATTAATTGTGTTACGAAAGTGACACGTATTTAATTCGGGAGTTAATTGAATAATGGGATTATTTAATTAATGAATATTGGTGATTAAATAAGTTAAATAATAAGATTATTTAATTATGTTGTTAATCACTAAATGGAGGGTGTTAGTTGATATTTGATTTTGAATAAAATAAGATAATATGATTATTTTATTTTATTAAATTAAATATTTGAATTTGAATTTGAGATGTTTGAATTCAAAAATAAATATTTAATTATGTTTAAAAAAAGATATGAGATATCTTTATAAAATTTTTAAAAATCAAATATAAGATTTTGGTTTGTTTATTTTTTGAATATATATGAGCTATGTATTTAATTGAATAAATAAGAGAACCGGATGAATGAGAGACTGACACAGCAAAAGAAAAATTGAAAAGAAAAGAAACAAGTGTGATCGTCACACAGAAAAAACACACAGCAAACATAAAAGAAAAAAATTGGGTGTGGTGAGAACAACAAGTTCTGCACTTCTATTTGTGTGTGTTCTTCTCTTCTTCCTCCATACAGGTCCTGAATATCATGACGCGCCCACACACTATTACCAGTTCAGGGAGATAGCGAGGAAGATCACATGGTTCAAATCAGGAGCAGTTCGTATCAAAGTGAAGGAGCCTCCTACGTAGGTATGAAAATGTTTCATCACTTTATTATTGTATTTTGATTATTACTGTACAAATGGGTTAGTTTAATGATTGCATAAAAAAAATTTAAAACCTTCCGCTGCGCAATCTGTAATCCTAGGGTCCAATAGAGTTCATCATCATTAATATGAGAAATGCTTATAAGATTGGCTTGCAAGCCATCAACAAGTAAAGCATTGGACAAGGAGGGTAAATCGGGAATGGAAATGGTTCCTTTCCCTATGACTTTCTTTCTAGATCCATCACCAAAGGTGACAAATCCTCCATCCTCCAAGACAAGGGATTTAAAGAAACTCTTATTCCCTGTCATATGCCTAGAACACCCACTATCCAAATACCAAGTGTTAGAGGCATTTGCCTTCAAGGCGATTTGAGCCACATAGCAAAAATAGTCATCTCTTCTAATCCACATAGGTGAAATGTTCTCATTCCTATTGGTATTAGTCACATTGGCTCTAGATTTCCTAGGATCATGCAAATTGGCTCTAGATCTCCTAGGAACATGCATTTTGGCTCTAGCTCTATTTCTTTCAATCATGCTCTTGATTCTACACATTTCAATGTATTTGAAGCAATTAGGTCTAATGTGATCATCAACACCACAAAAATGACAAGTGGGAATGAAATAAGAAGATATACCATGCCCTTGTGAATACAAAGGGGCTTTCTCACGCATTTGAGCTTGCCTTTGGTGTTGGATTGGTTCTCTCCTTCTTTGTTGTTGAGTTGGAATAGATTGCTTCCTTGGTTGAGATTGCATGAATTACTTCTTGGCTTGGTGATATTTGGGTTGAGGAAAGCTTGCTTGTTGAACCCTTGTTGGTTGAGCTTGAGCTTGTTTCCCTTATGCCACCTTCACTTGGGAATCCTTAGAGCACTCTCCTAGTTCAATCTTCTTCCTGGGATGTTGTGGAGGTGAAGGCTCTTTGTTATCCAAGCTCTTGACAAACACAGTCTTGCTTGAGGATGAGGTCTCCTTGTCATCTTCATAGCCAAGACCTTTCTTATCACTTGGCCTCTTGCCAACTCCCAACATGTCGTCAAGTTTCTTCGTGCTTGAAGTCATCTTAGCAATGATCTCTCTAGCTTCTTCAAGCTCCTTTTCCATCAATTCCTCATTCCTTTTGGCTATCTTCACTTCTTTATTTAAGTGAGTAGCTTCGGTAGATAGCTTGAGATTCTCTCCTTTCAGCCTTTGAATCTCTTTCTTCATATTCAATCTTGAGCTTTGAAAATGCTCAATGAAGCCTTCAAGATCCATTCCTCCTACATCCATATTTGTTGAATGGGATGAAGAGTCACCATCGCTAGAGTCATTTTCACTTTGTTTCTCTACTTCTTCATCATCTATTGCTTCCTTACTCTTGAGAGAAGATGCGAAGGCAATAAAGTTTGCCACATGATCCTCATCATCCGAGGATTCTATTTCTTCTTCCAAGTCATCATAATCGCTCCACGTGGCGGCCATGGCCTTTCCTTTCTTCTTGTTCTTTAAATTTCCACAATCCGTGGAGATGTGTCCAAAACCTCCACATTCGAAGCATTGAATCCCTTTTCTTGTGGGCTTGTCTTCACTTGACTCAAACTTCTTGAAATGAGTCTTCTTCTTCATTTCTTTTCCTTTGGATCCAAATCCCCTCTTCTCAAAATTGATGAATTTCTTGAATCTTTTCACCATGAGGGCCATCTCCTTATCTGAGTCATCTTCCTCTTTCACTACTTTGGAAGTTTTCAGAGCAATACTCTTTTGCTTCTTTGGAGGTGTAGGTGTAGGAGTCCACCTAAACTCATATGCTAGAAGTCTTCCTATAACTTCACTTGGCTTCATGTTTTTCTAATCACTGTTCTCCTCAAGAGCCGCCACTTTTGACTCAAATCTTGCTAGAAGCGACCTCATAATTTTTTGCTTGATTCTCTTATCCGAATAGGGGTCACCAAGTTGATGGCTTTGATTGACTATGTCCATCAACTTCACTTGAAAGTCGTTGAAGCACTCATCCTCCTCCATTCTAATTTGCTCGAATTGTGTTTAGAGGACTTGACGCTTGGAGTCCTTAACCACCTCGGTTCCCTCATGGGCCGTCTCTAGAATCTCTCATGCCTCTTTTGCAATTCTTGTTGTTTGGATCAATTTGTACTGATTGTCATCCATTACACAAAGAATGGCATGCATAGCCTTGTTGTTCCACTTGGATGCTTCAAACTCTTGAGTTGACCATTCCGACTTTGGCTTGGGAACTACACTTTCGTCTGCAAGAGTCTTTTCCGGAGGAGTGTAGCCATCTTCAATTGCCATCCATGCTCGGTCGTTTATTTGGAAAATGTAAGACTCCATCTTGCCTTTCCAAGAGGCATAGTTTACTCTGGTGAGCAAAATTTTATTAATATCCTCCCGAGAGTTCTTGTTAATAAAATTGCAAGGCTAAAATTGAAAACGCTGGTTGTTATGTTAACAATTAGGTGGGACCTAGTCCAACTAGTAAATGGTGCAAACTCCCGAAGGAGGCGTAACATTTATGGATGTTGGATCACCGTTGAATTTTTCACGATTGAGTTATTTAATTAACTCAAGATAAATATTCGAAAGTGCTTTATCATGATTATTTACTTATATATGCTTTTTGTTTTATTGAGAAATCATGACCCCATCACTTATGAACATCCTGAAAGATAACACTTTAACTGGAGATAATTATGTCACATGGAAAAGGAAAATTGGGTTGTTGCTGCAAAGTGAAAAACATAAGTTTGTTCTAACTACTCCTAAACCACTTGCTCCTAATAATGAATCAAGTATTTTGCAAAGAGATGAGTATGAGCAGTGGAAGACCTCAGATGATATGGCCAAATGTTACATTATGGCTACTATCTCTGACGTGTTGCAACAGCAGCATGAAGGAATAGGGTCTGCTGCTGATATTATGATGTCTCTGGAAGAGATGTTTGCTGTGAGGTCTAGGACGACTAAGAGAGAGGCAGTGACTGCTTTTATGAATCTTAGGATGAAACCTGGACAGGATGTGAAAGATCACATGATGAAAGTCATAGCACATCTAAATATTGCAGAATTAAATGGCGTTGAGATAGATGGTGAGACCAAAATTAACATGGTTGTCAACTCACTATCAGATTCCTTTGATCAGTTCAAGTTGGACTACACCTTGAACAACAAGGAATACACCTTGCAGGGCCTGATGCAAGATGTTCAAAGCGTTGAAAAGATCCTTGTGAAAAAGCAAAGGTCAAGATATTCATTTGGTTGGTAAAGTTGCTACTGTTAAGACCCGTCAGAAGGTCAAGAAACAACAGAAGAAAAAGCAATTTGGGCCTACCAAGAAGGAGACCAAGAAAGTAACCAAGATCAAAGGGAAATACTTCCTTTGTGGTGAAAAGGGACATTGGAAAAGAAATTGCCCAAAGTCCCAGAACAAGAAGGAAGAAGGGGTTCCAAGAAAGGAGAAGGCTGAATAAGAACGAAATCAATTTGCGCTTGGGCAACGGATCGTTAGTGTCTGCAAGTGCAGTGGGAGATATTAGAGTTATTATAGATTCTAGTAGGCATTTAGATTTAATAGACGTTTATTATGTACCTCAATTCAAGAGGAATTTAATTTCAGTTTCTTGTTTAAATAAATTTGGATATTCGGTTACTTTTAATAAAGCTTTTATTATTAGTAAGAATGACAAAATTGTTTGCAAAGGTACATTGGAAAACTGGTCTATTCTTTTTGCATAGAAATATCTCTCACTCGTTAGACACGGAAATAACGGAACCTAATCATAAAAGAGTAAAATTATCAAAAGATGAAACCTACCTTTGGCATTTACGCCTAGGTCACATTAACCTTAATAGGGTTAAAAGATTGGTATGTAACAGACCTTTAAGTGACTTAAAGGTTGATGATCTACCAACTTGTGAATCTTGTTTGGAAGGTAAAATGACCAAAAGGCCATTCAATACCAAAGGTGCAAGAGCCACTGAATGTTTAGGACTATTCACACTGATGTATGTGGTCTTATGAGCATTCAAGCTAAAGGTGGATATGAGTACTTCATCACCTTCACAGATGATTACTCAAGATTTGGTTATGTGTATCTCATGAGACATAAGTCGGATGCTTTTGACATGTTCAAAGCATTCAAAGCTGAAGTAGAAAATCAGCTTGAGAAACGCATAAAAATCTTGAGATCTGATCGTGGTGGAGAATATCTATCTGGTGAGTTTCAGCAATATTGATCGGGCCAAATATGTACTATATTTAGGCCCTCAGATCCTTACCTTTTGTTCTGTTTTCGTGCATTTTTGTGTCTCTTATGGGTTGTTTTGTGCTTATTTGTAGGAAATGATGCAGAGACAGGCTTGGAAGCATATTGTGGTGATTCCAGCAGAAAAGGGGCGAAAGCAAAGGCAAAGGAGCACAAACAGGTCTACAGTGCGGGTCCAGTGCGGGTCGCAGCCGCACTCCAGCCGCACTCATGTGCATAGCCGGGGCAGAATGCAAGTACAGAGATAAAGTGAGAGTACAGTGCGGGTCAGCTAACCGTACTCCACCCGCACTATTGCCAAACTAGAGAAGTTGCTCAGACACCTGACATTAGAGTGCGGGTGCTGTGCGGGTCAGCAAACCGCACTCCACCCGCACTTGCACCAAGAACAGAAGAACAGAATCGCACCTGACACTAGAGTGTGGGCACTGTGCGGGTCATCAAACCGCACTCTACCCGCACTTGCATCAAGAACAGAAGAGCAAAATCGCACCTGACATTAGAGTGCGGGTACTGTGCGGGTGATCCAACTGCACTCTACCCGCACTGTTGCTCAAGACAGAAGGTAGATTTTGCACCTGAGAGGGAAGTGCGGTCACAGTGCGATGCCAAGTGCGGGCCAAGTGTGGGTAATTCAACCGCACTCCACCCGCACTAATGTTCTGATTCGAGAACTGAAGTTGCATGCAACCCATACAGTGCGGGTAAATCACCCGCACTCCGAGTGCGCCAGTCTGATTTTCAAAGCTTAAGTGACCTATTTTTGTATTTAGTATAAATAGAAAAGTATAGAAACGTTTTAAGGAGCTTTTGACTCCGTTTAGGACAGATTAAGCATTCTTAGATCTAGTTTCTCTCTCTACCTCTCATCCTTACATTCTCTACTCAACTTCAAGGAAGTTAGGAGATTGGAGCCACTTCAAGGAAGGAGATGTTCTCCAAGGGTTATTTATTTCTCCTCTCTACTGATTTCCTAGTTGTAATGAGTAGCTAAATCCCCTCTAAGGGGTTGATGGAGTAGTTAGTTTAATATTGGGCTTGTACATAAACTTGATATTATATTGATATTCATGTCTATCTTCCATTGATATATTCTTGTTGTGAATGTTTATCATTGGTTTCTTGTGTAGATACATGATCTTTGCAATATGTCTTTGTATTATGTATGAGTATTGCATCTAGATATACATCCTATTTAGTTGTTTAATGCTCCAAAGAATAGACGAAAAGTCATGAATTCCGACTCTTGAACCGCGGTTTTAATCTATCCTCAATCGTATTTCCGGCACTATACATCCTAGGTCGGAATCCGTGAGAGAGTTAGAAGTCATCACTATACATCCTAGGGTGACTATTTGTAATTGGTTGAGTCAATGTTAGGTAGACGAGCTTTATTTCTAGAATCCGGTAAACAATCAACTCTATACATCCTAGGTTGGTAGTTTACAAGGATTAATCCCTAATAGGTGGTCCGCACTATACATCCTAGGTTGGCCACCTTCTGGGGATAAATAACCGACTCTATACATCCTAGGTCGGTTACCTTGAAGAGCCGTGCTATTGACAAGTTTGTTACATTGCCCAGTATTTGCTTTCGAATCCTTTAACTCCTTAGTTTCCATCATCTATATATCCTTCACTCCATATTCCCCCTTCATTTTATTTACTTATTTAATTTAGTGTTATTTAGAGTTGGTTCACAATCTACATTTTCACCAATTCATGTTTTGCTATTATATATATATACATACCATTGCTTTAGCTTTAACTAATTTGTCTAACTCCGCTCCCTGTGGACGACACCCACTTGCCACTATATTTATGTTTGCAAACTGATTTAGGCTTTGTGAGGTTTCTTCAAATATGATTGACAGACTGATCTTTTAAAACGACATAAGGGAAAAACGTGTCCTTGTCAAATATCTTATTGATAATGGGATAGTTTCTCAGTTTTCGGCACCAGGTACACCTCAACAAAATGGGGTAGCAGAAAGGAGAAATAGAACTCTTTTGAACATGGTTAGGTCTATGTTGAGTTATTCAACACTTCCTATTTCTTTTTGGGGATATGCTCTACAAACAGCAATATATATTCTAAACGTGGTACCATCGAAGTCGGTTCCTGGAAAACCATATGAGTTGTGGACAGGGCGAAAGCCTAGTTTACAACACATAAGGATATTTGGTTGTCCTGCACATGTGTTAAAAGGAAAGACAGAAAAGATGGAGTCCCGTTCGGAAACATGCATATTTGTGGGGTATCCAAAAGGAACTAAAGGATATTATTTCTATAGTCCTTTAGATCTAAAAGTGTTTGTTTCAACAAATGCTACATTTCTGGAAAAGGACTATATGAATGATTTTGTTCCCAAAAGTAGAATTGTCCTGAATGATATGTCAGGAGATACAATTCCACAAGAGGTTTCACAACCTAACCCAATTGTAATTTCCACTCCAACAAAAAAACAACAACCTACCATTCCTCGTCGTAGTGGGAGGGTTAGAACCCAACCTGAAAGATACATCGGTTTAGGAGAATCTGTTGAGAATCTCCCGGACGACGATGATCCCTACACGTACAAGGAAGCAATGGAGGATGTTGATTGTCACCATTGGAAAAAGGCAATGCAATCTGAGATTGAATCCATGTTCGATAACAAAGTCTGGTCCCTTGTAGACTTGCCTAAAGGGATAAAACCCATTGGGTGCAAGTGGGTATACAAGAGGAAAAGATGTATGGATGGAAAGGTGGAAACTTTTAAAACTAGATTGGTAGCTAAAGGTTACACACAGAAAGAAGGTATCGATTACGAGGAAACCTTCTCTCCTGTGGCCATGCTTAAATCCATTAGGATACTCTTATCCATTGCAGCATCTTTAGATTTAGAGATTTGGCAAATGGACGTCAAGACAGCTTTCCTTAATGGAAGTCTTGACGAAAGCATCTATATGATGCAACCAGAAGGATTCATTGAAAAGGGCCAAATGGAAAAGGTATGCAAGTTACAGAAATCAATTTATGGATTAAAGCAAGCATCTAGATCCTAGAACATAAGGTTCGACCAAGCTGTAAAAGGTTTTGGATTTTTACAGAACCTTGAAGAACCTTGTGTATACAAAAGGATCAAAGGTGACAAGTTGGTTTTCCTTATTCTTTACGTAGATGATATATTACTCATTGGAAACGATGTGGGAGTATTGACATCAGTAAAAGAATGGTTAGCAAAACAATTTGATATGAAGGACTTAGGAGAAACAAGTTTTATTCTAGGTATCCAAGTAATAAGGGATAGAAAGAATAAAACGATTGCACTATCTCAAGCTTCATACATAGACAAAATCTTGTCTAGGTTTTCCATGCAAGATTCCAAGAAAGTTATGTTACCTTTTAGGCATGGAATCAAACTTTCTAAGGAACAAGTTCCTAAGAATGAGCATGAAGAGCAATTCATGAGTAGAATTCCATATGCCTCGGCAGTTGGAAGTCTCATGTATGCAATGCTCTCTACTAGACCAGATATTTGTTTTGCTGTTGGCATAGTTAGCAGGTTTCAATCGAAACCTGGTCCTGATCACTGGATGGCAGTCAAGCATATTTTCAAGTATCTTAGGAGAACGAAAGATAATATGCTTATATACTCTGGAGGGGATTTAATTCCCGTTGGGTATACATATTCTGATTTCCAATCGGATTCTGACTCTAGAAAATCCACATCAGGATCTGTGTTTACTCTTGGAGGAGGAGCAGTCATTTGGAGGAGTATCAAGCAATATTGTATTGCTCACTCCACCATGGAAGCAGAGTATGTAGCTGCATGCGAAGCTGCCAAGGAGGCTGTTTGGCTTCGCCAATTCTTGATTGACTTAGAAATAGTTCCTAGTGCGAATAAGCAGATCACTATCTACTGTGACAACAGTGGAGCAGTGGCTAATTCGAAAGAACCAAGAAGTCTTAAGAGAGGAAAACACATTGAAAGAAAGTATCATCTTTTAAGGGAGATTGATCATAGGGAGACGTGACGATTACCAAAATCGCGTCGGCAGAAAATCTAGCAGATCCCTTCACAAAGGCTCTACCTCAGAAGAGTTTTTTTAGGCACCTAGAGAACATGGGAATGAGAGATATGACACATTTGCTATAGCGCAAGTGGGAGATTGTTAGGATTATGCTCAATAGCAAGAGTGTAATATTGTAATTAACAATCTTTTCATATAAATAAAGTGATTTCTGATTCTGTAAAATCTTATAGCATTTATAATTATAATTGTCAAGGTAAATAATTATAAGGTCAAAAGACTATGAGATATGAAGAATTGTTTATACATCCGGATATGTATGAGGTAGACACAATTCTTTAGTTAGTCTTGAATAATGCTCACAACTTAAGTTAAAGGTTGGGCACCTCTATCTTGATAAAGTTGTAGAATTCTTTTACTAGCATTTGAGTGGGATCAGATGAGTTATGATGAGTCTAAAATCATCGAAAGGTTTTCGAGTAAAAGAATCTAGTGCACTGGGTGCATTGAACTGGATCACAATGAAATACTTTATCTAAAACCGTCACTAGATATAAGTCTTTTCATTATCAGGACAATCAGAGAGTCTATATAAATCCTGAGATAAATGATGGACTTATGGTTGCAAGTGTTATCATTTGAGCTATCAATGAGTACGATTATATAGCATAGTCTATCCTCGATAGTTTGGTGGTATTCATTTGTTAATCGATAGAGGACTTCATTTATAGATATGGACATCGTGGCTCCATTTATTAAATAAGAGTATAATATCATCATATGGATGTTTTGAGGTATTGGATATTAAATCTCAACATTGAGTTTTCAATAATGATTATTGAAGACATGGCTTCTGGACAAGTCAAAATATCCAAGTTCAAAATGTGGTCATGTGAGGAAATATGGTAACTTGGAGAGCTATAGGCGGTCTATGAGCTCTTGGCGATTACTGATATTATTCACGAGGATACACCATCTCCAATAAGATTGTCTAAGGTATGAATGAGAAACATCTCCTTATTCTATCTTTATTTAAGAGTTCAATTTTAGCTCTTTAGTGGAATGAGTTAAAATTAATAGATCTGACCTAAGTGAATCATTTGTTGATTGTGATTAGGTTATGTCTATTGAAGCTTAAATTTAGATAGCCCGCCAAGATCCACAATCCACACGTACTTGCATGGATCACTTGATATATTCTACCGGACCAATTTATGGGTCCATCTAGAATTGCATTTAATATATTAAGAATATAATATGTCTATTATTTATTTAATGGGCTGCACTATTATATTAATATATTAAAAGGAGACATGTAGGCTTGTTTCTTTTAGTAAGAATAAGTCTGGTTCACATGTGGGCTTTTATTTAAAGTCTAATGGATTAAATAAAATAAGAAAAATAATATTAGGCCCATATATATATGGTGTGGGCGGCAAGGCTAATAAAATAGCCCAAGATATTATTTTATTTTATTGTTTTGATTAAATGGGAATTAATTAATTATTTAATTAATTAATAGTTTAAATCAAAATCTTTTCATGATCAGTAAATTAAATACTATGTGTTGGATTAGGGTTGGAATTCTTTTAAGTGATAGGAGTCCTAATGTGGTAAGGATTAAGTCCACATACACTCCTTATTATACAAAGAATTCGGTCACCACTAGTCCTACAAGGGTTAGGATTCTTGAATTGATAGAAATTAGGGAAAAGGACAATTCCTTTTCAAGTAAGGAAATTAACCAACCCTAGATTTCCTATTCAATGAATTCGGCCAACCCTACTTGGTGAAGGAGAAAATTCGGCCAACCTATAAATATAAGGTTATGAATTTTCGGCCACCATAGAAGCAAAATAGAGAGAGATTTTTGTTTGTTTTGAAAATAAAAATCCTACTCTATACACATAGATTTTCGGCCAAGAGAGAAAAAGAAAATAAGTTCTCATTCGATAGTGCACTTACAAGCTTTTAACATCAAAAGGTTTTGTGCACACTTTTGATTTAGGGTTACGCGAGTTTCAATCATATTGATTGTGAATTCAAAAGTGACCGGAACTATTTTTTAGGCTCTTGGTGTTTTACTAATGAAGATCAAGATCAGAAATTCCATACATCCATTCTAAGGTAAGCAATTCAAAGAAAAAAAAGGGAGACCACGCTCCTAGGTGATTCACGCACGTGCTAGGATTGAAGATCTTGCGGATTACCATCGACGTAAGTCAATCAGATCACGCGACAAGAGGTATTTAACTCTAACCGTATATTTGAGTTTAATTAATTAAAGGGTTAAGGTTCAAATCTTTAGAAAAATTTTAAACTATATGAAAATTATTTTTTTCGCCTTCCGCTGCGGTTTTAAGCAATTTTTCCCTACAAATCCCTCCTAAGCAACCAACAGCGGCTAGTTACTCAATTGGGACTTGTTCCATGAATGCTCATCTATCTAGCTATGGCTCAACCTATTACTAATGTAGCCATCCTAGGATGTATAGTGATGGCTTCCAATTCCCTCACAAGTGGCCGACCTAGGATGTATAGTGAAGGCCACCCATTTGAGATTGGATGAGGGTTTAGGTTATCAACCGAATTCTACTCGAAGGTTAGTTCTCGTAGAATCACTAAAGTAGCCAACCTAGGGTGTATAGTGGAGGCTTCTAATTCTCTCACAAGTGGCTAACCTAGGATGTATAGTGAAAGCCACTAATTCAAGATTAGATTATGGGCATGGTTGTAGAGCCGGATTTCTAGAAATCCTTCCATTCAATTGAGCATTAGACAACCCAATTTCCTACTCAAGTAATCAAAATCAATCATGCAAAGAGGGTGTATCCAAGCAAATCAATAATGGAAATCAATTCAAGCAATGGAATGAAATATAGAGATAGAATAAATATAACACATAGAGTTTATTTACAAAGCCCAAATATCCATCATACAAATAACATCAACCCCATAGTGGGGTATCTTAGCTACTCATGTTCTATTACAAACCAATAAACTAAGAGAGAGTAGAGAGATAACCCTTGAAGATTGATCTCCTTCCTTGAAGCTTGAATCCAAGTCTCTTAGTTGCCTTTGATTGAGTAGAGATGGTTTGGATGATAGGGAGATGTGTTACTAGCTTAGAATACAAGTGTTGGGAGATATGGTGATGTTTTGGTTCGTTCCCATCCTTTCCTATTTATAGAGGAGGGAAAAATAGGTCACTTAAGCTTGAAACCAGAAACTAGTCGCGCGCAGAGTGCGGGTGGAGTGCGGGTGAATTACCCGCACTGTACCAGCACTATATGGGTTTTCTTCTTCTTCAGTTCTCTGATCTGGGCAACAGTACGGGTGGAGTGCGGTTGGATTACCCGCACTGTACTCGCACTATGGTGTCAGGTGTAAATCCACTCCTCTGTCTTGAGCAACAGTGCGGGTGGAGTGCGGTTGGATTACCCGCACTTTACCCGCACTTTAGTGTCAGGTGCAAATCAGCTCCTCTGTCTTGAGCAATAGTGCGGGTGGATTGCGGTTGGATGACCCGCAGTTGACCCGCACTTTAGTGTCAGGTACAAATCAACTCCTCTGTCTTGAGCAATATTACGGGTGGAGTGCGGTTGGATGACCCGCACTTTACCCGCACTTTATCTTTCCTTCATGATTCAGGTTCTGGCTGTGGAAAGGAGTGCGGTTGCGACCCGCACTTGACCCGCACTGTAGAGCTGCTTATGATCCTTTGTCTTTACTTTTGCCCCTTTTCCGCCGGAACCACTGTAATTAGCTTCTAACACCAGAATTACATCTATTGCCTGCAAGTAGCACAAACGAGCCTATTAGACATAAAATATATAGAAAATACACACAAGAACGAGACAAAGGAATAGGAATGAAGGCCGAAATATACAACAATTTAGGCACGATCAAGAGGCTCCCTCATTACCACTTCCGTTCCCACTCATAGTGTTTGGGTACGAATGAGATGAATGTTAATGATGCAACAAACACAAACAAAATGCAAGACACACAAAGAGCAAGGATCACCTAAGTGTATCTAGGAATCTGCTCTGATACCAATTGAAAATATACAAAGTGTGTCTAATACAACCTAGAGGGGGGGTGAATAGGTTTTAGTTGATTTATTACCAACTTTTCGACTTAATCAATTTTAAAATTCCTACCTCAAATTAGTAATCAATCAATCCAATATAAAAATGCAGAAAACAATAAAAACACAAGGATTGATTTACGTGAGAAACCCTCCAACTGGGTAAAACTCACGGGCTATCCTTCTAGCCATATACGGTCCTCAAATCCACTATTTGAACGAAAGTTTACAACCTAGGTTGACCTCAAGTCACACCTACTTGGTCATTGACCCTTTCACTCTACCCAACGGGCCTTTAATAGTGATTCTAGACCACAAGCTTGTGCACTAATCCACTTAGTCACAAAGCTTAACAGTCAATGAAGAGGTTAAACAACCTATGTGAATATGTAAAAGATATTCAAACATGCAATTAATGCTAGGCAACACTAAATGCTTATCTAAGGATTTAAAGATGTCAATGAATGCAAATCCTAGATATCAATATCTAAATGCAAATGCATGAAGATTTAGCTAGAAGGGTAAAATCATCCTAAATGCTAGCTATCAATGAACAAAGCTCTCAACCAACAAACAACAACTCAAACATGTTGTAAATGACAATAAACATAAAGATATGCAATAAAATCATATAAAAGAGCTAACCCTAGGCAAACAAGAACATAAATAAATACAATGAGATTTAGGGCATGTTCAAGTTACCTAGTCAATGAAAGCAAGAAGAATCCATGATGACATGATGCTTGTAAGATGTTAGATGCACATGGATTTGTGTTTGGTTGAGTAAAGATGAGTTCTTGGGAGTTTCTCTCTCTAAAGTAAGCTTGGCCTCTCAAAAATGTCTTCTTGAACTCACAAAAAATGAGCAAGGAAGAAGAGAGAATATATATATGGGAGCCCTAGTCAAAACTGCATCGTTTTGAACTTAGGGCACAGAAACCTGTCAATACCGCTTGATGGACCGCGTCGCAGGCAAGTGTCCAGACCGCGGTACACACAGCAGTCCACCGTCTGGACAACAACGCGGTGTAGGGCGCTGTGCATGCAGGTGCACAGGCCGCGGTATGGGCAATAGAGGCCTACTGGACAACACCGCGACTTGGATCGCTATGCGTGCAAGTGTATAGGAAGCGGTACAGGAAGCATGACCCTACTGAGGTATACCGCTCTGTATGCCGCGGTGCAATCATGTCTTGCCAAGCGGTCTAGTTCACGCTAAGAGAAGAAATTCTCTTTTCGGAGCTAACTCAACACACTAAGTGATGTGCAAAAAGTGCAAGTGTGGAGTGTGAAAAGTGGCATACAATACATCATTCAATTACATGAAGATAAGAACATAATGCATGCAAGTGAGTGTGTGCAACTAGATCTCTTCAAAGAAAGTTAAACAAGCGAGATACCTTTGAAGTGCTCCTGAGAGAGATAATGTCCTTGAAGCTTGATCACACCCAAGAGGCCTAATTTACCCTTACAAAAATAATCCCCAATGTGGTTTGTCAACCAAATAAGCCAATCAAAATATGAGAAACTTACACGATTTTTAACTAATTAAAAATCTAGTTCATTATTCAAATTCTAATTTATGCAAACAATTTTACTAAGACTAGAATTATTTAATGTGATTTACCAAGTTTTAACTATTAAAACTAATCACATTATTAGGTCTAATTATATTTGGGCTTTAGTTTAATTAAACCTAATATTAAGTGAAGGACCTAACTAATCTAACTAATTAAACAATTTAATTAATAGACTAGTTATTAATGAGAATTACCAAGTTTTTACTCTAAAAACTAATCTCATTACATAATAGCCAATTATGTGAATTAAACTAATTTTTATCAAATTAAAAAAAAACACATAATTACCAATGGCTATTATGCATGTGTGATATAAATAAATAAATATATATATATATATATATTCATATGTGTAGGCACACCTAATCTAAATGACATGTATGTACATAGCAATGCTTTAATCATCTCATAATAAAAGTATACATGAGTTGATCGAGTACAATGGGTTATTTAACTTCAAAAAAATATCTAATTACAAAAGTTATCCAAGGCATTCCTTGGTCTTCAAGTAATTCCTATATTCTTTAAGTATTTGAGTTCTTCTTATTTTTGGGCTTTTAACCAAGTCCAACTAGATTAAATATTTTTTTTATGTTTTGATCCATCTCATGAATTAAACCTAAAGCCCAAGTGTTACTCTAACACTTATTGGAGGCCCAAGGCATAACATATATATATATATATATATATATAAAACAGCCCAAAATCTTTTTCGAATTCGAAAACCCTAGCGTTGCAAATTCGAAACGCTAGCGCTTTAGCGCATGGCCGTCATTCGCGCACATGGGCTGCCCGAGCCGTGAGCCTACACATGTCTCACGTGCGCGCGCTTTTCCGATTTCGCTCTTCCGCCTTTCGTCTTCTTCGTCCAATTTCATCATACATATTTTACAATAGAATATATCGCAGAAAAAATATAACAAAGAAAATACAGCAGAAAAAAATTCATCTCGACATCAATATTACATTAAAAAAAATTTAAAACCTTTAATAAGAACCGTAAACCCATTGCACTATACAATTATCGATCAACCGTGTTTAGAAAAAAAAATTTAAACATCATACAATCATTAGAAAGTGCCTACACATACCATACATGCAAATCAAAGAATAAAACTATGAAAAAGAAACTATTATTCTTCTATATATTGTATAATTGGCTCTGAAACCAATTGTAGGAGCCCGGATTTACGTTGCACAACGGTTAGTGGGTTTTAAAATTTTTTTATGCAACTTGTAAACCGTATACAATATATAAGAATATATAAAGATGGATTTAGATCATACCCTTGATGCTAACTCATTCGTTTCTTTAAGCATTATTCCGATTATGAACCACCAAGTCTCCCTCGTTATGTCCCACGATCTGGTAACTGTGTGTGGGCACGTCACGATCTTCCAAGAACTGAGAGGAGGATGCAGAGGCTTGAAGAAAACTCCTTTTCTTCTTCACAAAATTCGACCACCACAAGAATTTTGTTTTCTTTCTTGGCCGAAATCTCTTCCTTAGACACTCTAGGGTTTTTTATGTTTTTGGTTCAATCAATGACAATTAGTATTTTTTTTTTCTTTCTTGGCCAAAATTCTTCCTTAGACACTCTAGGTTTTTTTTTGTGTTTTTGGTTCAATCAATGACAATGAGTCTTATGTTCAAGTTATGTAAATATATATATATATATATATATATATATGTATATTTAAAACTTGATACAAAACCTTTTCAAAATATATTTCCTTATATTAAAAGGATAATTAGTATTTAAGTGTCCTAGGTAGAGTATGATTCTAACTCCCACATAACCCTAGTTGACCTGTACTTAAATACAAGACTTTGTAAAGAATAAAATAGTCTAATTATTTTATCTTTATTACAATCATGATTTGAATCTACAACCTCCAATTAATAATTAATTCATAATTCATAACTATCAATTCATTAATTAAATAATCTAATTATCTAATTAATTTAATTATTAATATATTACTTAAAGAATCTCATTATTCAATTAATCCCTGAATAAATATGTGTCACTTTCGTAACACAATTAATTGGATAATCCAATTAATTAACCTCGACCCTTGTTACCTTTAATCAATCGGGTTAGCAAGGGACCTAATGGACCTACAGTATTGAGCTCCAATAATTCTTAGAAATTGTAAGTTCCTCATATTTTGATTGGCTTATTTCTTTGACAAACCACATTGGGGATTAATTCTTGTAAGGGTATAATAGGCTTCATTGGGTGTGATCAAGCTTCAAGGACTTCATCTCTCTCAAGAGCTCTTCAAAGGTATATCACTTGCTTAATTCTCTTTGAAGAGGTTTTAGTTGCACACACTCACATTCTATGCATTTGTATTGACATGCATGTATGGTTGCACACACACACTTCTTGCATTTTGGAGTTGATGGGCTGCACAGTAGGTTAGGCGACATGCAAGGCCACTTGTGCATGTCGCCTGACAAGTCGCCTTAGACTTAGGTTTTTCCCACAGTGTGTTAGGCGACATCCAAGGCCACTTGTGCATTTCGCCTCCAATGTCGCCTTAGTCATGTTCTTTTTTCTCCAGTGTGTAAGGCGACTTCATAGGCGACTTGGGGATGTCGCCTTACATGTCGTCTCTAACATCTTGATTTTTTCCACAGTGTGTAAGGCGACTACATAGGCGACTTAGGGATGTCGCCTCACATGTCGCCTCAGGCAACGTGTTTTCTCACAGTGTGTTAGATGACTTCCAAGGCGACTTGCTCATGTCGCCTTGCATGTCGCCTTTTTTACCCGAACTGGGCATTTCAGGTATTTCACACCAGCTCATTTTTTGGTCTCCATAAATACATGTTCTTCTCCATCATTTAGACCTAGAGCTCTGAAAATATATCCCTAAGTGAGAGAAAGTAAATCCAAGAGAGAGAGAGCTCCAAGAAATCCTTTTTACTCAACCAAACTCATACCCATGTGCATCTAAGCTTCATTCTTGCATCTATTCTTCATGGGTCTTCATGCTCTTCTTGACTAGGTAATCAAACAAGTCTTAGAACTTCCTTTTCATCTCTATGTTCTTGTTTACCTAGGGTTAGCAATTATTTGTTAATTAATTGCATGTTTATTTGGTTTAGCATGATTTGAGTATGTTTGTGATTATGTTTGTTGGTTAAGGTTGTATGTTCATTGATAGCTAGCATTTAGGACATTTTTACCCTTCTAGCTAATTCTTCATGCATTTGCATTTAGATATTGATATCTAGGATTTGCACTCATTGACATCTTTAAATCCTTAGATAAGCATTTAGTGTTGCCTAGCATTAATTGCATGTTAGAATATTTTTACATATTCACATAGGTTGTTTAACCTCTTCATTGATTGTTAAGCTTTGTGACTAAGTGGATTAGTGCACTTGCTTATGGTCTAGAATCACTATTAAAGGCCCGTTGGGTAGAATGAAAGGGTTAGTGGCCAAGTAGGTGTGACTTGAGGTCAACCTAGGTTGTAAACTTTCATTCAAATAGTGGATTTGAGGACCGAATGTGGCTAGAAGGATAGCCCGTGAGTTTTGCCCAGTTAGAGGGTTTCTCACGTAAATCAATCCTTATGTTTTTATTATTTTCCGTATATTTATATTATGATTGATTGATTGCTAATATGGGGTAGGACTGTTAATATTGATTAAGTCGAAAAGTTGGTAATAAATCAACTAAAACCTATTCACCCCCCACCCTCTAGGTTAATAGACACATGCTTTAGTATTTTCAATTGGTATCAGAGCGGGTTCCTAGATACAGTTAGGTGATCCTTCCTCTTTGTGTGTCTTGCATTTTGTTTGTGGTTGTTGCATCATTAACATTCATCTCATTCACACCCAAACACTATGAGTGGAAACGGAAGTGGTAATGAGGGAGCCTTTAGCACAAGATCCCCTTTGCTTACCGGAGTAAACTATGCCTCTTGGAAAGGCAAGATGGAGTCTTACATTTGACAAATAAATGACCGAGCATGGATGGCAATTGAAGATGGCTACACTCCTCCGGAAAAGACACTTGTAGACGAAAGTGTAGTTCCCAAGCCAAAGTCGGAATGGTCAACTCAAGAGTTTGAAGCATCCAAGTGGAACAACAAGGCTATGCATGCCATTCTTTGTGCAATGGATGACAATCAGTACAAATTGATCCAAACAACAAGAATTGCAAAAGAGGCATGGGAGATTCTAGAGACGGCCCATGAGGGAACCGAGGTGGTCAAGGACTCCAAGCTTCAAGTCCTCCAAACACAATTCGAGCAAATTAGAATGGAGGAGGATGAGTACTTCAATGACTTTCAAGCGAAGTTGATGGATATAGTCAACCAAAGCCATCAACTTGGTGATCCTTACTCGGATAGAAGAATCAAGCAAAAAATTATGAGGTCTCTTCCGGCAAGATTTGAGTCAAAAGTGACGGCTCTTGAGGAGAATATTGACTACAAGAACATGAAGCCAAGTGAAGTTATTGGAAGGCTTCTAGCATATGAATCTAGATGGACTCCCACACCTACACCTCCAAAGAAGCAAAAAAGTATTGCTTTAAAGACTTCTAAGGTTGAGAAGGAGGAAGAAGACTCGGAATAAGAAATGGCCCTCATGGTCAAAAGGTTTAAGAAGTTCATCAAATTTGAGAAGAAGGGATTTGGATCCAAAGGAAAAGAAATGAAGAAGAAGACTCCTTTCAAGAAGTTTGAGTCAAGTGAAGATAAGCCCACAAGAAAAGGGATTCAATGCTTTGAATGTGGAGGTTTCGGACACATCTCCACGGATTGTGGCAATTTAAAGAACAAGAAGAAAGGAAAGGCTATGGCCGCCACGTGGAGTGATGGTGATGACTTGGAAGAAGAAGGAGAATCTTCGGATGATGAGGATCATGTGGCAAACTTTATTGCCTTCGCATCTTCTATCAAGAGTAAGGAAGCATTAGATGATGAAGAGGAAGAGAAACAAAGTGAAAATGACTCTAGTGATGGTGACTCTTCATCCCATTCAACAAATATGGATGTAGGAGGAATGGATCTCGAAGGGTTCATTAAGTATTTTCAAAGCTCAAGATTAAAGATGAAGAAAGAGATTCAAAGGCTAAAGGGTGAGAATCTCAAGCTATCTACCGAAGTCACTCACCTAAATAGAGAAGTAAAGATAGCAAAAAGAAATGAGGAATTGGTGGAAAAGGAGCTTGAAGAAGCAAGAGAGATCATTTCTAAAATGACTTCAAGTACGAAGAAACTCGATCACATGTTGGGAGTTGGCAATAGGCCAAGTGATAAGAAGGGTCTTGGCTATGAAAATGACAAGGAGACCTCATCCTCAAGCAAGACTGTGTTTGTAAAGAGCTTGGACATCAAAGAGCCTCCACCCCCATAACATCCTAGGAAAAAGATCGAACTAGGAGAGTGCTCTAAAGATTCTTAAGTCAAGGTAGCACAAGGGAAACATACTCAAGCTCAATCAACAAGGGTGCATCAAGCAAGTTTCCCTCAACCCAAATACCATCAAGCCAAGAAGCAATTCATGCAAGGTCAACCAAGGAAGCAATTCATTCCAACTCAACAACAAAGGAGGAGAGAACCAATCCAACATCGAAGACAAGCTCAAATGCATAGGAAAGCCCCTTTCTACTCATAAGGGCATGGTATGTCTTCTTATTTTATTCCCACTTGTCACTTTTGTGGTGTTAATGGTCACATTAGACCTAATTGCTTCTAATACATTGAAATGTATAGAATCAAGAGCATGATTGAAAGAAATAGAGCTAGAGCCAAAATGCATGTTCCTAGGAAATCTAGAGCCAATTTGCATGATCCTAGGAAATCTAGAGCCAATGTGACTAATACCACTAGGAATGAGAACATTTCACCTAGGTGGATTAGAAGGGATGACTATTTTTGCTATGTGGCTCAAATTGCCTTGTAGGTAAATGCCTCTAACACTTGGTATTTGGATAGTGGGTGTTCTAGGCATATGACGGGGAACAAGAGTTTCTTTAAATCTCTTGTCTTGGAGGATGGAGGATTTGTCACCTTTGGTGATGGATCTAGAAAGAAAGTCATAGGGAAAGGAACCATTTCCATTCCCGATTTACCCTCCTTGTCCAATGCTTTACTTGTTGATGGCTTGCAAGCCAATCTTATAAGCATTTCTCATCTTAATGATAATGGACTCTCCGTCTTGTTTAACAAAAAATGATTGCTCTATTTTAATGCCAAATGGACAAACCTTGCTAAAAGGAAAGAGATCTAGTGACAATTGCTATTGTCTTGAAGCTAGTGTTATCTCTTGCAATATCTCTTGCCCACATGAACTATAGAGATTTGAGGATCTTAGATAAGTTCAAGGTTGTGCGTGGCCTCCCTAAGCTTGGGAAGAAAGTCGATGGCGTTTATGGACCTTGTCAACAAGGGAAACAAACCAAAAGTATGCACAAGAAAGGCAAGTATCTCGCTACCAAGGAGCCATTAGAGCTTCTACATTTGGACCTTATGGGTCCTATGCAAACTGAAAGTATCGGTGGCAAGAGATACATTTTTGTTTGTGTTGATGATTTCTCTAGATTTACATTGACATATTTTCTTAGAGAAAAATCTGAAACATTTGAAAAATTTTAAATGTTTTGCACTAAAATTCAAAATGAAAAGAACTCACACATTAAAAGCATTAAAAGGATTAGGAGTGACCATGGGAGGGAATTTGAAAATGCTTGTTTTGAAAGTTATTGCAATAGCTTTGGCATTTCCCATGAGTTTTTGGCTCCTAGAACTCCTCAACAAAATGGGGTTGTTGAGAGGAAGAATAGGGTCCTTCAAGAGATGGCCAGTGTGATGTTGCTTAGCGACAATGTCCCTAGGAACCTTTAGGCCGAGGCCATCAATACGGCTTGCTACATAGGAAATAGAGTCTTCCTAAGGCCCGGTACTAGGCAAACCTCCTATGAATTATAGAAGGTAAGAAGCCAAATGTTAGCTACTTCCACTCATTTGGGAGCAAATGCTACATTCTAAATGACCGAGATCAACTTGGCAAGTTTGATGCGAAGAGTGATGATGGGATTTTCATTGGCTATGCCCTTAATAGTAAGGCCTATAGAGTTTTTAATTTAAAAACTCAGAGTGTCATGGAATCATCTAATGTTGTCATAGATGATTGTAGGCCTAAGACTAGGGATCATGATGAGTAGGTCATTGTGGTTGATGATTCTTCCTTGGAAAAGAATGGTGAGACTTCAATTGATATGAAGTCAAGTCTTGATGAAGAGGTCATTCAACCTCTTGATAGAGATCCATCATTGGACTCTAAAGAACCCGCTTCATGGGTTAGACATCTCCACAACAAGAATGACATTCTTGGAGATATGAATGAGGGTGTTAAGACTAGACGTCAAATAACTAATCAAATTAGCTATACTTGTTACACCTCTCAAATTGAACCCAAAAAGGTTGATAAATCCTTGAATGATGAGTTTTGGGTTCTTGCCATGCAAGAAGAGCTAAACCAATTTGAAAGAAATGAGGTTTGGACTCTTGTTCCTAGACCCAAGGATACTAATGTCATAGACACCAAATGGGTATATAGGAACAAGTCGGATGGGAATGGCAACATTGTGCGCAACAAGGCTAGACTTGTAGCACAAGAATACTCTCAAATTGAGGGTATTGACTTTGAGGAGACTTTTGCTCCGGTTGCCCATCTTGAGTCCAGAAGGCTTCTCTTGTCCATATCATGTGTGCACAAGTTCAAATTGCATCAAATGGATGTTAAGAGTGCCTTCCTAAATGGTTTCTTGCATGAGGAAGTGTTTGTTGAGCAACCCAAAGGGTTTATGGATCCACACCACCCCAATCATGTCTATTGCCTCAAGAAATCTTTATATGGGTTGAAACAAGCACCAATGGCTTGGTATGAGCGCCTCACTCAATTTCTTGTTGACAATGACTACACTAGGGGTAGTGTTGACAAAACTTTATTCATCAAGAGGAACAAAGATCAGCTTTTCATAGCTCAAATTTATGTTGATGATATTGTTTTTGGCTCCACCAACAAATCCAAAGTCCAACAATTTGTTGATGTCATGTCTCATGAGTTTGAGATGAGTCTTGTTGGGGAGCTCAATTACTTCCTAGGTTTGCAAATCAAGCAATTGCATGATGGGATTTTCATATCCCAAGCTAAGTATGCTAAGAACCTAGTGAAGAAGTTTGGCCTTGAGAATGCCAAACATTGTGACACACCCATGAGTACCACCTTGAAACTAAGCAAGGATGCTAGTGGCAAGAGTGTGGAACAAAGTCTTTATCGTAGCATGATTGGTAGCTTGCTTTACTTGACCGCAAGTAGGCCCGATATAGCCTTTAATGCGGGTGTGTGTGCTAGGTACCAAGCGGATCCTAAGGAATCCCATCTCTCCTCGATGAAGAGAATCATTCGATATGTGAATGGGACATCCAACTATGGGATATGGTACTCTTTTGACACTAATGCTAGCTTAGTTGGCTTTAGTGATGCAGATTGGGCAGGAAATTGTGATGATAGGAAGAGTACATCGGGCGGTTGCTTCTTCCTAGGTAACAACTTGGTCTCATGGTTTTGCAAGAAGCAAAATTCCATCTCTCTATCCACAGCTGAAGCGGAATACATAGCCGCCGGGAGTGCTTGCACACAACTCCTTTGGATGAAACAAATGCTTGTGGATTATGGCTTTGATCAAGGTATTCTAACCCTTTATTGTGATAACATGAGTGCAATTAACATTTCAAAGAATCTGGTTCAGCACTCTAGGACAAAGCATATAGACATTAGGCATCATTTCATTAGAGAACTAGTTGAAAACAAATGCATTGCACGTGAGCATGTGGGCACTAATGATCAACTAGCGGATTTATTTACAAAGCCCTTAGACTCAACTAGGTTCAAGTCTCTTAGTAGGTCTATTGGGATTTGTCATATGCCTTGATGTGTTTTGGTGATTGACCCCTAATGGGGAGCTCAAGCAAAGAGAGCAACCTTGCATGTTGAAATAAGCAAAAACTTGATCGACTTTATGCTTCTTTATTAATTGCTTGAGTATTTTTGGTTGTGCTTATATATATTCTTATATGGCGTTTTTATTTAATAAGTGTGCCTTGCTTTGTTTGTAATCCATGTCACCTCTATGTTCAAACATGCATTTTTGGATTAGGAGAATTAATTATGAAGTACATTTGAATGACCTAAAATTTATCTCCATGACATGTGACTTGATTTCTGACATGCTAAAGTATTATGCATGAATTATGTGTGCAAATGTGTGTGGAAGCACCTTGACAAAGCTAAACTCAATAAGGACCTTGTGTCCGTGCAATAAATAAGGATGTCTCATCCAATTTAGCTTTGGGTCTTTCCTTAATGGTTGAACAAGACAACAACTAATAAGGATTCTATATCCATTCAATCAATAAGAATTTTATATCCATTTCTTGATTGACCATTAAGGATTGACTTGGTTGCTTGTGTGTGCTCAAATTTTTTAAAGCTATATCTTGTTCAATTATGGCAAAAGGGTGCAAATTGGTTTGAATTCCTTTGGAACCCTTTTGACGTTCTCCTTGCCAAATACCATTTGCTTGAACTATGATGTTACATGTCTAACATCCAAAAATAACTAAGTCACACTTTTTCCTCTTAAAAAAAAACCCTCAATGATTCTCTCTCAATTAATTAAGTTGCATAAAGTTGTTGTATATGATTATGCACTTATCTTGCAAATAGCTCTCTTTGCTAAAGTGACCCGGTTAGGGAATACTCCTTTGCCTATCTCATGACAAAAAGGGGGAGTAATATAGTTTATTTAAGGGGGTTGCATATTTGGAGAGATTGTCCCGTTGAGGGGGAGTAACCTATTGAGGGGGACCATTTGCATGTTGCATGTTGCAGTTTTCTTTTATTATGCAAATTGCTCTTATCTATTATCTCTCTTGATCACCACACATACACTTGTCTTGGAAAGTGTAGTCTCATTGTTATGTAGGGATGGCTATTCTACAACAGCTTGAAGATTTGAAGACCTAGCATCTAGGCATCTATTTGTAATGTAGAATTTCCTTTGTTGACCTCCAGTTTTTATTCTTTTGTGAGGATGATTTGTGAAAGGTGGTTTTGTCACGAAATAGCCAAAGGGGGAGATTGTAAGTTCCTCATATTTTGATTGGCTTATTTCTTTGACAAACCACATTGGGGATTAATTCTTGTAAGGGTATATTAGGCTTCATTGGGTGTGATCAAGCTTCAAGGGCTTCATCTCTCTCAGGAGCTCTTCAAAGGTATATCACTTGCTTAATTCTCTTTGAAGAGGTTTTAGTTGTACACACTCACATTCTATGCATTTGTATTGACATGCATGTATGGTTGCACACACACACTTCTTGCATTTTGGAGTTGATGGGCTGCACAGTAGGTTAGGCGACATGCAAGGCCACTTGTGCATGTCGCCTAACAAGTCGCCTTAGACTTAGGTTTTTCCCACAGTGTGTTAGGCGACATGCAAGGCCACTTGTGCATGTCGCCTCCAATGTCGCCTTAGTCATGTTCTTTTTTCTCCAGTGTGTAATGCGACTTCATAGACGACTTGGGGATGTCGCCTTACATGTCGCCTCTAACATCTTGATTTTTTCCACAGTGTGTAAGGCGACTACATAGGTGACTTGGGGATGTCGCCTCACATGTCGCCTCAGGCAACGTGTTTTCTCACAGTGTGTTAGGCGACTTCCAAGGCGACTTGCTCATGTCGCCTTGCATGTCGCCTTTTTTACCCGAACTGGGCATTTCGGGTATTTCACACCAGCTCGTTTTTTGGTCTCTATAAATACATCTTCTTCTCCACCATTTAGACCTAGAGCTCTTAAAATATATCCCTAAGTGAGAGAAAGTAAATCAAAGAGAGAGAGAGAGAGCTCCAAGAAATCCTTTTTACTCAACCAAACTCATACCCATGTGCATCTAAGCTTTCTTGCATCTATTCTTCATGGGTCTTCATGCTCTTCTTGACTAGGTAATCAAACAAGTCTTAGAACTTCCTTTTCATCTCTATGTTCTTGTTTACCTAGGGTTAGCAATTATTTGTTAATTAATTGCATGTTTATTTGGTTTAGCATGATTTGAGTATGTTTGTGATTATGTTTGTTGGTTGAGGTTGTATGTTCATTGATAGCTAGCATTTAGGATGTTTTTACCCTTCTAGCTAAATCTTCATGCATTTGTATTTAGATATTGATATCTAGGATTTGCACTCATTGACATCTTTAAATCCTTAGATAAGCATTTAGTGTTGCCTAGCATTAATTGCATGTTAGAATATTTTTACATATTCATATAGGTTGTTTAACCTCTTCATTGATTGTTAAGCTTTATGACTAAGTGGATTAGTGCACTTGCTTATGGTTTAGAATCACTATTAAAGGCCCGTTAGGTAGAGTGAAAGGGTTAATGGCCAAGTAGGTGTGACTTGAGGTCAACCTAGGTTGTAAACTTTCATTCAAAAAGTGGATTTCAGGACCGAATGTAGCTAGAAGGATAGCCCGTGAGTTTTGCCCAGTTGGAGGGTTTCTCACGTAAATCAATCCTTGTGTTTTTATTGTTTTCCGCATATTTATATTATGATTGATTGATTGCTAATATGGGGTAGGACTGTTAATATTGATTAAGTCGAAAAGTTGGTAATAAATCAACAAAAACCTATTCACCCCCCCCCCCCCCCCCCCTCTAGGTTAGTAGACACACGCTTTAGTATTTTCAAAAATAATAAATTAAACTCTTTAATTAATATTTCACGATTATTAACCTCGAAGTTATTCCACCAAAAACCCGAGATTGCACTCTAGTAACTGTAAATGTATTACACAAACCGAAATTACAGTTGTTCATCGATATAGCTATTACATACGGTATAATCCTCCACAAGTAATTCATAATTAGAGCTAGGTCATAAAATCCGTTATACCCCTCTAATTATATATTTTCCATTAAGTACCACTGATTCTATAATGAACAATAAATCCTAACTTCCTTTATTGAAGAAGGAGAGCGCTCATATTGTTCAAGCCCCGAATCAACCCTTAAGGGAACTAATATCTACTTCTCGTAAGAAGGAGTGGATTCCACTATTGTGTATAAATCTTTCCAGCCTCAACCCAAACCGCGATTCCAACATACAAAGTTATTGATCAGGAATGTAACTCTGATCTCACCCATGGTATATCAAAAACCACTATCTAAACTGAAGGAGTCGATAAGACACTCATTATTAAGATCACCTATATATAGCCATCATTAGTTGTTATATATATATATGAATATCGTGGCCCAGTCCTATATGATCACATCATATAGGGTGCCTCCATTCTCATATCACCATATGAATGGTCTAGGATAAGACCACCGTACATTATGAAATGAACCGCAACTGTAGATTATCCACAAAATGTACCCAGCTCTATTTGCTATCTACGGACTCTTTAGATTGCTCATCTCAAACTGAATTCCTCTGTATATGACACTCATATACTCAATTAGAGATTACATCCAATAATTGTGGATGTTATAGTACACATGATATAAATGTACGAGACAGATTTATAGAATGAATAAACTACTTCTTTTATTAATGTTTCATTCACATTTAAAAATTACAAGCTTTAGTGCATAAATCCCAACAATAGGTGTGTTCTATCAATTCCTACTCGGAGGGAGCAATTCCTTGAGCCAATTGGGCAGCAGCTTCCATTCGGCTAGTTTTTACCGTGCTTTTAGTCTTCTCGACATGCTTGTTTGCGACAATGTCATGATCATACACTAAACAATAAATCCAAGCAGTGTCAAAAAGGTATATGAGATTGATGCAGTTAAACTGAAGAAAATGCAGACTTAAAGTGCATTCGGTGATTGGAGATAGCCGGGAAAAGTTTCAATCTGATCATATCCCTCCACGAACAGCACGCGACAGTCCCTAGCTTCCCAAGATTTTTGAGCAGCTTGAATCACCTAACTGGCTTGCCTTTCAGTTAGCATGGTATGGATTTATTCTAGTTTTCTAGGCTGTAGAAGTGCTTTGGGACACTATTCCTAGTCAAGTTTTGGTAGGAGTCATCCATTATTGTTTCACCCTAATCACCCATGCCGAAGAACCAGTTGTTCTTCCAATACTTGTTTGTTGTAGGGAAGCCTCAGATGAAGCCTTTGTACTTTTAACTTGCTATTGGATGAGGTCTTTCATCGTATCCGCTGGGAATCCAATGACTAGGGGAATTGGATTGGAGGTGGAAGATGCCCCCAATATCAGTTCGGAAAAGAGTTTAAAAATTACGAATTTCTTGGAGGGTCGGGGGGTACTTATCACCGATCAATTGCCATAAATGCCATAAACTGATCATAATCCTATAAGAATTGGGAGCTAATTTAGTAGGAACATTCCTAGCCTCTGCTAAGAATTTGGCAACGAAGGGCTAGATGGGCAGTGTTACCCCTGAAGTGAGCATGGTCCCATAAATAACAATATCGCCCTTAGGTAGGTTCCAGATGGCACGATGATTGCTTAGGAAAAGCTCTACTGATTAGGGAATATCGAATCTGTCGGTGAATTTCATAATCTCTTGATCAGTCACTGCATTCACTTCAGAATCAAAGGCATCTGGTTGATCAGAAGAGAACCTCAATAGGTGCGCTCGGCGCCTTTTTAGGACATTCTCTAACTTTAGCAGTTGAGAAAGAATCTTCAATTCAATCGATGGAGATTTCTATGTAGTAGCCTTACCACTTCGATTAGTGCCAGCTATCCTCGACATTTCAGGGTATGTACCAACAGAAGAAACGGTTATATTAGAATGGGAAGGTTGAAATTCAGGACGTGTGGCTGAATAATCAACGCTAAGGGCTATGGGTTCAGTTGGAGGAGTAAGAGCTTGAGGACGACTTCTTCAAATAAATCAATCATCTCAACAACACACATAAACATCTTAACAAAACGATGATGAGTAATAGGGTCCATACATTGATATTGCAAGCAGACGAGAAGCGACACGAGAGCTAAAGTTGATGAAGTCCAAGATCTGGGTAACAGCGGAGGATTTTGGAAGAAGACTTAGGTAATCAAGATGAGAAAAATTAAGGTGATGCTTTGGAGAGTGAAAGGTTGCGTAAGAAGTTTCAGAAAGAGGGAAAACGAAATTATTTTGAAAATATATAGTGGGAGGTGATGTCATCCCACGTTTGGAAAAGCGCACGTGAGAGTGGGAGTTAGTGCATGAATTTCGAAAGTCAAGCGCCACTAGCAACTCGATAAGCTTCGTTTGAGAAACAAACGAGCCGCCGTTGATCTCATTGTCATGTCACGTCATTTAGACAAATCGAGTGATTATGACTGTGAACAAATGCTTAGCTGCTAAGCATAAATGAGCATCAACGAACTATAAGACAAAAATGAGAACCAAGTTAAACATACCTCACCGAGCGACTTCTTTTTACCGAACGAAATGCCCGGTTCAAATGTTTAAGGGGTATTGTTGTTGGTAAAATCTGAAACGGTGACAAGTCAGTATGATTACCGGAATATACGGTAGTTAGAGATGCCAAGTCACCAAAAGTTAAATTGAAGTTGACCAACCTTAGTTGACCAAAGATGATCTCAAGACTTGGTCGGGTCTACCCGAATGATCGGGTAAAGATAACTCGATCAGGGTAACGAGATCGATCGGGTGAAGGTAATCCGATCTGGGTGAATAGATTGATCGGGCAATTAGGTCGATTGGGTAAAGACCTTTGGTCGGGATCAAGCACCCGATCAGGGTAAATAAGATCTGGACCGGTTAGACAGCTGGTCGGCTAATTGACATGTGGACGATATTCAATTTAATACATCCATGACTCATATACGTAGAGAAAGACTCTGATTCAAATAAGTAGTAATGAAGTACATTCTGACAAGGAAAAAAATTTCCTTAAAAGTTATCAGAGTCCAAACCAGGCAAGAGATCTACTTCAATTAATGCATAGAAGAAGTCAAATGGGAAAGGAGATAAAGATGACTCCGATAAGTTAGAGTTCTATTAAAACCTTACCATCTTTCCTTACTTGTATACCAAGAATTAGGGTTCTATGCACATATAAATAGACCCAAGAACACCATTATAATAGTTAGTGCAATATTACACAGAAAGAGTAAGAGAGAGAGCAACCGCACGTGAGAGAGAGAACTCTAATGTGTAATTACTGCATTCATAGTGAATTCTCCTTCTCGCTATCACGAGTAACCGTGGACATTTCCCCAATATTGGGTTTTACCATGTAAAATCGTGTGTCTTGCATGTTTAACTTTCTTTTCTTTTCACAATTCTATTATCAACTTGTGATAGCTTGTTGGACACGTGATCAACTTTACATAGTACCAAAAATCACCGTCAACAGTTGTTGTTATTGGTAAAATCTAGAGGGCTGACGCATCAGCAAGGTTACCATGTAATATGGTAGTTAGATGTTCCACATCGTTAGAAGTCAATCAGAGGAGACCAACCCAAGTTGACGAAAAATGGTCTTAAAACCCAATCAAGTTCATCCAAGTGATCGGGTTAAGATAAATCGACCAGGATAGCTAGATTGATTAGGTAAAGATGACCCGATCTAGATAACCAGGTTGATCAAGTTAAGACACTCGGTCAGGATTAAGTAACCAATCAGAGTAAACAAGATTTAGTCAGGTTGAATAGATGGTCGGCTGAGCTTCACGTGGACAATATTGAATTTAAAACATCCACGACTCAAATATGCAGAGAAAGAGTCTTGCCCAAACAAGGTGGCTTAAAATATATTCTGATAAGGAAACAAACTTTCTTAAAGATAACAGAGTCCAAATCAGGCAGGAGATCTAATGCATTTGATACGTGGAAAGCACAGAACAGGAAAGAAGATAAAGATGACTCTGATAAGTCATAGTCCTATTAAATCTCATCACTTTCACTTACTTGTACACCAAGAATTAGTGTTCTATACACATATAAATATACCCGAAAACTCCATTATAATAGTTAGTGCAATATTACCTAGAAAAGAGAAAGAAAGAGATCGAGTGTGTAACCCTAAGTATTCATATTGAAGCTTTTCCTCGCCGTCTCTGGCAACCGTGATTTTTCCCTCTTTTGGTTTTCCACGTAAAACTTGGTGTTCTGCACACTTGATTTCTTTTTTTTTTCTTTGCGATTTAATAGATAATTCATATAAACTTGTTGGATGCGCGGTTAATTTCACATAATCCAAAAATCGCTGTCAACAATTGGCACTAGAAGGAAAGGGGGTAAAGTCAAGAAGCTAACTTTCGATACATTACCGGATCAGCCTTAAAATACTTGTGAAACAATAGGATGGCAAACAGTAGAGATAGAAGTCAATCTCTACACGATGTTAACACCCCGCGTGGTGTCAACAACTCTGGCCCAGTAAATGCTAGCGTCACTAGAGGAGATTTACCCTCCACCACTCCAACCTCAGTAGGCCAAGCCATTATAACCTCCACATACACTCCCTCATGGATTTCCCCAGATGCATTCCAGTAAGTTCGAGAATCCGTGAGGAGAGTCATTGAAGACGCTGTCAGGCAGAGAATCAATATAACCGCAACCACCAATCTAACCTCCCTGTACTAGCTATCCACGCATGTGTTAGCCCAAGACCCCAAGTTGCACTCTGAGATAGAGGGCATGACTTCAGGTTCCTCATAAAATTGGTAGAGATAGGCTAGATCACTGTGAAAGGAGAAAACATTCTCAGAGGAGAGATGATCGCCAAGATAACTAGGGCCACATCGGCTACATGGGCGACATGACCTGGATGGGAGAGGTCATAAGGAGTCTAGTATTCAGAGAGATACAGGGAGGTTCGATGGAGGCATGCTAGAATACACCTGGTAAAATTGATATGATGGTCACAAGAGAAGTCCCGACCAGCTTTAATTAGAGAAGATGCCCCACCTAGAAAGCATAGAGAGAAAAGCCCTCTAGTTCGATACAACCAGCACAACAAATTACAGGGTGCATAACAAGGGACCCTTATGGGCTTAGTATTCATTAGAAACTTGGTGAACATGGAAGGGTGAGCAAGAAGTCTTGCTGCAAAAGATAGAAGCATTAGAGCAGAGGCAGGGTCGAGGAAATTTATTGATTGGCAATTCTGGCAGCCCATTCTCCGACTCAATCCTGAAATTCCCTTTAATTACTTATAGTGTCAAATATACCTAGGGGGTGAATAGGTATATCTTCAAAATAATTGCAACTTCTTTTTCTGCACAAGATATACAATTTCACAAGCAAGCTTTAACAAGTATATTGATTCGACAAGACAGTATGAATTCAATAAAGCAATGAATGAATCACTACAAATTCAAAGCAAGAAAAGATAATAAAAACAAAAATCAACACCAGATGTTTTTACATGGTAAAAACTCAAAATGAGGAAACATCCATGGGTTTATACCACAACCACTATGACAAAAAAAATCCACTATGACAAATAGGAGTTACACACTCAAGAGGCAATCAACACAAGATTCATTCTCTAAGCTATCAACACCTATTTTACCATCGGGCCTAGTGAACTTACTATGCCAACTTCCTATCCAAGACCACATGTCTCTAGTAAGCTCCCTTGCTTGTTTATCCAAGCTACCCCAACTCTATACAAGACTTCCTTGCCTGGCTATCCGGATCACCCCGATCCTAACCAAGAATTCCTTGCTTAGCTATCCAGATCACCCCGATCCTAGCTAAGACTTCCAATGCACAAATTGAAGATCCCTTCTCCAAAATGTGACTTCCAATGCTCAATCCAAAGAATCACTCTAAGGAATGAGACTTCCAACCTCTTTACAAGGAAAATGATCTAAGTGGATGCAAATGATGCAAACACAAGCAAATAAAGCAAGTTAATCAGACACACTCTATGAAGAATTAGTTTTGCCAAAATCAAGCTCACAAGCAAATGTAACTAATTCTTATGAACATGTGATTAGAGATCTAGATTAGGCATTCAAAATCATCCACAAAAATATCTAGAAACCTAAACATGTCAATTAATGCTAGAACAACAAGTTTTCAATAGAAATCACAAAACTAGCTTTGAAAACAAGTGAACAAGTTAATGTTAGGATTATGCTCAATAGCAAGAGTATAATATTGTAATTGACAATCTTTTCATATAAATAAAGTGATTTCTGATTCTGCAAAATCTTATAGCATTTATAATTATAATGGTCAAGGTAAATAATCATAAGGATCAAAAGACTATGAGATATGAAGAATTGTTTGTACATCCGGATATGTATGAGGTAGACACAATTCTTTAGTTAGTCTTGAATAACGTTCACAACTTAAGTTAAAGGTTTGGCACCTCTATCTTGATAAAGTTGTAGAATTCTTTTACTAGCATTTGAGTGGGATCAAATGAGTTATGATGAGTCTAAAATCATCGAAAGGTTTTCGAGTAAAAGAATCTAGTGCACTAGGTGCATTGAACTGGATCACAATGAAATACTTTATCTAGAACCATCACTAGATATAAATCTTTTCATTATCAGGACAATCGGAGAGTCTATCTAAATCCTGAGATAAATGATGGACTTATGGTTGCAAGTGTTATCATTTGAGCTATCAATGAGTACGATTATATAGCATAGTCTATCCTCGATAGTTTGGTGGTATTCATTTGTTAATCGATAGAGGACTTCATTTATAGATATGGACATCGTGGCTCCGTTTATTAAATGAGAGTATAATATCATCATATGGATGTTTTGAGGTATTGGATATTAAATCTCAACGTTGAATTTCCAATAATGATTATTGAAGACATGGCTTCTGGACAAGTCAAAATATCCAAGTTCAAAATATGGTCATATGAGGAAATATGGTAACTTCGAGAGCTATAGGCGGTCTATGAGCTCTTGGCGATTACTGATATTATTCACGAGGATACACCATCTCCTATAAGATTTTCTAGGGTATGAATGAGAAACATCTCCTTATTCTATCTTTATTTAAGAGTTCAATTTTAGCTCTTTAGTGGAATGAGTTAAAATTAATAGATCGGACCTAAGTGAATCATTTGTTGATTGTGATTAGGTTATGTCTATTGAAGCTTAAATTTAGATAGCCCGCCAAGATCCACAATCCACACGTACTTGCATGGATCACTTGATATATTCTACCGGACCAATTTATGGGTCCATCTAGAATTGCATTTAATATATTAAGAATATAATATGTCTATTATTTATTTAATGGGCTGCATTATTATATTAATATATTAAAAGGAGACATGTAGGCTTGTTTCTTTTAGTAAGAATAAGTCTGGTTCACATGTGGGCTTTTATTTAAAGTCTAATGGATTAAATAAAATAAGAAAAATAATATTGGGCCCATATATATATATATGGTGTGGGCGGCAAGGCTAAATAAAATAGCCCAAGATATTATTTTATTTTATTGTTTTGATAAATGGGAATTAATTAATTATTTAATTAATTAATAGTTTAAATCAAAATCTTTTCATGATCAGTAAATTAAATACTATGTGTTGGATTAGGGTTGGAATTCTTTTAAGTGATAGGAGTCCTAATGTGGTAAGGATTAAGTCCACATACACTCCTTATTATACAAAGAATTCGGCCACCACTAGTCCTACAAGGGTTAGGATTCTTAAATTGATAGGAATTAGGGAAAAGGACAATTCCTTTTCAAGTAAGGAAATTAACCAACCCTAGATTTCATATTCAATGAATTCGGCCAACCCTACTTGGTGAAGGAGAAAATTCGGCCAACCTATAAATATAAGGTTATGAATTTTCGGCCACCAAGAAGCAAAATAGAGAGAGATTTTTTGTTTGTTTTGAAAATAAAAAATCCTACTCTATACACATAGATTTTCGGCCAAGAGAGAAAAAGAAAATAAGTTCTCATTCGATAGTGCACTTACAAGCCTTTAACATCAAAAGGTTTTGTGCACACTTTCGATTTAGGGTTACGCGAGTTTCAATCATATTGATTGTGAATTCAAAAGTGAACGGAACTATTTTTTTAGGCTCTTGGTGTTTTACTATTTAAGATGAAGATCAGAAATTCCATACATCCATTCTAAGGTAAGTAATTCAAAGAAAAAGGGAGACCACGCTCCTAGGTGATTCACGTACGTGCTAGGATTGAAGATCTTGCGGATTACCATCGACGTAAGTCAATCGGATCACGCGACAAGAGGTATTTAACTCTAACCGTATATTTGAGTTTAATTAATTAAAGGGTTAAGGTTCAAATCTTTAGAAAAATTTTAAACTATACGAAAATTATTTTTTCGCCTTCCGCTGCGGTTTTAAGCAATTTTTCCCTACAATTGGTATCAGAGCCTTGGTTGTACCCTTAATTAATTAACGTATATATACGTGAATCTATTTCTTTTTATTGTGATTATGCATGTTTTAGAAAGAGATGGCACTCTAGGTATTCGCATATATAATTACATGTCGAATGTATGGATTTATATATGTTGTTATAAAGTGAATTGTTATTGCTCGATTTTGGTCCTAGAATTTCAATGTATTTTTTGTTTCGGAATTGTAACAAGAAGGGTGGCCTATTATCGTCACAAGTTCCTTCTTTATAGTTGCTTAATTTTTTTTTGTTATATAAAATAGTGCAGTTTTTTTTAATGTATTAAAAATACTGCAGTTTTTTAGTGCAGTTTTTTTATTTGTAAATAAAATATATATATATATATATATATATATATTTCTGCAGTATTTTATTGTATAAAATAAGTTGTAATATATTCAAGATTCGAAGACTCGAAGATTTGAAGAAATTGGAGCATCCGGAACCGAGCTTGGCACCCACGCGCACCGAGACAACAAGCGCGCATGCAACCAAGCGTGCAGCTGCGCTTGTTGCAGTGCAGCAGCGCGCGCGACCCATGCATGGGCTGGCCATGCGGCAGCTCATGCCCTTGCATGGGCTAGGAGTGCGCATGGGCTGCTTGGTGATCTTCGAGCGCGCGAGTTACGTGCGCGAGATGGTCGCTTGAAGTCTTGTTCGCCAAGAAAGGAGTTTTTTGTATTCCGTACAATTGTATTTTACATGCTTTTCTAGGACGGACCAAAATTGTAGCTATTTATTTTTATGTATAAATATTACAATATTTGTTATGTAGGGAAAAATCGATATAAAACGCAGCGGAAGAAACGAAAAATAGATTTCGTATGGTTTTAAAATTTTTCCAAAGTTGAACCTTAACCTTTTAATTAATTAAACTCAAATATATACAGTTAGAGTTAAATACCTCTTGACGCGTGATCCGATTGACTTACGTCGATTGGTAATCCGCAAAATCTTTTCCGATGCCCGTGAACAGTACCCAAGTGAACAGTACCTGCGTGAACAGTGATCGTGAACAGTACCCGCGTGAACAGTGACCGTGAACAGTACCCCGTGAACAGTGATCGTGAACAGTACCGCGAGATCTTCCAATCCGAACACGTACGTGAATCACCTAGGAGCGTGGTCTCCCTTTTTCTTTGAATTGCAAACCTGAGAATGGATGAACAAAGTTTTCTTTTTCTTTTGTTAGTCACAAAACAATCAAAAGAAAACAAAAATTATTCCGGTCACTTTTGAGTTCTCAATCTAATGTTCAAAACTCGCGTGAACCTAATTCGATGTTGTACACACAAGCTTATTGATGAACAAGCAATCAGTGTACTATCAAAGAATAATCTCTTCTCTCTTTTATGTTTAGTAGAATAAAAATTATCCTTTTCTATGAATTGAGAAGAGGAAGAAAAATTGAATCATTCAATCAACTATGGTGGCCGAATTCTATATGTGGTATTATATAGGTGGCCGAAATTTTGCTTCCTCTTCTATTTAGGATTGCCGAAATCTTCATCTAAATGGACTAGGGTTGCCGCAAATCACCTACCAAAAAGAGTTTGTGGTGCACCCTAATTTCCATCAACCTTTAGACTTCAAAACCTAATCCAACTCATAGATATTTTTATTCTTTTATTGACTAAATAAAAAGACTTCTTATTTGATTAAATAAATAAAATTAATTATTTATTTTCTTATCAAACAAGTCTTTTACTTTTAATATACTACTACCAATAGTATAACTTTAGGAAATATATTTCCTGATCAGAAAAAGATTTGTTTCTTAATTAAACAATTAATTAATAAATTAACTAATTCTTATTTAATTAAAACAATGAAACAAAATAATATATTAGGTTAATATATACACCTTGCCGCCCCACTTATATAAATGGGCCATATATTATTTTCTTATTTCATTTAATCCATTGGACTTTAAATAAAAGCCCACATGTGAACCAGACCCATTCTTACTAAAAGAAACAAGCCCACATGTCTCCTTTTAAAATATTAATATAATAGTGCAGCCCATTAATTAAATAATAGACATATTATATTCTTGATATATTAAAAACAATTCTAGATGGGCCCTTAAATCGGCCCGGTAGAATATATCAAGTGATCCATGCAAATACGTGTGGATTGGGGATCTTGGCGGGCTATCTAAATTTAAGCTTCAATAGACACAACTTTATCACAATCAACAAATGATTCACTTAGGTCCAATCTATTAATTTTAACTCATTGCACTAAAGAGCTAAAATTGAACTCTTAAATAAAGTTAGAATAAGGAGATGTTTCTCATTCATACCCTAGACAATCTTATAGGAGATGATGTATCCTCGTGAATAATATCAGTAATCGCCAAGAGCTCATAGACTGCCTATAGCTCTCCAAGTTACCATATTTCCTCATATGACCACATTTCAAACTTGGATACTTTGACTTGTCCAGAAGCCATGTTTTCAATAATCATTATTGAAAACTCAACGTTGAGATTTAATATCCAATACCTCAAAACATCCATATGATGATATTATACTCTCATTTAATAAATGGAGCCACGATGCCCATATCTATAAATGAAGTCCTCTATCAATTAACAAATGTATACCACCAAACTATCGAGGATAGACTATGCTATATAATCGTACTCATTGATAGCTCTAATGATAACACTTACAACCATAAGTCCATCATTTTAGTGTTAAGGAACTAAAAATATATATCTATTATTTCTCTTCAGCATATGTCTACTAAAAATCAACTTGTGGATTTGTTCACTATGTTTTTGGACAAAGAGACTTTTAAATCTCTTATAAGATCCATTGGCATGATTTGTGTTGATTAATATCTATGTGTGATTGTGAGTGGCTTGATAAGCAAAACTTATTTTGAATATCAATTTCTTTGAGAGTTACTCACTTGAGAAGTAATGATCTTGAACAAATAACTTTTATTATTTCTAGATCATGCACTTGAGTTTTAAAGTCTTGTTTTTTTCAAAAAGTGCACTAATGCTTCTCTTATATGTTTAAGTTCGAGTAGTTGAGTTTGAAAATGTGTAAATTATGGATACATCTAAAAGTTTATTGCTTAGTATATGATAGATGAACTATGGTTAGTATCCATTTTGCTTTAGCAACTATATAGAATTCAACGAGCACCTTCATGAAAAGGGCTACACATTTTGGTTGTGAAGCCGCCCAATGTAGGAAAGGGCTACACCATTACGATAAGTGAAAGCCGTCATGAAGTGTATATGTTTATGTTAAAAAAATCAAAAAATCAAAGAAGTGTTGAAAAGAATTAATAAAAAAATATATTTTTTATTCAAAGCCTACAAAAAAAAGGGCTTAAGGAGTATAGTTGAAAATTATGAATGCTCGGGTTGAAAAACATAAATAGGATTACGACCCACATGCACACACACGCTCATATGTTGAAATATATTCTTTTAAAAGCAAGAATTCCAGATGATAATCGGTTTGACCTAGATTGAAAATGCTTTAGATGGATAGGTGTTGAAGTGGTTTACATGTTGATATCACAATTGCTCCTTTTATATTTGCTAGAAGCATTCCACACACACACACACACACACACACACACACACACACACACACACACACACACATGTTTTTGCTTAATGTGCTTGATTCATTAGCAATGAGAGATTATTTTTGAGAGATTAATGAAAATCTATGGTTCTCTCTTTGAACTTGGAAAGTTATAATATAATTTCTCTTATTGCTTGATATGTGTGATTGTCTGATTCCCTTGGGAACAAGTCTACTTGGTGATCAAAATGTAGAGCATATGTTAAGCGGGAGCTTAGCTTGTTTAAACTAGTTCTCTATACAACTTGTTTGCATAATATCTCATACTTCTATCATGCATCTCTTGTCTATTCCTTGTCAAAAAGGGGGAGAAATGTATTCCCTCACCATTGGAAGAAAGGAGAAATTTGTGGAATGTAACATGCATGATCTTGTCTTAAGGGGGATAATTCTTTCTTTTAGTAAGAGGGAGAAAAGAACTCTTGCTTATATGAGATAGGGGAATTCTTTCTTGTTTTTTCTTGGTTCTTGCTTATATTGCTTATTTTTTGTGAATATATCTCACTAGCCTTCTTTGTAGATTTCTTGTTTGTTAGGTTGTGCTTGTCTCACAGGTACTTTGATGCTTAGAGAAGAGATTATTGAAGACTCATAAAGACATTTTAGTCTAGGGTTTTCTTTGTAATGTGAGGATGTGAGAATGCAATCAACCATGAGATTATTTAAGTGATCATTGTATGGTGAGGTTGAGGTTTTGTCACAGAATAGCCAATGGGGGAGATTGTTAGGTTTTAGAATAGTGTTGGCTTGATTCCATAACAAAACTCTCTTTCTTTGTAATGTCTAGTTGCTTAGTTGGTTCGTGATTTATGTGAACTTCAAAGAAAAAAAACAACTTCTCATGCAAAGCTCATCTTCAAGAGGAAAAATGCTTACTTGGATAATAAGGTATAGAGATTCTTCTTCCTCTTGCAAGGCGTAAGCACACACACACACACACACACACACATATTGCATACATTTGTGTCTCCGCATCATTGTGCCAAAGTTGTATAACACATTCACAGACTTATTGAAGTATGCACATGTATTAGACTTAATTTGACAATTTTTGTAAAATTGCATGTTCTATGACTATTTCTAGGAAATGGCATACTTTGTGTGTTCTTGTGTTTATTTGTTTGTGTTTTTATGTTATTGAACTTGAATTCAAGCTTATATAATTCCTCATTGAGTTCCGGTCATTTTGGTTACTCATTCATTAAGTTTCACGTTCAAAATAGGAAGTTAAGAAACTTTTTGCGATTTTATGGTACATGGTTTTCGTCTTGATTTTCAAGTTGAATTCTATACTTTTTTTATGAAAGTTTTCTTGACGTCCTTGTGCATGAGGGAGTCCCGGTTTGTAATCCGAAAACAGATTCAAAATCGGAGTTCGGATGCAGGAGTGAAAAATACAAGCACGGTTAATTTGCCTAAAGCTAACCTAGATGGGGGGTTGAATAGGTTACTACACCTTTTTCATTCCATTGAAACAAACACAAGTTTGTCCCTCTAAGTAGCTTGTATCACACTTCAAAAAATTCAAGCAATATCAATACAATTAAAGATATGCTTGTTCAAACAAAGAAAATATATAGAATAACAAGTATGTGATACAAACTCAAGTTATATCAATACAATTAAAGATATGCTTGTTCAAACAAAGAAAATATATACAATAACAAGTATGTGATACAAACTCAAGTTATATCAATACAATTAAAGATATGCTTGTTCAAACAAAGAAAATATATACAATAACAAGTATGTGATACAAACTCAAGTTATAACAATGTTTTTTTACAAAAAGCTTCAACACATACAAAGTTGATATAATATGAATACTAATTACAAAGATATCAACCAAGATGTATATCAACACATACACAAATATAAGGAGATAAGGATAGAGAAAATCAACACATGATTTTTTACGCGGTAAAATCTCCTAAGAGGAAACATCCACAGGTTGATACCACAACCACCGGCAAACACCTTTCACTAGTAAGATAAAAAGATACAATCTCTCAATTGACCACTTCACCTAGAAATATACCCTTTAATCCTACACAGAGAAAGAGATGCCTACTTGCTCAGCTATCCAGATCACCCCAATCCTAGTCAAGACTTTAATGCACAAGTTGAAGATCCCCTCTCCAAACATGTGACTTCCGCTGCTTAGCAATCCAGATCACCCCGATCCTAGCAAAGTCTTACAATGCTCAACTATCTAAGTCACTCTGACTCTAGTCGAGACTTCTGCTTGCATAAGTTAAAGACCCCTTCTCAAAACATTTGAATTCCGCTGCTTAGCTATCCGGATCACCCCGATCCTAGCTAAGACTTACGATGCTCAATTCAAAGATTCACTCTAAGAAATGAGACTTCCAACATTTTGCAAGGTAAATGATCTAAGTGAGTGCAAATGATCCAAACACACACAACATAGTATATATGATCAATATATTCTACGGAAACTAGAATTGAATCAATATGCACATATCATATGTATTCTAGTTTACAATTCTAAAAACAATGCAATCACACTCAATGATGCATGTACATATGAAATGTGTGGATTAGACACAAAATATGAAGAACTAGATATTTGTCATCAAAAGCACAAATTAGTTATTTCTATAACTTATATCATAAACAAAAAACCTAGAGTATGTGAAACACCTAACACACACAAAATTCTAGATTATGTTCAATAACATAAAAATGCTAGAATCAATTTGATAAAATCAAATGTACATCTCTACCAAAATATTAGAGCTAAGATCCTCAAGATAATAAATTAGATTCAAACAACCTCTAAATCATCAATCATATATGCTATTTCAATTAATCTTCAATTAAAAAGACCTAGCATATGAGAAGACTATAAATCAAAAAAATCAAGTCAATAAACACACAAGATAGTCCTAGATTTAAAGCTAGCACAATATAACATGTCAAACATGTGAAAACATAGATTTAGAAAAAAATCTAACTCAACATGTTAATTAATTGAAGCTCAAAATAGCTCTATTAGAGATCATTTCTCTAATCAAAGATTACACATCAAACATACATATATATGAGAAGAAAACCCAAGGCAATTGAAGACTTGAAGATCAAGAACAAAATAGAAATCAATACCTTGAAAGAAAAACATGCAGCTTCGTTTTTTATGAGTAGTCCTACCAGAAAACTCAATCTATTTACTCCAAAATTTTATAGAAATGATAGAGGACTGTTAGAAAAAAATTCTCAAATTCGAATCACTCAAAACGGACACCAAATGAGAAGTTATGGTGTTTGGAAGATGAGAAAATTTGAGAAGAAAATTCTGCACTTATGTTTCTCAATTTTTTCTTCTTGAATTAAATGAGGGAACAATAGAATTTAAAGGAGGGAAACAAGGAAGAAAGAAACAACCAATGGGAGGCTACCATGATGGCTTCCCATGGGGGCGCATGGGCTCCACGGGACCAGTATCACTCCCTTCCAGTGGAGGCCACGCTTGGCACCTCTCATCCCTCTTGCGCTCTCTTGTTTTCTTTAGCCATATCTTCGGCCTTCGAACTTCGATTTTGAATCTGTGTTTGGATTACGAACTGAGACTCCCTCACACACAAAAGACATCAAGACAACTTTCAGAAAAGATATGAAATTCAAATTGAAATACAAGGACGAAAACCAAGTACGATAAAATCAAGGAAAGTTTCATAACCACCTAATTTGAACTCGAAACTTATTGATTGAGTAACCAAATTAATAGGAACTCTACAGGGAAAAATACGAAAACGCAGCGGAAGTGAGACTAAAAACGAATTTAGTATAGTTTAAAATTTTTCCAATATTTGAACCTTAACCTCTTAATTAATTAAACATACATATATTCAAAAGATATCATACCTCTTGTCGCGTGATCCAATTGACTTAGCGTCAATGGTAATCCGTAAGATCTTCCAATCCGATCACAAACTTGAATCACCTAGGAGCGTATCCTCCCTATTCTTTAAATTGTGTACCTGAGAATGGAAAAATGAAATCTTCTTTCCTGATCGTTAATCACAAAAACTCAAGAGCCTAGAAAGATTGTTCAGGTCACTTTTGAATTCACAATCGTTATAATTGAAACTCACGTGAACCTAAATTGAAAGTGTGCACAAAACCTTTTTTATGTAAAGGCTTGCAAGTGCACTATCGAATTTAGAACTATCTTTCTCTCTTTCTCTTGGCCGAATTTTCACAATGTTCTAGAGTTGGAATTTGTTTTTTTAAGGCAAGAGAATAAAAAATTCTTTCTCTCAAAAAAAAACTTTTTTTTTCTTCCTCTTACTATTAATTCCGAAATTAAAAATATATATATATATAGGTATACAAATCCTTTTCCTAAAGAGGATTTACTTGGTGGGCATGAATCCTATCTCTAGGTAGATTTACTTGGTGACAAAGAATCCTTTTTCAAAAAAAGATTTCTTTTCCACACCAAGACTCCTAATCCAACTCAAATAGTGTATTTGTGATTATATTAAAGACTTCCTTATTTGATTAGATAAATAAATTCTTTATTTATCTACTTACCAAATTAAGTCTTTTATATTTATTATACTACTATAATAGTATACTACTAGGAAACATAATTCCTAGTCAGAAAAAGATTTAATTTTTAAATAAATAATTAATTAATCAATTAATTAATTTCCATTTAATCAAACAATAAAATAAAATAATAATTAGGCTATTGTTATAGCCTTGCCGCCCACACATAAAAAAATATGGGCCAGATATTATTTTCTTATTTTAATTAATCCATTCAGGCTTTGAATAAAAGCCCACATGTGAACCAGACCCAGTCTTACTAAAAGAAACAAGCACACATGGCTCTCATTAATATATTAATATAATTGAGCAGCCCATTAAATAAATAATGTGCAAATTATATTCTTAATATATTAAATACAATTCTAGATGGACCCACAAATTAGTCCGGTAGAATATATCATGTGATCCATGCAAGTCAGTGTGGATTGGGGATCTTGGTAGGCTATCTAAATTTAAGCTTCAATAGACATAACCTAATCACAATCAACAAATGATTCACTTAGGTCCGATCTATTGATTTTAGCTCATTCCACTAAAGAGCTAAAATTGAACTCTTAAATAAAGATAGAATAAGAAGATGTTTCTCATTTATACCCTAGACAATCTTATTGGAGATAGTGTATCCTCGTGTATAATATCAGTAATCACCAAGAGCTCATAGACTGCCTATAGCTCTCCTAGTTACCATATTTACTCATATGACCATGTTTTGAACTTGGATATTTTGACTTGTCCAGAAGCCATGTTTTTAATAGACATTATCGAAAGCTCAACGTTGAGATTTAATATCCAATACCTCAAAATATTCATATGATAATATTATACTCTCATTCAATAAATTGAGCCACGATGTCCATATCTATAAATGAAGTTCTCTATCGATTAACAAATGAATACCATTAAACTATCGAGGATAGACTATGCTATATAATCGTACTCATTGATAGCTCAAATGATAACACTTGCAATCATAAGTCCATCATTTATCTCAGGATTAAGATAGACTCTCTGATTGTCCTCATAATAAAAAGACTTGTATCTACTGACGGTTCTAGATAAAATATTTCATTACGATCCTGTTCAATGCACCCAGTGCACTAGATTCTTTTACTCGAAGACCCTTTCGATGATTTTAGACTAATCATAACTCATTTGATCCCACTCCAATGCCAGCAAAAGAATTCTACAACTTTATCAAGATAAAGGTGCCCAACCTTTAATTTAAGTTGTGAACTGTTTATTCAAGACTAACTAAAGAATTGTGTCTACCTCATACATATCCAGATGTACTAACAATTCTTCCTTTCTCATAGTCTTTTGACCTTATGATTATTTACTTTGACAATTATCATTATAAATGCTATAAGATTTTGTAAAACCAGAAATCACTTTATTAATATGAAAAGATTGTCAATTATAATATTACATTCTTGCTATTGAGCATAATTCTAACAATCTCCCACTTGCGCTATAGCAAGTGTGTCATATCTATCAATCTCATGTTCTCTAGGTGCCCATCAAAACTCTTCTGAGGTAGAGCCTTTGTGAAAGGATCCGCTAGATTTTCTGCTGACACGATTTTGGTAATTGTCATGTCACCCTTATGCACAATCTCCTTTAAAAGATGATACTTCCTTTCAATGTGTTTACCTCTCTTATGACTTCTTGGTTCTCTCGAATTAGCCACTGTTTCACTATTGTCACAGTAAATAGTGATCTGATTATTCGCATTAGGAACTATTTTCAAGTCAATCAAGAATCGGCGGAGCCAAACAGCCTCTTTGGCAGCTTCGCATGCAGCAACATACTCAACTTCCATGGTGGAATCAGGAATACAGGATTGATTGATACTCCTCCATATGACTGCTCCTCATCCTCCTATAGTAAACACAGATCCTGATGTAGATTTTATGGAGTCAAAATCAGACTGGAAATCAGAATCTGTATACCCAATAAGAATTAAATCACTTCCAGAGTATACAAGCATATAATCTCTTGTTCTCTTGAGATACTTGAAAATATGCTTGACTGCCATCCAGTGATCAGGACCAGGTTTCAATTGAAACCTGCTAACTATGCCAACAGCAAAACAAATGTCTAATCTAGTGCAGAGCATTGCATACGTGAGACTTCCAACTACCGAGGCATATGGAACTCTACTCATGAATTGCTCTTCATGCTGATTCTTAGGAACTTGTTCCTTAGAAAGTTTGAGTGGAACTTACGATTAGGCTAGGTTGTAAAACCTCTTGTGGAATTGTATCTCCCGACATCTCATTCAGGACAATTCTACTTTTAGGCACAAAATTATTCATAGTCCTTTTCTAGAAATGATGCATTTGTTAAAATAAATACTTTTAGATCTGAAGGACTATAGAAATAATATCCTTTAGTTCCTTTTGGATACCCCACAAATATACATGTTTCCGAACGGGACTCCATCTTTTCTGTTTTTCCTTTTAACACATGTGTAGGACAACCAAATATCCTCAAGTGTTGTAAACTAGGCTTTCGCCTGGTCCACAACACATATGGTGTTTCTGGAACCAACTTAGATGGTACAGCGTTTAGAATGCATATTGCAGTTTGTAGAGCATATCCCCAAAAAGAAATAGGAAGCGTTGAATAACTCAACATTGACCTAACCATGTCTAAAAGAGTTATATTTCTCTTTTCTGCCACCCCATTTTGTTGAGGTGTACCTGGTGCAGAAAACTAAGAAACTATCCCATTATCAATAAGATATTGATGAAACTCACCAGATAGATATTCTCCACCACAATCATATTTCAAGATTTTTATGTGTTTCTCAAGTTGATTTTCTACTTCAACCTTGAATGCTTTGAACATGTCAAAAGCATCCGACTTATGTCTCATAAGATACAGATAGCCAAATCTCGAGTAATTATCTGTGAAGGTGATGAAGTACTAATATCCACCTCTAGCCTGAATGCTCATAGGACCACATACATCAGTGTGTATTAATCTTAAACATTCAGTGGCTCTTACACCTTTGGTTGTGAACGGCCTTTTGGTCATTTTACCTTCCAAACAAGATTCACAAGTTGGTAGATCATCAACCTTTAAGTCACTTAAAGGTCCGTCACATACCAATCTTTTAATCCTATTAAGGTTAATATGACCTAAGCGTAAATGCCAAAGGTAAGTCTCATCTTTTGATAATTTTACTCTTTTATGATTAGGTTCCGTTAATTCTGTGTCTAACGAGTGAGAGATATTTCTATGCAAAAGAATAGACCATTTTACAATGTACGTTAGCAAATAATTTTGTCATTCTTACTAATAATAAAAGCTTTATTAAAAGTAACCGACTATCCAAATTTATTTAAACAAGAAACTGAAATTAAATTCCTCTTGAATTGAGGTACATAATAAACGTCTATTAAATCTAAATGCCTACTAGAATCTAAAATAACTCATATATCTCCCACTGCACTTGCAGACACTAACATTCCGTTGCCCAACCGCAAGTTGATTTCATCTTTTCAGCCTTCTCCTTTCTTGGAACCCCTTCTTCCTTCTTATTCTAGGACTTTGGGCAATTTCTTTTCCAATGTCCCTTTTCACCACAAAGGAAGCATTTCCTTTTGATCTTGGTTACTTTCTTGGTTTCCTTCTTGGTAGGCCCAAGTTGCTTTTTCTTCTGTTGTTTCTTAACCTTTTGACAGGTCTTAACAGTAGCAACTTTACCAACCAAATGAATCTTTTGACCTTTATTTTTCACAAGGATCTTTTCAGGGCTTTGGACATCTTGCATCAGGCCTTGCAAGGTGTATTCCTTATTGTTCAAGGTGTAGTCCAACTTGAACTGATCAAAGGAATCCAATAGTGAGTTAATAATCATATCAATTTTCGTCTCACCATCTATCTCAGCACTATTAAGTTCTGCAACATTGAGATATGCTATGACTTTCATCATGTGATCTTTCACAGCATGTCCAGGTTTCATCCTAACATTCATAAAAGCAATTACTGCCTCTCTCTTAGTCGACCTAGACCTCATAGCAAACATCTCTTCAAGAGACATCATTATATCAGCAGCAGACTCCATTGCTTCATGCTGCTGTTGCAACATGTCGGAGATAGTGTCCATAATGTAACATTTGGCCATATCATCTGAAGTCTTCCATTGCTCATACTCATCTCTTTGCAAAATATTATATTCATTATTAGGAAGGGGTGGTTTAGGAGTAGTTAGAACAAACTTATGCTTTTCACTTGGCAGGAACAACCCAATTTTCCTTTTCTATGTGACATAATTATCTCCAGTTAAAGTGTTATCTTTCAGGATGTTCATAAGTGATGGAGTCATGATTTCTGAAAAAAAACAAAATTATATATGAGCAAATAATCATGATAAAGCATTTTTTAAATATTTATCTTAAATTAAATAAATAATTCAATCATAAAAATTCAACGGAGATCCAACGCCCATAAACGTTACGCCTCCTCTGGGAGTACGTACCATTTACCAGTTGGACTAGGTCCCACCTAATTGTTAACATAACAACCAGCATTTTCAATTTTAGCCTTGCAATTTTATTAACAAGAACTCTCAAGATGATATTAATAAAATCACATTGAGTGTGTTACCAAGATATCGACCCTCAATTTTCTCTCACGAAAATCCCTCCTCTGGGAGTAGATTTTAGTTAAGTTAATTGTCTAGTCTATCCTTGTAAGGAAGTATTTTGCTAAATTCCATTTATGGACGCCCCTCGGGGGGATTACCAATAAATAATAAAGCTCAACTGACCTTGGAGGCCATAGGTGTTCTAACATACCTTCTCCCACTCAATTATTTAAGGCATGTGATTAGATTCCATAGAATGATTTTACCAAGTTATCTAGATGTCAATTAGATACCTAAATCATTCAATGTGTGTTCATACCAAAAGAGATATATGAGTGGTACTCCTATTCTATATGACATGTTATCATACAGCAACAAATATTGTAATATTTACGGAAATATAAATAGCTACAATTTTGGTCCATCCTAGAAAAGCAAGTAAATTACATTTGTTTGGAATACAAAATATTCTTTATTGGCGAACAAGTCTTCAAGCGGCCATCATCCACTTCCTCACCCCTCGGCTGCCACCTTTGGGTGTGCACACCCCTTGGGTCCATAAAGGGCCACCATGCGCAGCCCATTATGCCCAAAGGACTGTCATGCACAGCCCATGACACATAAGTGGCTGCAGTGTGCAGCCCAAGCACCGAACAAGCGTAGCTAAGCGCTAACGTGCACGCACGCTTATTGCCATGGTGCGCACGGTACCAAGCTTGTTTTGATTGCTTCCTCTTCCGATTCTTCAACTCTTCGAATCTTCGAAACTTGAATGTATTACAGCAGATTTTACACAATAAATCACTGCAATATATTTTTTTTAATTCACTGCAGTAATTTTTACACAAGAAAAACTGCACTGTTTTATACAAAAAAAAAAAAAATCTGCAGTATTTTTTTTAATACAATAAAAAACTGCAGTATTTTTTAATACAATAAAAAATAGATAATCTAGCAACTACCAAGAAGGAACTTATGACGATAATAGGCCACCCTTCTTGTTACAATTCCGAAACAAAAATACATTGAAATTCTAGGACCAAAATCGAGCAATAAATGTTCACTTTATAATAACATATATAAATCCATACATGCCACATGTAATTATATATGCGAATACCTAGAGTGCCATCTCTTTCTAAAACATGCATAATCACAATAAAAAGAAATAGATTCACATATATATATATATATACGTTAATTAATTAAAGGGTATAACCAGGCTCTGATACCAATTGTAGGGAAAAATACGAAAACGCAGCGGAAGCGAGACTAAAAACGAATTTAGTATAGTTTAAAATTTTTCCAATATTTGAACCTTAACCCTTTAATTAACTAAACATACATATATTCAAAAGATATCATACCTCTTGCCTCGTGATCCGATTGACTTAGCGTCGATGGTAATCCGCAAGATCTTCCAATCCGATCACGAACGTGAATCACCTAGGAGCTTGGTCTCCCTATTCTTTGAATTGCGTATCTGAGAATGGAAAAACGAAATCTACTTTCCTGATCGTTAATCACAAAAACTCCAAGAGCCTAGAAAGATTGTTCCGGTCACTTTTGAATTCACAATCGTTATAATTAAAACTCGCGTGAACCTAAATCGAAAGTGTGCACAAAACATTTTTATATAAAGGCTTCAAGTGCACAATCGAATTTAGAACTATCTTTCTCTCTTCCTCTTGGCCAAATTTTCACTATGTTCTAGAGTTGGAATTTTTTTTTATTCAAAAGCAAGGGAATAAAATATTCTTTCTCTCAAAAAAAAAAAATTTCTTCCTATCACTATTAATTCCGAAATTAATAATATATATATATATATAGGTATACAAATCCTTTCCTAAAGAGGATTTACTTGGTGGGCAAGAATCCTATCTCTAGGTGGATTTACTTGGTGACAAAGAATCTTTTTTTCAAAAAAAGATTTCTTTTCCACACCAAGACTCCTAATCCAAATCAAATAGTGTATTTGTGATTATATTAAAGATTTCCTTATTTGATTAGATAAATAAATTCTTTATTTATCTACTTACCAAATTAAGTATTTTATATTTGTTATACTACTATATTAGTATACTACTAGGAAACATAATTCCTAGTCAGAAAATGATTTTGATTTTTAATTAAATAATTAATTAATGTCCATTTAATCAAACAATAAAATAAAATAATATTTTAGGCTATTATTATAGCCTTGCCGCCCACACACAAAAATATAGGCCAAATATTATTTTCTTATTTTATTTAATCCATTCAGGCTTTAAATAAAATCCCACATATGAACCAGACTCATTCTTACTAAAATAAACAAGTCCACATGCCTTTCATTAATATATTAATATAATTGAGCAGCCCATTAAATAAATAATGTGCAAATTATATTCTTAATATATTAAATACAATTCTAGATGGACCCATAAATTAGTCCGGTAGAATATATCAAGTGATCCATGCAAGTCCGTGTGGATTGGGGATCTTGGCGGGCTATCTAAATTTAAGCTTCAATAGACATAACCTAATCACAATCAACAAAGGATTCACTTAGGTCCGATCTATTAATTTTAGCTCATTCCACTAAATAGCTAAAATTGAACTCTTAAATAAAGATAGAATAAGAAGATGTTTCTCATTCATACCCTAGACAATCTTATTGGAGATAGTGTATCCTCGTGTATAATATCAGTAATCGCGAAGAGCTCATAGACTGCCTATAGCTCTCCTAGTTACCATATTTACTCATATGACCATGTTTTGAACTTGGATATTTTGACTTGTCCAGAAGCCATGTTTTTAATAGACATTATCGAAAGCTCAACGTTGAGATTTAATATCCAATACCTCAAAATATTCATATGATAATATTATACTCTCATTCAATAAATTGGGCCACGATGTCCATATCTATAAATGAGGTCCTCTATTGATTAACAATTGAATACCACCAAACTATTGAGGATAGACTATGCTATATAATCGTACTCATTGATAGCTCAAATGATAACACTTGCAATCATAATTCCATTATTTATATCAGGATTAAGATAGACTCTTTGATTGTCCTCATAATGAAAAGACTTGTATCTACTGACGGTTCTAGATAAAATATTTCATTGTGATCATGTTCAATGCACCCAGTGCACTAGATTCTTTTACTCGAAGACCCTTTCGATGATTTTAGACTCATCATAACTCATTTGATCCCACTCAAATGCCAGCAAAAAATTCTACAACTTTATCAAGATAAAGGTGCCCAACCTTTAATTTAAGTTGTGAACGTTTATTCAAGACTAACCAAAGAATTGTGTCTACCTCATACATATCCGGATGTACGAACAATTCTTCCTTTCTCCTAGTCTTTTGATCTTATGATTATTTACTTTGACAATTATCATTATAAATGCTATAAGATTTTGTAAAACCAGAAATCACTTTATTAATATGAAAAGATTGTCAATTACAATATTACACTCTTGATGTTGAGCATAATCCTAACAAACTCAATGAAGGATTATATAAGCTCAAAATCAAGTTCAATAACATATAAACAAAAACACATAAACATAAGAACACACAAGTATGCTATTTCCTAGAACTAGTCCTAAAACATGCAATATTTGAAATTGTCAATTTTAAGTTTAATGAATGTGCATACAAGTATAAGTATGTGTATTGTGTTAAACCAAATTATGCACAACTATGCATGGACACATATGAATGGAATGTATGTGTGTGCCTAGGCCTTGCAAGAGGAAAGAGGTCTCAGTTTACCTTTTCCTAAGCAAATTAGCTTTATTCCTCTTGAAGCCCCCACTTTGCTTGAATGTTGTCCAGTCTTCCTTAAAGCTGGATTATTCACAAATCCTAGACAACAAATCAATACAAAGCAAATGTTGTTTTGATATAGAATTATGCCAACACAACACTCAAGAACTAACAGTCTCCCTCTTTGGCAAATTCTATGTCAAAACTCCTATACAAATACTAAAACATACAACATGAAGATTGGTTACTTAATCACACCTCATATTATAATGAGAAAGTTCCCTTATACTAATCTTCATCAAGTCGTGAATTCTTCAATGTAGTCTTCTCTTGTCACCACCTAAAATTATCTTGAGATACAGGGCATATACAAGAGAAACATACATATATATGGCAAGATATTATTTAGATACATATCACTTGAAGTTCAAATGGATACACATGTCTCCCCCTAAATACATGCATAATATCCACTTAACAAAATATTATCATTATCCAAATATTACAAAACCAAGAATTCAAGATACCATATGAAACCAAAATAAAATATACTAAAAACTAAACAATCCCTAAGATAAAGAGCATAGCAAAGAACAAAGAGGTTTTAGTTATTATTGTCTTTCTCCCCCTTTTTGACATAAAATGAAGCCAAAAAGTTAAGAAACACAATACCTCAAGATCAATCAACACCAAAGAAAGTTCTTCAAGTTGTTGATCTCACATAATGCTTTGTAGTAGATGAATTGCTAGAGGCAAGCTTGTCTTCCAAATACCTGATCTTCTAATCTTGTTGAAACACCTTCGCTCCTAGCTCCACCACTTTAGCATCAAGCTCTCCAATCTTAGACATAAGCCCCTCTTGAAATTGCATGGCCCATTCCGGTAGAGAATTTGTGCTTGCCACAACACATGGCTAATGGTGCTTACCAAAAAGCCTAAAAATGTCACTTACCTTCCCCTTATCTTTGTATGACATTAACACTAAGCACTTGTCACAAAATTTCTCCAAGGGAGGTAGAAACACATCATCTTCAAGTGTAAGAACTCCTTGCTTCATGCAAAAACAAGTAAGAAACCTCGAATATGCTAACTTCTTATCCAATCTTGGTGAAGAAGCCGCACTCTCTATATGCTCAATCAAGAGATCTCCAAGGTTTAAAGGCTTGTTTGTCACCAAGGCATACACAATCTTGATCTTCTCTTTGTTAAGCTCGATGCATTAGTAGAACCCACAAGATTGGTATATACAAAGAGATGCCAAAAGGCACTAACCTTGGTCAACTCACCTTGACTAATATAAGCTTTCTTCCCTCACTCAAATCCATCATCCTCACATAAAGTCCTCCCTATAAGATTTAGATGGTCCATATTATCTATATCAAGAAATTCAGAAACAACCTCATTTGACAACCCAAGGAACTTATTGATACTATCCGAGCAGACTCTAAAAGTTTTTCCTCTCACACTCACCAAGGCATTTTCAAAGGTTGAGCTCTCTTTATACTCAAAGTATAACTCTCTAATAAGACTCTCATTAGTAACCCCAATGGAATTAATCCATGAACCCCAATGCCTATCACATATATAATGATGAATGTAAGAACCCTCAACCAAGTCTACACCTCTATCTTGAATAAGCTTTTTGGTTCTCATAACTCCTAAAGCTTTCAACTTGTTGGGTTTGGATTTTCTAGAGGTTGATGGAGTAGATTTGGGTTTAGTTATGGGTTTAGATGGATGAATAGAATTAGAAAAAAAATTTCTCCCCATGATTTGTTGTCAACACTACAAAACAAAACACATGAGTTGAAAGAGACACAAGTCAGTGTTAGTTTACACATATAAACAAACAAAGACATATGATTAAATAATGAATAATAAATGCATAAATGTTATTTTTCAAGCACATTGGTATATTTTGCCAAATTCAACAAATGCATTTAACAACAAGATTCATCCACAAATGGAGGAATTGTTGTGAACCACAATTACTATCAACCTCAAATCATGAAGGAACTGGTCATAATAACAACTACTATCAACTCAAAGCAAGAAGGAACTTGATCAACCTCAAGCTAGCAGGAACTGGTTGTAACTACAGCTACTATCAACCTCAAGAATGAAGGAATTTATTGCAATATCAACTACTATCAACCCCAAATTAGGAAGAATAAATTGCCAACACATTCATACAATTATTTTAAGATAGATATCATGCATTCTTATAATTTAATTATTCTAAACAATCAATATGTCAACATATAACAAAGCAAATCATGTGAACATATCATAAAAGAGAACAAAAGTTTAACATGCAATGCTCCCCTTGATAAATGCTCAATCTAAGATCAAGATAAAATATTGTTCACAATGATATCCACACACTCACACATTCAAGCAATTTTAAATAAATTCAACAAAATAAGCTTCACGAACTATGAGAGATACACCAAGATTTTCAATCACTCTCATAATTCTTCTCAAATTTCTAGAATATCGATAATACTTATAAACAAAAGTGTGTGTGTGTGTGTGTGTGTGTGTGATTTGATTCAAACATATGTAGAGGAGTAATTTGATAATCAACATGCAAATCAAATCAACATCTATTCATCTTAAGTTTTTCCATAAAAGGTCAAACCGATTATCATCCGGAATTTTTGCTTTAAAGATAATAGATTTCAACATTTGAGTGTGTGTGTGCATGTGGCTCTTCATCCTATTTCTGTTTGACAATCCTAGCATTCATGATTTTCAACTATACTCCTTTAAGCCTTTTTTTTATTTAGACTTTGAATCAAAGAATTTTTTTGTTGATTCTTTTTGTCATTTCTTTTATTTTTCTAACATACACATATAATCTTCATGACGGTTTTCACTCATCACAATGGTGTAGCCGTTTTCTACATTGGGCGGTTGCACAACCAAAGTGTGTTGCATTTTCCATGAAGGTGCTCGTTGAATTCTATTTAGTTGCCGAAGCAAAATGGATACTAACCATAGGTCATCTTAAATGTACTAGTCATAAGACTTCAAGGTATATCCACAATCTACATATTTTCAAATTCGACTTACTACAACAAAACATACAAAAGAAGCAAAGTGCATTTTTGAAAACCAAGTTTTATGGCTTATAAGCACATGATCTAAAAGCAATATAGAGAGATTTACTTAAGATCATTACTTCTTAAGAGAGTAGCTTTCAATGAATATGAAGCTCATATTTTTCAAAACATGCCACTCATCATTCAAACAAACATCTCACACATCATATATAAGACCTTTGTGAACAACATCACTATAAGATCTTTAGAAAGCAAACGTCAATGAGAACCATATGTATATTATACTAAGTTCTCTAAAATGACATGCTACATGATGTAGAGCAAACAATGTGTTGAGAGATGAAAATTCAAGAATGCAAGCTTTAGGATATAGAAATACCTTAGCAAGCAATTTTCCATCAAATGCTAAGCCTTGCCCTTTTTATGAGCTCTCTTGGCTTGTTTGTCCTCATGACAAACATTTATTGGTGTGCCATCCCAACAGAATGAAACTAAGCATTTTTCCAACTCAAACAAACATTTAAAAATGACTTTCTCTAAAAGTCTTAACCACAATTAACACCATATAGATTTCAAAAATGAACTTCTCATAAAGTTAACCAATAGATTTCGACTACCATAACAAATATGTGAGATAACTAAGTTCATGTCAAGTTATAGAGATACAAAGCTAGCTAGCTTAATTTCTTAACAACTTGACATTAATCTTAAAGCTAACTCACATGTGCAACTTACTCTAATGGTAAGAGCACTCATCCTTGACCCATTTGGTCTTGGATGAACTTACACAAAAATCATGATCATCTCTCAAGGCAATATTACATCTAGAATATAAATCATCAACAATCTTATTTTTTCATCAAAAAGTCTAATCATTATTATTTTTTTTAAAATAAAAATTCTTATTAAGGAAAAATAAGAGAAAGATTAACATAATCTGAAAGCTGGAACTCCCCACGAATCAAGGAGTAACTGCTTTTAAATACAATTGGGATGGCTATTCCACCACATAATATCTGCATTGTGTAATTCTGCATTCGCAAGAGTATCTGCAACGACATTTCCCTATAGAAAAGTGTGAGTAACAACAAAATCCATACTCCTAATCCAATCTTTGCATTGAAGACATTCGTTCTTGAGCTGCCAAGGAGGAGAATATTTTGAATTAGAGAAACAAGAGTAACCTGCCCAAGAATCTGTTTCCAACCAGAGCTATCTCCACCCATAAGGAAAAGCAAAATTAATAGCAAGAAGCACCGCCTTCATCTCCGTAAAGAAAGAGTCACAAATTCCCAACGGAGCACTAATAAATCTACCAGAAGAATCTCTATAAACACCGGAGCAAGAACCCAAGCCTGGATTACCTTTGGAGGAGCCATCTGTGTTCACTTTTATCCAAGGGGCAAGAGGAGGAACCCAATAAAAAGAGAAAATCTTGGGAGATTTTTGAAGCTGAAGATGCACACCAAGCAGATTAAGAATCGGACCATCTGAGCACTTGACATACCCAGAGCAGAGAGCACAATTTAATTGAATTTTTGCTTTGCAAGAAGCAAAAAAGTGAACCAGTGAAGGAGTTTTGTTGTTGAAGCGTTGATCATTCCTTACCTTCCAGATGTGGTAAATGGCTTGAAAAGAAGCTGAAATCTACATGTTATACAATTGAGGCGAAAAGTTCTTAGAAATAATCTCATTCCATAAATCAGAAAGAGAGCTTGATAAAGGAAGAGAAGTGTGAAAAATAGTTGCAAGCCAATTCCATATAGCATTAGCAAAGGGACACCCATAAAAAATATGACTAGCAGTCTCTCCATGGCTGAAACACAACTGACAAACCGAGGGAAGAATGAAACCTCTTATATGCAAGTTGTCATTTGTAGGTAACCGGCCATCATGATTCTCCTAATCAAAAAAGAAATTTTAGGTGGCACAAAATTCCTCAAAATAACACGATTCCAAGGAACCTTTGGCTTGGTAACGTGAACCATATCATAAAAGTCTGAGAAAGAAGGAATTCCACTCCTTGAAGGAATCCAAATTAGACGGTCAGTCGCCAAAATTGGAGAGACAATAATTTTCTTAATCATCTCAACAATATGAGGAAATTGATGGGCATATTTTATATCATATTTATAACCCTTAATTTGGATTTGTTAGCTATTTGATTTAATTATTTTGGTTTAATTAGAGTTATTTTTGTGTTTTAGGTAAAATAGCATGGAACTTGAAAAATAATCATTAAGATGTGGCCTTATTTTAATTATTTGAATATTTGAATATTCAAGCCCAAAATCAAAGCCCAAGAGAAAAGCCCAAAGTTAAAAGAGCAGTCCAAGTCCAAGTGAGGCTAAAACCTTGACAACTAAAGAAAAACAAAGTCAAAATAAAGTCAAGGGAAGCCTGTCAGATAATTGAAGCGGTGGACCAATTGTGGATCACAATTCTTAACTTGGTCACAAAGTTTTGACCGCCTGGCAAAAGAAGAAAATAGAAGGAATAGAAAAAAAGACTTTCCTAATTGTTTGGGAGACCGACTTCGAAGGGATATAAAAGCTAATCCCTCTCTTTGTGCGCCGAAGGGAGGAGTTCGGAGATGGGCATTGGTGCGCGTGCAAGGCTGTGGAGAAGAGTTTCAATATTGAAGGCAGACCTTTGATGCATCTTCTGGGTTCTATTGTTATTTTATTTTTAATGTCTTTTTCATTTTCTTTGTATTAGGGTAGACGTTGAAACCCTGTGTTATGGAATAATTTTTAGATATTTTTATTAATTCCCAAATATTGTTCTTTAATGTATATGGTTTTTTTTCTATTGATTTTTAAATATAAAACCCTTTCATCTTTAATATCATGCATTTTTGATAGTTAGGTATATATTTTGTATCAATGTTTGGATTCGTAACGTTAATTATAATTTCATTGATTCTTTGTTATTCAATAAATTGGATACATGGAATGCTTAGGGGTTGTATTTTAAAGCGAAGGAAAACCAACTTAAGATTTTTATCAAATGTGCTTATTGTGATATTCATAGGTAGACAATAAATTGATTTTTAATTGTCACTTTAATTTGGGGAATTAATATATTATCTGGAAGCTATGAAATAATACAGTGGTGGATTTGAATACCTTAATATTCTTTAATTGATTGCGTTTGACCTTATTTGCTTTAGTTTAGTTTAATTTTAGTCTTAATTCATTACATTTGGTTAACTAGGTTAGGATTAGATTAAATTTAGATTTGATTAGTTTTTCACAATCCTCGTGGGATTGACTTCGTACTCGCATTAGCTATTCTACAATAGACTCATGCACTTGCGAGTATTTATTTTGAAAATTTAGCACAACAGAAATTGAGAAGAAAAAATAGGTGGAAACTTCCAATTCTTATTTGAGATAATAGAAGAGGCTTTTGAAAAAAAATTGCTACGCCCACTAGCCCAGCAAATTAGATCAAAAATCGACTGATAAAGCCATTTGCCACCCCATAAATTAATGTTTGAACCATCTCTAACTAGTCACCTAGCAGTGGAAATAATAATTAGATAACACTCTTTAATGGCTGGTAAGATAGCTGATTTGAACTTGGAAACCAACCCACCAGTGTGAGTGCTTTTAAATCTCTGATAAAAATAATCGCTCCAAATAGAGCTCCCAATTTTGGAATCCGAGCAGAATTGCAGGTTAGCTGCTTTATTGAGAGCAACAGGATCACGAAGACCTAAGCCCCCTTAATCTTTAGGTAAACAAACACTATCCCAAGAAACTGAAACTAGCTTCCTGTTGTCAATATTCCCTGTCCATAAAAAATTACACATCCACCTTTCCAGCTGAATAAGAACTGAATGAGGAAGTTTGTAAATTCTAAAGCAATGAAAGAGCATAGATTGAACCACAAATTAAATGCCAGCCATAGACAATAAACGACCCTTCCATCCTGCAAATTTAGCCTTGACACGATCTAATAATGGTTGAAAATGTTCTTTCTTTGGACAGCCACGGAAAATTGGAACGCCTAAATAAATAAAAGGGAATAAACCTTCTTTGAATCCAAGAATAGAAGTCACTGCATTCCTTCTAGATGAAGAGAACTGTCCCAGAAAAAAAAAGAACTTTTGTCACAGCTAACAATTTGCCCCGAATAATCACCATAAAGTTTAATGAAATCCCTTAGTTAGTGAGAGAAGAATTATCAGCCCTGCAAAATATAAAAATATCATCTGCATAAATAAAGTGAGAAGGAGGGGAGCAGTTCCTCGGAGAGAAAATATGTTTAATCTTCCCAGAGGAAAACTGATGAGCAAGACCACGACTGAAGACTTCCTCTGCCAAACAAAAAAGGATAGGAGATAAGGGATCTCCCTGACGGACACCTCTAGAACAGGCAAAATAACCAATTGGTGTGCCATTGATCAGAATAGATAACTTGGCTGAGCACAAGATAATCTTAACCCAATTAACAAAAGTGTTATGTATCAAAAGCTTTTTTGACATCAAGGTTAAGGCCAAGATTTCCCCCAAAAGCCTTCTGATCCAGCATATGCACCCCTTTTGAAACCATTGCACTACAATTTGTTATGCTTCGACCCTTAATAAAGGTAACTTGATTTCTTGTACTAATTCTTGAAACAATTTTCCCCATCCTATCAGCCATGATTTTGGGAATGATTTTAAAAAGAAAATTGGCTAAAGCAATAGGACTAAATTGAGATATCAGACAAGCTTCTAGAATCTTGGGAATCAGAGCCACAAAATTAGAGTTTAGTATAGGAAGAAGCCAAGAACTATGAAGAAATGCTTTACAAAATTAACAACCTCGTGATATACCAACCCCAAAAAAACTTGATAAAAGGAACCAGGAAAGACATCGGGACCAGGAGCGCTACTAGGATCCATTGAAAAAATAATGTTTTTTATTTCTTCTGCAAAAGGAATAGAAATAAGCTCAGCATTCTCTTGATCTGAAACTAAACTTGGGATGAAATGCAACATATCATTAGGTCTGGTGTCAGAAGTAGAGGAATAGAGATTTGAATAAAAATCTACCACATGAGTAGAAATAGCATCTGGGTCATCCACCATCATCTCATTGATCTGAAGAGAATTTATAGAGGATTTGGAGGCACGATATTTGGCGTAAGTATGGAAATATTTAGAACATCTATCTCCATCCTTAAGCCATTTAAGTTTACATTTTTCTCTCCAAAAAATGTCTTGTATACGAGCTGAATCAAGAACTTCTTTCTTCGCAATAGCCTCTTAATCAATTAATTCTGCAGTGGCTCCCATGGTTGATATACTGTTTTGAATATCATCTGGCTTGCATTTAGCAGCTTGCATTTTGGCATGAACATTACCAAAAACATTCACATTCCAATCCTTCAACCTACCCTTTAGGGTCTTTAATTTACAAACCAAATGCTGCATGGGGCAACTGATTGGGGGAATGGAATTCCAAGTTTAGGAAACAACCTCTCTGAAAGATTCATGTTCAAGCCATATCCCTTGGTATCGAAACAGTTTGGGACAAGAAGAAAGACGTTTCAAACCATTAAAATGATGGGATTATGATCAGAAACAACACGAGCTAAGGTGAAACAGTAGCTAGAAGTCCACTATGTTAACCACTAAGGATTGCATAGACTTCTATCAAGGAGCATCTCAATACGAGATGTCAAAACACTACTATTAGTCCATGTAAAATAAGCTCTATAAGTGGGCATATGCATGAAGTTGCAGCTGTCAGACATGGCTTGAAATTCACTATAAGAGACAGTATTCAGAATATTTCCCCCAATCTTCTCATGAGCACCCAAAATAGAGTTAAAATCACCCAAAGCAAGCCAATGAACCTGAATGGACTGGCTTAAATTGAGCATTTGCACAAAGATTACACCGCCGAGAGTAAGTTGTTGTAGCATAAATGAAGGAAATGCAACAATTCATATTGTCAAAAGAGGATAAAATAGTGAGATGTTGCTATGAATTACGAACAACAGTAGGAGGGGAGACATGTTCTGCGCAAAACAACCAAATGCTATGAATACTGTCATCTCTCTCATTTATAGCAATTAAATTTAATCAAAGAGATTGCCAATAAGACGGAGTAATGGATGAGAACATCACCTTGGGCTCAGCAATACAAACCAAATTAGGCATTTGAATTCTACAAATATGGGACAATTCAAGTCTACTATCTGAGTTACCAATACCTCGAATATTCCAATATAAAACTTTCATCAAACTTTTCTGGGAGGCCTTCTTCTAGAGGCAGAGGTTTTGTCAATAATTTCATCAAGCTTCATATTCTTTTGTCTAGTTTTTGGCACCACAGGAATAAAATCCTTAAGAAACTGATGAACTTCCTTCTCTAGAATAACACTCTCGTCACGTTCCATGTCCTTCCCAAGAGCACCGTCTCCCACACCACCTTGTTGATGCTCCTCAAGGTCCGAACATCAGCAATCTTCTCTATATAGATATTACTCATGTTACACATATCATTATTGCCATCAACTAAGATATTATCAAGACTATGCATATGATCATGTGAAACACTCTTTTTTACCTAAATCTTCTTGACATTCTTTTTCACATGAATATCACTATCATATACAACACTCAAAGTGTTATCATAAGAAACATGTTTACAAGAATGACTAGGAACCTTTTTCACATCATACATTTTAATCCAAGATCTCCTAGTATGTTTCTTTACATGATAATTGACAATATGCACATTATACAAATCATCAAAGCAATTAACATGTTTAGAAATATTCAAAGAAGATTTTCTCATCTCACTAGCATGCATTTCATTCCCTAGTTTGCATTGTCTAATATACTCATGGCATCTAGTTTTAATATGTCCTACAACATTGCAAAAATGGCAAACTAGGATAAGTTTGGAGATGTTATTTTGGTGAGAGTGTACCAACGTTGAAGACTCCTTACTCTTCTTGATTTTGATCTTGACCTTGGAAGAATTGGCTTTTGAAATCTTCTTGTTCCTTAGTGACTTTCTTTTAGTTGTAGGAGACTCAACTTGCTCATCTACAAAGCCTAAGTCACTTGAATCTTCGTGAAGTATACCAAGCTCTTTGGCCTTCATGATTTCGAATTCCTCTTCCTTACCTTTGATTGTTTCCTTCAAGAAAAACAAATAATTATCAAAATCATTTACTTAATTTTCTAACACATGAGCGTCTTCAACCATCTTCTTTTCTTGACATTTAATCACTTCACTCTTCACTTCAACTTCCTTCAAAGCTTCATCTCTTTTCTTCTCAAGAGTTTGACCATTTTCCATCAAGTTGAAGTTGGAGGTCTTTGATTCACAATCCTCTTCATTGAGTTGCAAAGACAAGTGATCATGCCTAGCTTAACTGTCCATTTGGAAATCCTCTTCTTCTTGAATTTCTTCTTGTTGTGAAGTTAATTCACATAGGTAGTTACCTACATAAACATTACCTTGCAAGGAATCTAGTTTCTCCTCATCTTCGCTTTTGTCACTAATATTCTCTTTAAGCTCATCAACAAAATTGTTAGTAGACAAATACCAAGAAGAAAATAAATGGCCACATTCACGGATATCTTGAAGAATATCCCATGCCTTTTTAGTTTCATCAACAATAGGTCGAAAATCAACACAAACAATATAAGACTCAAGGTTGCAAACCATAGCTTAGTAAATCACAGTGAATGTATCCCGGGATCTCACTAAGTGCAATCTAGTGACCCGTTCTGATACCAAATGAAAAATACAAACACAGTTAATTTGCCTAAAGCTAACCTAGAGGGAGGGGTGAATAGGTTACAACACCCTTTTCATTCCCTTGAAACAAACACAAGTTTGTCCCTCTACCTAGCTTGTATCACACTTCAAAAACAAATTCAAGCAATGTCAATACAATTAAAGATATACTTGTTCAAACAAATACAGTATATACAATAACAAGTATGTGATACAAACTCAAGTTATAACAATGCTTTTATACAAAAAGCTTCAACATATACAAAGTTGATATAATATGAATACTAATTACAAAGATATCAACCAAGATGTATATCAACACATACACAAATATAAGGAGATAGGGATAGAGAAAATCAACACATGATTTTTTATGTGGTAAAAACTCCTAAGAGGAAATATCCACGGGTTGATACCACAACCACCGACAAACACCTTTCACTAGTAAGATAAAAAGATACAATCTCTCAAGTGACCACTTCACCTAGAAATCTACCCTTTAATCCTACACAATGAAAGAGATGCCTACTTGCTCAACTATCTGGATCACCCCAATTCTAGTCGAGACTTCCATGCACAAGTTGAAGATCCCCTCTCTAAACATGTGACTTCCACTGCTTAGCTATCCGGATCACCCTGATCCTAGCTAAGACTTACAATGCTCAATTCAAAGATTCACTCTAAGAAATGAGACTTCCAACCTTTTGCAAGGTAAATGATCTAAGTGAGTGCAAATGATGCAAACACACACAACATAGTACATATGATCAATATATCCTATGGAAGCTAGAATTGAATCAATATGCACATATCATATGGATTCTAGTTTACAATCCTAAAAACAATGCAATGACATTCAATGATGCATGTACATATGAAATGTGTGGATTAGACACAAAACATGAAGAACTACATATTTGTCATCAAAAGCACAAATCAATTATATCTAGAGCTTATATCATGAACAAACAACCTAGAGTATGTAAAACACCTGACACACACAAAATTCTAGATTATATTCAATCACATAAAAATGCAAGAATCAATTTGATAAAATCAAATGTACATCTCTAGCAAAATATTAGACCTAAGATTCTCAAGATAATCAATTAGATTCAAACAAGCTCTATATCATCAATCAATTATGCTATTTCAATTCATCTTCAGTTAAAAAGACCTAGCATATGAGAAGACTATCAATCAAAAAAATCAAGTCAATTAACACTCAAGACATTCCTGGATTTGAACCTAGCATAATACAACATCTCAAACATGTGAAAACATAGATTTAGAAAAAAAACCTAACTCAGCATGTTAATCAATTGAAGCTCAAACCAGCTTTATTAGAGATCATTTCTCTAATAAATAATTACACATCAAACATACATAAATATATATATATATATGAGAAGAAACCCCAAGGCAATTGAAGACTTGAAGATCAAGAACAAAATAGAAATCAATACCTTGAAAGAAAAACGTGGAGCTTTGTTTTTGTCAGTAGTCCTACCAGAAAACCCAATCTATTGACTCCAAACTTTTATGGACATGATAGCGGACTGGTAGAAAAAGATTCTCAAATTCAAATCACTCAAAACGGACTCCATATGAGAAAGTTATGGTGTTTGGAAAATGAGAAAATTTGGAGAGAAAATTATGTACTTATGTTTTTCAATTTTTTCTTCTTGAATGAAATGAGAGGGAACAAGAGAATTTAAAGGAGGGAAACAAGGAAGAAAGAAACAACCAGTGGGAGGCTACCATGCTGGCTTCCCATGGAGGTATGTGGGCTCCACGGGACTAGCAGAACTCCCTACTCGTGGAGGCCACGTGCCTCCACAGGAAGGAGGTGTTTGGCACCTCTCATCCCTCTTGCGCTCTCTTATTTTCTTTGGCCATATCTTCGGCCTCCAAACTTTGATTTCAAATCCGTTTTCAGATTACAAACCAAGACTCCCTCACACACAAAATACATCAGGACAACTTTCACAAAAGATATGGAATTCAACTTGAAAAACAAGGACGAAAACCAAGTACGATAAAATCACGGAAAGTTTCTTAACCACCTAATTTGAACTCAAAATTTAATGAATGAGTAACCAAATTAATTGGAACTCAATGAAGTATTATATAAGCTCAAAATCAAGTTCAATACCATATAAATAAATACATAAATACAATAACACACAAGTATGCTATTTCCTAGAACTAGTCCTAAAACATGCAATATATGAAATTGTCAATTTTAAGTCTAATGCATGTGCATACAAGTATAAGTGTGTGTATTGTGTTAAACCAAATTATGCACAACTATGCAGGGATACATATAAATGCAATGTATGTCTGTGCCTAGGCCTTGCAAGAGGAAAGAGGTCTCGGTTTACCTTTTTCTAAGCAAATTAGCTTTATTCCTCTTAAATCCCCCGCTTTGCTTGAATGTTGTCCAATCTTCCTTGAAGCTTGATTATCCACAAATCCTAGATAACTAATCAATACAAAGCAAATTTCATTTTGATATAGAATTATGCCAACACAAAACTCAAGAACTAACAAGGAGAACAGTCGAAGAACACAAGATTGCACGAAAGGGAGTTAAAGGGCAATTAGGGGAGCCTTGCACCTCTCCCCATGGAGATGCGTTGCCTCCACGGGAAGAGCTGCCTTCTGCCCCTGTGGAGGCCAGGTGCCTCAACAAGAACCAGAGGTGGCTGCCCCCTATTGGTTGTTCAATTTTCTTTTGTTTCCTTCTCTTTTAAATACTACTTTCCCTCTCTTTTTCAAACAAGTGTTAATGTGAAAAAAAAGACTTGTGCATAAATTTTCTCTCTAAATTTTCTCACCATTACTCTCTCAAATCAACTCTGATTTTAGATTTTCAAAATCCAGAATCGTTGGTCTTGAAGAGAGGAATAAGTTAATTCTTAGAGTCAAAAAATGCTCATATTTTTCGTGATGGTCGTATTTCTACTCGTGAGTCATTGTTTGTAAGTGAATCAATTTTTCGTTCATTTGTCTTCTATGATCTACATGATGAACCTCCTTATTGAGAAAAATTATTAGAATGATTTTGATTCCAATATTAGGACTTGTTTGATTAACTTTCAAGATTAGTTCATGTGTATTTGATTGAATATCATTTTTGCTAGTCTTGAAGAATATGAGTTTAAATCTGGAATCACTTTGTGTATTTAATCTTGATTGTAGATTTCTAGATTTGATCACATGTTTTAGAACTAGAACTTCTTGATTGTGATTTCGATTTTTCAAAACCTAGTTCTTTTATTTGTTTTTGTTTGTTGAATATGTTGAATACTTCAAGTGTTAACTTGTTCGCTTGATTTCAAAGTTAGTTATGTGATTTTCATTGAAAACTTGTTATACTAGCTTTGATTGACATGTTTAGGTTTCTAGATATTTTTGTGAATGAGTTTGAGTGCTTAATCTAGATTTCCTATTACATGTTCATAAGAATTAGTTACATTTGCTTGTGAGCTTGATTTGTGCAAAAACTAATTCTTCATAGAGTGTGTTTGATCAACTTGCTCTATTTGCTTGTGTTTGCATCATTTGCATTCAATTAGATCATTATTTGAGAGTGATTCTTCGATTTGAGCGTGGAAGTCACATTTGGATAGTGATTCTTCAATTTGTGCATTGGTAGTCTTGGCTAGGGTCGAGGTGATCCGAATAGCTAAGCGTGGAAGTCTTGTCTAGATGTTTCCTCATTTTGAGGTTTTACCACGTAAAATCCTTTGTGTTGATTTTCGTTTTTATTATCTTTACTTACTTTGATTTGTATTGATTCATCTATTGCTTATTTGTATTCATATTGTTTTGTTGAATCAATATACTTATTAAAGCTTCCTTGTCAAAATTGTCCATCTTGTGAAGAAAAAAAAATTGCAAGAATTTTGAGACTATACCTAATCACAACCACACACCCCCCCCCCCCCCCCCCCCCCCCCCCCCATCTAGGTGTATTTGACACTATAAGTGTGTTTAAGGGAATTTCACACTTAGAAGGAGTTCCTCCCCGAGATGGTCAAGTGCCTCCTCGAGGAAGTGTGGCAAAATGGCCTTTGGCCATTGGCCACTTCCCTCACGCTCCTCTCGCGTTTTTCGACTGTTGTCCAACCTTCGAACTCCGAATTTGAATATGTTTTCAGATTATGAACCATAACTCTCTCATGAACATGGAAGACTATGAAATCTTGACCAGAAATTAGGAATTATACTCGATACAGAAGAACGAAGACCCATAGACAATAAACACACAAAAAGTTTCGTAACTTCCAACTCAGATATCGAAAATATATGAATGAGTAACCGAAACTCAATATAGAATAATATTAGAACACATTCAGGTCTGATATCACAAAAACATGAACAAATAAATACAAGAATACACATGTATGTCATTTCCTAGAGATAGTCCTAGAACAAGCAACTTTTACAAAAGTTGTCAAATTAAATCTAATGCATGTGCTTTCTTAAATGTGTTAATGTGTTATGAAAATTTAGCACAACGATGCAAGGACACAAATGTATGCGATTTGTGTGTGTGTGCACCTAAGCCTTGTTAGAGGAATAAGGTCTAAATATACCTTTATTATGCAATGGAGCTTGTTCCTCTTGAAGACTTCCTTTTGCTTGATATGTTGTCCAACCTCCTTGAAGCTTGATAAACCATGAATCCTAGACAACTAATCAATACAAAAGAAATGTTGTTTTTGAATGGAATCATGCCAACCAGACTAAAAAAGCTACCAGTCGACCAAATGATCTATTCCAAGTAGAGGAAAACTGTCATTCTGGCACGCTTTGTTCAAGTCAGTGAAGTCTACACACATCCTCAACTGTCCGTTCTTTTTCTTTACCAACACAACATTGGCAACCTATTTCGGGTGTTGCACCTCCTTGATTGACCCCAGGGGCTAAGAGCTTTTCAACATCTTCCTTGATCACCCTATTCATTTTCGGGTTAAACCACAGTGTCTTCTGAACAACCGGCCTTCGCTCGGGATCGATTGCTAGGTAGTGGGATATTAATTTGGTGTATATCCTTGGCATATCCTTGTGCTTCCACACAAACACATCCTTAAATTCTTTTAACAAGTGGATCAAATCGCTCATGACCGGTTAGGCAGCTGAGCCCCTAGCTTAACCGTTTGGTCGAGAGTACCTTCGTCGAGCACAACCTCAAAAGTCGATTCTTCACTTGCTTGATCTTTCTCATGGTTCAAAGATGTTTCCCTTGGGTCTAGGTCAAATTGGGTCTGGGTTTCTGCTCGGGCTTCCTCCTCGTCTATCTTAAGATACTTTTTTCCTTCAAACTGGTCGATTTGCATCACAGCTGTCTCCACCTTTTCTCTGTGTACTGCCAGGTTTGCTTTCCGTGACCACTCTTGGGAGCTCTTCATAACACCACTCCTGCCTTAGTCGGGAACTTAAATGTCAGGGCATAGGTTGCCATGATAGCTTTTGACTTGTTTAAGAAGGGTCTCCCTATTAAGGCATTATAGGGCCAATTTTCCATGTCAACCACCACAAATTCGAGAAGTACAGTCTTCTAGCAAGAGTAGGTTTCGATTTCAAATTGTAACTTGAATATCCCCAAAAATCTTACCTCTTCTCCAAACCCTCTGAGTGGGACTGATAGCAGCTGTAAGTCTTTTCTCTATAGTCCCAACTGATCGAACACTCTGACACTTGAGATATCTGTTGAGCTCCCGTTGTCGATCATTACCCTTCTTACTTCCTTGTGACCAATGCGAACCGATACCAAGATCTTTTTGTTTATTCTAACTTTGAACCCGTGTGCATCAGACTCAGAAAACATGATCTGACCCCAGCCCTGTTTGGCTTTTTTCTAGTTGGGACCTACCGAGTTAACCTCTAGGGTCTTTTGGCCATCTATTGCCTCACAGACCTCAATCATTCTCTCCCGGCTGCTTCTCCCTATGTAGGGGCTTCCGAAGATTGTATTAATGGCCCTCCTCCAATCTGAACTCCTCTTGGGACTATTCTTCCCGTCTTGGTTATCCTTATAGGGGTCTCTTTGCCAATCATCATTACCTTTTAGGACCACATCCTTCAAGTGTCCTTCTCTAATCAACTTCTCGATGTAATCCCTCAATTGGTAGCACTTCGAGGTCTCATGACCATTCTCTCGGTGGAACCAACAGTACTTGGAAGTATCCTTCCTAGCAAAGGTTGATTGTTTTGGGGACTTTTTGTACATGTTCTTGTCCTCTTTCATGTTCAAGACTTCCTCTTGCTTATTGGCCAAGGGAGTGTAATTGGTATATTTCCTTTGAAGGGTTTCCTGCCCTTCTGGTCTTTCATGTTGTTGTTGTTGCTATGGCCCTCTTCCGATCGGCTACCATGTATGAATTCCCCCAGCGTCGACTATCTGCTTTTCTTCTGCCATTGCGTATCCCCTTATGTCATCCACCAAGTGTGCATAAGTGGTTGCCCCTCTCTGCCTCAAGTTGAGTGACAGTTGGCTATGATGTAGACTGTTAATAAAGGCTGAATCACTGCGTCATCAATGGGATCCTGCACCTCCAATAATTCTTAGGAGAATCTAGTCGGGTAGTCCTTCAATTTCTCATATTTCCTTTGCTTCAAAGTAGAAATGACGGATATTGACTTTCTCCTCTGTATGTTTCCCATAAACTACCTAATGAAGGCTTGTATCAATTCTTCGAAGTTCCTGATCAAGCCATTGGTAAAGCCGCCAAACCATCTAGATCCCACATCACCCAATGTCTGTGGGAACATTCTGCACATAAGCGTGATATCATAATCACACAAGGTCATCGTGTTCTGGTATCTCCTGACATGTTCCTAAGGGTCACTGTTAGCTTTAAACTGCTCCACGTGCGGCATTTTAAATTTTTCTGAGAACCGAGCATGTTGGATTGAGTCAGCAAATGGACTGCCAGAGTTGTCAATCAATAAATTCCCACGGCCCTGTCTTTGCTCTAACACTTCTGTACTCCTCAACAGGACCTCTCTCTCACCTTCTGGTTCTTTGTGTTCATCAAACATTGATGGATGGTGAGCCCATAAGGGTCCCATGGTATTTGTCCTGTGACCTTGGCATCACGAAGGTTATACTTAGTCACAGAGCTGGTTTCTCGACACCTTCTGGGTGAGACCTCTTCCTCAGTCGAAGCTGATCGAGATCTTCTTCTATAACCCCTTACATCTCGGTTATCTCGCCATTTGTGTCTCATATGGCGCTGGTTATCTTGGCATGGCCCTAGTCATCTTGGCGATCATCTCTCCTCTGAGAAGGTTCTCTCCTTCCACGATGATTTGCCCTATCTCTACCAATTTTACGAGGCTCTCTTAGGGTCACACCTACTATCTCAGAAAGCATTTTGGGGTCTTAGGCCACCATAAGAGTAAATAACTAATACGGCAAGGTCAGATTGGCAGTTGCGGTTATATTAATTCCTTGTCTAGCGGCGTCTTCAATGACTCTCCATAGGGACTCCTGGACTTGCCGAAATGTATCTGGGGAAGTACCTAGGGGAAGGTCCATGGAGGTTGTCGCGGCCTGGCCATTTGAGGTTGGAGTCGTAAAGAGTAAATCTCCCCCAACGATGTTAGCGTTTATTGGGCCTAAGTAGTTGACACCATGCGGGGTGCCAATGTCATGCAGAGACTGACTTTCATCTCTGTTATTTTCCATGTTACTATTTCACAAGTTTTTTTAAAGTTGATCTAGTAATTTAGCAAAAAGCCCCCTCCTTCTAGCCCCAATTTTTGACAATGATTTTTGGGATTACATAAAGTTGATCACACATCCAACAAGCTATCACAAGTTGATAATAGAATTGTGAAAGGAAAAGAAATTTAAACATGCAAGACACACCAAGGTGGGGAAACGTCCACTTTTGCAATATAAATTACACACTCAAGTTCTCTCTCTCTTCCTCTTTCTGTGTAATATTGCACTAACTATTACAATGGTGTTCTTAGGTCTATTTATATGTCATTAGAATAATAATTCTTGGTATACAAGTAAGGAAAGATTGTAAGGTTTTAATAGATCTCTAACTTATCGGAGTCGTCTTTATCTCCTTTCCCGTTTCACTTCTTCTACGTATTAATTGAAATAGATCTCTTGCCTAGTTGAGACTCTAATATCTTTTAAGGAAATTTGTTTCTTTGATAGAATGTACTTCATTACTCTTTATTTGAATCAAAATCTTTCTCTAAGTATTTGAGTCGTGGACGTATTAAATTGAATATCATCCACGTGTCAATTAGCCGACCACCTGTCTAACCCGACCAAATCTTATTTACCTGATCCCGACCGGAGGTTTTGATCGGTCTATTTCTATACATATTTTAGGTCCCCATTTCTTATTATTTGTGCATTGTTCTTGGGTGAAATTAGGTATTTTATGTGTTTATTGAGCGTTTGTAGGTCGCATTCTATGGAAGAGGTGTTAGAAGTTATTTTGGAGAAAAGGAGCAAAAAGATGAATTGTGGGCTGTGTAGATCACTCATATTGCGGGGACAATATCTCTCAGCTCCAATTGAATTGTGCGTCCTACCACCTATGGATGGATAGCCCCAGAAGTCTAGTTTTGGCACACTTTTTGGATTGCAATTCCGATATTCCTAGAAGAAGTTATGCCAAATTTAGTAACCAAAGGTCGAGCTGGAGAAGTCTACCGCATGCTAGACCGCGGTTTGTGCAGTAACCTCCGTAGCAGTTTACGTAGCGGTAAAAAATAGAACAGCACCGCTGTGCTGACCATGGGTGATTTCAGAGCGACCTAGGCCGCGGTTTTGACGTATATTTGGCGGATTCTACTCCGAATTGGTCCAAAACTATTCCAAAACTTCCCAAATCAAATTCTAATGACTTTAGAAAACCAAAACAGGTTTAGGAAACTTCCTAAACTCAAATTAGGAAACAATTATCAAGAGAGGAAATCCAATTTATGAAAGGATTCCAATTCCTTCTCTCATTCTACTTTCCTACTTTGTGAGTTTCCTACAACAAAGCAAATTGGGAGTTCACAAGGAATCATTACCTATAAATATCATGAGTTTCTTGAAGAAAAGAGTTCCGCTCCCCATCACTCCATCCCCACACATCATCTTAAGACCCATCCATCCATTGTAGAAGAAGACAAAGAAGAATTGGAGGAGCTCTTTGATGATCATCTCGGGTTTTCTCTACTCAATCTCTTTTCTTTTCTTTTTCAATGATTTGTAACTGATCTCATAACTAGGGAATCAATGTGAACCTTTTGTGAATGATCATGTATGGATTAATTATTATTTCATCAATTTAATTCTTGATTTATTCATTGTACTCAATTGCTTTAATCCTCAATAGTTTTAATAATTATGCACACCATAGACCACGGGTAGATAAATTTTTTTGCATGATTTTAGGGTTAAGACTATCTGAGAATTAGGGTTATAGTATAGACCAAACTTAACCTAGATTAATGCTCTTTTGAATGAATGAATTTTATCTTTAGCATAGGCTAAGCAAAGTATAGAATTTGGTTCTTATTTCTTGCACTTAAAGGATTTCCGATCGTTGTTCACGCTATAGACCAAGGGTGAATAATAATTGGGAATACGTGACTCATCCCGCGATCATACGGTAATAGTTGTAGGGAAAAATACGAAAACGCGGCGGAAGCGTGACTAAAAACGAATTTAGTATAGTTTAAAATTTTTCCAATATTTGAATCTTTACCCTTTAATTAATTAAACATACATATATTCAAAAGATATCATACCTCTTGTCGCGTGATCCGATTGACTTAGTGTCGATGGTAATCCGCAAGATCTTCCCATCCGATCATGAACGTGAATCACCTAGAAGCGTGGTCTCCCAATTCTTTGAATTGCGTACCTGAGAATGGAAAAACGAAATCTTCTTTCCTGATCGTTAATCACAAAAACTCCAAGAGCCTAGAAAGATCATCTCGGTCACTTTTGAATTCACAATCGTTATGATTGAAACTCGCGTGAACCTAAATTGAAAGTGTGCACAAAACCTTTTTATGTAAAGGCTTGCAAGTGCACTATCGAATTTAGAACTATCTTTCTCTCTTCGTCTTGGCCGAAATTTCACTATGTTCTAGAGTTGGAATTTTTTTAAAAAAAAAACAAGAGAATAAAAAGTTCTTTCTCTAAAAAAAAACTTTTTTTTTTCTATCACTATTAATTCAGAAATTAATAATATATATATAGGTATACAAATCCTTTCCTAAACAGGATTTACTTGGTGGGCAAGAATCCTATCTCTAGGTGGATTAACTTGGTGACAAAAAATCCATTTTAAAAAAAAAATGATTTCTTTTCCACACCAAGACTCCTAATCCAACTGAAATATTGTATTGGTGATTATATTAAAGACTTCCTTATTTGATTATATAAAAAAATTCTTTATTTATCTACTTACCAAATTAAGTCTTTTATATTTATATATTACTATAATAGTATACTACTAGGAAACATAATTCCTAGTCATAAAAAAAATTTTGATTTTTAATTAAATAATTAATTAATTTCCATTTAATCAAACAATAAAATAAAATAATATTTTAGGCTATTATTATAGCCTTGCCGCCCACACACAAAAAAATATGGGCCAGATATTATTTTCTTAGTTTATTTAATCCATTCAGGCTTTAAATAAAAGCCCACATGTGAACCAGACCCATTCTTACTAAAAGAAACAAGCCCACATGCCTCTCATTAATATATTAATATAATTTGAGCAGCCCATTAAATAAATAATGTGCAAATTATATTGTTAATATATTAAATACAATTCTAGATGGACCCATAAATTAGTTCGGTAGAATATATCAATTGATCCATGCAAGTCCATGTGGATTGGGAATCTTGGCGGGCTATCTAAATTTAAGCTTCAATAGACATAACCTAATCACAATCAACAAATGATTCACTTAGGTCCGATCTATTAATTTTAGCTCATTCCACTAAAGAGCTAAAATTGAACTCTTAAATAAGATAGAATAAGAAGATGTTTCTCATTCATACCCTAGACAATCTTATTGGAGATAGTGTATCCTCGTGTTTAATATCAGTAATCGCCAAGAGCACATAGACCGCCTATAGCTCTCCTAGTTACCATATTTACTCATATGACCACGTTTTGAACTTGGATATTTTGACTTGTCTAGAAGCCATGTTTTCAATAGACATTATCGAAAACTCAACGTTGAGATTTAATATCCAATACCTCAAAATATCCATATGATAATATTATAATCTCATTCAATAAATTATGCCACGATGTCCATATCTATAAATGAAGTTCTTTATCGACTAACAAATGAATACAACCAAACTATCGAGGATAGACTATGCTATATAATCGTACTCATTGATAGCTTAAATGATAACACTTGCAATTATAAGTCCATCATTTATCTTAGGATTAAGATAGACTCTCCGATTGTCCTCATAATGAAAAGACCTGTATCTACTGACGGTTCTAGATAAAATATTTCATGTGATCATGTTCAATGCACCCAGTGCACTAGATTCTTTTACTCGAAGACCCTTTCGATGATTTTAGACTCATCATAAGGGTTGATTCGGGGTTTGGACAATATGAGCGCTCTCCTAATTCCGTGAGGAAATAGGATTTATTGTTAATTAGAGAATCAATGGTACTTAAAGGATATATGTAATTAGAGGGGTATAACGGACATTATGACCCAGCTCTAATTATGAACTACTGTGGAGGATCACACCATGTGTAATAGCTATATCGATGGACACCGAGTTGTATCGGTCTGTGTAAAAACGTCTGCAGTTGAGAGAGTGCAGCTTCGGGTTTTTAGTGGAATAACACTGGAGTTAATAATCAAAGAATATTAATTAAAGAGTTTAATTAATAATTCCAAGGATTATTGGAGCTCAAAATATTGTAGGTCCATTAGGTCCCCTTGCTAGCCCGATCTATTTAGGTAAAAAGGGTCACGGTTAATTAATTGGATTGTCCAATTAATTGTGTTACGAAAGTGACACGTATTTATTCGGGAAATAATTGAATAATGAGATTATTTAATTAATGAATAATGGTGATTAAATAAATTAAATAATAAGATTATTTAATTATTAATCACTAAATGGAGGATGTTAGTTGATATTTGATTTTAAATAGAATAAGATAATATGATTATTTTATTTTATTAAATTAAATATTTGAAATTGAATTTAAAATGTTTAAATTCAAAATAAATATTTAATTATCTTTTAAAATCTAAAGAGATATCAATTAAAGAGTTTTAGTTATAATAATATATATATGATATATATTGATAACAAAAATATAGCACACAAAGGATATACACAAGTGTTTGTATATGATACAAACTCATATTGTGTGTAACACAAAAAGGAGAAACAAGAGAGATAGTGTGCGTGTGATTTTTTTTAAAGAGAAACAAAAAGTGAAAAACGCACAGGGGTGCGTGAGATCTCAAAAAAAAAAATTTGTGCTGGGTGCACTAGTGAAAGGATAAAAATATATAATATATTTTTCTTTGAACATCCTAGAATTATTCTAGGTATTATTCTCTTGGAAGAAATTGTTTCTTCTTCATTCTCTCTACATCCTCCTAAGTTCCTAAGTACGTGACGCGCCCACACGCAGTTACCAGTCCCGGAATATAGCGAGGAAGATCAGTGGTACAGACCAGGAGCATATCGTAAAGTGAAGGAGCCTCCAAACGTTGGTAAGGTTCTAAATTTTCTTTTAATATATTGATTACAATTTTCTGTGTTTACATATTGTATGTATTAGTTCCGGAAAAAGAATTGCGATCCTAAGTTCACTGGTCCCTAATCGTTTATGATCTGTATAAAAAATTTTAAAACCTATTTTCACTGCGTTACCAGTGAACGGGGTTCCAACACTAGATTGGCAGGTCCAGCTGCTGGGGTAGTAGGTACCTAGGGGGTAATCCGCGCGGTAGCTGACGGCTTCGAGGCAGGTTTGTGACCCTTTCCCCCCTTCTTCGGCTTCTGCCCCTTTCGGGTTGAAGCGTTTGACTGATGTCCCGAAGAGTCAGGATGATCTTGAGAGGATTGGAGCTTCATTTTAATGGAAAGATAAGAAAACGAGGCACACTGGCTTTCTTTTGAGGGTGTGGTGTTTTCCACAGACGGTGCCAAAAAGTGTTAAAGGAAAAATCTACTCGAGGAGTAAAATTTCGGTTAGCACCCTCACCCACTACCAGTAGCAGTAGCGGGATAGGTACCTTCGGTACCGAGGTCCCTTTTTATAATCGAAAGTAAGAAGTAGTATGACGAAGAAGAAACAAAAAAGGACCGGGAGATATAGAAGAACACTGTTTTATTAAACAATACTATAACAAAGTTACACAACATACACTCTTCTCTCGTTTCTGGCTCTTTTACACAAGGTGGTGGTGGAGAAAACGTTTATGTCGATAAGTGGATATGTTCTCTCAATGATCGTCAATGAACTTTCACTGACTTCAGAGAATTTCAGAGGAAATTCTACAGGGAATAAGTCTCTTTTCCTTAGGCGATAAAATAAACTCGAATCCCCCTTCTTTACCCTTCAAGACCGTATATACAGTTCTCCCCAGAATCCCCTCAAAATCTGATCGTATTAATGAGGATTACTGAGAGTCCTATTTTAGGCGTTGAAAGGTATTGTGTGGGGCTGAAGGCGTGGGATTTGATCCCGTTAATTACTGTCGTATTTCAAGTTCTGATTTGGTTGACCATTTGGCCTCATTAATGGCGCTTTATTCTGGCGATGGAGTCAACTTTCCTTCTTCGTGGAGCTTTAGAGGGAAATTCTGGTCTCTGGCAGATTGAGGTGTTGGTATATCGGATTGATGGAGCCTGTTTTGTGTCTTGCTAGAATGGTGCTTGTATCTTTATGTTCATTCTCGTATTGCCTGGCAGGTATGGTACTTATCTTGGAGGGGCTTCGAGTAGACGTGCTAAGTACCAGATGGGAGTTGAGACAATCCCCTGGCGGGTATCGAGGTACCGGGTACCTTGACTGATGTCGAGGTACTCGAGGGGTATTAGGCATACGAGCTACCATTGTACTGATCTAGGGCTGACATCAAGAGCTTCAGTTAAAGCGAGGTACATGCCTTCGTTAGCTCGCTGAGCTGATATCCTATCCAGATAGATAAGTAGTCGAGGTTTCGACCTTGTCAAATATCAGCTCCTTCTAGGTAGTGGTACCGATCTTGATGGTTTACTGAAGTATCTGGATGAATCTTCCTAGGAAGGTCCCTATTGGAAAATTCTCTTTTGGTCCCTTGTTTGAAAACCCTGTTAACACCAATAATTAAAATGCCTTTTGACCGTTGCATTATTAATTATTTTGTTCCGTAAGGCCATCCTTACGTCTAATAGATAATTTTGATTTATCCTAAATTGTGATTCAGTAACTCCTTACTAAATACTCGTTACCAATATTTACTAGATAAGAGTCATGATGTCCATATTTATAAATATAAGTCCGCTATGACATATGAATCAATAACGCAAAACTATCTAGATTAAACCGTTATTCTGTGGTCGTGTCCATCGATAGCTCAAACATTACAACTCATAATAAATAAGGTAGATTATTTATCTCAAGATTAAGATAGATATTTCAATTGCTCTATTATGAATGTATTATTCCATTAACCGTAAAATTGAAATATACTAGTCACTTGATCCATTCAATACATCATATGTACTAGGTCTTTTGTTCAAAGTCTTTCACTTGGTGATTCTAGACTCATCACTTCCCAATTGAAAAAAAAAGAAAAAAAAAACCCAAACTTTAATCACGATAAAGTGTCCAGCCTGTATCTTAAGTTGTGAACACTTTTAGACAAAATAAAGAATTATGTTTACCATAAATAAACTTCTTTTTGTGAATAACTCTTTACGTTTCTTTTGTCTTGGATCCTTAGAATATTTTGTTTTCGACATATATAATAAACGATTTATACATGCTACATAATTTATATGTAAACAAAAGACTTTTGTTATCAAATGATTTGTTACAGAAAAACTCTTACTTTAGGGCATACTTCCTAACACTTCAATGTCAAGGTTCAAGGCATTGTCATCTTCTACCTCATCATTGATGTTAGAGGGATCAAAGGCGATGAAGTTACCACATGATCTTCATCATCAGAGGAGTCTTCCTTATCCTTTTCATCATCACTATCACTCCATGTAGCGGCCATAGCTTTCCCTTTCTGATTATCCTTCATGTTACTACAATCTGTGGAGATGTGCCTGAATCCTCCACATTCGAAGCATTGTATGTCTTTTCTTGAAGGATTTTCTTGGCTAGCTTTACCTTTCTTGAAGGGTGCTTTTTTCTTTACCTCTTTTCCTTTGGAGTTCATTTCCTTTTGGCCATACTTCGTGAATCTATTGACCATTAGGGTCATTTTCTCATCTGAGTCATTCTCCTCATTTTCTAGCTTGGAAGTCTTCAAAGCAATTCCCTTTCGCTTCTTTGGTTGAGTGGCAAGCTTCCTTGACTCATAAGCTAACAACTTCCCAATAACTTGACTCGACTTCTATCTTCTTGTACTCACTATTCTCTTAAATAGTTGTCACCTTAGCTTCAAACCTATTACTAAGGGATCTCACAATCTTCTGATTAATCCTCATGTCAATGTAAGGATCTCCAAGTTGATGACTTTGGTTGACAATGTCTATTAACTTGATTTGGAAGTCATTGAAAGCTCTTCCATCTTGATGGGCTCGAATTGAGTTTGTAGAACTTGTAGCTTCGAGTCCTTCACTGTTTGAGTCCCTTCATGTGCCGTCTCAAGGATCTCCCATGCTTCATGTGTGTTCCTTGTGATTTGGATGAGCTTGTATTGGTTCTTGTCCTTCGCATAAAACAATTAGTGCATTGCCTTGTTGTTCCATTTGGAGGCTTCAAACTATTGGGCACTCCATTGAGCCTAAGGTTTGGGCAATATGCTTCCATCTTCGGCCATCATCATGGATAGAGTGCACCCATCTTCTATCACCATCCAAACCCTATCATCTATAGCCAATAAAAATGACTTCATCTTCTCTTTCCATGAAGAGTAATTGTCGTCGGTAAGCAGTGGCGGTCTTATACTAGAAGCTCTCTCATGACCCATTGCACTTCCACTCATAGTTTTTGATGCAATGAATGAAATTAAAATGTTAGACATAAATATGAGCAATGATCTATCTATGTATATCTAGAAACCCGCTCTGATACTAATTGAAAATAAACTCAAAATGTGTATAGACAACCTAGAGGATAAGTGAATGGGTTGTTCATCGATTAATTACCAACTTATTTCGATTAGTCAATATTCAACCAAACAATCAACACAAAATAATAAAATCAAGTATAAGTGCGAAAATTAAAAGACGCTTGATTTTTACGTGGAAACCCTCTAATTGAGAAAAACCACGGGACTAGCCTCGATAGCCACTTAGTCACAGAAACTCCATTAATTGAATATTTGGTTACATCCTAAGTTGACATCACCCATCACTCTTCTCAAGAATCGTAACTCAACCTATTATACCCACAGGTCTTTAAAAGTGGGTTTTGACAATGGTTGACAATCAACCCTTGGTTGCAATACTTCTCTTGTTTGTGCAACTATCACATGTAGCCACAAGACTTGGACTCAATGAAGAGAATTAATGTCTAAGTGAACAATCAATGAATGCTCAATGCAAATGAGTGTTAGACTAACGCTGGATGCTTAACTAGGTGTGAACATGCAAACCCAACAACCCTAGTTATTAGCTAACCCCTACAATCCCCAAGCCTTAATGAAAAAGCACTAAAGAAGATGTCTTGGTAAATAAAGGAAGAGATTTTGTTCTTACCTACCAAATGTTGATGCAAACAATAACCATGCTTGATGATGTCCTATATGCAATGAATGGGGATAGTGAGTCACAAATGGTTGCAAGAACCTTCCTCTCTTTAAGAACTAAACAATGACACTCTTGCTCTTAAAATTCGGAGTTCTTGGTGAACAAGAAAGTGACAAGGGCTATAAATAGGGATCCAGCAAAACTACATCGTTTTTATTAAAGACTGTTTTTCACGGTAAGAATGTCGCAAGCGTCGCCAAAATATCGCGGTCCCATTTTCGTGGTGGTTCATGACGTAACCACAACCTCGAAATCCACTAGAGAAAACTTCCCACCACTTTGTCGCAGTTCCCCATGACGACACAAAGACAGCGAAAACCTCTGAAGGGTTTTTCGCAGTCGATTTTCAGGCGGTCCAAGACGGCACTTAAACCATGAAATTCTCTAGAAGGAATATCACGCCTAGTTTTCACGGTGGTTCAAGACGACAGTTGGACTGCGAAACCCATTGGAATGGTTTCACAGTTCACCACGACGACACCAAGACCACAACAATGAGAAGAAAAGGCCTTATCATGCGATCTAACACACTAACCTATATGCATTAAGTGTAAATATGAAAATGGTGAAATGCACACTTAAATATGACAATGAATACACAAAAGAATGAGTTGTGTGTGTGTGTGTGTGTGTTGTATGCGATCTAACACACTAACCTATATGCACTAAGTGCAAATATGAAATGGTGAAATGCATACTTAAATATGACAATGAATACACAAAAAAGAATGAGTTTTGTGTGTGTGTGTGTGTGTGTGTGTACACCTAATCTCTTCAAGAGTACAAGTCAAGTGATATACCTTCGAGGCTCTTGATCTTGATGCACTTGAGATGCCAGGAAGCTTTCCATACATGATCAATAACCTAAGCTACCCTTATAAAGTATCCCATTATGGTTTGTCACATAAATAAGTTAATCACAAAATGGTGGGACTTACAAACATTAAAAATCTTTTTTTTAGGTAACATTAAAAACCTTTTAAAAAAGATTTTAATATTAAATGATTATTCCAAAAATAAATAATATTTAAATGGTTTAAAAAATTAAATTAACAAAATTTGTTTTTTGAAAGATACACAAAAATTTATTAGGATCTAAAAAAACAATAAAATTAATGGATTATATAAAAATGTTAACAAAAGTTATAATTTTAAAACATAAAATTCCAAAGAAATTAATGGATAATATAAATTATAAAAAAAACAGTTAATAGATAATTAAAAAAAATTATATCAAAAAAAAATTAAACAATGGAGATCTCGTTTCAGGCAGTGATGGAGATCATCTTCATCGTCTAGCATTAGTCTGGTTTTGAATAATAAATGATTTCGGGTTGAAACTAGATCCATTTGATAATAGAATGGATCCATTTGTTACTAGATCCCAGAGAAATTTGAACGAGCCACTGTCGTCATCGTCTTATGTACCTAGAACCAGGTTTCTAGAATCCAAGAGCTTCACCATCCCTTTAAATCCTCCAAGATTGGTAAGACTGGTACTCCAAACTGAGTGTTTTTCCCCATCAAATATCATTAAAATGATTCTTTCAATGGAGGTCCATCATTGAGGCGATGGTAATCCATTGTTGAGTCATCGAACGAGTGGAGATCTAGTCGTTCTCCATTGCTGCCTGAAACGATGGAGATCTAGATCTCCGTCGCTTCAGATTTTTTTTTTTAATTTTTTTTATATATATTTTTTTATTATTTATCTATTAACTGTTTTTTTTAATAATTTTCCATTATCCATTAATTTTTTAATGTTTTTGGATTATCCATTAATTTTTGTTGTTTCTTAATATCCTTAATAAAATTTTGTGCATCATCCAAGAAAACAAAAATAGTTAAATTGTGTTAATTTAATTTTATAAACCTTTTAAATATTATTTATTTTTGAAACAATCATTTAATGTTAAGATCTTTTTTGAAAAGTTTTTAATGTTAAAATTTTGAAATTTTTTGTTTTTTAAAAATAAATTTATAATAACAGAACCTTTCAAAGGTAAAATTGACCTTTTAGGCTTGCATTATTTATTAACAGTGGCAAATTTGTACATTTAGACATATAGTCAAAGTTGATTATTAGGTTTTTTGGTCAAAGGATTGAAATGATGTATTTTGAAAAAACAAGAATCCGGAGTTACTAATATAACGAAAACGTTTAAATAAGTGATATTTCGTTAAAAAGTAGGGATGGGCTCATGGGCCTATTGAATACTTAAAAAATCAAGGTTGTATTTCAATTCAGAAAATTTAATATTATTTACTAAGTTGTTGGTTTATTATGTTCTCCGGAAACAAGAACATTTTTACATTTTAATAATACAATAATAATGAATCTCTTTTTCGAATGTCATATGATGTACTCATGTTTAACAAACTAATTAAAACTTAACAAAAAAGAAAATCATTTTATCATCAAACATTAACTAGAAAATCTCTTTTTTGCACTTCAAAAATCAGATCAGACATTGATACCAAATCCGCAAAGTTTAGAGTTGAATCCAAAGCACATATCCGCAACGACAACATCAAACACACAATTGTTGTTGCATGGAGGACAAATTATTCACATTTCTGATGAACATAAGATCAAACAGGATTCATCGTGCTACACATCGGAGCAATACAAGCAGCAGAGAGTTTTATTATCAGGACACTACAGCATGGATGATAAACTCTAGAAACAGAGAGGTCTTATCCTATCACCTATGGCGCATAAAGGGGACGCCTGTATTCATCAAAGAACTCATCACGATTCACAAATACGATTGCATAGAGCGCGTAGATTATACCATGGATGTATCCAAGAATCGTCAGGAGCAAACAAATGCAAAACTCAACCTGCAAATAGATTAGTTCATATTAATCCAAACACAACATTTAAAGAAATTATCATTTTGAATCACAAATAGTCCTTTAACTAAGTGGCTCCTTGTTCGCATCGATTTTATGTACAAAAAAGGTTCAAGGGATGCCCAAAAGCCACCAGTGTAGCAAGGGTAAATGCTACTATACAGGATCTTTATAATTACAAAAGTAGAATCCAATGATCCACAAAATTTCAAAAGTTTGAAAATTAGATCTATACTTGGGCGTGCCTCGAGCATGTTTGAAAGGACTTTTTTGATTTCATGCGAAGGAGAATCCTATACAATCTAATCCTATGTACGACTCGAATCTGAGACATTTTCAAGATGACTGTGTTCCCTTCTCAATAAAACCTAGTTGAAGTTCATTATCAGCTTACAAGTTACAATCAAGCCATCTAAGTTAGATGCTCCATATAGGCCTAAAAAAATTACTCTAGAGTCTAGATACATGTTAACACAGTAAAATGAGTACTCTCAATGGCTCGGATTAGAAATTTATCTTATTTGTTCCGTTCTGGTGCAGATTTTATAGCTTAACGAGCTTGAAATACAAGACTTAAAAAGTAAGTTCACTAAAAGACAAATATATATATATATATATACGCATTTTGTTGGTGTTTTCTCGGAAGCCAAACGGCATTACTCGACAGATTTCAATTTAGCAAGATCGATATTTTGAGTAATATATTATCATGAACAAAAAGCTTCGATCACATTAACTTGATCTTCACCTAAATCCACTAAGAATTGAACAAAAAATGTGCAAAAATAAAATCAACCTCCGTTTAGCTGCCGAGAAAACGATTTTCTCGGCAACCACACAGAAAACAACAACAAAAATACTGAGAAAGAGAGAATCTTACGGTGCAGCAACCATGTCGAAGACAGACTCCCACAGGCGGAAGCAGAATCGCGATCAAGATTTCGCAGCAGATTGCACATCAACTCGGCATTTTTACTGTTGTAGATTTCTACAGTAACTGATGACAACGACGACGGTGTAAATGGATAAACAAACAGCGATTGAGAATTTATTGATCTTCTATTTTTGACGAATGGCTTTGATGGTTCAACGTACAAGACATGGTCAACAAATTATTAAAAATTAAAAAATATCTATGAAACTACGACGTTTCAATTTCAAAACCGACATAGCAATTACTAAACAAGTCTTGAATTTTTTTTTTTTTTGGGACAATTGCACCAAAGAACCTGACCATTGTTAATATTGCAACTAGATCGCACTTTTGTTAAAATAATGAATTAGTACCCTTGACTAAGCGTTGACCGCTAGAGTTAACTGCTAACTAGTCAAATATTACAAAATGACCAAATTCCCCCTAAACATCATATTTTCTCAATTATTATAATAATTTTAACTTTAAAAAAATATTATAAAAGACAGGTCAAAATAACTCATTTGATCCCACTCAAATGCCAACAAAAGAATTCTACAACTTTATCAAGATAAAGGTGCCCAACCTTTAACTTAAGTTGTGAACGTTTATTCAAGACTAACTAAAGAATTGTGTCTACCTCATACATATCCAGATGTACGAGCAATTCTTCCTTTCTCATAGTCTTTTGACCTTATGATTATTTACTTTGACAATTATCATTATAAATGCTATAAGATTTTGTAAAAACCAGAAATCACTTTATTAATATGAAAAGATTGTTAATTACAATATTACACTCTTGCTATTGAACATAATCCTAACAATAGTCATATTAAAGATAAATAATGAACCCTTGAATTAATTGAATTTGTTTACAAGTTAAATCTATACATTGAGTGTTTATAATTGGGAATCATTGATGACCTAGTATTTCTCATTCGTTGATCACAATCCATAGTTTCTTGTTACTTGCCTTTAATTAATTTAGTCTCTTAGTTTAATTTAGTTTAATTCAATTCTCAAAACAATCTTTTGGATACTCTTAGTTTAATTAGAATTAGAACTAGTTTTTAATCGGTAAATCACTTTTCCTCGTGGGAACGATCCTTACTTGTCACTGTGCTTATCTTCACGATTCGTGTACTTGCGAGTGAGTATTTTATAACACGATTTTTACACATCAAGTTTTTGGGGCCGCTACCGGGAATTAGTATAATTTATTGGTTAATTCTAGTTTTAGTTTTAGTTAATAGATTTAGTCTAGTTTAGGTAGTCGAGTCATTAATTTTTAGATTTTTAGTTTTTAATTTTATTTTATTTTCTTTTCCAAGTTTATTATGTGTCTGTCTTATGTTTCAGGTTTCAACAGTGAATTCAAGGTAGAAGATCACTGCAAGGAGAATTACTACCGTTGAACAACAACATTGATCGTATTGGACAAAGCGCAATGGCAGACGACGGAAATCGGAACATCCAACAGGTTCCAGATCCACCAGCTGTTCCAGATCCACCAGCTGTACATATCAAACCATGAAGGATTATAGTAGACCTATTGTTGACAATCATCATTTGTGCATCGCACTAGATGAGGCAGCAAGGAATTATGAGCTGAAGAGTTTCCACTATAATTTGCTTCCAGATTTCCATGGGCTACCAAATGAGAATGTGCTTAAATTTATCAGAAAATTTTATGTAGCAATTCAGGCTTTTCCAAACAATAGGGTGACAGAAAACCAGCTGCGTATGAGGTGTAATCCACATGCTCTAAAGGAAAAGGCGAAGACATGGCTCTTGACTTTGCCTCCAGCCTCACTGACAACATGGGATGAGGTGGTAAAGAAGCTTACTTACCAATTCTATTCTCCTCAAAAAACCAGTGAGACCATATCCAAAGTTACTAATTTCTTCCAACGGGACCAAAAGACATTCTATGAAGCCTGGGAGCGTTACAAAATGCTTCTCTTTGATTGTCCTCAGCACGGATATCAAATACATCAAATGTGTCAATGGTTCTATGATGGACTAAATGACATCTCAACAGTTTTGGTGAATAATGCATGTGGAGGATCCATGACCGACAAAACTCCAGAAGAATTGTATTCGATCTTTGAGAAGCTAGCCAATAATTCTCAGTAAAAGAGTTCTAGGAAAAGAAAATGTATTTATGAAGTAGATGTTAATACTGGGAACTCAATGCAAATGTCACAAATGCAAAAGTCCATCGAGTTACTTGTCAATCAGGTAGGACAACTGAGAGAAATGTGATACATGGGATGTGAGCAACCAGGGTATGATGCAGATTTTCAAAGGGGAGGTCCTGGACCTAGTAACTTGGAAGAAGCACAAGCCATGAACAATTACAATCAGGGTTGGAGAAATTCCAATTTCTCTTAGAGCAACAATCAGGGTCCTGGGAACTAATGGGGAAATAACAACCAGAGACATTATAATGCCAATACTCATAATCCTGAATATCAACCCAAGTACCTGTCATTGGAGGATACAATGAAGAAATTCATACAAACTATGGATCAGAGAATGAATCAAAATGACAGAAGGTGGCAAGACTCTGATGTGAGATTTCAAAACATTAATGCTTCATTGAGGAAGATAGAATTACAAATCGGGCAATTAGATGAAGCTAAGCAAATGAGTGAACCGGGAAAATTCCCAAGCCATACTGAGCAAGCAAAGGCCATCACGTTACTCTGGAATGGTAAGGCTTTAAATAATGAAAAACCTGCTGAACTTTTTAATACTTCTATTAATGTTGCAGGTTTCTCCAAAGAAAATAGTGCACCAGTAGAAGATGAAGAGTTCAAGGTGGAAAAGTCCAAGGATATATCAAAAATTCACAAATCTCCAAATCCTTATGTAACCCCAGTTCCTTTTCCGACTAGAGTTCAAAAGAACAAGCTCAAACAATCATTCAAGGAGATCTACAACATTTTGTCAAAGGACAATGTTAGTTTGAAATGGAAGTAATCCAGAAGATGCCAGCATATGCAAAGTATTTCAAGGAGCTCAATTCAAGAAATAGGAAAACTGATTCTCATGAGATAGTGTTAGTTTCAGATGAAGTAAGTTCAGTACTCCAGAAGAGATTGCCCCCGAAACTCAAGGATCCTGGAAGTTTCAATATCACTATCATGGTGGGAGAAACAAGAAAGGAGAGAGCCATACTGGATCTAGGGGCAAGCATTAATTTGATGCCCTATGCCGTGTACAAGAGATGGGGTTGAGTGACCTTAAACCTATCAACATATAGCTTTTACTTGCCGATCGTTCTATAAGGTATCCTTGTGGAATTGTGGAAGATGTTCTGGTCCAGGTTGGCAAGCTTATTATACCTGCAGATTTTATCGTATTGGATATGGAAGAAGAAGGCACTAGTGCAAAGGACTTACCAATTCTGCTCGTAAGACCGTTCATGTCAACCGTAAAGGTTATCATCGATGTGCACAATGGTAAGGTGTCTATGACAGTATTTGATGAGACAATCGATGTTGATATTTTTGAATCCATGCAGCATCCTGTAGGTGCTCTTGATTGTTTCAACGTGCAAGTAGTAGATCCAGGAGTTTGTCCAGAATCAACTCCCACTCTCACAGAAATTCAAAATGGCAAAAGAAGCAAGATCTCACCTCTAAAAAATGATCGCTCAAGTTATGAGAACATGATTGAGCAACTGAAAGAAGACAAACAGATGGTTGTCGCTCTCGATTCCGACTTGACAACAAAGATCAATGAGCTAATGGAAGAAAAAGAGTCTTTGTAGAAAAAGTTTACATAATTTTTGCTCACCAAATGAGGTTAATGAAGACCGAGATTGAACAGAGGGATAAAGTCTTAGAGATCATGAAGAATAAGGAACTTGAAAGCATTGCAAAACTTGTAAAGACTGAGTAGGAGATCAAGTCATTGACCGCCAAGTCAAGTGATTCCATCATTCAAAGGGTCGAATCCAAACCAAAAAGGAAAAGAAGAAGAAGAAATAGACGGAAGCGAGCTCTACCAATGAATCATAGCCACCAAGAAGATAATTTTCATAGATTTGTTCCCGTTTGTCACTTTTGCAATGTGAGGGGTCACATTCGACCAAGGTGCTATGAGTATCTCAAACAATGCAAACGTGGGAGTAACCTGGTAAGGCAAGTATGGATCCGAAAACACAAGCTCGGAGAAATTGAGCATGGTGCAACTATTCGATTGAAGAAGAGTGGCGATGAGTACGTAGTTGTTACTTTACCACAGGTAATGGATAACTCGAGGATAGTGAAATCAATTAAGCTTTAAGAGTCGTAGTGCTCTCATGCGTCTCGCCTAGACGTTAAATAAAGTGCTTGGTGGGAGGCAACCCACCCAGGTATAATTTTCTTTTCTTTTGTTTGAATTTTTATTTTTAATTTTGAGTCATAAATTAGTGTAAGTCTCTAACACCCTTTAGCTAGAATTGAACATTGTTTTATTTTAGTTTCGAACTTTATTGAAAGATGATGTTTAATTTAGGTTTGGGGGTGTTGAAAATTTTAGATTTGATAATTAGTACATATGCTTTTTAATGTGTGCATGTCTAAGTTGGGCAGATCAAGTCTGAAAGCTAAAGATTATACATTCTGGAGTACTCTGCTGCATGTACCGATTCCTAGGCATCAGGTCAGCACCCAGATTTTTGTAGCATGTATGAACTGGAGTGCACTGCGGCATGTACCGCTCCTTAGGCAGCCTGGTTACACCGCGGTATAGGAAGCATGACCATTCTGGAGTTTACCGTTGGGTAGTCCGTGTCACGGGCACCCTGTCCGCATCGCGGTCTTCAAAGCATGACAACACTGGAAAACACCGCTTGGTGTGCCGCTCTACAAGCACATGTCTACACCGCGACCCATTAAATGAAACGGTGCGTTTTGTATGTTCAGGTACGTAGTTTTAGGCAATACCCCTGCAAAGACCGCCACCCAGGTAAGTGACCCAGACCGCGGTAGGGCACTAATTTGTGTCCCTATTTAAGAAACAACAGGTACGCAATTCTCTTCTCATTATCTCTTCTCTCTCCCAATTTCCATTCTTCTTGTTTAAGCTAAGGTATGATTCTCTTTCTATTTTCCAATTTCATGTTTATGTTATGTGTTGCATTGCCAAATCTTTCCCTATTTGTCTTGTACTTCAATTTCAACATTGAGGGCAATGTTGGGTGTAGGTTTGGGGGTGTGAATTTGTGTTTATTTTATTTTTTCGTGTTTATTTTATTTTTATTTTTTGAGCCATTTGTTGAAATCTAGGAAAAAGTGACTTGTTTTAAAAATTTTTGAGGCAAACGTTTTGTTAAAACTGTATTCATTGGTGAGGAAATAAATTTTTCCGTCCATGATGCGTTCTTCATTTTTTCGATACAAATCCAACGGTATAAAGAACATAAATTTTTGGGCGGTGGTTTAAAAGTTATGATCGTTTCTTCGACCAAAGGTCATGGGCAATGTCCTATTTTTGAAATTCTGCACGTGAATGTTTTTCGTCTTCTATTTACTCACTTTTCTGATTCGAACTTTGAGATGTTTTCTAAATTAAAAGTGTGAATTTGTATGTCTATTTTCTTGTGTTAAAATTTGGTTAACGTTTATTGAGTATTTTGAGAGATATGCATTTAGCACAGACGTACGTAAATTTCAAAAGTCACCAGTTTTTTAACTTTTATCCTCCATTTTTTTAGATGCTTCTTTTGTGTGTTTTTAGAGCCGTAATATATGTTTTATTCACTGAGTTTAGACTAACGTCTTGCCACTTAGAGAATTGCATTGCATTTTCAAAAATTTATGACATGCTCTTGATGTGATAGTGGATATTATGCTTAGTTGAATTGCCATGATTAATAGTGAAGACTACCCTTATGAGTTCACTAAGCCAAAAAGCGTACATAAATATCGTTATAGAGGGTTATTTTGTTTCTACTCTTAAACACTTATTAGGTTCTTAGCATTAGAAATTGATCTCAATAGGTTATGCATTGGATATTAAAGAACATTCATCATAAAAAGATATCACATGTGGACTTTGCTCTTGATTTGGTTGAACCATTAGAAGTGATATAGGCAATGTGTGTTTAACTCACTTAAAATGCCTTAAATATTTCCTACATTGTGTGTATGCTCCATAGCCAATTTTGAAGCCAAACACTATAAGCCTTTTTCTTTCATCACCCACATTAACTTAACCCCAATGAGCCATAATTTAGCCATACCTTATAGCTTGGGATCATAGTGAGGTGATGAAGATGATTGAAGAGAGTTCAAAATGTGTGACTCGTGAAGTGCATGTACTAAGATAAAGCAAGAAGATTAAATGCAAAGAAGGTGTTGAAAGAATCATGTAATTGATGTATAAAATTCTCATCTCAAAAAAAAAGTTGAAGAAAAAAAAAAGATAAATGAATGAGATGACGAATCAAATGAAAGTGAAAAGGAATAGAGCTTTACAATGAAATGATGAGAAATCAAAGTCAACTCAAGAAGGAGGATGAAAGAATATTGTTCAAGAAGCCTAGATGCAAGTGGAATGAAGAATTCGAATAAATTTGGCCGAGTATGAAGATTGCCGAAGAATTTCTCCATATGATCCTAGGTTTGTTTGCTATCCTTTTTCCGTTCTTTCTTAACCTTAACCCATGGCCCCGTTACAATCAAAGAAAAGACCTAATTGATCTTTTGGGAATGCTAGCTCGAGAGTAAAGGTAAACATGTGCTCTATCTTGTTCTTAATATCTGATTCCGTTCATGAGATCCTTTGCATAAAAATCAAGCGTTCTTTCTATTATATATTCATATGCGATTATATTTAGAAAATTTCTTGTGCATAACTTCTTTCGCATATGCTTGATGGGTGTATTTGCCTAGGTTCTGTGTGATACTAAAGAGTGATATCCTGTGAGAATTAGAGTTGAGGCGAATTATATCTATGGCATTCAACGAATGTGTTTTTGAAGCTAGAGTGTCTTGAGTATGAGCTTTTCATTAAAACCAAGCATGCATTTAAATTTGTGGCATAATTTTAGTCTTTGTTCAGTGGCTCTAGCATGCATTGGCTTTGAATGGTACATATGAGTTTGCATCTTAATTATTTGGTTTTTCGCAGAAATATGTTTGTGGGTAGCATAACTGTAAACCCTCAGGAGACAAAACTCCTCCTACTAGGGACACCTAGAGGTTTAAAGGATTGTAGCATACGTTCAATGCTATCGTGTTCCCTACGAAAGTGGCTTTGTTTATTTTTATTTTATTTTTAGACTTTTGTTTGTTTTTAGTTTTTGTTTTTATTCTAGTTTTGCTCGAGGACTATCAAAATATAGGTTTGGGGGTATTTGATCGGTCTATTTCTATACATATTTTAGGTCCCCATTTCCTATTATTTGTGCTTTGTTCTGGGGTGAAATTAGGTATTTTATGTGTTTATTGAGCATTTGTAGGTCACATTCTATGGAAGAGGTGTTAGAAGTTATTTTGGAGAAAAGAAGCAAAAAGATGAATTGTGGGCTGTGCAGATCACTCATATTACGTGAACCATATCTCCCAGCTCCAATTGAACTGTGTGTCCTACCACCTATGGATGGATAGCCCCGGAAGTCTAGTTTCCGGCGCACTTTTCGGATCGCAATTCCGATATTCCTAGAAGACGTTAAGCCCAATTTAGTAACTAAAGGTCGAGTTGGAGAAGTCTACCACGGACTAGACCGCGGTTGTGCAGTAACCTCTGTAGCGGTAAAAAACAGAACAACACCGTTGTGCTGACCATGGGTGACTCCGGAGCGACCTAGGCCGCGGTGTTGACGTATTTTTGGTGAATTCTACTCCGAATTGGTCTAGAACTGTTCCAAAACTTCCCAAATCAAATTCCAATGACTTTAGAAGACCAAAACATGTTTGGGAAACTTCCTAAACTCAAATTAGGAGACAATTATCAAGAGAGGAAATCCAATTTAGGAAAGGACTCCAATTCCTTCTCTCATTCTACTTTCCGACTTTGTGAGTTTCCTATAACAAAGCAAATTGGGAGTCCATAAGGAATTATTACTTATAAATATCATGAGTTTCTTGAAGAAAAGAGTTCCGCTCCCCATCACTCCATCACCACACATCATCTCAAGACCCATCCATCCATTGTAGAAGAATACAAAGAAGAATTGGAAGAGCTCTTTGATGATCATCTCGGGTTTTCTCTACTCAATCTCTTTTCTTTTCTTTTTCCATGATGTGTAACTAATCCCATAACTAGGGAATCAATGTGAACCTTTTGTGAATGCTCATGTATGGATTAATTATTTTTTCATCAATTTAATTCTTGATTTATTCATTTTGCTTAATTGCTTTAATCCTCATTGGTTTTAATAATTATTCACACCATAGACCAAGGGTGGATAAATTTAATTACAAGCTACAATATATTTGGCCCAAGTACCAATTAACTCTTAATTAATTGAGCCCAAATATATTAATTTTAGTTTAGTCCACTAAAAAACTGAAATTTCACTCTTGAATTAAAATAAAATATATTAAATATTTTAACCCTAGATAATTGTGTGAAATATGTATCCTCATGAAAAATATCAATAATTAAAATGCATTTTGACCATTGGATTATTAATTATTTTATTTCTTAAGACTGTCCTTAAGTCTAATTGATAATTTGGATTTAACATGATTGTCATCTTTTTGACGAAGTGACATGATCAACGATCACTTTTGACGGTCGTTGACTAACAATAGGGGATGTGAGTGTCAATTTTCGATAAAGTTGTTTCCGTGTGTGAAAAGAAGGTTTGGTGCAATTTGTTCTTATTTAAAAGATTTTAAATTTTTCATGCTTTTAGTTTTTCTTATTTTAAGAGTAAGTTGTTATCGATTCTAATTAAAAATTGTGATTTGGTAGCAAAAATACCATAAAATAAAATAATTAATGCAAAAAATGTGATCAATGGAAATAATTTTTTTTAAATAAGCAAGTAATTGAATTAAGTGATGAATATTGAATTTTATTGTTTGGTTTTCTACTTTATTGATGGATTTCCAAGAGCTAAATTATATCTTTTCTTCTTGTATATACATAAATTAATTTATTAAAAAGAAAAAAATTATATGATTGAGTGTAAGGCGGTAACAGTGTGATATTGAAAATATGAATCTTTCAGCGACATAAGACCATCTCCAATGCAAGTATAGTTTGTGGAATAAAAAAAGATGCCACATAGGATAAATATACATTCTGTAAAAAATTGTGTCTCCAATGCAACCGCGCATATCCAACCTCAAGCTGACGTGACAAAAAAAAAATTAGACATTGTCAACATAACCGTCCACTTTCAGACGGCCTATTGTACAACCCTTTTTTAGGTTGACTCAACAAACATTTAAAATTGACATTAATTTTTCATCTATTTTTGGTAAGGAAATAAAATATAAAATAAAATATAAAATAAAATTGAACACGTCATTAAAACAAAATGTATTTTAAACGGAAGCATTGGAGACCAAATTTTTAGTTAATTGTCTATCAATTTTATATTTATGTCACATAAGAAGCAAGTCTCTTGACATTGTTGTCATGTCACCAATTATTCATATGCAAACCATTTTTGTATTGGAGATGCTCTAATTATTGCAGAAGAGAATGAAATTAAACCACCATGATCACCTTTTCTCTCACCTGCTCCAATCTCTCTTAGAGATGCACATTTTCCCCCGGATCCCTAAATTCCCACGTCCCCATCCCCATTTGGGGAATTATTTTTAGGGAAAAATGGGGAATGGGGTGGGGATGGGGATGATTTTCATCCCCAAATTGAAATGGGGATGGGGATGGGGGACCATTTCCCCATTTCCCCCATAAATATATTGAAATGGGGATGGGGTTGGGGGGAGGTCACCCCATCCCCATTTCCCCATTTCCCCCAAAACATATATAAATAAATAAATATATTATATAACATTTTATGATTTTATTATGTATTGTAATGCACATTTTATGATTTTATTATGTATTTATAATGCACTAATGAATTTTAATTTTAATTTGTAATTGAATTATTTTTTTTAATTTTTAATTTTTAATCAAAAGGGAGAATGGGGAAACGGGAAAATGGGAAAACGGGAAAAAATGGGAAAAAATGGGGAAAACGGGAAATTGGGGTTGGGGATGGATATACCTCCCCCCAAAATTCCCCATCCCCATTTTCCCCAAATGGGGAAATGGGAAGGGGGGGGGGGGGGGGGGGGGGAGGATTGGGGAAAGGTCTGAAAAATGGGGATGAGGATGGGGGGACCTATATCCATCTTCATTCCCCAAATGTGCATCTCTATTCTCTCTGCATCAAATTACCTCTATTTTTCTCTGCACTTATTACCACTTGCTATTCAAACTCTCTTCCAAGTTCTAACAAGTAACAACTACCACCTACACATGGAGTGTGCAACTGTGTACACTATTTATTAAGCAAAAATAATAATTATTAATAAAAATTTAATTTATATTAGTAAATAATAACAATAGATTTACGGGAAATAAATATAAAGATAAAAATGACTTTAGAATATCTCCCCATACCTAACAATCTTATACTCCTCAAAACCCCTGCCAAATCAATTCAGTTTAAATAATCACTTTCGAAAGTTTTACTAGACACATTTTTTATACCAAAATAATTAAATAATTTGATTTAATTTCTCAAAAACAAATACTTAATTGGCTCTTAAACATTGAAATATATTATTACATAATCAATTTCAGAAGTAACTTCTCACGCATTTATTAAAATTATTACCAAAACATGCTAAATTATGAACTAATGACGGTTGAAATTTTTATTAAACATCATTTTTTATGCTAAAATTATTAAAGACTTTTTAACTTTTTATTTTAAGTAATACTTAACATATCCTTAATTCCCTCATCCCACCTACGGTATTCTTTTTTTGGATCCCCTTTACAACATTACTTGATTTCTTTTCCTTTTCATTATCGATCACCAAAAGTATATTTAAACAAATTCTTAAGAGATGTTTGTAAGAAAGTTTAGAAATTTTAATTAAATTTCTAACATACTAGTATCTATTTGAGTTTATATAATTGATCATATGATCAAAAGGTAATCTGGTGTAGATTGGTTGGCATTTTTATTTTTTTATTTTTTGTCTTGACCTAGATACCTTGTTCTAGATACAACCTAAATGGATAAATCCAATAGAAATGAAGTGCAAACTAAGGACTCTTAGAACTTATCTCAAATCTCAACGGGGTTTATATTGTTAAATATTTCTGTTTGAAATTATCTTCTTTTCATGATAAATAGTAAAACTTTTTATTGAAAATTAGGTTCCGTCCTGAAAGCGTTTTTTGTTGACTGTTTTTCGAAAAGAAAAATGAAAATAAAAACAGTGTTTTTGGTTTTAGTTTCGAAATCCAAAAACGCGTATGGTAGGTTAATTGAAAAATATCAAAAATTGTATAATTTTTCTATTATTTTTTATATTGTAATTTTTTAATTTGAATAAAAGATAGGTCAATAATTCATTCCAAATAATTATCCAATAATTCATAATAACCGGATAAAATCTCTTTGATGAATGACTGTGATTTTAAATTTAAAATAATTTCGAAATCTAAGATTTTTATGTTAATATATATATATATATACATATATTTGTTAATAAACTCTTTGAGATCTGAAATAAAAACAAAAATAAAACCTTTCAAAAGAAAAAAAAAAGGAAAAAAAATAATAAAAAAAATATAGGAGCCGATCTGCTCTTGGAGGAGCAGATCGGCGACACTAAGAAGAAAAGAAGATGAAGAGAAGAAGATGAAAAAGATGAGATGACGAAGGGAAGAAGATATGAAGAAGATGAGAAGAAGAGAAGAAGAGACGACGAAGAGAAGATGAGATGAAAAAAAAGATGACGAAGACAGTACGGAAAAGAGGAAAAGAAGAAAAAAATAAAGAAGTAAAAAAATTTAAAAAAAAAAAACAAAACGAAAAACAAAAATAAAATAAAAACAAGTATTTTGTGTTTTTCAAATATTTCACTGTTAATACTGGTTTTGTTTTTCATTTTGTTTTTCATTTTTTGAAAATAAAATGAAAAACGGCTAACGAACACGAATTCAAAATCATTTTTGAAAAACAAAAACGAAAACGGACTGAAAAACAGCTGCATGACGGGACTTAACAACAAATTCCAAAACCATCATAATCTACCTATAAGTAGAATATTCCTTCAATAATAGTACTCTTCATGTAGGGGATTTTTCAATTATTGTTGTTATCTCCCGAAAATGCGCAAAAGGACTAAACATAAAAAATGGGCAAAATTTGGTAAGATTTCAATTCAACTCCTCTGTTTTCAACATAGAGAAGAAAGTGTTTGGTTCAATAATAGTGGCTCTTCTTAGGCAGATGTGAGGTGTCTAGGTGGTGTCACACACCACACACAATAAAGTCCAGAGAATCCAGAAATTAGGTGGTTAGCTGTTTGATGGGACTGGGATCTTGAATATATATTTTTTCTGAAGAAATATGAAGCCAAAAATAATAAAATTTACAATTGCATTCCATTTTCTTCGGAAAATTTTCATGGAAAATCCAGGGATCTTTCTCATTTTTTGTTTTTGTTTTTTTTTTTCCTGGCTTGAAGCCTAAAATGGGTTTTTGGTTAACAACTATATGTAGGAGGTGAAAACAGGAATGAGAGAGAAAGAGCGGAAGCGGAAAGAAACAAAAGAAACAATAGGGGTATAATGGTAAATCCAGAAAAAAATATATATAAGACCATCTTTTTGTCAATGAAAGCTCATTGATTCACATCATCTCCACTATCTAATTCCAAAACAAAGCCTAAAAGCACCAATAACTGCAGCACAGACCAGACCAGACCACCTCTCCAACAACTGACAACAGCAACAACACATCACAAAAACACCATCATCTCCCCATTTAATATTTTTCTCTCTTTCTAGTTTCTACGGATAGAGAGAGAAAGCAAAAACACAAAGTAAACAAAGTAAGTAGAAACATGGAAACAACCACAAACACTCATCTCTCTCTCTCTACATGTATCTCTTCAATGGCCCATCTGGACCAAAGTTTATGTAAGAAGGGAAAAACAAACAAAAAAAGAAAGGAAAAAAATGTGGAGAGAGAAGAGTGGTGGTGATGGTGTGTGTAATGTCTTCAAATGTGCTCCAACCAAACCAAACCCACCTAAAAAAAAAAAAAAAAAAAAACACTCACACACTCTCTTTTCTTTCCTTCTCAACCAATTTTCTTTTTTATGAAAGCATGATGCCAGAAATGCCCTTCTGCAAACCCATCTTCATCACTGTCTCAACCCAACACCCACACCCACACCCACGCCCACACCCAACCCCCCACACACATACTCTCTCTCTATCAAAAAGAAAGAAAGGAAAAAATACATTTTTTTCACCGAAAATTATGTGGGCTTCTTTGGGTTTTCTTTCTTTGTCTTGGTCAGAGTTTCACAGAGAAAACAGGAAAGCGAGAACCTTCCTATCTTATAATCTATCTATCTATCTATCTATCTCTCTCTCTCTCTTTATTGTTTTTCCTCTCTGTCTTTTCTTCTCTTCCTTTTCATTTTTTTTTATCTTTCTTTGTTTGCCTACCTACCTCTCTCTCTTTCTCTCTCTCTGTTCTGTTCATTGTTCATTTTCAAGCTCTCAGCTTTTTTTTCCTTTTTATCTCTCTGGAGTCTCTGTTCTCTTCAGTTTTTTGGTTTTGGTTTCTGGGTTGTTCAGTTTCTTTGTGATTTGTTGATTATGATGAAGAAGATGAAGGGTGTTGTTGTTGCTGGTGCTGCTGCTTCCATGGAGAAGCCTCCACCATACCCTGTTTATGAGGATTCAAGGACCAGGTTCAGGCACCGGACTCTCTTGCAGGACTATGATGAGTTGTACAAGGTATTTCCTTTTATGGGTTTGTGATCTGTTTATTTGTATTCTGATCAGATCTGTTGTGTTTTGTGTTTGATTTTTGCTTTGGTGGGTTTTTAGATTTAGGGTTTTTAGGCTTTGGATCTGGAAGTGATTGTGATCAGGTCTCAGCTAAAGCTGAAAAAGAAGGGGGGGGGGGGGGGGGGGGGGGGGGGGGGGGGGGGGGGGGGGTGGGGGGATGGTTTCTCTTTTTTTGTTTTTTGTTTTGTTTTGTTTTTTGTATTTGTGATTTCCTTGCTTTGCTTCAGTTTCATGCCCTTGTGCCCTTGTTTGGTTGATGAGAAAAAAAAAACTGAGGGAAAATAAAGGAAAAACAATTTGCTAGTGTGATCATCAAGTTGTTTCCTTAGTGAAGTAAATGAACATAGACTCAATTAAACCAAATAGCTTTAATAGGCTCATCTGAGAGCAAATTTTTGTTTCTATGAGATGGTGCAAAAGGTTTGGAAGGAAATTTGTTTGAATTAAGCTTATGTGATTCATTGACAAATTCCTATCTATTTGTGTGAATATTGTTTGTGAAAGTTTTCATCTCTACTAAGTTTACCAGAAAATTCACTTATGTGATTTTATTTTATGAACTTTTGAGGTTCCATTTATTGAGTCCTACATATTTCTCTCCAGCTTCTCAAAGTCTCACTTATCTTGAATTATGTAGTTTATAAATTACCTTTGTTGATATGGTTGTAGGAATTATACTTAACTAACTACACTTACTTATATGATCTCACCGTAAAACATTGTTCTCGATTAGTTGCTATAGATGGATTAAACTGTTAAACTTTTCTCAGGATACAGAGGCCAGAAAAAGGAAATTGCAGATGATGAAACAGAAAAAAATGACCTTATTGGATGAAGTCCGGTATAATTTTGTAATCCCTATTGGCTTTTAAATTTACAATCAAATAGCAGCACAACATTGTAACTGACATGTTTATGTTTTGAATTATAGGTTCTTGAGGAGACGGCAGCGATACTTGATAGCAAACCAGTCTTCAAGAACAGCATCAGAGCAAAATTCCGTACAACCTCAGAATTTGCAAATTCAACGAAAAAAAGTCACCAATAAAAAGAATTGCAGTAGAAAGGAAGCTGCTTTGGCTCATCCGGCATTAGGCCTTGATTTAAACCAAAAGGGAAAGCTTTATGATGGAAAGGAAGCTACTTTGCGAAACCCTATTCCAGTTTTTGACTTAAACCAGAAGCTGAAGACTTTCCGTGTGAAAGAACCTGCTTTGCGACATTCGCCACCAGTTCTCGACTTAAACCAGAAGGAAAGGATTTACGGTGTAAAAGAAGCTACTCAGAACATGACTCCAGTTTTTGACTTAAACCAGATTTCGGTAATCTATTCGTAACTAAGATGGATGATGAGATTGTTTCATCATTGTTATGAATTAATGTTTGTTTGTTCTACTCTACTGCAGAGGGAGGAGGAAGAATTACAATGTATCGGAGAGCCATGGAGGGTTGAGGAATCGAAGAGAAGCTTGATTAGAGGTGGAAGTGATGAGCAGCTCAATGATATGAAGTTATCCGCATGTAGAAATATTGGTAATGGGACAAATCGAACGGGGAAGAGAAAGATTACATGGCAAGATCAGGTTGCTTTGAGGGTCTGATTTCTTTTTCTTAGTTGTATTGAAATCTAAGGTTCAATAGTTTGGTGGGATTGGAAAGCTTACCTTGAGCAACACATTGTCAAGATCACTTGTCATTTTCTTAGTAATTTTTTTTTTTTTTTTCTTCTTTGTTTGTAAACGGAAAAAAAAACAGTAGTTATATATATATAATATATATGAAATGGAGGAATTCATCATCAGGAATCAAATTTTTGTGTTCATTTTTATCTATGAGATTCCAAATTGTGTTCTTGGCCTCAGATTTTTGGTTGTTAGCCGGCGTTTTTGACACAAGAAAATCTTGTGTGTTGTTTTATTTTCTCTGTTGACACACCCTTAAAGAAGATTTCATAAGTTTGGAATCTTTGGTTTGGTTTGTCAGCAATTGAATGGAGACTTGGTTGTAACTTGTAATCTTTGTTTGGCTGTGATGCTGGTTGGTTATCAAGCAATTGCTTGGAAGGAATCCTTTTTTTTTTTTGTTTTTTTTTTCTGTACTATGTATGATTAATGGAACTGCCTTTTTGGCTTGTAGGATGAGAAAGGCCAAAAGTCTTCAACTTTCATAGTGTCTTTAATTTGTTGTTGAGACATAACTCTATAAAAACAAGAAGATTTGGAGTTGTTTTTTATTATTATTTTTTTTAAAAAATGTAGGGATTGAGAAAAAGTGGTTAGATTGGTTTAAAATTTATTAACATTTTTTTAGTACAATTGAAAGGGGTTTGGCAATATTACATGAACCGTACCGTTAATGGGAGAGTTGGTTGTTTGTTTTTTTCACTTTAAAACTTAATGGGTCTGAATTGAACTCATTAAGTTGTTTTGTTTGTTTTTTTAAGTGGTCAAACAACTTAAAAATATCAAAAAACAACTTAAAATAAAAATTAAGAAATGTTGACTTTTAACTTAATTCCAAATCACTGGATTACAATTAAAATATTATCTTCCAAGTCTATCTTCCGAAAAAAGATATATTTCCAAATTTATCTTAATTTATTATGGTGTAAAAAATTTTCTTTTAACATATTTCTTATTTTAAACATGTTTTAGAAAAAAAAACCCTAATTACTTCTCATAATGAAATTTTTCAAGGATTGAACAATTGAATTTCTCTCCTGCCAAATCCCGGTAAGAACTCTTTATTTATTTAGTTTTATCTAACTATTCGTATAATACTCAATAAATTTGTCTATTATATTAAGTAGATTTCGTGGCTCGAAAAGTTATAGAATTATTATATATAAAAAATTCAATAACCTTTCTTTTATTTGGTTTCCGGTGCATATGATCCAAGAAACCAAAAAAATAAAAATGGTTTCAGGAATTATATTCACCGGAAACGTGGACAACATATAAAATTGAACTTGAACTTTTTTTGACAATAAATTTAACTTAAACTTTGTTTGCAGAATATGCAAAATTATATTTTTTGATTGATTTTTTATTTTGTTAAATTGAACTTTGTTTGTAAAAAAAAACATACAAAATGTTATAAAGAATGGTGCATGTTAAATTATCTCTTTTAATTAGTATGGGTATAAATGTAAAATTACTTATTTTCAGACAGTTTTATTTTTAAAAAACAAACATGTTGACAGTATATTCAGATGTGAGGAAAAAAAAAACAAACGTATCATTTAGATTCAGATTTCAGTCCGTATTCAGTCTTCAGAAAAATTCAGGACTGTTCAGTGTTCAGACAAAAAAAAAACAAACGGCCCATAGTTTATTTTTATTTTATTTTATTTCTTTTAATTTTTAAATCCTTAATTTTATACACCCTTGGACCAATGAATTTCCTATCTAATGACCATTTGGACAGTGCACAATAAAAAAATGGGTAGCCACCAAGATAATTACCATAAAATGATAATACTTATGTCCTACATATGCCTTTGGGGGTGGGTTTTCCATTTTTTCCTGTTTCCCCATTTTTTTCTATTTTCCCGTTTTCTCATTCTCCCGTTTGATTAAAAATTAAAAATAAAAAAAAAATATTTCATTACAAATACAAACTAAAATCCATTAATGCATTACAAATACATAATAAAATCATAAAGTGTGCATTACAAATACATAATAAAATCATAAAGTGTTACATAATATATATATTTATTTATTTATATATGTTTTGGGGGAAATGGGGAAATGGGGATGGGGGGACCTCTCCCCATCCACATCCCCATTTCAATTTGGGGATGAAAATCATCCCCATCCCCACCCATTCCCTATTTTTCTCCAAAAATATTTCTCCAAATAGGGATGGGGACGTGGGAATTTGGGGGATTTGGGGATCCGGGGGAAAATGTGCATCTCTACTTTGGAGTTTCTTCATGAAGATGTTCCCATGTATCCAAAAAAAAAAAATACTTTGGGATGAATTCCTTTCCAAGTGGAGAGTGTTGAAGATGTTTGATTTTAAAAAAACAATAAAAAGCATCCCACATTGAACTTTCTGTTTTAATTTTAGGGTAATTATCAGTTGGGTCCCTAAGTTTTTCTGAAAGATCAATATTTTAAACAAGTTTGCTTTTTTAGGAATACTTTCCCTGACTTTTGAAAAGTATATCAACATGTTGACATTTTTTTAAACGGCCAAACATCACAGAAAAGGTTAAATATCTCTTTTGCCCTTGTATACCTATTAATGGCTGAAATGACTGTTTTACCCTTTCAGATTTCTTGGAATGACAATTTTACCTGGACTTTTTAAGACAAAAATACCCTTACTTACTAGTGACCAAATTCTTTAACCCTTTTGTTTGTTTTTGAAAAAAATCTTGGGAGATGGATTGTTACCGTTGAACAACAGTTAACAATTTCCCTTTATATTGGAAGTTGTATTCCACTCTTTCTTAGCTCTCTCTTCTCCAACCTCACCAAATCAGATTTAATTCCACTCTTTCACATTTATTTTTTACTTCACAAGTGTTATTGCAGTGATTATTTTCCAACCAAATTCTTTGTTTCAAATTTCTTCAATAATTGATGGCATCATCCAACTCTACAAGTTCAAATGCTGACTGGGTCAAGGTGAAGAATGTTAGGTTTTTGAAGTCTTGTTGGCATTAATTCCATATCAAAACAATGTTTCACTTGTATTGATTAGTTGTCTTAGGTTGATGATGATTCAAGCTTCAAAGAGGACTTGGCAACTTATCAAGCAAGATTGAGTCTTCAAAGAGAAATATGCTTCATTGCTCAACAAAGGTATATTTAGACCTCATTTCTCTTACAAGGCTTAGGCACACACACCCACATTGCATCCATATGTGTCCCTGCATTGTTGTGCTCAATTTTTATAACACATTCACACACTTAAGATTGAATGCTCATGCATTAGCTTTAAATTGACAAATTTTGTAAATTGCATATTCTAGGACTATATCTAGGAAATAGAATTCTTGTGTGTTCATGTGTTTGTTTGTTTATGTTTTATGGACTTCAAAGTTGAATTTGGTCTTATATTATTCCTTATTGAGTTCCGGTCATTTTGGTTACTCATTCATTAGTTTTCAAGTTCCGAGTAAAGCGTTACGAAACTTTCCGGTCACTTACCATGCATTGTCTTCGTCTTTATGTATCGAGTCCAATTCATAATTTCTAGTCTAAGTTTCATAGTCTTCCATGTGAGTGAGAGAGTCCCGGTTCATAATCCAAAAAACGGATTCAAAATCGGAGTTCGGAGGCCCGAGAATGGTTGAAGACTTGAAGGTGCGCGAGGGAGGAAGCAAGTTGCCAAAAGGCCACTTGCCACCCATCCCTGAGGAGGCACGTGGCCATCTCGGGGAGGAGGGCCTCCTGCCCTCGAGATGGCCAAATGCCTCCTCGGGGATTTGAGGTGGCACGTGGCCATTGGTTATCCTTGTTCCCTCTCTCTCCCTCTCATTCAAATTCACTTTCCATCTCTCATTTTCATTTTAAAAGAAGAAAACTTGAGAAATATGTGCAGAATGGTCAATGATAGTTTAGTTAGAGAATTCTACCATGAGTACAAGCATAGTACAACCAGTAATTGAAAACAATAAGTCATTTGAACCTCTTGTTTTTGTTAAATATTATAAGATATTTCAATTACAATATTTATTTAATATTGTTAAATATGATATATAAAAATGTTTATTTAATAAAATTAAATAAATACTTACTTGTCATGTCCCATATGTAACTATTATATGGTAACAAACATTAGATAGAACAAGGAGGGCACTCTAGTTATTTGAACCTCTTGTCCCGTACCTATACCAAACACAAAATAGTATAGTCCACAGTTCTGTCCCAGACATTCCAAACACAACACGGAACAACTGTCCAGTCCATTCTAGTGCAGTCCAGTCCCATCCATTCTAGTGCAGTCCAGTCCCGTCCCTGTACCAAAGGCACCCTCAGAGAAGTTTAGTGATAAACGTGTCACTTTTATGTCATACAAATACAAGGGAAGGTCTTGTGATACTTTTGGGATTTTTAGTGAATCTCAAGATTCAAGCCTTGTATTTAGCACAAATTGTCTTCCGGATTGGGCTACACAATTGAAGGAAGAGGTTGAGAAGTCAAGTATGAAGATTGAAGAATCACAAAGGAAGATTGAAGAACTCAATGCTAAGGTCGCTCAACAAGATGTGAGGATCAAAGAATTGGAAGAAAGCAACTCCTCAAGCAAAAGAACTACTCTAAAGCATTATGTGAGAACGATCAATCGCACAAAGTTCCTTGGTGATACAAGTAGCAAGTAGAATATTCATGAGGTACAATTCATTTTCTTTTCCTTTTGGCTTCATATCATGTCAAAATGGGGGAGAAATATGTGGTAGCTTACTTAGTCTCAATCTTTTTATGTTTTAATGTTTCAGTTTATGTTTCATTTGGAAACTTGAACTTCTTGTACTTTTGTGGCATGTAATAATTTGTATTGAATTTGGTTAGAATATTTTGAATTGGCATGTATTAAGGGGGAGATACATGATTCATTTGAGGTTTAAATGCTTTATTCTTGCCAAAATGTACATTGCCATATGTGTTTTCTCTTGTATATACATTGTGCTTCAAGTTGATTTTAGGTGATTACAAGAGAGGATCAAGAAGAAGTTCAATAATTGTTGAAGATTAGTCTATGAGTGTGTAATTCATTGTAACTCATTGTGGCCAATCTTCTTTGTAATTGTTTTAGTTTTTGCATAGGGGTTTTGACATGGAATTTGCCAAAGGGGGAGATTGTTTTTGAAGTCTCTTTGGCATTAATTCCATATCAAAACAATAGTTCATTTGTATTGATTAGTTGTCTTGGGTTGATGATGATTCAAGCTTCAAAGAGGACTTGGCAACTTATCAAGCAATATTGAATCACTACAAAAAAAGGGCTATTGGGACGATTTTTTTTTTCGTCCCAATAGCCCAAAATTCATCCATGTTGACCTATTGGGACGAAACAAATTTGTCCCAAAATCCGTCGCTTCAGGTGGGTCACAATAGCTTCTTTGGGACGAAAATTGAAATTCGTCCCCAAAGAATGCCTATTGGGACGAAACATAAATATATTTAAAAATTTATCATTTTGGGACGAAATTTGGATTTCGTCCCAACAGATACACTATTGGGACGATTTATTTCATCCATGTAGATTTTTTAAGGGGACAAAACAAATCGTCCCAATAGTATATCTATTGGGAAGAACTGCTTTCGTCCCAACATATAATTTATTTCGTCCCTACAGATTTTTTAAGGGGACAAAAATAAATCGTCTCAATAGATATCTATTGGGACGAAAGTACTTCGTCCCTACAGAAAAGAGAGAAACTTTTTTTTGGGTGTGCCACGACATCATGACACACACTACCACCACCATGCACACTGCCACACATTAGCAAACCCCATCCATTATAGCTTTTCCACCACTGTCTTTGGTGGTAGTCAAACTCGTGACCCAGCAAGCAACATTATGAGTGGTGGCCTTTACCACTAGACCACATGTTCCAATTTGTTATTAATTGCACAATATTTATATATAAACTATATAGGTTGTTAAATTTTCATTAATAATTTTGAATCAAACTCCTATTGGAAAAAACAGTTGTTTGATAAATTTAAATTTTATTCCATTAATCAAAATTTTAATTTCAATGATGGTTGTGCACGTCCCTTCCACACCTAGTGGTCAGGGGTTTGAGTCCCAACAAGCACATATCATAAGCATGTGTGGGGAGTTTTCTTCCGGTTTGTGGGAGTAGCCCTCTATCCGATTGTGAGAGTTGTAGTTTATATGTAACCTCTCCCCGATAGTGGGAGTAATATTCCGGGCAGTGCTTATAGAGTCTAATTAATCTTGTTAGGTCAAGACAATAATTGTATTTCAAAAACAAAATGGGATGATTATTTTTCGTCATTTTACATTCGATGTTGTAGAGCTCAAACCATTACATTACACAACTTCAACTTTGATAAATAATGCAAAACTATTTATATATAATGTAAATATGTTATTAAATTTATTTATTTTTTATTAAAATTAATATTGTACTGAACAAATTTTAAAAAATTATGACTAGATAATTTAAATTGATTCCAGTAATCTTTATAATTATTTTGTATGATATACAAATGGCTATTTAAAAACGTTAATTAGATAATATTTTATTAAACTATTAGATCATTGATTACAACAATGAATTAGGAATGCAACTCCCACTTCAGTAGAGATTTCTCCCCACATTTGTGATTTAATGAGTAAAATTAGACTCAAATCTTTATCACAAAAGAGAAGGAAAAGTTTCCACATACTTTGGTAAAGGTGACTGAGAATTTGTTTCATCCCAATAGCCAAATAATCGTCCCTATAGACCTATTGGGATGAAAAAATTCATCCCAAATTACGTCGCCTCAGGTGGGTCGCAATAGGTTCTTTGGGACGAAAATTAAAATACGTCCCTAAAGACTACCTATAGGGATGAAATTTGAAAAAAAAACATGGTTCGTTTGGTACCTTATCGAACCACTACCAACTCCCTCTCATCACAATTGAGCCTCATTTAATATTTTGTTCTCTACCAAAGTCGAACCACTCACCTGAAACTGAAGCAAAGCTTATCCAATTTGTTAATTAAAGCATACTATTTATTGAACGTGCATTTTTATATATGTCGTGACATGCAATATTCAAACAAATTTATGTTAGGATTATGCTCAATAACAAGAGTGTAATATTGTAATTTACAATCTTTTCATATTAATAAAGTGTTTTCTGATTCTTACAAATACTTATAGCATTTATTATTATAATTGTCAAGGTAAATAATCATAAGGTCAAAAGACTATGAGATATGAAGAATTGTTCATACATCCGGATATGTGTGAGGTAGACACAATTCTTTAGTTAGTCTTGAATAACGTTCACAACTTAAGTTAAAGGTTGGGTACCTCTATCTTGATAAAGTTGTAGAATTCTTTTACTAGCATTTGAGTGGGATCAAATGAGTTATGATGAGTCTAAAATCATCGAAAGGTTTTCGAGTAAAAGAATCTAGTGCACTGGTGCATTGAACAAGATCACAATGAAATACTTTATCTAGAACCGTCACTAGATATAAGTCTTTTCGTTATTAGGACAATCGGAGAGTCGATCTTAATCCTGAGTTAAATGATGGACTTATGGTTGCAAGTGTTACCATTTGAGCTATCAATGAGTACGATTATATAGCATAGTCTATCCTCGATAGTTTGGTGGTATTCATTTGTTAATCGATAGAGGACTTCATTTATAGATATGGACATCGTGGCTCCATTTATTAAATGAGAGTATAATATCATCATATGGATGTTTTGAGGTATTGGATATTGAATCTCAACGTTGAGTTTTCAATAATGATTATTGAAAACATGGCTTCTGGACGAGTCAAAATATCCAAGTTCAAAATGTGGTCATAAGAGGAAATATGGTAACTTGGAGAGCTATAGGCGGTCTATGAGCTCTTGGCGATTACTGATATTATTCACGAGGATACACCATCTCCTATAAGATTGTCTAGGGTATGAATGAGAAACATCTCCTTATTCTATCTTTATTTAAGAGTTCAATTTTAGCTCTTTAGTGGAATGAGTTAAAATTAATAGATCGGACCTAAGTGAATCATTTGTTGATTGTGATTAGGTTATGTCTATTGAAGCTTAAATTTAGATAGCCCGCCAAGATCCACAATCCACACGTACTTGCATGGATCACTTGATATATTCTACCGGACCAATTTATGGGTCCATCTAGAATTGCATTTAATATATTAAGAATATAATATGTCTATTATTTATTTAATGAGCTGCTCTATTATATTAATATATTAAAAGGAGATATGTGGGCTTGTTTCTTTTAGTAAGAATAAGTCTGGTTCACATGTGGGCTTTTATTTAAAGTCTAATGGATTAAATAAAACAAGAAAAATAATATTAGGCCCATATATATATATATATGGTGTGGGCAGCAAGGCTAATAAAATAGCCCAAGATATTATTTTATTTTATTGTTTTGATTAAATGGAAATTAATTAATTATTTGATTAATTAATAGTTTAAATCAAAATCTTTTCCTAATCAGTAAATAAAATACTATGTGTTGGATTAGGGTTAGAATTCTTTTAAGTGATAGGAGTCCTAATGTGGTAAGGATTAAGTCCACATACACTCCATACCACACAAAGAATTCGGCCACCCTAGTCCTATAAGGGTTAGGATTCTTAAATTGATAGGAATTAGGGAAAAGCACAATTCCTTTTCAAGTAAGGAAATTGGCCAACCCTAGATTTCCTACACAAAGAATTCGGCTAACCCTATTTTGAGAAGGAGAAATTTCGGTCACTTTATAAATATAAGGTGATAAATTTCGGCCACTAAGAAGCTTGAGTGAGAGAGATTTTTGTTTGCTTTGAAAAATAAAAATCTTACTCAATAACATAGAATTTTGGCCAAGAGAGAAAAAGAAAAATAAGTTCTCATTCGACAGTGCACTTGCAAGCCTTTAACATCAAAAGGTTTTGTGCACACTTTCGATTTAGGGTTACGCGAGTTCCAATCATATCGATTGTGAATTCAAAAGTAACCGGAACTATTTTTCTAGGCTCTTGGTGTTTTGGGATTGAAGATCAGGATCAGAAGTTCCATACATCCATTCTCAGGTAAAGCAATTCAAAGAAAAAAGGGAGACCACGCTCCTAGGTGATTCACGTACGTGCTAGGATTGAAGATCTTGCGGATTACCATCGACGTAAGTCAATCGGATCACGCGACAAGAGGTATTTAACTATAACCGTATATTTGTGTTTAATTAATTAAAGGGTTAAGGTTCAAATCTTTAGAAAAATTTTAAACTATACGAAAATCTACTTTTAGCCTTCCGCTGCGGTTTTAGTCAATTTTTCCATACAATTTACAAGATCCCAAGATGCACTCAAACAAGTATAAAACTAGCATGTGGCAAGTATGGGTATCGTTCCTCAGAGATCGAGCGATAGTTATGATTAAACTAATGCTTTAGTTAAAAATGCAAGAAAAGTAAATTGATGTGGTTTTGGAGAAAAAGGTAAAACTAAAATGTAAACTAAGCTAAAATGCACTAATCTAAAAAGTATGGATATGTGATATGTGGATTAAGGAATTGATGAATTCAACTAGCAAACAATGGGTAAAGAATGAACTCACATTAATTGTCATTAACTAATGTAACCATCCTAGGATGTATAGGAGTGATTATTTACCACTTGTGAGTACCCAAACCATCATGTATAGCATTGGCCAGCCACAATTGGTTATACAATGAAAGAACATCTATCACATACGGGACAAATCTCTTCGTTAAAAATCACCAACCCATCATGTATAGGTAGATGCTTAATCTATCACATGCAAACAATCCTAGGATGTATAGTCTTGATTACCCATGAAAGTTTAGAATTAGGTGAGATTAATAAGTCCGGATATTACTTGGGTCATGTACCCTTATTCAATCCTCCAATTCAATTGAGCTTAGAGAGCCAAGCATCATGTATACTTGATTCTCTACACATATAATTTCTCAAACAACTCATGAAGAGAGTCATGTACAATCAAACACAAATTGCTTTTGAAATCAAGTAAAACATTGAATAGAACAAATGAGATAGATTTTAATAAAAGATATTGACAAATACCCATATTTACAAGTGAATCACATCAATCCCTTAATGAGATTTAGCTACTCAAAACAAATGGAATAAAAGAATAAAAAGGAGGGAAGTAGAAAAAACCCATGTATAACCTTCTTTCTTCAAGCTTCAATGCCCCTCCTATGTCCTTATGAGTAGCAATTGATGAAGATGATAATGGGTGTTTTGTGAGAAAGGTTTTTGAGATTTTTGGAGAGAAAGAATGAATGGAACGGTGCATGGTCGTGGGTCTCTCTTTTCTAGAATCAGAATTGAAAACTATTTATACTTCCTTCAAAAACTAGGCCAAAATGCTGATGTGGCGAGCTGGGTTTCCCATATAGCACGGGTATATCACGGGTAGGTTATCAATGCAGTCTTCATTTCCCTTCAGATTTGCACAATGTGCACGGTTATGTGCATGGGTAGATGACCCGTTCACCACTCGTGCAGTTGCTCCTTGTCCGAGGCTCTGCTCACTGGGTTGTGGATTGCACGGGTAAGTGCACGGGTCGTACCCGTGCACTGAGATTCTTCAATATTTTCACCTTCCGGTGCACAGGTGAGTTCACGGGTAGTGCACATGCATGCTACCCATGCAGTTTTGCTTTCTTCACTTCATTTGTGCACTAATTGGTCCATTTTGCCCCCCCCCCCCTTCATGCCTTTTTACCTGATGCCTGCAATAACAATCAAAAGAGCCATAAATACACATAAAAAACGCTCAAGAACAAAACAAAGAGGAAGGATATGAGGGCCAAAATGTATGACATTTTTGGCTCGATCATTTATATATAACCTCTATATGTTATTAAATTTTTTATTGTAGATTAATTCCAATAATTTCTTTTCTTGTTAAAAAACGTTTATTGTAGCATTTAATTAAACAATTTTTTTTAAATCATATATTGTCAGATGAAAGGGTTTATCGTTAATCGTATACGAAATAGAGAGACTTTCTTTACATTTTTCAATTTAATAGACAAATGCAATATTTTAATTCCTATCACAAAAGTGAAGGATAAATGTACAACAACTTTTCCAAAAAGTGGTTTTGCATTTTAGATTCTTATTTATTTTATTTATAAAAATATATATATATATATATAATTTTTTGAATTTTTTTTAATTAATCTATAGTAGTTAATATAAAAAAATGAAGCAAATTTAATTATGATCTTTGTCTCTTAGGAAAAACTTTAAAAACTAAAGTTCAAAAATGAAAAATAAAATCCCGATATATCATTATCAGCTGTTAATAGCCAAATTTGGCTAGGGACCAAAGGGAAAATTTTTCACCCTCCTAGTCTGACTCCAGGCCCGAGGTCATCCACTAGGAGACCACGCTTCCCAAAATCAAGCTACGGTGCCACCTCATAGAAATAAAGGCGAGCTCCAGAAACACCCGGAGTAGAACCCGACGCAACCAGATCGAGCCCGCGTCACCAAACCTGAAATCAGGAAGCTCCCCCGAGGTCGAGATTACCTCGCAACCTCTCCAGAAGCTCACCAAAACCCCGTTGTCATAGAGGAGTATCCGTAGGGGGGACGCATCAAGCTCCGAGAAATCAATGGAGGTCAGATCGAGCTCCTGGCTAGATTAAGCACCTGAATATCGGAACCAAGACACTAATCTACCTCGCTATATGATCTACTTCGCCATACATACCATATTCAACGACCCCTATGAGGGATCATGCTACTAAGACATAAAGATACACAGGATCATATCTTGAGATATTACATACGTATAGAACAAGTAATAGAGTCCAAACAAGAAACAAATTAATCTCCACCAAGATATTCTTAACTCAGAAATTAATGCAAAGTCAATGACATTTAAATGAGAAATCCCGTTCGATAAGAAGGGAAGGGATTGAGAAAATCAAGGGGAGAATCAGTTAGTTTAACCTATGAAGACAATGTATAAAAGGAGGACTTCAGTCCTCAGAAAGAGGATCTACTTTTCGACATGCACACGACAAGAACCCGACTACACCCTAGAGAAATTGAGAGCAATTTGAGAGAGATCTGTATATCACACACTATTAATAAAGAAAACATTTTTGATTCCTTTTGGTGGATAATTGTACCAATATTTCTTGTCATTTTACTAAGCACTGTCAAACATACATTCAACCTTGGCCACCACTTACGTGGTAGTGGTCTCGAGGGTGTTAACTAAGATTTCTCACCCTGAGCAACACACTTTCTGGCGCCGTCTGTGGGAAAAACCTACACCCAGTTAATCAAGTCAACTATTTGCATTTGCATTTTTGTTGTTTTACAGGAACCATGAGACTCTGCTCCTCCCAAGGACAACTTGGAGCTTCAGAACAACCTTCGGCGATACCCACGCGAAAGGCCCCAAGGAAGGGGAAAAAGTCTGTGTATAGCAATCAAGCTCAGGTCCAAACAACTAATGCGCGGGCTTCTGGCCACTCTATAATAATCCAGGCCGCGCTCGACTAACAAGCGGCAGCCTTCGTGGAAACCGTCTTCATCCACCTGCTCGTCGAAGGCATCACAGTCCAACCAATAAACCTGAATGATCAATGAGAATCGAGCAGGTTCGGGGCTAGGCAGCCTGCTTTCGACCATCTGTGACCTTCTCTTCTAGAGCCAGCTCGATACAGGACTAGGCCCCAACCTTTTATCCGGGATAGGCTAAGACCCATGCCCCCAGTTCTGAAAAGACCTTCACAATATTAGCCCAGGCGAGTTAATTCTGCTATAGATGCTTTGACCCGGGAGCAACGAGAAGCATCCTCACCCAACGACATCGAGAAGGAAAGCCTGAGCCCAAGAGGAAGAGAATCAACAAACTTCCCGAGTGGATCCTGTCCATGAAGGGGATCGGGTAGAGGTCACCAGTTCATCAGATGGATCCGACAATGAAGAATTTGAGGTCAATTCAAAGAAACCCAAGAACAAGCGACTGAGGGATCAGCTGGCAAAGCTACAGAAGAAGGTCCAGCAGATAAGAAAAGGAAAGAACAAAGAGGATAAAAAGGATCCATTAAGCGAGATGAACGCTCCTTTCACTAGGAGGATCCGGGAAGCGGAGCTCCCACCAAAATTTAAAATGCCAACAGATAGGTTCTCCAGAACAGAAGATCCTTTAAGCTATCTAGAGGGCTTCGTCCAACAGATGGAGATCCATAATACTACTAGAGAAGCTATGTGTAGGATGTTTCCAACGACCCTAACCGAATACGTGAAAACTTGGTTCAGGAAGCTGCCTACTGGTAGTGTGGATTCTTTCACGAATTTATCAACAGATTTTTGCTCGCAGTTCCAAGAGGTCAAACCTCGTCCGAAGGATCCCATACACCTCCAATATATGATTCAAGAACGAAGTGAAACACTTCAATCGTACGTAGAACATTTTCACAAAGAAGTCATACAAATGAGAGTTTTCACCGAGAAAGAGACTCTCGCCAATTTCAGGCGGAACCTGTGGGCTGGAAAGCTTTTCCGTTCCTTTACCAAAAGACCTCCCGAGACTTACCAGAAGGCCTATGATCAGGCTCTTGAGCAGGTCGAGATTGACAAGCAACTCAAAGTCAAGATGGAACACGACGATATGAGAACGGTAAAGCGTCAGAAAAAATAAGCCCCCAAATTCGAGGCAGCTCAGAAAACTCAGCATAAACCTCCCAATAGGTCGACCTCTCATTTCCCCGCTTTTCAGCATCGACAAGAAGGATATCCAACAAGACAAACCCCTCCTCGGGCTTCGCCACCTCCTAGGACTGTAGCCCCCGTAATGCGAGGGGAGAAAGGGTATGACTACTACACTCCCCTGAACGCTTCCAGGAAAATGGTCTACCTTGTTATACGAGACAAGGGGCTACTCCAAAAGCCCTCTCCTATGAAATCCCCAGTTGATAGGAGGAACCGGTACAAGTACTGTGACTTCCATGAAGACGTGGGCAACAACACTTCAGAGTGTTATAATTTGCGCAACCAGATTGAAGCTCTGATAGGGGGGGGGGGGAGGGGGGGGGGGGTGCTTGATTGAGTTTTTACGGCAGATCAGAGATAACATTCAGATTGGAAGGGAGGTACAAGCCGAGATCCGTGAGGATACGGAGAAGAAAAAGGGGAACATACTGATTTAATGTAACAAATCCAGGTGATACACACCACCAGCGGAGGGCCCACACTGGATGGCACCTCCAATAATTCCAGAAAAAACCACTCAAGGAAGATCCCCCGCGTAGAAGAAAGCCAGGGTGTCTTCAAGGTTAGCCAAAGCCCGATAGAGCCCTCCCAGTTAGCACAGATCGTTTTCACTGAAACAGATGTCTTCAACACCGTGCAACTGCATGATGATCCCATGGTGATCACGATACAAATTGCTAACTGCCTAGTCCATCGCATGCTCGTAGATACGGGCAGCAGTGTAGATATCCTCTTCAAGGATACTTTGGAAAAATTAAATCTAAAGCAATGGTGTTACAATAGATGTACAACTCCACTTTATGGGTTCACCGGGGATTCGATCATACAGGTGGGATCGAAGATACTCCCAGTAATCGTCGAAACCACACCTCTCCAACAGAATGTCATGATGGACTTTGTTGTGGTTGACACCCCATCAGCCTACAACGCCATCCTATGAAGACCATTCCTGTCCTCCTTGAAGGGAGTCTTGTCTATATACCATAATGTCCTAAAGTTCCTAGTGGGAACCAAGGTGCGGGAGGTACGCGGAGACCAGCAAGCAGCTAGGAAGTGCTACGCAGTGTCTGCCAGTCCTATATCTTTAGCAAAACAGTGCGTACATGTCATAGTAATTCAGGACATGGGGGCATCCGGGATAATCCAGGAAGATATGGAAACATCATGGATAATCCAGGAAGATATGGAGCCCTCGGAACATCCAGAGAGTGAGCCCATTATGCCTTATGAGGAGGAACAGAGCAAGGAGTGGGCCAGCGGGTGACCCGTAGATAGACTAGAGGAGATACCCATCAGAAATAACGATCCCTCCAAGGTCGTCAAGGTCGGGGTTACTCTCGAGCCAGAAGTGAAAGAAGGCTTGATTGGTCTTCTCAAAGAATTCAGTGACATCTTTGCTTGGAGCCACGATGAAATGCCCGGGTTCCCGGCATCATTGGCCGCCCATCGACTAGCGGTAGATCCAACAGTCAAGCCCGTCAAACAGAAGAGGCATCAATTCAACGCTGAGAGGAACGCTACAGTGCAGGAAGAAGTAGAAAAATTGATCAAGGCAGGGTTTATCAGAGAAGTGTGCTATCCCGAGTGGATCGCCAATGTGGTCATGGTTACGAAGGCGAATGGGAAGTGGCGTATGTGTGTCGATTACACCGACCTCAACCGGGCATGTCCAAAAGACAGTTTTCCTTTACCAAATATAGATCAGCTGGTTTACTCCACGTCCGGAAATAAACTTCTGAGTTTCATGGACGGGTTCTCAGGATACAACCAGATTAAGATGAACCCAGCTGACCAAGATAAGACCAGCTTCATTACTGGGCAGGGCTTGTACAACTATAAGGTCATGCCATTTGGTTTAAAGAATGCAGAGGCTACATACCAGCGGCTAGTTAACAAGCTGTTCAAGCTAGAGATCGGAAGGAGGATGGAGGTATACATTGATGACATGATCACAAAATCACCAACCGCAGAAGGAGATCGGGAAGACCTTCGCAAGACCTTTCTTATACTGAGAGAAAACCAGATACGGTTGAACCCCTTCAAGTGTGCCTTCGGGGTAAAATCGGGGAAGTTTCTAGGTTTCATGGTTCATGAGAGAGGCATAGAGGCCAACCAAGAAAAAATCGAAGCTATCTTGGACCTCGAATCCCCCATATCACTCAAACAGGTACAAATTCTGACTAGGCGTGTAGCAGCGCTCAACAGGTTTATCTCTTGCTCCATCGATAAATGCCTCCCTTTCTTCAAAGCCATCAAACAAGGGAAAAACATGAAATGGAGCCAGAAGAGCGAGCAAGCTTTCCAAGCCTAGAAAAAATACCTAACAAGCACCGTTGTTAGTTAAGCCAGTTCCCGGAAAGGAGCTGCATATCTACCTGGCCGTCTCAGAAACTGCAGTAAGCGGAGCTTTGGCCAAGGAGTGTGGCGACGAGATTCAAAGGCCCATATACTATGTGAGTCATGCTTTAACCAAGTCAGAGAAAAAATATATTCTCCTGGAAAAGCTCGCTTATGCTCTAATGATCTCGGCGAGGAAGCTCCGTCCCTGTTTTCAAGCTCAATCAATAGCAGTGGTGACCGACCAACCTCTCCGCCAATTCCTACAAAGACCAGATGTGTCCAGAAGGCTAGTCTTATAGGCTGTAGAGCTCACTCAGTTCGATTTAAGATATAAGCCCTGGACCACAATTAAGGCACAGGCTTTGGCAGACTTCGTGGCAGAGTATTCAGTGCTCCCAGGTCAAGAGAATCCCGCAGCACCAAATGAGATCCTTGAAAAGACCTCCGAGATTGACAATTGGCTAGAAGGCTGCAAGTCCTGGACCCTCTATACAGATGGAGCATCCGGTCAGGCTGGGGGAGGAGCTGGCGTAGCTTTAATAGACCCGGAGGAGACTGAATTCTGTCACTGTTTCAGATTCGAGTTTAAAGCTACAAATAATAAAGCAGAGTACGAAGCCGTCCTAGCCGGGATGAAGGCAACAATCGAACTAGAGGCCGATTACCTACAAATCAAGAGTGACTCATTGCTTGTTGTCAATCAGGTGTCTGGGGTGTACTAGGCAAAGGGAGATAATATGGCTGCCTACCTAAAGCTGGCTCAGTTGCTTAAAAATAAGTTTAAGGGGTTCAAGATCGATCAGGTGCCTCGACACCAAAACCACCGCACAGATGTTCTAGCTAAGATAGCAGCAAATAGAGGCCAATCCTTACCACGGGGAATTCCCCTCCAAGTGATCTCCCAACCAAGCATAGCCGCAAATAAGGAAATCTGCTCACTTATATATTTTTTTAAATAAGTGATATAGTCTGATAGTGGGGAGTGGTGAAAGATGGAAGATGAGTGGTTGCATGTTAGTGGGTCTCACTGTCAACAACAATTTTTAAAAAATAATTATAAAATGTAAAAAAAAATTTGTCACTAGGCCCCGATTAATCGGCGCCTAGGCTGTATAGGCGCTAGGCACTAGTCCACCTTACGGCTAGCGCCTAGCTCATTCTAGAACACTGGTTTTGATAGCAAATATTACATATATTAAGCATTCAGCTTTGACTACCATAATTTAGGCACAAAATACCAGCACAAAAACAACCCCTAAAAGGTTGTTAAACATTCAACCAACACATTGTCAAATGCAATTGAAATTGGTCAAACTAACAAATTGTACTAATTGCCAAATCAGATTTAAACATCAAAAACTGTTGGAAAAGCTATTTGTGTTTACTAAATTTGAAACAAAATATACTACCAAAGATTCTTCAAGGTTGGGAAAGTGAACCTATCTGTACCAGGCAACCATCAGGCACATGTCTTGGTACTGCCATATGTTGTTGAGATGTAATGTTTGGTGGAACTATGAATTGTTCAAATGCAATGCTTGTGCTGCCTTCTTGGGTTCGACCACTACAATAATAAATTTATGGGTATTCAAAAACTAAGTTGCAGTTATATTTTGTAATAAAAAATACTATATGAAGAAACATGTATATTACCCAATTGTGTGTGCATATTGCTGAGATGCACTGGATGGTTGAGCTATGAGGTGTTGAAATGTGATGTTTGTGCTACCTTTATTACCTGTTTGATGCGCTCCTTGTGTCCTAAGAAAATAGATCATTAACTCAGTAGCAAATCTTACAGCTCTATTTAAAAAATAAAACACTTACAGTTCTAATAAGAAAAAAATGCATACTCGGAAGTTGGTGCAACAACACTCCTTTTAGATGTATTTTTCTTGTTTGAACTTTGATCGGGCCAAATATGTACTATATTTAGGCCCTCAGATCCTTACCCTTTGTTCTGTTTTCGTGCGTTTTTGTGTCTCTTATGGGTTGTTTTGTGCTTATTTGTAGGAAATGATACAGAGACAGGCTTGGAAGCATATTGTGGTGATTCCAGCAGAAAAGGGGCGAAAGAAAAGGCAAAAGAGCACAAACAGGTCTACAGTGCGGGTCCAGTGCGGGTCCAGTGTGGGTCGCAACCGCACTCCAGCCACACACATGTGCATAGTCGGGGCAGAATGCAAGTACAGAGATATAGTGCGGGTACAGTGCGGGTCAGCTAACCGCACTCCACCCGCACTAATGCCAAACCAGAGAAGCTGCTCAGACACCTGACATTAGAGTGCGGGTGCTATGCGGGTCAGCAAACCACACTCCACCCGCACTTACACCAAGAACAGAAGAACAGAATCGCACCTGACATTAGAGTGCGGCACTATGCAGGTCATCAAACCCCACTCTACCCGCACTTGCATCAAGAACAGAAGAGCAGAATTGCACCTGACATTAGAGTGCGGGTACTGTGCGGGTCATCCAACCGCACTCTACCCACACTGTTGCTCAAGACAGAAGGTAGATTTTGCACCTGAGAGGGAAGTGCGGTCACAGTGCGATGCCAAGTGCGGGCCAAGTGCGGGTCAAGTGCGGGTAATTCAACCGCACTCCACCCGCACTAATGTCCTGATCCGATAACTGAAACTGCAGGCAACCCATACAGTGTGGGTACAGTGCGGATAAATCACCCGCACTCCACCCGCACTCCGAGCGCGCCAGTCTGATTTTCAAAGCTTAAGTGACCTATTTTTGTATTTAGTATAAATAGAAAAGTATAGAAACGTTTTAAGGAGCTTTTAACTCCGTTTAGGACAGATTAAGCATTCTTAGATCTAGTTTCTCTCTCTACCTCTCATCCTTACATTCTCTACTCAACTTCAAGGAAGTTAGGAGATTGGCGCCACTTCAAGGAAGGAGATGTTCTCCAAGGGTTATTTCTTTCTCCTCTCTACTAATTTCCTAGTTGGAATGAGTAGCTAAATCCCCTCTAAGGGGTTGATGGAGTAGTTAGTTTAATATTGGGCTTGTACATAAACTTGATATTATATTGATATTCATGTCTATCTTTCATTGATCTATTCTTGTTGTGAATGTTTATCATTGATTTCTTGTGTAGATACATGATCTTTGCAAGATGTCTTTTTATTATGTATGAGTATTGCATCTAGATATACATCCTATTTAGTTGTTTAATGCTATAAAGAATAGATGAAAAGTCATGAATTCCGACTCTTGAACCGCGGTTTTAATCTAACCTCGATCGTGTTTCCGGCACTATACATCCTAGGTCGAAATCCGTGAGAGAGTTAGAAGTCATCACTATACATCCTAGGGTGACTATTTGTAATCAGTTGAGTCAATGTTAGGTAGACGAGCTTCATTTCTAGAATCCGGTAAACAATCAACTCTATACATCCTAGGTTGGTAGTTTACAAGGATTAATCCCTAATATGTGGTCCGCACTATACATCCTAGGTTGGCCACCTTCTAGGGATAAATAACCGACTCTATACATCCTAGGTCGGTTACCTTGAAGAGCCGTGCTATTGACAAGTTTGTTACATTGCCCAATATTTGCTTTCGAATCCATTAACTCCTTAGTTTCCATCATCTATATATCCTTCACTCCATATTCCCCCTTCTTTTTATTTACATATTTAATTTAGTGTTATTTAGAGTTGGTTCACAATCTACATTTTCACCAATTCATGTTTTGCTATTATATATATATACATACCATTGCTTTAGCTTTAACTAATTTGGATAACTCCGCTCCCTGTGGACGACATCCACTTGCCGCTATATTTATGTTTGCAAACTGATTTAGGCTTTGTGAGGTTTCTTAAAATATTATTGACGGACTGATCTTTTAAAACGACATAAGGGAAAAAACGTGTTTGTCAAAGTTGAACCAACTCCTTTTCCCTACAAGTATAAAATGGAACATTAAAGGAAAAGGGAAAACCTACAATTAAGCAAAAAAGCTAAATAAATTTGATGTGAAATACCTTATCTAGACATGTACGGCTGTTATGTCCAATAGTTTTACATGTCTGAAATCGATTGGAGAATATTTTTGATGGTGCTTGTGGTTCATCAGGTGCCCCTTTTCTATTCTTCTTAGGTCAACCTACTTTCGTACGTTTCACAGGTGGATCAATGTGTTGAGAATGGTATTCAAGCCACCTAGATACTTTTGGATTAAAGTTGATAACACCACTGTATGTCAACTTATGAGCTTCCTTAGTGTAATACCAGTGGACATGATCATGTGTAAACACCCTATTATACATGAAGACAGTAGCAACATGCTTACAAGGCAGTCCACTGATCTGCCACATCCAACAATCACATGTGACTTTGTAAGTTCCTCACTTTTTGATTTGCTTATTTCGTTGACAAACCACACTTGGGGGTTAAATGTGTAAGTATAGTTTAGACTGTCTTTGTTCGTGATCAAGCTCAAGTGTGCTTCAAAGGTATATCTCTTGCTTAACTCTATTTGAAGAGACTAGTAGCACACACATTATCATGCATGTCTTACATATCTTGCATTTGTGTTTCAATCTTTTCTTTATGTGTGTTCTTCATCACACTTCGAACACATGCACCTTGGTATTAGCTCTAAGTTTGGTTGTGGTCTTTGTTATTTGTTTTCCGTTGTGTGTTCAGAAAAATCCGTGCCAGCACGTTGGTGTGCTTTTTCTTAGCGCGAAGAGTGACCTTCCCTGTAGGAGGTCTCTGCTGCATGGGTAGTGCACGGGTTACCTACCCGTGCAATTACCAGTGCAATGAGAATGGGTATCCTCGGGTCTACATTCTGTACGGGTAGTGCACGGGTCTCCTACCCATGCACTGATGTTGAGTGCTTCGGGTTGGTGCAACTGCACGGGTAGTGCACAGGTCTCTTACCCTTGCATTTACCCGTGCACTTAGTCTGTTTTGTGCCTGTTTTTGCCAAAACGATGTAGTTTCATTTAGGGCTTCTATATATATTTTCCTTTCTCTCCTAACTCATTTTTCAGAGTTTTAAAAACCCCATTTTAGTGAGAGAAAGTGTTCCTTTGAGAGAAGCTCCAAGAACCAATTTTTACTCAACCAAACACATACTTATGTGCATCTAACTCCATTCTTGCATCTATTCTTCATGGGTCTTCATGCTTCTCTTGACTAGGTAATTAACTATGAACTAAAACTTCTTGTTTCATCTTTATGTTCTTAGTTTACCTAGGGTTAGAAATTATTAGTTGATTAATTGCATGTTTAATTTGTTTAGCATGATTTGAGTATGTTTGTGACTTTGTTTGTTGGTTGAGATTGCATGTTTATTGATAACTATCTTTTAGGACCATTTTGCCCTTTAGCTAAATATTCATGCATTTGCATTTAGATATTGATATCTAGGATTTGCACTTATTGACGTCTTTAAATCCCTAGATAAGCATTTAATGTAGCCGAGCATTAATTGCATGATAGAATATTATCACATATTCACATAGGTTGCTTAATCTCTTCATTGATTGTTAAGCTTTGTGACTAAGTGGATTAGTGCACAAGCTTGTTGGTCTAGGATCACTATTAAAGGCCCGTTGGGTAGAGTGGAAGGGTTAGTGACCAAGTAGGTGTGACTTGAGGTCAACCTAAGTTGTAAATTTTCATTCAAATAGTGGATTTGAGGACCTTGTGTGGCTAGAAGGATAGCCCGTGAGTTTTGCCCAGTTGGAGGGTTTCTCACATAAATCAATCCGTGTGTTTTTATTGTTTTCCGCATGTTTATTTTGGATTGGTTGATTGCTAATATGGGGTAGATTATTAAAATTGATTAAATTGAAAAGTTTGTAATAAATAAACTAAAACCTATTCACCCCCCTCTAGGTTAGTAAACACACGCTTTATTGTATTTTTAATTGGTATCAGAGCGGGTTCCTAGACATACTTAAGTGATCCTAGCTCTTGATTGTGTATCTTACATTTTCTTTGCATTTTGATTTTTGTATTCACTAGCATTCATATCATTCATATCTAAACACTATGAGTGAAATCAGAATGAGTAAAGAGTGAGCATCTAGCGTAGGACCACCTTTGCTCAAGGGTAACAATTACTCCTCATGGAAGGGGAAGAAGGAGTCATATCTTTCGGCTATTGATGACAAGGTCTTGATGATAATTGAAGATGGGTATACTCCACCCACCAAGACTCTTGAATATGGAAGCATTGTTTCCAAGCCGAAGTCGGAGTGGAGTGATCAAGATTTCGAAGCTTCTAAGTGGAACAACAAGGCGATGCACGCCATTTTTTGTGCCATGGATGACAACCAATACAAGCACATCCAAACTACCAAGAATGCTCACAAAGCATGGAAGATTCTTGAGATGGCACATGAGGGGATGGACATGGTGAAGGACTCTAAGCTTCAAATGTTACAAGCCAGGTTCGAGATCATCAAGATGGAAGAAGATGAATGCTTCAATGACTTCCAAGTCAAGTTGATGGACATTTTAAACCAAAGCCATCAACTTGGGGATCTTTACATCGACATGAGGATCAAGCAAAAGATCATGCGATCTCTTCCCAAAAGGTTCGAATCAAAGGTTACCGCTATAGAGGAAAATAACTAGTACAAGAGGATGAAACCAAGTGAAGTCATCGGGAAGTTGTTAGCCTATGAGGCGATAAAGCTTACTTCTCAACCCAAGAAACAAAAGGGGATTGCTTTACGGACATCCAAGCAAGAGAAGAGATATAGTGACTTCGATGAGGAGATGGCTCTCACCGTAAAGAAATTCAAAAAGTTCTTGAAGTTTGAGAAGAAAGGCCTCAACTTAAAAGGAAACAACTTTAAGAAGAAGACCGGGTTCAAGAATGATGAAGATAGCCAAGGCAAGTCTTCAAGAAAGAGTGTTCAGTGCTACGAGTGTAGGGGAATCGGGCACATCTCACTGGATTGTGGTAACTTGAAAAATAAGAAGACAAGGAAGGCAATGGTCGCCACTTGGAGTGGCAGTGATGACACTGAAGAAAATGATGACTCTTCAAGTGATGAAGAGGATGTGGCCAACTTTGTAGCACTTGCTACTTCTCATAAGCAGGACAACAAAGTGGAAGTTGTTGAAGAACGTCTCTCAAGCTTGGGTGATTATGAGAAAAATTACTTTGCTTTTCCGGTCTCATATCATGAAGAGGCTCAAGTTGTCACCAAGTGTTTGTCACTTAAAGGACTCAAGAAGGATGATTTGAAAAGCGAAGACCAAAGAGGAGCAACATTAAAAGAAGCTATTCTTGAACATATGAGCCACGATAGCACAAGTGGTAGAAGCTTCGATCAAGATAGTTCATGCTCCGGAAACTCAAGTGATAATGTGGTAAATTATCAAGAGTTCATTGACTATCTTCAAACATGTTTGAAAAAGAAAAAGGATGAAGTTCGAAGGTTGATGAAGGAGAATCTCCAACTAAGAATGAGAGTGACTCATTTAGATGAGGAAATGACGCTTGTCAAAGTGAATGAAGTAATATTGGAAAAGGAACTTGAGGAGGAAAGAAATACTCTTGCAAAGGCGATTTCAAGTTCAGAAATGCTTGATCACATGTTGAGCATTGGAAGGAAGCCAAATGACAAGAGAGGGCTTGGCTTTGTGGATGATGAGTCCACCCCTTCCTCGGACAAGACAACTTTTGTGAAGGAATTTGTTCCTAAGTTGTCTCCTTCACCACAACATCCTTGGAAAAAGATTGATCTAGGAGAGTGTTCAAATAGTGCTCAAGTGAAGATGGTACCAAGAGGTCGAGCTCAAGCTCAACCAATGAAAGCTCCACAAGCAAGCTTTCCACAACCCAAATCCCACCAAGCAAAAGGTCAAGTCATGCATACTCAACCTAGAAGGCAAGCTCAACTGGTTCAACAACATAAAAGAAGAGAACCGATCCAACACCCAAGGCCAACTTAAAGAAATGGGAAAGCTTCAATGTACACTCAAGGAAATGGTATGACCTCTTACTTCATTCCTACATGTCACTTTTGTGGTGTTGATGGTCATATTAGACCAAATTGCTTCAAGTTTATTAAAATGTGCAGAGCTAAAAGCATGACTGAAAAGAATAGGGCTATAGCCAATATGCATGTGCCTAGGAAGTCAAGAGTCAATGATCCTAGGAGAAATGTGATGACTTTGTCCACTAGGAATGAAAATGTGTCACCTAAGTGGATTAGAAAAGATGATCCCACATGCTATTGTGCCAAAATGTCTCCCATAGACTCAACTAGGTTCAAAGCACTTAGTAAGTCTATTAGGGTTTGTCATATACCTTGATATGTTTTGGTGATTAACTCCTTATGGGGAGCTCAAGCATAGAGAGCAACCTTGCATGTTGAAATAAGCAAAAATTTGATCAACTTTAAGCTTCTTTATTAATTGCTTGAGCATTTTGATTGTGCATATATATGACTATATGGCTTTTTATTCAATAAGTGTGCTATCTGCTTTGTTTGTAATTCATGTCACCTTTATGTTCAAACATGCATTTTTGGACTAGGAGAATTGATAGGGAAGTACAATTGAATGACCTATAATTTATCTCCATGACATGCGAACTTGATTTTGACATGCTTAAATATTATGCATGAGCTATGTGTGTGCAAATGTGTGTGGTAGCAACTTGACGAGGCTAAACTCAATAAGGACTTTATGTCCAAGCAATAAATAAGGATGTTTCATCCAATTTAGCCTTGTCTCTTTTCTTAATGGTTGAACACGACAACAACCAATAAGAATTCTATATCCATTCAATTAATAAGGATTTTATATCCATGTCTTGATTGACCATTAAGGATTGACTGTAGGGACAAATCGATATAAAACGCAGCGGAAGAAACGAAAAATAGATTTCGTATGGTTTTAAAATTTTTCTCAAAGTTGAACCTTAACCTTTTAATTAATTAAACTCAAATATATACGGTTAGAGTTAAATACCTCTTGACTCGTGATCCGATTGACTTACGTCGATTGGTAATCGGCAAAATCTTTTCCGATGCCCGTGAACAGTACCCGTGTGAACAGTACCCGCGTGAACAGTGATCGTGAACAGTACCGCGTGAACAGTGATCGTGAACAGTACCGCGAGATCTTCCAATCCGAACACGTACATGAATCACCTAGGAGCGTGGTCTCCCTTTTTCTTTGAATTGCAAACCTGAGAATGGATGAACAAAGTTTTATTTTTCTTTTGTTAGTCACAAAACAATCAAAAGAAGACAAAAATTATTCCGGTCACTTTTGAGTTCTCAATCTAATGATCGAAACTCGCGTGAACCTAATTCGATGTTGTACACACAAGCTTATTGATGAACAAGCAATCAATGTACTATCAAAGAATAATCTCTTCTCTCTTTTATGTTTAGTAGATTAAAAATTATCCTTTTCTATGAATTGAGAAGAAGAAGAAAAATTGAATCATTCAATCAACTATGGTGGCCGAATTCTGTATGTGGTATTATATAGGTGGCCGAAATTTTGCTTCCTCTTCTATTTAGGATTGCCAAAATCTTCCTCTAAATGGACTAGGGTTGCCGCAAATCACATACCAAAAAGAGTTTGTGTTGCACCCTAATTTCCATCAACCTTTAGACTTCAAAACCTAATCCAACTCATAGATATTTTTATTCTTTTATTGACTAAATAAAAAGACTTCTTATTTGATTAAATAAATAAAGTTAATTATTTATTTTCTTATCAAACAAGTCTTTTACTCTTAATATACTACTACCAATAATATAACTTTAGGAAATATATTTCCTGATCAGAAAAAGATTTGTTTCTTAATTAAACAATTAATTAATAAATTAACTAATTCTTATTTAATTAAAACAATTAAACAAAATAATATATTAGGTTAATATATACACCTTGCTGCCCCACTTATATAAATGGGCCATATATTATTTTCTTATTTCATTTAATCCATTGGACTTTAAATAAAAGCCCACATGTGAACCAGACCCATTCTTACTAAAAGAAACAAGCCCACATGTCTCCTTTTAATATATTAATATAATAGTGCAGCCAATTAATTAAATAATAGACATATTATATTCTTGATATATTAAAAACAATTCTAGATGGACCCTTAAATCGGCCCGGTAGAATATATCAAATGATCCATGCAAATACGTGTGGATTGGGGATCTTGGCGGGCTATCTAAATTTAAGCTTTAATATAGACAACCTAATCACAATCAACAAATGATTCACTTAGGTCCAATCTATTAATTTTAACTCATTCCACTAAAGAGCTAAAATTGAACTCTTAAATAAAGATAGAATAAGGAGATGTTTCTCATTCATACCCTAGAAAATCTTATAGGGGATGGTGTATCCTCGTGAATAATATCAGTAATCGCCAAGAGCTCATAGACCGCCTATAGCTCTCCAAGTTACCATATTTCCTCATATGACCACATTTCGAACTTGGATACTTTGACTTGTCCAGAAGCCATGTTTTCAATAATCATTATTGAAAACTCAACGTTGAGATTTAATATCCAATACCTCAAAACATCCATATGATGATATTATACTCTCATTTAATAAATGGAGCCACAATGCCCATATCTATAAATGAAGTCCTCTATCGATTAACAAATGTATACCACCAAACTATCGAGGATAGACTATGCTATATAATCGTACTCATTGATAGCTCTAATGATAACACTTGCAACCATAAGTCCATCATTTATCTCAGGATTAAGATAGACTCTCTAATTGTCCTCTTTAATGAAAAAACTTATATCTAGTGACAGTTCTAGATAAAGTATTTCATTATGATCCAGTTCAATGCACCTAGTGCACTAGATTCTTTTACTCGAAAACCTTTTTATGATTTTAGATTCATCATATTCATTTGATCCCACTCAAATGCTAGTAAAAGAATTCTACAACTTTAACAAGATAGAGGTGCCCAACCTTTAACTTAAGTTGTGAACGTTATTCAAGACTAACTAAAGAATTGTGTCTACCTCATACATATCCGGATGTATGAACAATTCTTCATGTCTCATAGTCTTTTGACCTTATGATTATTTACCTTGACAATTATAATAATAAATGTTATAAGTATTTGTAAGAATCAGAATTCACTTTATTAATATGAGAAGATTGTCAATTACAATATTACACTCTTGCCATTGAGCATAATCCTAACATTGACATGGTTGCTTGTGTGTGCTACAAGTTTTTAAAGCTATATCTTGTTTAATTATGGCAAAAGGGTACGAATTGGTTTGAATTCCTTTGGAAACTCTTTTGGTGTTCACTTTTCCAAATACCATTTGCTTGAACTTTGATGTTGCGTGTCTTGCATCCCAAGCAAAAATTTCACACATTTCTTTTAAATAAAACCTTTTTGATTCTCTCTAAATTAATTAAGTTGCATAAAGTTGTTGTATATGATTATGCATTTATCTTGCAAATAGCTCTCTTTGCTAAAGTAACCCATTTGGGGAATACTCATTTGCCTGTCTCATGACAAAAAGGGGGAGTAATGTTGGTGGCTATGAGTGTTGCATCTTAGGGGAGAATTATGCTTTGAGGGGGAGTAACCTATTTAGGGGGAGCATTTGCATTGCACTTGAATTATGCTTTGAGGGGGAGTAACCAATTTAGGGGGGAGCAATTGCATTGCACTTTATTGCATGGTTTATTATGTTCGTTAATGCAAACGCTTGTATTTCTTTATTTCACTTGATCACCTCACATACACTTGTCTTGGAAAGTTTAGTTTCTTTGTTTTGCAGGGATGACTATTCTACAAGAGATCGAAGACTTGAAGATCTAGATTTTAGGTATCTACTTGTAATGTAGAATAACTTTTGTTGACCTCTTGTTTTTTAATTTTGTTTTGTGAGGATAATTTGTGGGTGGTGGTTTTGTCACGAAATAGCCAAATGGGGAGATTGTAAGTTCCTCACTTTTTGATTGGCTTATTTCGTTGACAAACCACACTTGGGGCTTAAATGTGTAAGGGTAGTTTAGACCGTCTTTGTTCATGATCAAGCTCAAGTGTGCTTCAAAGGTATATCTCTTGCTTAACTCTCTTTGAAGAGACTAGTAGCACACACACACACTATCATGCATGTCTTACATATCTTGCATTTGTGTTTCAATCTTTTCTTTGTGTGTGTTCTTCATCACACTTCACACACTTGCACCTTGGTGTTAGCTCTAAGTGTGGTTGTGGTCTTTGTTATTTGTTTTCTGTTGTGTGTTCGGAAAATTTCATGCCCACACGTTGGTGTGCTTTTTCTTAGCGCGAAGAGTGACCTTCCCTGTAGGAGGTCTCTGCTGCATGGGTAGTGCACAGGTTACCTACCCCTGCAATTACCTGTGCAATGAGAGTGGGTATCCTCGGGTCTCCATTCTGCACAGGTAGTGCATGGGTCTCTTACCCTTGCAGTTACCCGTGAACTAATGTTGAGTGCTTCGGGTTGGTGCAACTGCACTGGTAGTGCACGAGTCTCTTACCTGTGCATTTACCCGTGCACTTAGTCTGTTTTGTGCTGTTTTTGCCAAAACGATGTAGTTTCATTTAGGGCTTCCATATATATTTTCCTTTCTCTCCCAACTCATTTTTCAGAGCTTTAAAAACCCCTTTTTAGTGAGAGAAAGTGTTCCTTTGAGAGAGAAGCTCCAAGAACCAATTTTTACTCAACCAACCTCATAGCCATGTGCATCTAGCTCCATTCTTGCATCTATTCTTCATGGGTCTTCATGCTTCTCTTGACTAGTTAATTAACTATGAACTAAAACTTCTTGTTTCATCTTTATGTTCTTAGTTTACCTAGGGTTAGCAATTATTAGTTGATTAATTGCATGTTTAATTTGTTTAGCATGATTTGAGTATGTTTGTGACTTTGTTTGTTGGTTGAGATTGCATGTTTATTGATAACTATCTTTTAGGACCATTTTGCCATTTAGCTAAATCTTCATGCATTTGCATTTAGATATTGATATCTAGGATTTGCACTTATTGACATCTTTAAATCCCTAGATAAGCATTTAGTGTAGCCTAGCATTAATTGCATGATAGAATATTATCACATATTCACATAGGTTGCTTAATCTCTTCATTGATTGTTAAGCTTTATGACTAAGTGGATTAGTGCACAAGCTTGTTGGTCTAGGATCACTATTAAAGGCCCGTTGGGTAGAGTGGAAGGGTTAGTGACCAAGTAGGTGTGACTTGAGGTCAACCTAGGTTGTAAAATTTTGTTCAAATAATGGATTTGAGGACCTTGTGTGGCTAGAAGGATAGCCCGTGAGTTTTGCCCAGTTGGAGGGTTCCTCTCGTAAATCAATCCGTGTGTTTTTATTGTTTTCTGCATGTTTATTTTGGATTGGTTGATTGCTAATATGAGGTAGCATATTTAAAATTGATTAAATTGAAAAGTTGGTAATAAATCAACTAAAACATATTCACTCCCCCCCCTTTAGGTTAGTAGACACACGCTTTATTGTATTTTCAGACTTCACCAATGTTCACAAGCATTTTTCGGCCTCTTTTGTTTTCTGTCTCAGTCTAGTTTCCCATACCATGATATACTTGCAATTTACTTCCCTTTTTCTCATTTGTAGTCAATACTTGCCTTGCATATGGAGTAATGGAATCCTTCAACTTCTCCAAATGGGGCAATATATTCAAAATTAACAACCTGTGTACTCACATATGTAAAAAAATGACTAAATCATTAAGCTCAAAATTTTCTTTCAACATTCACAAAATATTATCTCATATCAACATTGGAAATTTACTAGAGATATCCACAAGATAAGTTCTTATCACTATATATATATATATATATATATATATCAATCCTCACAAAATTATTCCATATCCATAAATATAAACAAACAAACTAAAAGATAGGAAATATTTTAGAGTTCAAGAATTTGAGATTAATAATTTTAAACATATGTGGTTGCACTTGTCCATCCTTGATGAGGATTAGGTTCTCGCCCATTTTATGAGCACTCTTGGCTTGTTCGTCCCTCCAAGACTTGCAAGTGGCCAGTGTGTCAAATCCAAGAGATGAAGAACCTAGCTTAAAGCACAACATCTAACCAAAAATATATGAACCACATAAATAAATCTCAAATGCATATCTTCAAATTAATCAACCTCCAAAATCCCAAAAGTACTTAAAATAAACATCATCCACTAAGAGTTATAAAATCAACCAAAATAAAGCTAATAGTGCAGAAAATAAAATAAATAAAGTTCACTAAACAATAATGAAAATGGAAAGCAAATAGATAACTGAAATGTATGCAAGATCAATCCTCATCCAATGACTTTGCTCCATCGTCAACCAACTGCCCCTTGCCTTTCGGATCAAGCTCACCTCTGGCCTTCTCCTCGAACTCTCGTCTAAAACGCTCCAGTGTCACCTGACACTCTTCCCTATAGGCATCGATCACTGGACTTCCCTGATACATCGTCGGTGCAGGTTTCTTCTTCTTCCTATGATACGACATCAAATCCAGATCCTTACACATTCCCGTGATGTTGGTCCACAAATCTTCAATACTATCCCTTTTCCCTTTGATCTTTGTTGCGAGGTTGGCGCTTATCAAATCCATAGTCGTCTGAAGGCTCGCCATCCCAGAAATGAAAGTCTGCTAGGGCACCTGAAAGTCACCACTAGCAGCTGCAGGAGCTGGGGTTGGGAACCCCTGAGTATAATCCATCTGCTTCTGCTCGAACTGTATCTGGTCCTTAACATCCTCCTGCGCCTGCCTGCTCATCCCTACAGCAGCTCTGCCATTTCTTCTCCCTGTCTTCCTCCTCCTACTGGTAGGGTCCCTCTCAATCTGAAGAGTCTCCCAACTGAGAAACCCAATGTCACCCTGGTGGGACTCGAAGGGATCATCTCTAAAGTCTACTCTTGCTCTCCTGCAGAACTCCGTGATCAGGCATGGGAACAGGAGCAACAGACTTTCCTTATCCATGAGACCCACCATCAGGATGTCGGAGTGAGTAAGGAACCCGTTGTCAATGTAACTACCACTCTGGATGCAATGTAGAATGATGGCCACCTCAAATGCAACTGAAGTCCTATGGTCCCGTGGCCTCAGGGAGTGAGAGACAAAGACATGCTGTAAGTTCCTCAGTTTTTGGTTGGCTTATTTCATTGTCAAAAACACATTGGGATTGTTATGTAACGGGTAGCTTAGGTGATTACTATTGACAAGGTTTCAAACATCCCAAAGTGCTTCAAGAAGGTATATCACTTGACTTCACTTCTTGAAGAGATTAGTTACACACACACACACTTTCATATGTATTTCCATATCTTTGCATATGTGTTTATTTGATTATGTGTATTTGTGTTTATCACACACTACATGTATGTTAATTGTTATTGCACTTCTATGATTGCATTTGTGTTTCTTGTTGTGTGCATTGTGTTAGATTCGGTTTGGTTATTTGGAGTAATGTGTCTAGTTTCAAAATATTGGGTTTCAATGATTTAAATGGTTTTCAAAACTGACTATTGTACGGTCTTGTGACCATAACGTTTTATACAAAGATCCAAAATGATTTTTAAAATTTTTTGGATAAACTAGACACCCATAGCTTTCCAACAGTATATTATTCGTAATATTTCATGACCGTTTGGTTTGGTTTTGAAATCTCCAAAGAGACCACTGAAATAAAGCATCGCCGCTGTTATCTGAATCTGACCTTTCGTCACCCAAATGGCCATAACTCTTTCTATAGACATCCAAACCTTATTCTATAAACAAGACTAGAACCTAGAGTTGCATACCTTTCCAATAGTATATTATACGACTTTTTTCGATGTTGTGTGGTCATGTTTTGAAGCACTTCGATATCGAGCTGATGCATTGTCAAGCGAACTGCGCAAATTGCCTATAACTTGCATTCCAATAGTATGCACTATACGTGCGCTGTACGTACAACGCATTTGCGGGAAATTTGTTTTCCCAGTATAGTTGAGCGGTACGTGCGTTGTACGAACTGCACAAGTGCCTAAAATTATGTTTTTAACTCTTATAAACATCGTCGTTTCACTTGGGCACTATGTATTCATCACTTTCTCATCTTCTTCATTCAAGAACTCAAACATTACAAACCCTAGAGAGAGAGAATTAATTTTAGAGAGAGAAAGCTTGAATCCATTGATTTCTAACTCTCCAATCAACTCAAATCTTGCATCATCATTTATACATGGGTCTTCAATGTCTTAACTAGGTAACATCATTTTCATCTCTATTTCAAATATTGATGTTCTTGACCTAGGTTTAGCATTTATTACATGATTAAATGCTTGATTATTATCTTTCGATGAATGTATTGTTGAATGTATGTTGATTATATGATAAATATGTTGTTGGGTATTTTTATTGAATATATGTTGAATATTTGTGAAGGAATTTTGTGGGTCTCTCTTTGATTGAGTTTATTTAAGATTGCTAGCATCCTAGGTTTATATAAGATCTAGAAAAATCATTTTATTAGTTGATTGGGTTTGTTTGTAATAGATTGATGTTAACAGAAATTTTGCTCAAGACGAGAAATCTCAGTTAGCACCCTCGAGACCACTACCACGTAGGTCGTGGCCAAGGTTAAACATATGTGTAAACAATGCCTAATAAAATGACAAGGAACGATGATACTATTCATCACCCAAAAGAATTAAAAAGAAAAATACTCTCTTTATTGATAATGTATGATATACAAATCTCTCTCAAATTGCTCTCAATTTTCTCTAGGGTGTAGTCGGGTATTTGTCGTATGCCTGTCGAAAAGTAGTCTCCTCCTTCAGAAGGTTCAAGTCCTCCTTTAATACCTTGTCTTTATAGGTTAAACTAATTGATTTCCCCCCTAGATTTTCTCCATCTCTCCCCTCCTTATTGGACGGGATTTTACATTTAAAATGTTATTGACTTTGAGTTAATTGCTGAATCGAGGATATCTTGGTGGAGATCAATTTGTTTCCTACTTGGACTCTATTACTTGTTATATACGTATGTAAAGTCTTAAGATATGATCCAGTGTGTCTTCAGGTCTAGCATGTTCTCCCATAGGGTTCGTCGAATATGGTATGTAATGTGGCGAGGTACATCAGATAGTGAGGTCGATCAGTGTTCTAGCCCTGATATAAAGGAATTTTGTCTAATCACAAGCTAGGCCTAGCCTCCTTTGACCTTTTGAAGCTAGGTGCGGCCTCTTACGGACACCTCACTATGTCAGCGAGGTATAGGCGAGCTTCTGGAGTGAGGTAATCCCGACGTTGGGGGATTTCCTGGTTTCAGGTTCGGTGACGCGGGCTTGATCTGACTATGCCGTGCTCTACTCCGGGTGTTTCTGGAGCCTGTTCTTGTTCCTGTGGGGTGGTACCGTAGCTCAGCTTCGGGTAACATGGTCTCCTGGTGGATGACCTCGGGCATGGAGCCAGGTTTAGAGGGTGGAAAATTTCCCTTTGGTTCTTAGCCAAATTTGGCTATTAACAGAAGTCCCCTCTGACTTGAACACCAGTTGTCTAGCTTGGGGTTGGGGTCAGATTTTTTATTTTATTTGGGAAATCTTTCTGTTAAAGGAAATTTTGCTCGGGACGAGAAATCTCAGTTAACACCCTCGAGACCACTACCACGTAGGTGGTGGCCAAGATTGATCGTATGTGTAGCAATGATTTATAAAATGACAAGGAAAAATGATACAATTCATCACCCAAAAGAAAGCAAGAATATTTTCTTTATTGAACGTGCGTGGTATACAAATACAAATTTCTTTCTTTTTGCTCTCAATTCTTTCTAGGGTATGGTCAAGTATTTGTCGTATGCCTGTCGAATAGTAGTCTCCTCTTTTTCATTTTCTTTCTTTCTATTTATACATAGTTTTGTAGGTTACACAAACTGATTCTCCCCTTGATTTTCTCAGGCTTTTCCCCTCTTTATCGGGCGGGATTTCTCGCTTTAATTTCACTGACTTTGAGTTAACAACCGAATTGAGAGTATCATGGTGGAGATCAGTTTGTTTCCTCTTTGGATTCTATTACTTGTTCTGCATATAGGTAATGTTTCCAGATATGGTCCAGTGTATCTTCGTATCTTTTCAGCATGATCCTTTATAGAGGTCGTTGAATATGGCATGGTGTGGTGCATCAACTAGTGAGGTTGATCAGTGTTCTGACCTCGATATCTAAGAAGTTTTATCCAGCTTGGAGCCAGATCTGGCTTCCCTTGACCTTTTCGAAGTTAGGTGTGGCTTCCCCTGACCTTTCGAAGCTAGGTGCGGCCTTCTAGGGACATTCTTCTGTGTCAGCAAGGTATAGGCGAGTCTCTGGAGCATTTGCGAGGTGACGTCGACTTCGGGGAGCTTCTAGTTTTGGTGATGCGGGCTAGATCTGATCGTTCCGGGCTCTATCCTAGATGTTTTCGGAGCCCGTCCTTGTTCCTGCGGTGGTATCGTAATTCGGCTCTGGATTGAATGGTCTCCTGGTGGAAACTCTCGGGTATGGAACCAGGTCTGGGAGGTGGAAAATTTTCCTTTGGTCCTTAGCCAATTTTGGCTATTAACAGAAGTCCCCTCTGACTTGAACACCAGATGTCGAGCTTGGGGTTGAGGTCAGATTTTTTCTTTATTTGGGAAATCTTCCTCTTTTTACCCTTACCGAAATATTGGGGAAATTTCTTCATTAGAGTGACCTGATGCGAACCGACTAATTTATCTCCGAATTAATCTGATTGCGCTACGGCAGTCCCCGAGATTTTTTACCGTTACCAGAATCTTGGGGAGATCTTCCTCTTAACTGCGTAAGTGATGTGGCGTGAGATGATTAGCCTGCTTCTGAGTTTAATCCGGTTACGTTACTGTAGTCCCCGAGATTTTTTACCGTTACCAAACGAGTATCTCGGTTGCTCGTGCTGTTGCCCTCCTACCTATATAAATATATATATATATATATATATATATCTATTTTTCTCCTCGTCTTCCTCACATCTCTCGAACTAAATTTTTTTGCTGAGAAATATTTTCATAGCCTTTCCTCCAAGCTTGCTTTTTTCTTCATTCTTCGTCCTTTTTGGCTTTTACTATGTCGAAAACCAGTCGCGACTCAGCTGATTCCATAATCGACGGTGAGGAGGTCGTCAGTTTTACTCTGGGGAAGCTGATGAAGTGGTTTTTGCCGTCAGAAAACCGTCCGTCAAAACAATTTATAAAATCTATGCGATGCGTTCACAAGTAGAAATACAAGTAAAGCGGTAAGCACGGGTGTCATCCACTGAGATCGGGGTAGCGGTGATAAGATTAGGATTAATATAACTAGCATGCATAAGAGTAAAATGATGATGAATGAAAATGCACTATAAACTAAACTATGAAAGCAAATAAAATGGGATGACAATGGGGTGATGAATGAATGATGATGGAACTATGGAGTTGATGGACTCGTCAGTGAATATTGGGGCAATTGCAACAAACTCTCAATTAAATACGTTTTGACAAATGTAACCAACCTATGGTGTATAGTGTTGGTATATATCTATAGCAAGAGGTCAACCTAGGGTGTATAGAGAAGACCTCCTACTAGAGATTAATCCCTCCTAAGAAACCAACAATGGCTAGTTACTCAATTGGGACCTGTTCCATGAATGCTCATCTATCTAGCTATGGCTCAACCTATTACTAATGTCGCCATCCTAGGATGTATAGTGATGGCTTCCAATTCCCTCACAAGTGGCCGACCTAGGATGTAGAGTGAAGGCCACCCGTTTGAGATTGGTTGAGGCTTTAGGTTATCAACCGAATTCTACTCGAAGGTTAGTTCTCATAGAATCACTAAAGTAGCCAACCTAGGGTGTATAGTGGAGGCTTCTAATTCTCTCACAAGTGGCTAACCTAGAGTGTATAGTGAAAGCCACTAATTCAAGATTAGATTAAGGGCATGGTTATAGAGCCGGATTTCCGGAAATCCTTCCATTCAATTGAGCATTAGACAACCTAATTGTCTACTCAAGTAATCCAAATCAACATGCAAAGAGGGTGTATCCAAGCAAATCAATAATGGAAGTCAATACAAGCAATGGAATGAAATATAGAGATAGAATAAATATAACATATAGAGTTTATTTACAAAGCCCAAAATATCCATCAAACAAATAACATCAACCCCATAGTGGGGTATTTTAGCTACTCATGTTCTATTACAAACAAATAAACTAAGAGAGAGTGTAGAGAGAACCCTTGAAGATTGATCTCTTTCCTTGAAGCTTGAATCCAAGTCTCCTAGTTGCCTTTGATTGAGTAGAGATGGTTTGGATGATAGGGAGATGTGTTTCTAGCTAAAATACAAGTGTTGGGAGGTATGGTGATCCTTTGGTTTGTTCCCATCCTTTTCTATTTATAGAGGATGGAAAAATAGGTCACTTAAGCTTGAAACCAGAAACTGTCGCACGCATAGTGCGGGTGAATTACCCGCACTGTACATGTTTTCTTCATCTTCAGTTCTCTGATCTGGGCAACAGTGCAGGTGGAGTGCAGTTGGACTACCCGCACTTTACCCACACTTTACTCGCACTGTACTCGCACTCTGGTGTCAGGTGTAAATCCACTCCTCTGTCTTGAGCAACAGTGCGGGTGGAGTGCGGTTGGATTACCCGCACTTTACCCGTACTTTATCTGTCAGGTACGAATCAGCTCCTCTGTCTTGAGCAACAGTGCGGGTGGAGTGCGGTTGGATTACCCGCACTTTATCTGTCAGGAACGAATCAGCTCCTCTGTCTTGAGCAATAGTACGGGTGAAGTGCGGTTGGATGACCTGCACTTAACTCGCACTTTATCTTTCCTTCATGATTCAGGTCCCGGCTGTGGGAAGGAGTGCGGTTGGAGTGCGGTTGCGACCCGCACTTGACCCGCACTGTAGAGCTGGTTATGATCCTTTGTCTTTCCTTTTACCCCTTTTCTGCCGGAACCACTGCAACTAGCTTCTAACACCAGAATTACATCTATTGCCTGCAATTAGCACCAACGAGCCTATTAGACATAAAAGACATAAAATATATAGAAAATACACTCAAGAACGAGACAAAAGAATAGGAATGAGGGCCGAAATATACAACAATTTAGGCACGATTAATGAGGTTTTGGAGGAAGATCCTGCTGATCAACCGTTGGAGCCTCTAAAAGGAGGAGCGGTCGGTGAGGATAACCAAGATGGACAGCTATCTGTAGAGGGGGTTGATGGCGAAGATCAGCAAGAAAGAGGATGGCCAGCGGAGGGGAGCCAAGAGAGTCCCAAAGCTTGAAGCAGTTCATCATGACTTGTTTTTGATTCCCCGGAAAAGGGGGTGGGCACCCCGTTTTGCCCTTATTAGCTTTTTTTTATAGCCCGAGCTCGTGGGTTGGGCTCCCCTTTTGGTGGATGTAGCCTTATCGGGGGATAGGCTCCCCTTGTCCTTAATGAGAAATCAAATTGCTTTTGAGAACTCTTATTTTATTTCTAGTCTTGAATAGGATCCAGAATGGCATCTGTAGTAACAATTAAGACTCGTGTAGGGAGTTATGATGATTTTGATCCTGCACACGAAAGCAAACATTATTATTTTTTATTTATTTTTTTAAGGCGATAGCCCAAACGAGTCATTAAGAGGGCTACTTAGCTATTTCCTGGTCTCGAGATCTGGAGGGCAACTATGCTCTTACACTCAGATCCTTCTTGGGGATGGTAGCCCGACCAAGGCATCATGAGGGCTATTGAGCTATTTCCTGGTCTCGAGATCTGGAAGGCAACTATGCTCTTACACTCAGATCCTTCTTGGGGGTGGTAACCTGACCAAGGCATCAGGAGGGCTATCGAGCTATTTCCTGGCCTCGAGATCTGGAGGGCAACTATGCTCTTACACTCAGATCCTTCTTGGGGGTGGTAGCCTGACCAAGGCATCAGGAAGGCTATTTAGCTATTTCCTGGTCTTGAGATCTGGAGGGCAACTATGCTCTTACAATCAGACCCTTCTTGGGGGTGGTAGCCCGACCAAGGCATCAGGATGGCTATTCAGCTATTTCTTGGTCTCGAGATCTGGAGGGCAACTATGCTCTTACACTCAGACCCTTCTTGGGGGTGGTAGCCCGACCAAGGCATCAGGAGGGCTATTCAGCTATTTCCTGGTCTCAAGATCTAGAGGGCAACTATGCTCTTACACTCAGACTCTTCTTGGGGGTGGTAGCCCGACCAAGGCATCAGGAAGGCTATTTAGCTATTTCCTGGTCTCGAGATCTGGAGGGCAACTATGCTCTTACACTCAAACCCTTCTTGGGGGTGGTAGCCCGACTAAGGCATCAGGAGGGCTATTCAGCTATTTCCTAGTCTCGAGATCTTAAAGGCAACTATGCTCTTACACTCAGACACTTCTTGGGGGTGGTAGCCCGACCAAGGCATCAGGAGGGCTATTTAGCTATTTCCTGGTCTCAAAGTGTTTATGTTGAGTTTCCCATACAAGGGTATAGTCACTAATGTTGAACATAGTTGGAGACAAAGATGGAAGAGAAAAGGAAAATGACTTTATTGATGATCGAGATGTAGTACATCTTTATTAAGGTCTGTAATGAAAACTAAGTGGGGGTAGTCTGCTTGAGAAATCTCTTCAAGGGTAGAATTTCCTCAAATGATCTGCATTCCAAGTGTGGTCGATGGATCGTCCGTCCATGTCTTCGAGTTTATAAGCTCCATTGCGAACAATTAGCTTTATCAAATATGGCCCTTTTCAATTGGGACTTAAGACTCCATCCAACCTTTTCCGAGTGTTCAGGGTCACTTTCCTAAGTACTAGATCCTCTTCTTTGAATTCCCGGGCTCTAACCTTTTGGTTGAAGTTGACAGAATGTTTTTCTTAGTGTTGTTTTAAAAAGATCAATCCGTCAACAATGTTTGATAAAACCTCACAAGCCTAAATTAGTTTGAAAACATAGATATAGTGGCAAGTGGGTGTCGTCCACAGGGAGCGGAGCTAGCTAAATTAGTTATTGCTAAAGTAATGATATATATATATATATATAATAGCTAAACATGAGTTGGTGAAAATGTAGGTGGTGAATTACACTAAAAATAACACTAAATTAATTATGCAAATTAATGAAGGGGGAAATTGAATGAGGGATATATAGAGATGATGGAAACTAAGGAGTTAATGGATACGAAAGTAAATACTGGGCAATGCAACAAACTTGTCAATAGCACGAATATTCGAGGTAACCGACCTAGGATGTATAGAGTCGGTTATTTATCCCTAGAATGTGGCCAACCTAGGATGTATAGTGCGGACCACCTATTAGGGATTAATCCGTAGTAAACTACCAACCTAGGATGTATGGAGTTGGTTGCTTATCGGATTCTAGAAATGAAGCTCGTCTACCTAACAATGACTCAACCGATTACAAATAGTCACCTTAGGATGTATAGTGATGACTTCTAACTCTCTCACGGGTTCCGACCTAAGATGTATAGTGCCGAAAACTTGATTGAGGTTAGATTAAAACCGCGGTTTAAGAGTCGGAATTCATGACTTTTCGTCTATTCTTAAGAGCATTAAACAACTAAATAGGATGTATATCTAGATGCAATACTCATACATAATACAAAGACATCTTGCAAAGAGGATGTATCTACACAAGAAATCAATGATAAACATTCATAACAAGAATAGATCAATGAAAGATAGACATGAATATCAATATAATATCAAGTTTATGTACAAGCCCAATATTTAACTAACTACTCCATCAACCCCTTAGAGGGGATTTAGTTACTCATTACAACTAGGAAACTAAGAGAGAGGAAATAGAAATAACCCTTGGAGAACATCTTCTTCCTTGAAGTGGCTCCAATCTCCTAACTTCCTTGAAGTTGAGTAGAGAATGTAAGGATGAGAGAGAGAGAGAGAGAGAGATTCTAGATCTAAAAGTGTTTTAACCTCTGCAAAACGGAGTCAAAAGCTCTCTAAAACGTTTCTATACTTTTCTATTTATACAAGATACAAAAATAGGTCACTTAAGCTTTGAAAATCAAACTGGCGCGCTCGGAGTGCGGGTGGAGTGCGGGTGATTTACCCGCACTGTACCCGCACTGTATGGGTTGTCTGTAACTTCAGTTCTCGGATCAGGGCATTAGTGCGGGTGGAGTGCGGTTGAATTACCCGCACTTGACCCACACTTGGAATCGCACTGTGATCGCACTTGAATCGCACTTCTCTGTTAGGTGCAAAATCTACCTTCTGTTCTTGGTGCAAGTGCGGGTGGAGTGCGGTTTGATGACCCGCACAGTACCCGCACTCTAATGTCAGGTACAATTCTACTCTTCTGTTCTTGGTGCAACTGCGGGTGGAGTGCAGTTTGATGACCCGCACTGTACCCGCACTCTAATGTCAGGTGCAATTCTGCTCTTCTGTTCTTGGTGCAAGTGCGGGTGGAGTGCGGTTCGATGACCCGCACTGTACCCGCACTCTAATGTCAGGTGCATCTTCAACTTCTCTAGTTTGGCATTAGTGCGGGTAGAGTGCGGTTGGATGACCCGCACATTACCCGCACTTTATCGTCAGGTGCAACATCAGCTTCTCTGGTTTGGCAACGGTGCGGGTGGAGTGCGGTTGGATTACCCGCACTGTACCCGTACTTTATCTCTTAACTTGCATCCTGCCCCGGCTATGAACATGAGTGCGGCTGGAGTACGGTCGGAGTGCGGTTGCGACCCGTACTGGACCCGCACTGTAGAGCTGTTTGTACTCTTTTGCCTTTACTTTCGTCCTTTTTCTGCCGGAATCACCGCAATATGCTTCCAAACCTGCCTCTGCATCATTTCCTACAAATAAGCACAAAACAAGCCATAAGAAATACAAAAATGCACGAAAAAAGAACATAAGGTAAGGATCTGAGGGCCTAAATATACTACATATTTGGCCCGATCAAACACCCCCAAACCAAACCTTTGCTCGTCCTCGAGCAAATCTAATCAAAACAGTAAGAAGCCAACTGAATTTAAATTCTAGATACCTAAACAATATCTCGACAATGCCGCAAGTCCAATGTGTGGTATGATACAAATAGGTGTGATAGAGAGGAGAAAAACATATGCACAGGATTGAGAGCAAGTTGGAGACACCCAAGGGAGGCTCGTACGAACACGAATCCCACACCTAAAGGCATTCATGAATTAAGACAACTTACTCCCATACCTTGAGCACAATTCGTTTCAATTCTAAAGCTCACATGGATTCTCTCTTTTCTTTCCTCAAGAGTCCTAAGTTCCACACAACAAGTATGCAAAGAAGATTCTGCATAAGATTTAAGCAATGAACTATCCTAGGAACGAGTCACCATGCCATGGATGTGAAAGATCGTGCTTCAACCGACATTCCCAAACTAGACTTACATGGATCAAAAAGGGCTTTTCAACCGGTTATAGTGTGGCTGTGGGGTTGAATGAGTTTACACAAAAATATGGACATTTGGAGTTCAAACTCACCAATCATGCTAGAATACAAACCTACTACCACACCATGTTCTTTTCTCGCTTAAATGCAACCCTCTAGGAAACCATTTAACCAACATTTGTGCCTTCAACATTGCATTCCGTTTGAGCGATTTTAGCATAAAACAATCCCATTATGGCACTTCAAGTACAATCTTTATTTTAAATTTTTTTTTCTTTTAACAATTTCCCAATCACAATGTTGTACTCATTTGGGTTGTTACAATTTCCCATTCTTAGGCATTTAGGGCACATAACTAAGGTTCTTACCCCTTTCCTTGCATATTTTTCAACAATTATTTCATTTTACCCGCTGTAGGACCATTTAACTCTTTTCATCACTACCATTTCCCATCCTAACATGATTAGTACAAGGGTAGGCATGTGTTTAGGCTATTGGGTATATGGTTGAATGTGGTATCAAATGAAAGAGTAAGTGTTTGGCCTCAACTTGGCTTTGGAGCACACAATATGGTATGTGGTGTTTAGGCTATAGAGGTAATTCAATATACATACATTCCCTAATATCACTTCCACAACCATCTAAAAAGGGAATGAAAGCATCCATCACGCAATTCATAAAAATGATATGTAAGTCCTATGGCACATGACATAAATGACGAGAGGCGTGTTTAAGAATAATCAATAATGCACTCAGAATACGCACTTTCATGCTCGTGTTTGTGATCTCACAGGTATCTCCACTATTAGAACAAGACATGGGAACAATGAGTCCCCAATACTTAACACCAACGGGTGGGACGAACCTATGATGGTGCAAGCGAAACCTCAAGTGGCACCAAACTATATCACAAGGTCAAAGTACATATAAGGAACTCGTCAAAAGCACACTCAAGGAGCATCATACCCATACTGGATACAGTTTGAAAAAAATGACAAGTGACAAAATTGAAAAATTGGACACAAAACTGTACAAGGCGAAGGCGTAATGCACCCCCAAACCAAAACTCAACAATGTCCCCACTGTTGGAAATAACAAGCATAATTTTAATAAATGGCGGAATGAGGGTTCAACACCCCCAAACCGACTCTAGATATACATTCGACCATGCTCATTCATAATAACAAAAACTAAATCGCATTCATTGAAAGCTTAAGTACAAAACCGAAGGTAGAAAACTCCCTTTAGAAGGAAGATTGTTCGATGTCCATGCGTGTTGTTGTGTGCTTTCCAAAAGATGTACAACCTAGCTTAAACCACACAGCAACTCTACCAAATGAATAAACAAATGCAAAAAGAAAAGAAAAATAAGTCTAAGCCGTTTAAAGGAAAATACAAATACAAGCAATAATAGTAAAAAGTCCTAGAATAATAACTGAAGTAAAAAGGAATGGATGGTCAATCTTCGTCGGAAAACTCCCTTTTCGGTTCACTAGCGATCCCTTTTCCCTTGGGGTCGATCTCTGATCGGATCCGCTCTTCATGCTCCCTTCTGGATCTCTCCATTGCAGCTTGGAGCTCTCCCCCATATGGGTCGATGTCTGGGCCCCCTGAAGGAGGTGAGAAAGCAGCTGGCTTCTTCTTCTTATGCGGATAAATTGGAAGACTGAGTGCCTCCCTCATGTCAGTGAGGTTGCCCCAAAGGTCAGTAAAATACTCATTGGCTTCCGCCCTGCTCTCAGTAATCTGCCTCCTGTTTTCGACGACCTCGGTCCTGAGGTTCTCCAATCATATAAGCAAGGTCTGCCAAGGGACCTCTCCAAACGTCTCCTGCGTGGGTGGGGAAGCAGCGGGCCTATAATCACCCTATTCGAGATAAACCGGCTCCAAATCTGGTTGTTCCGGGATGTCTTCAGCCTGTCTGCTCGTGCTGCCCCCTCGAACAGGTTTCCTCCTCCCTGTTCGGACCCTGACACCAGAGGGGTCCCGCTCTCTGACTTGGTCATTCCATGTGAAACGCCCAACTAGCCCCAAACCACATTCGAAGGGGTCGGATCCAAAATCCACCCCGGCAGTCCTGCAAAATGCGGTGATGAGGCTAGGGAAGATGAGTGGCTGCTTGTCCACTCTAACACCCCTCAACTCAAGTATCTCCCTCTTGACTAGAAAGCCTATGTCGATCAACTAATTCTGTAGTATACAGTACAGGATCATTGCAGCATTGAAGTTCACTGAAGTTCTGTGCTTTTTAGGGATTAGCGAATGAGAGATGAACACGTGCCAGAATCCCAACTCACTCTTTAAGTTGGTGTGCTTCATGCGGTGATCAGGCGCCACCCAAAAATCCATTGGACGGATCACTAATTGATTTGCAAAATCCACATTTTGTGTGACAAAAAATTCACTCCAAGTCACCCCCTCCCTGCTTTAGACGTCCGACTGCTTCGGGATCAACTGGAAGCTCAGTCCTATAGTACCTGTTAATGTCCGCTATAGTCATCCGAACCTCTACCCCGCGGACCAGAACCAAAGAAGTGCGCTGAAAATTTTTAGGTACCATTCCAGCAAAGAATTCTTCGACCACAGGTCGACAATACATCAGGGGGGGGGGGGGGGGCTAACAAAGGTTTCCCATCCCCTTGTTTCAATCATTAGAGGAATTGGGGTGCCCTCCATCTCTTCAACTGCTATCCCCCTTTCCACCACGACGTCTCACTCCCTGAAATATTCTAAACGGTCCTCGAAATCCGAGTGTCTGATGCATGGTGGTGGAACTTGGGGTCCCCTCCTCGGTCTTTGTTCGGAACCCTGACTGCTTTGCCTAGTTGATTTCCTGGTTCTTCCTGACATCTACAAAATAAACAACAGTTTTAAGGCAATATTCGGATCAAAGAACCATGAAGTTATGATGAAGGAATTTGAAAAGACACATATTCTGCCAGGAGGATAAAGTACGGGTGAAGTGCGGGTGAATGACCCGCACTGTACCCGCACTCTTACTCGTTCCCAGATACCAGCAAATGCAGAATTGCTATTCATGTATTCAATTCATAATCTCAGCACATCATCGACCAAGTTAACACAAATATGACTCTAATTCATGTATAGAATTCCATTCAATCATAAAAAATCCAAATTCATAATTTGAATATCCAATTGCAATAGAAAATCATTGTAACAATCAACACATCACATGCAAAAGTAGACAACAACCATCATTCCATCCTCTTAGACATGCAATAGGCAGTTAGACATTATCAAAAGCAAAAACAGAAGTTCAAAGCTCTGAATCATGAAGTTCATGCATGAGAGGAAAATGAATTTTGATAAAAAGAGTTAGGGTTTTGGATTAGAGAGATATGTAATGAAATTAGAGGAAGAATTCATACCTTGATTGCCAAAAAATCAAAAACGTGGCACACACGGAATACCTTGCAGTTTAGACGAGGGAAAAATTTTGAACTTTGCTGTTTTGTTTTGCTTTTGTGGCAAGTGGAGCCCTAGAAAACGACAGGCAGTATATATACTGCGCGACCAAAGTGCGGGTGGAGTGCGGGTGACTGACCCGCACTGTACCCGCACTTTATTACCTGATGCCTTCGGAGTGCGGGATGAGTGCGGGTGACTGACCCGCACTATAACCGCATTCTTCCTCTGGACTGAATCCTGAACTCTGCCCTGCAACTGCATCTGCACCCAAACTAAAACCTTTACACATTGTCAAGCATTCTGTACCAAAAGTTTACAAAGACAAAAACTAACCTTCCGAAACATAAAAATAAAAATACTAAAATTATCTCAAAAGTGAGTGCAATGCACTCAAAGTGGGACCCGGTCAACCAAATGAGGTTTGACCGGAATGGGGAGCACATTCAACTTGGCCACCCAAACCGATACCAAATGCCCATGCACTGCATCTCTCCCCACTTTCCTCATTTGTCCAACTAGGTCCTTTCGAACCCATATTTGTTTAACCCTTGGTGGGTTCATCCTAGATCCTACTCTACTTGCTTTGAACCCTTGGAAACTAAAGCAATAAGCCTTAGTGTGCCCTCTTTTGGCACAAAAGTAACAAGTAACAGGACGGTTAGGGAAACTCCCTGTTCGATTGTTGGTGTGGGCCCCTTTTTGTTGTTCGTATCCGAGGGATTTGACATTGTTTTCTATCACCACTAGTTGCTCAATCAAATCACACTCCTTGACCTTGGCCCGCTTCAACTCATCTTCTTTGGTGCTCAACCGTTCTTGCAATTCTCTTACCGCATTTGTGGACTCCTCCACACCTAGTAGAAGTTTCCTTGTCCTTCTCCCATTGTCTTCCTCAAATTCTTCTGAGAGTCTTGCTAACTCTTCTAAGTTCTTGGAGACTAACTCCTCTTTGGTGGCAAGCTCCACTACTTGCTCCTGTAAACCCTTGTTCACTGTTGAGAGATCATGCAGTTTCTTCTTCAATTGCCATTTTCGGTCTTAAGGAAATAAACCTCCAGTTTGAGCTTTGTGTTGTCTTGCTCAAGCTCACCCAATTGTTCGAAGATTTCAGTACTGGATTCCTCTTCTTCAAATTCTGACTCTTGCCTTTCCTTAATGCAGTCTTGGTTTCCCAATTCCATCTCCTTAACTCCCTCAAAAGCTTGCACAAGGGTGAGCACCCGGCTCCTTTTCTTTCTAGAATTTGGTGGTTCCAAGACCAAACAATCTCTGACTTGGCTTGTTCCGGGGGGTGTTACCTTGAAGCTAACACTTTTGCCTCCACAACTGAAGGAAATGTCCCTAGAACAAATATCAACTACCATACCCGCTGTGGCCATGAATGACCTCCCCAAAAGTAGTTTCCAGTCTTTACCACTGGATTCTCCTCGTATGCAATTCAACACGACAAATTCTACCGGCACCATCAAACCGTGCACATTCACATAAACTTCTTTCACAATACCAACTAGGGTGATGAAAGAATTGTCCGCCATAATGAGGGTCTGGGAGGTAGGCTTGATCGACTGAATCTTCAGCTGTTCGTATACCTCTAATGGCATCATATCGATGCTAGCCCTCATATCAAGCACTGCTCCCATCTTTGGTGAATTCTCAAGTTGTACCTCTATGACGAAACTCCTGGGGTCCTCAAGTTTAATAGGGGAGTCTATGCCACTTCCCCTATCTTCATTAATTGCCACCTCTACCATGCTTCCTTCGATTTCATCAACTCCCAACTGGACGGCCTCTAACACGTTAACATGTTCATTGGAGTTTGATGCCTTTTCCTTGTTCTTGACCAGTGCATCAAAAATCTGTGCCAACTTAGTTTCCATCTTCTTCAGTGACGCTCCATGACTATTTGCTCTCTGATCATTGGACTGCACGTAAGCTGACATTCGTTGCTCAGAGGCATGCAAGGTGTTCTTGAGAGCTTCTGACCCGATGCCAACTGTTTTGATCACCGTGCTCACTATCTCCTCTAGAGACTCGTCCTTTGGTTGGCTGGCGAAAGCTTGTGAGTTAAATTTGGATGGTGGGTTACTACTTGAACTTCCCCATTGATTGTTGTTGTTTGCCCCTCCTTGATTGTATCTATTGTACCCACGGTTTTGGTACCCTTGATTATTATTTCCACCTTGGAAATTGTTGTTACCACCTTGGTAAGTTGTTGCTCCTAGGTGGTTGTTGTTGGACCAAGACAAGTTTGGGTGGTTTCTCAACCCTGGATTATATGTGTTCGAATATGGGTCATTCCTTGGCCTTGGAAATTCCCCAAGGGCTTGGGCTTGCTCTTCTTGACTGAAATGCCCTTCTCCTCCTTCTATCTCCCCCATGACTTGACTCACTCCTTGGGAGGACCCTGGTTTTCCGGTTATAAGCTCCTTGATTGATTGGAGCTCCTTGTTCATTCTAGACATCTGAATTTGAACTTGGGTATCCTGACGCACTTCTACTCTTCCACCCCTTCTCACGTGTGATGTCTTTTGTTGTGAGTTCTAGGTAATCTTCTCCAAGATGTCATACGCCTCAACTGCTCTCTTGTCTGCTATGGTGCCTCCGCATGCATTGTCCACAAGCATTTGTGTTATCGGCGAAAGTCCACTATAGAAGGAATTAACCTTCAACTCTGGGTGGTACGTATACGGTGGCATTTGAGCTAACAACAAGTTAAACCTCTCCCATGCCTCATGGAATGGTTCACCGTCCTCTTCAACGAAGGATGCTATCTTCAACCTTAGGTCTTTGGCTTTCTGCGACGGAAAATACTTGTTGAAGAAGACCTTGCACACCTGACTCCATGTCACCAGTGATCCTGGCCTCAAGTTCATATACCATGTCATGGCGGCATCTTTCAGACAATACTGGAAACATCTTAGATGAAGCTGCTCCCTTGTCAGTACTACTTGGCGAGCCATTACCGGGAAGGTTTCTAGGGTGGCCCCATACTGCTTCATAAATTGGAGGCAATCCTCGGTAATCCGCCCACTAAATGATGGTAGGAGGCTAATGTGCATAGTCTTCAACTCATACTGCCTTGTTACGTCATCCAGTACTATGGCAGTGGGCACATTCCCTACAAACGGGAGAGTGTACTCGCCCATGGTGAGACCCAGCTGTTCATCCCCATGTACACTTCCCTCATTCTCTCGAGACTGCTGCTCATTCTGATTATGATCGTCCATGTTTACTTCTAACTGCTCGGTTCTTCTACCCAACTGATTGATGTTATCGATAACTGGCAACACTGTTCCTCTTAACGATCTTCTCCCGTGCATATACTTAGAATCCTGAAATTTCACAACCAATAACGCACAACGTAAACGAGAAACAGATAGGGCAGAGCAGAAATATTACTAAACTATAAACTTTATTTATGCAAAACTAACTAAACTAAACATGCCGCTCCCCGTCAGCGGCGCCATTTGACAGAACGTTTTTCTTAGTGTCGTTTTAAAAAGATCAATCCGTCAATAATATTTAATAAAACCTCACAAGCCTAAATTTGTTTGAAAACATAGATATAGTGGCAAGTGGGTGTCGTCCACAGGGAGCGGAGCTAGCTAAATTAGTTATTACTAAAGTAATGATATATATATATATATATATAATAGCTAAACATGAGTTGGTGAAAATGTAGGTGGTGAATTACACTAAAAATAACACTAAATTAATTATGCAAATTAATGAAGGGGGAAATGGAATGAGGGATATATAGAGATGATGGAAACTAAGGAGTTAATGGATACAAAAGTAAATACTAGGCAATGCAACAAACTTGTCAATAGCACGGCTATTCAAGGTAACCGACCTAGGATGTATAGAGTCGGTTATTTATCCCTAGAAGGTGGCCAACCTAGGATGTATAGTGCGGACCACCTATTAGGGATTAATCCGTAGTAAACTACCAACCTAGGATGTATAGAGTTGGTTGCTTATCGGATTCTAGAAATGAAGCTCGTCTACCTAACAATGACTCAACCGATTACAAATAGTCACCCTAGGATGTATAGTGATGACTTCTAACTCTCTCACGGGTTCCGACCTAGGATGTATAGTGCCGGAAACTCGATTGAGGTTAGATTAAAACCGCTGTTTAAGAGTCGGAATTCATGACTTTCCGTCTATTCTTAAGAGCATTAAACAACTAAATAGGATGTATATCTAGATGCAATAATCATACATAATACAAAGACATCTTGCAAAGAGGATGTATCTACACAAGAAATCAATGATAAACATTCATAACAAGAATAGATCAATGAAAGTTAGACATGAATATCAATATAATATCAAGTTTATGTACAAGCCCAATATTTAACTAACTACTCCATCAACCCTAAGAGGGGATTTAGCTACTCATTACAACTAGGAAACTAAGAGAGAGGAAATAGAAATAACCCTTGGAGAACATCTCCTTCCTTGAAGTGGCTCCAATCTCCTAACTTCCTTGAAGTTGAGTAGAGAATGTAAGGAAGAGAGAGAGAGAGAGAGAGAGAGATTCTAGATCTAAAAGTGTTTTAACCTCTGCAAAAAGGAGTCAAAAGCTCTCTAAAACGTTTCTATACTTTTCTATTTATACAAGACACAAAAATAGGTCACTGAAGCTTTGAAAATCAAACTGGAGCGCTCGGAGTGCGGGTGAGTGCGGGTGATTTACCCGCACTGTACCCGCACTGTATGGGTTGTCTGTAACTTCAATTCTTGGATCAGGGCATTAGTGCGGGTGGAGTGCGGTTGAATTACCCGCACTTGACCCGCACTTGGAATCGCACTGTGATCGCACTTGAATCGCACTTCCCTGTCAGGTGCAAAATCTACCTTCTGTTCTTGGTGCAAGTGCGGGTGGAGTGCGGTTTGATGACCCGCACAGTACCCGCACTCTAATGTCAGGTACAATTCTGCTCTTCTATTCTTGGTGCAACTGCGGGTGGAGTGCCGTTTGATGACCCGCACTGTACCCGTACTCTAATGTCAGGTGCAATTCTGCTATTCTCTTCTTGGTGCAAGTGCGGGTGGAGTGCGGTTTGATGACCCGCACTGTACCCGCACTCTAATGTCAGGTGCATCTTCAACTTCTCAGGTTTGGCATTAGTGCGGGTAGAGTGCGGTTGGATGACCCGCACATTACCCGCACTTTATCGTCATGTGCAACATCAGCTTCTCTGGTTTGGCAACGGAGCGGGTGGAGTGCGGTTGGATGACCCGCATTGTACCCGCACTTTATCTCTTAACTTGTATCCTGCCCTGGCTATGAACATGAGTGCGGCTGGAGTATGGTCGGAGTGCGGTTGCGACCTGCACTGTACCCGCACTGTAGAGCTGTTTGTACTCTTTTGCCTTTACTTTCGCCCTTTTTCTGCCAGAATCACCGCAATATGCTTCCAAACCTGCCTCTGCATCATTTCCTACAAATAAGCACAAAACAACCCATAAGAGATACAAAAAACGCACAAAAACAGAACATAAGGTAAGGATCTGAGGGCCTAAATATACTACATATTTTACCCGATTAGAAGTATCTAGTGATCTTGCTCTGGTAGATCGCTACTTTCTCTGCTACCCGGTCTTGTTTTTCTTCTAAGAGGTCTAGATTAGCCCGGAGCTTGACTTCGTTACTTTCGGGCTCAAAGTGCTGTACCCTGAACGAGGTTAATTTATGCTCGATGGGGAGGACTGCTTCAACCCCGAAAGCCAGGGAGTAAGGTGTCTCCCCGGTAGCTGTTCTCTTTATAGTCCGGTATGCCCAGAGGACTTCTGGTAGCTCTTCGGCCCATTTACCTTTCTTCTGCTGTAGCTTCTTTTTCAGAATTTTCTTGATAGTCTAGTTGGTGGATTCTACCTGCCCGTTAGTCTAGGGATGAGCCACTGAAGTAAGCCTGAGGTCGATCCCTAATCCCTTGCAGAAGTCTTTGAACTGGGCGTTGTCAAATTGTTTCCCTAGGTCGGCTATAATGATGAGAGGGGTCCCGAATCTGCATACCACGTTAGTCTTGATGAACTTGGTTGTATTCTTTTCTGATATTCGAGAAAGAGGTCTTGCCTCGACCCATCTTATGAAGTAGTCGATAGCCACGATAGCATGTTTCATCTGTCCGGGAGCGGTAAGACTTAGCCCAATTAGGTCGATTCCCCATATGGCAAAGGGGTAAGGTGAACTGAGGGATCACAGTCGCTCGGGTGGGTGGTGGTTCAAGTTTGAAGTTCTTTGACAAGGTTCACAAGATTGCACAAAACTCTTTACGTCTTGGTAGATGGTCGGCCAATAGTACCCTATACGAAGCACCTGATAGGCTAGAGCTTCCCCACCTATGTGGTTCCCACAGTCCCCAGAGTGGACCTCTCTCAATGCCCACTTAGCATCATCGGGATGTAAGCAGCTAAGTAAGGGGAGGGATCTACCCCTCCCGTAGAGGTACCCGTCCATCATACAGTATCGAACTGAGAGTCTCTTAATTCTTCGGGCTTGGTCGAGCCCTTCGGGAAGCTCTCCTTCAAGGAGGTAGGCGATAATTAGGTCCATCCAGCAAGGCAGGCGATCTAGGGAACAAATTTCTCCATTTGTGGCTATGCTTGGTTTGGTGATTACTTGGAAGGGAATTCCCAGTAGTAGGGACTGCCTCTGTTCGCCACTATTTTAGCCAGAACATCTGCGCGATGGTTTTGGTGTCGAGGCACCTGATCGATCTTGAGTCCCTTAAATTTGCTTTTTAGCAGTCGAGCTAGATTTAGGTAGACATCCATATTATCTCCCTTTGCCTGGTAGACCCCAGTCACCTGGTTTACAATAAGCAATGAATCGCTCTTGATTTGCAGGTAGTCAGCCTTTAGTTCAATGGTTACCTTCATCCCGGCTAGGAGGGCTTCATATTTTGCTTCGTTGTTGGAAGCTTTAAACTCGAATCTGAAACAGTGATAGAATTCGGTCCCCTCTGGATCTATTAAAACTATGCCAGCTTCTCCCCCGGATTGCCCGGATGCTCCATCTGTAAAGAGTGTCCATGGATTGCAGCCTTCCGGCCAATTGTCGACCTCAGCTATCTTCTCAGGGACTTCATTTGATACTGAGGGATCATCTGGATCAGGGATCGCTGAGAATTCTGTCAAGAAGTCGGCCAAAGCCTGTGCCTTAATCGTAGTCTGGGGCTTATACTTTAGGTCGAACTGAGTGAGCTCTAGTGCCCATAAGACTAGCCTTCCAGATACGTCTGGTCTTTACAAGAATTGGCGGAGGGGTTGGTCTGACACCACCGCTATTGTGTGAGCTGGAAAATAGGGACAGAGTTTCCTCGCTGAGATCACCAGAGCATAAGCGAGCTTTTCCAGGAGAATGTAATTCCTTTCTGATTTGGTGAAAGCATGACTGAAATAGTATATGGGTCTTTGAAAACCGTCGCTACAATCCTTGGCCAAAGCCCCACTTACTGTAGTTTCTGATACGGCCAGGTAGATCTGCAACTCATCTCCGAGAACCGGCTTAACTAACAATGGGGGGCTTGTTAGGTATTCTTTCAAAGCTTAAAAAGCCCGTTCGCTCTCCTGGCTCCATTTCATGTTTTTCCCTTGTTTGATGGCCTTGAAGAAAGGGAGACATTTATCGGTGGAGCGAGAGATAAATCTGTTGAGTGCCGCCGCCCGTCAAGTCAGAATCTGTACTTGCTTGAGCGAGGTTGGGGATTCCAGGTCCAAGATAGCTTTGATTTTTTCTGGGTTGGCTTCTATACCTCTGTCATGAACCATGAAGCCCAAAAACTTCCCTGTCGTTACTCTAAAGGCACATTTGGAGGGGTTCAAACACATCTGGTTTTCCCTCAGTATAAGGAAGGTTTTACAAAGGTCTTCCTGATGTCCTTTTACGGTTGGGGATTTCATGATCATGTTGTCGATATACACTTCCATCGTCCTTCCTATCTCGGGCTTGAACAGTTTGTTAACCAGCCGTTGGTATGTGGCCCCCCCATTCTTCAAACCAAATGGCATCACCTTGTAGCAGTATAAGCCCTGCCCAGTAATGAAACTGGTTTTATCTTGGTCAGCCGGGTGCATTTTAATTTGGTTGTATCCTGAGAATGCGTCCATAAAACTCAAAAGTTTATTTTCGGACGTGGAGTCAACCAGCTGGTCGATCTTTGGTAAAGGAAAACTGTCTTTCGGACAAGCCCGGTTGAGGTCGGTGTAATCGACACACATACGCCACTTCCCATTCGCCTTCGTAACCATGACCACGTTGGTGATCCATTCAGGGTAATGTACTTCTCTGATGAACCCTGCTCTGATCAATTTATCAACCTCTTCCTGCACCGCAGCGTTCCTATCAGCGTTGAAGTGATGCCTCTTCTACTTGACGGGCTTGACTGTTGGATTTACTGCTAGTCGGTGGGTGGCCAATAATGCCAGGATTCCAGGCATTTCATCATGGTTCCAGGCGAAAATGTCGCTGAACTCCCTGAGAAGGTCAATCGGTCCTCTTTTTACTTCTGGATCAAGGGTGGCTCTGACCTTGACGACCTTAGAGGGATCGTCATTCCTGATGGGTATCTCTTTTAGTTTATCTACGGGCTGCCCGCTGGCCTATTCCTTACTTCATTCTTCCTCATAGGGCATAATAGGTTCGCTCTCCGGATGCCCTGGATGTTTCGCAGGCTCCTTCTCCTCCTGGATTATCCGGGATGTATCCATGTCTTCCTGGACTAATGTCACCTGTACACACTGTTTCGCTAGGGCTGTAGGATTGACAGATACTGCGTAGCATTTCCTGGCTGCCTGCTGGTCCCCGCGTACCTCTCCTACTTTGGTTCCAACCGAGAATTTCAAGACGTTGTGGTATATAGACAAGACTCCCTTCAAGGAAGACAGGAAAGGTCTCTCTAGGATGGCGTTGTAGGTCAATGGGGTGTCCACCACAACAAAGTCGGTCATAACATTTTGTTGGAGAGGGGTGATTCCGATGATTACTGGGAGGATCATCGACCCCACTGGTATGATCGAATCTCCAGTGAAACCGTAAAGCGGAGTGGTACAGCTGTTGTAACAACGTTGCTTCAGGTTCAATTTTTCCAGTATCCACAAGCACGCGATGGACCAGACAGTTGGCGATGGACCAGACACGCGATGGACACTGCTACTTGAATCCACAAGCACGCGATGGACCAGACAGTTGGCGATCTGTATCGTGATTACCATAGGATCATCATGAGGTTGCATAGTGTTGAAGACATCTGCTTCGGTGAATACGATCTGCGCTGACTGGGAGGGCTCTGTCGGGCTCTGGCTGACTTCGAAGATCCCCCAGTTTTCTCCGATGCGGGGAACCTTTCTTGCATGATTTTTCCGAGAGTTATTGGAAACGCCAGCCAGTGTAAGACCTCCGCTGATAGTGTGTATCACCTGGATCTGTTGCATTAAGTCAGCCTGCTCCCCTTTCCTCTTTTCTGCGTCCTCACAGATTTTAGCTTGTACCTCCCTTCCTGTCCTAATATTATCTCTGACCTGTTGTAAGAACTCAATCAGGCATCCTCCCCTTATCAGGGCCTCAATCTAGTTGCGTAAATTATAGCACTCTGAGGTGTTGTGGCCCACGTCTTCGTGGAAGTCGCAGTACTTGTACCGGTTTCTCCTGTCAGCTGGGGCCTTCATGGGAGCGGGCTTTTGGAGCAACCCTTTATCTCGTATGGCAAGGTAGACTGTTTCCCTGGAAGCATTCAAAGGGGTGTAGTAGTCATACCCTTTTTCCCTTTGCATTACTGGAGCCACGGTCCTGGGAGGCAGCGAAGCCCGGGGAGGGGTTCATTTTGCTGGATATCTTTCTTGCCTATGCAGAGGAGTAGGGAGGCGATAGGTCGATCTGTTGGGAGGTCTATTCTGAGTTTTCTACACTGGCTCAAATTTTGGGGCTTCTTTCTTCAGACGCTTTGCCGTTCTCATGTCGTCGTGTTCCATCTTGACCTTGAGCTGTTCGTCGATCTCGACCTGCTCAAGAGCCCGGTCGTAGGCCTCCTGGTAAGTCTCGGGAGGTCTCTTGGCGAAGGAACGGAAAAGCTTTCCTGCCCATAGGTTTCGCCTGAAGTTGGCGAGGGTTTCTTTTTTGGTGAAAACTCCTATTTGTATGACCTCCTTGTGAAATCGTTCCACGTACCACCGAAGAGTTTCACTCCATTCCTGGATCACATATTGGAGGTGTATGGGATCTTTTGGACGAGGTTTGACTCCTTGGAATTGTGAGAAAAAATCAGTTGATAATTTTGTGAAAGAATCCACGCTGCCAACGGGTAGTTTCCTGAACCAGGTTTTCACGTAGTCGGTTAGGGTCGTTGGAAACATTCAGCACATAGCTGCTCTGGTAGTGTTCTGGACCTCCATCTGTTGAACGAAGCTCTCTAGGTGGCTTAGAGGATCTTCCGTTCCGAAGAACTTATCTGCTGGCATTTTGAATTTTGGGGGGAGCTCTGCTTCCCGGATCCTCCTAGTGAAGGGAGCGTTCATCTCGCTTAGGGGATCCTTTTTATCCTCCTTATTCTTTCCTTTCCTTATCTACTGGACCTCTTTTTGTAGCTTTGCCAGCTGATCCCTCAGTCGCTTGTTCCCAGGTCTCTTCGAGTTAACCTCAGATTCCTCACTGTTGAGTCTTCCTGATAAACTGGCAATTTCTATCCGGTCCTCATCCTGGATAGGATCCACTCTGGGAGTTTGTCTACTTTCCTCCTCTAGGGCCCGAGCAGTTCTCCTAGATGTAGTTGGATGAGACAGCCCTCGTGGCTTCCGGGTAAAAGCATCTGCGGCAGACTTAACTCCCCTGAGTTGGTATTGTGAAAGTTTTTTCGAAACTGGGGGCATGGGTCCCAGCCTATCCCGGATCGAACGTTGGGGCCCTAACCTATCTCGAGCCGGCTCTGGAAGAGGAGGTCCTAGGTGATTGAAAGCAGGTGGCCTAGCCCCGAGCCTGCTCGGCTCTCCCTGATCATTCAGGTTGGTTGGTATGATTGTGATGCCTTCAGCGAGCAGGTGGACGCGGATGGATTCTACGAGGCCGCCGCTTGTTGGTCAAGCGCAGCCTGGCTCACTGTAGGTTGGCCAGTAGCCCGCGTATTGGCTGTTTGGACCTGAGCTTGACTACTATATCCAAACTTTCTCCCCTTTCTTGAGGCCTTTCGTGTTAGCCTAACCGGAGGTTGCTCCGAGACTTTATGTTGGCCTTGGGAGGAGCGGAGCCTCATAGTTCCTGTAAAACACCGAGAATGTAAATGCAAATAATTGGTTAATAGGGTGTAAGGTTTTTTCTTCCCACAGACGGCGCCAGAAAGTGTTAACAGAAATTTTGCTCGGGACGAGAAATCTCAGTTAACACCCTCGAGACCACTACCACGTAGGTGGTGGCCAAGATTGATCGTATGTGTAGCAATGATTTATAAAATGACAAGGATAAATGATACAATTCATCACCCAAAAGAAAGCAAGAATATTTTCTTTATTGAACGTGCATGGTATACAAATACAAATTTCTTTCTTTTTGCTCTCAATTCTTTCTAGGGTATGGTCGAGTATTTGTCGTATGCCTATCGAATAGTAGTCTCCTCTTTTTCATTTTCTTTCTTTCTATTTATACATAGTTTTGTAGGTTAAACAAACTGATTCTCCCCTTGATTTTCTCAGTCTCTCCCCTCCTTATTGGGCGGGATTTCTCGCTTTAATGTCATTGACTTTGAGTTAACAGCCGAATTGAGCATATCGTGGTGGAGATCAGTTTGTTTCCTCTTTGGATTCTATTACTTGTTCTGCATATAGGTAACGTTTCCAGATATGATCTAGTGTATCTTCGTATCTTTTCAGCATGATCTTTTATAGAGGTCGTTGAATATGGCATGGTGTGGTGCATCAACTAGTGAGGTTGATCAGTGTTCCGACCTCGATATCTGAGAAGTTTCATCCAGCTTGGAGCCAGATCTGGCTTCCCTTGACCTTTTCAAAGCTAGGTATGGCTTCCCCTGACCTTTCGAAGCTAGGTGTAGCTTCCACTGACCTTTCGAAGCTAGGTTCGGCCTTCTAGGGACATTCTTCTGTGTCAGCGAGGTATAGGCGAGTCTCTGGAACATTTGCGAGGTGACCTCGACTTCGGGGAGCTTCTAGTTTTGGTGATGCGGGCTAGATCTGATCGTTCCGGGCTTTATCCCGGATGTTTCCGGAGCCCGTCCTTGTTCCTGGGGTGGTATCGTAGTTCGGCTCTGGATAGAATGGTCTCCTGGTGGAAACTCTCGGGTATGGAACCAGGTCTGGGAGGTGGACAATTTTCCTTTGGTCCTTAGCAAATTTTGGCTATTAACACTTTCGTTCTTTACCGTTACCAGAATATTGGGGAAATCTTCTCATTAACTACGTAAGTGACGTGGCATGAATTGACTGACTTATTTGCGAATTAATCCGGCTGTGTTATGGCAGTCCCCGAGATTCTTTACCGTTACCAAAATCTTGGGGAAATCTCCTCATTAACTACGCAAGTGACGTGGCGTGAGCTAACTGACTTGTTTCTGAGTTGATTCAGTTACGTTACATCAGTCCCTGAGATTCTTTGTAATCTTAACCGAAGATCTCAACAGCTCGTGCTGCTCCCTCTTGCCTATATATACTTGTTTATCTCAACGTCTTCCTCACATCTCTCAAATTTCAAATCTTCCCCAAGATAAACTTTCTCTCATAGACTTTCTCTCAAGCCTATCTTTTTCTTCATTCCTCATCCTCACCGACTTTATCATGTCGAAAACCAGTCACGATTCCATTGTTTCCATGGTTGACGGTGAGGAGGTCCTTAGCCTTGCTTCTGGGAAACGGGTAAGGAGGAGCTTAGACAGCGATGATTATCCGCCCAATCAGCAATGTCGGTGGTCGAACAGGAATGTGTCCATTGTGACCGGGTTTTCTAACCATCCTGACCATCCTTTGGATATAGCCGATGAAGACTCCGATAAAGAGGTGGGCGGCGACACCGCGGGGGAGTATCAAGTCCCGGCTTCTGGCCCCCCATTTGGAGAGGCTCCCTCCCTATGACTTCAGGGTTGTCCTTGATTCCATCGTTGATCCGGTCGTGATTGATCGTTTGAGGTCGAAGTATGGCATTCCCGACAGGGTTTCCATCTCGGTGCCCTCAAAGGGTTACGAGTTCTTCAACCCCTCTAAGGGTGTGCTTCCAATTCATGTGGCGGCTCTTGAGAATGGGTTCAGGCTTCCCCTTCATCCGACTCTTTGGTGAGCTCTCAACGCCATCCAGCTTGCTCCCCTCTAGTTGACGCCCAGCTTCTGGAGGCATTTGATTGGCTTCCTCGTGCTATGGAGGGAACAATGTCAGCTGAGCAAGGTGACGAGAGAGCCCGGAGCAGAGGAGCTAGCCTATATTTTCCAGATCTAGAGCCTATCTGGCACTCCTCGAGGTCAGTTTTATGCCAAGGACAAGAACAAGCTCAACTTTGTTATTCCTAGCTCTTCAAAGAAGGACCCCGCCTAGAAGGAAGAATGGATCCTTACGGGGGATGATTGGGGGAGCTCAATTTTCATTGGGGGACATGAGTTCGAGGTTCCCACAGCTTTCAGTGACAAACCCTCATGGGATCGGGACTCCCTACCTTCTGAATCTAAAACTATTTTGAAGGCTATTCTAGCCAAGAACTACGTGAACCTGGAGTTCCCAACCGCTGAAGCCTTCGATCCTCGTAGGGTGAATCAATACCTACGGATCTCAGACGCTACTCCTCGTAAGTGTTATTGAATTGCCTTGCCTTGTCTTGTTGATTAGCTTGGTTCTGACATTTTCCTTTTTGATTTGTTTACTCACAGTTTTTGTCATTGAACCAGCTTCCCACGACTTCCAACGTTCTCCTCAAGCTAGAACTCCTCTTCCCTTTGCTGGGGTCGCACTGGCTCTTGCTCGATCTGCCTCCCCAGCTGGATCTAAGATGGCCAACCTTGCGTCGCGGGCTTTCCAGGCTTTTGGTAAAGCTCCCCAGGCTGTTGGTCCGACTGCTTCTGCCCCTTCTGTTGTAGTCGCTAAAATTGCTACTCCCTCGATTCGCCCTTCTGATTCCGCTGAGCTTCCAACCCCCCGAGCTTCAGAGGACTTTGAAATGGGTGTCACAAGGATTCCTCCTAGCCGTTCCCGCCCTCAGTCGAGCTCGACGGGGCAAGACAAAGTCCTGGAATAATTTATCGCGTCCTGTCCGGGCGGTGGGATTTCCAGGATGGCTTCAATGCTCGTGGATGTCTTGCTCACCAAGGGGTCTGCTGTCTTAGCTGAGGTAATTGTATTTCCTTCGTACTGCTTCTGCTAACTTGTTCAATTTCTAACCCTATCTTTGTATTTTATAGGCCTTAAAGTTTAATGTTGCCATGGGCCACAAGGTAACCCTCTTTCGTGACTGGGCTGCTAAGGCCTAAGCTGAAGCCGAGAAAGCCATAGGATTGCTCAAGCAGGCTCAGACCTTAGTTGAAGAGATGACCTCAAACCAAGGAAAAATTGAGAACGAGTTGGCCGAGCTTCATTGTGATCATGAAAGGACAAAGCAGTATTATGATCAAGAGCGTCTCTAATCTACCCGGCGGGCCAGGCAGAGGGATTCTTGGAAAGCTAAGGCTAAGAAGTTGGGCCTTGAAAATCAGGCTTTGATTGCTCAGGTGACCAAGCTGCAAGCTGACGCGGAGATCTCCTTTAGCGATGGATACTTCTACGCTTCCTTTCAGGTCATAGAGGCTCTCCCTCTTCCCTTTGACCTGTCATCCATTACCGGTTTGGATAGACAGGAGATAATGATCAAGGCTACTGAGTTATCTCACCCTGATGATGACGAGCCGGTTCCTTCGAGCCAGGCAAGAGCTGGTAAACAGCTCGTTCAGGCAGATCTTCCAATTCCTCCTCCTATCTTTACCGCTTCAGGTCCCGGGGAGTCTTCAAGTAAGGTTCTATCTTCTCGATCCGAGGGAGACTAGCCAGGAGTGGGGGAAAGAGCAAGGAGCCCGTCTGAGGAACCCCCTATAATGGATATGGAGGTCGACCGGAGCCAAACGGTGTCCATGACTGCCCTTCTCGATGCGGCTATCCCGTATGAGGTTATGGAAGTGATTAATGAAGTCCTAGAGGAAGATCCTGTTGATCAACAGGAGAAGCCTGTGAATGGAGGGATGGTTGGTGAGGACCAGCGTGAGGGAGGAGGACCAGCAGAGGAAAACCAAGAGAGTTCCCAAGCTTGAAGCGGTCTTGTTTATGATTTGTCTTGATCACCTGAAAAAAGGGGTGGGCACCCCGTTTTTCTCTTGATTAGTTTAGCTTTTTTTTATAGCCCATGCTCGGGGGTACCCTGCTGGATAGATGTAGCCATACCGGGGGATAGGCTCCTTTTATCTTTAATGAGACACCGATTCGCTTTGAAAAACTCTTGTTTTACTCCTGGTCTTGATTGGGAACCAGAACTGCATCCGTAATGATAATTTGTTCATACTTCATTCAAACTTTGGTAAAGAATTCTTATTATGATGATCTTGATCCTGCACACAAAAACAAATATTTATATTCAAATCCATCTTAAGAGAGGTAGCCCGATCTAGGCGTCAAGAGGGCTTGTTTAGCTATTTCCTAGTCTCGAGGTCCGGATGGCAACCCTTCTTGGGGGTGGTAACCCGACCAAGGCATCAGGAGGGCTATTTAGTTATTTCCTAGTCTCAAGATCTGGATGGCAACTATGCTCTTACATTCAGACCCTTCTTAGGGGTGGTAGCCCGACCAAGGCATCAGGAGGGCTGTTAAGCTATTTCCTGGTCTCGAGATCTGGATGGCAACTATGCTCTTACACTCAGACCCTTCTTGGGGGTGGTAGCCCGACCAAGGCATCAGGAGGGCTGTTAAGCTATTTCCTGGTCTCGAGATCTGGATGGCAACTATGTTCTTACACTCAGACCCTTCTTGGGGGTGGTAGCCCGACCAAGGCATCATGAGCGCTGTTAAGCTATTTCTTGGTCTCGAAATCTGGATGGTAACTATGCTCTTACACTCAGACCCTTCTTGGGGGTGGTAGCCCGACCAAGGCATCAGGAGGTAGCTAGGGGCTTCCCCAGCTAATCACTGGGCTTGAGGTGTCTATGTTGAATTTCCCAATCGAGGATGTAAGAAAGTGTTAACACAGTCAGAGATAAAGAGGAAAAAGAAAAAATGACTTTATTGATGATCGAGATATAATACATCTTTATTAGGGATTCTAATGAAACCTAAATGGAGGTAATCTGCTTGAAAACTCCCCACTCAAGGGTAGAATTTCCTCAAGTGATCTGCGTTCCAAGTGTGGTTGATGGGTCATTCATTCATGTCTTCAAGTTTGTAGGCTCCATTACGAGCAACTAGCTTTATCAAATATAGCCCTTCCAAATTAAGGCTTAAGACTCCATCCGACCTTTTCCGAGTATTCAGGGTCACTGTCCTAAGCACCATATCCCCTTCTTTGAAATTTCAGGCTCTGACCTTTCGGTTGAAATATCTGGCGATCATGCTCTGGTAGATTGCCACTTTCTCTGCTACCCGGTCTTGTTTTTCTTCTAGGTGGTCCAGATTAGCCCGGAGCTTAACCTCGTTACTTTCGGGTTCAAAGTGTTGCACCCTGAACGAGTTTAATTTATGCTCGATAGGGAGGACCGCTTCAACTCCGAAAGCCAGAGAGTAAGGTGTCTCCCCAATAGCTGTTCTCTTTGTAGTCCGGTATGCCCAGAGGACTTCTGGAAGCTCTTCGGCCCATTTGCCTTTTTTCTGCTGTAACTTCTTCTTTAGAAGTTTTTTGATAGTCTTGTTAGTGGATTCCACTAGCCCGTTAGTCTGGGGATGGGCTACTGAGGTGAGCCTAAGGTCGATCCCCAATCCTTTGCAGAAGTCCTTGAAACGGGCATTATCAAACTGCTTACCTAGGTCGGCTTTAATGATGAGAGGGGTCCCGAATCTGTATACCACGTCGGTTTTGATGAACTTGGTCGTATTCTTTTTTGATATTCGAGAAAGAGGCCCTGCCTCGAACCATCTTGTGAAATAGTCGATAGCTACGATAGCATATTTCATCTGTCCGGGAGCAGTAGGAAGCAGTCCAATTAGGTCGATTCCCTACATGGCAAAGGGGTAGGGTGAACTGAGAGACGACAGTCGCTCAGGTGGCTAGTGGTTCAAGTTTGAAGTCCTTTGACATGGCTTCCAAGATTGTACAAAACTCCTTGCGTCTTGGTGGATGGTCGGCCAGTAGTACCCTATACGAAGAACTTGATATGCTAGAGCTTCCCCACCGATGTGGTTCCCGTAGTCCCTAGAGTGGACCTCTCTTAGTGCTCATTTAGCATCATCAGGATGCAAACATCTAAGCAAAGGGAGAAATCTACCCCTTTTGTAGAGGTATCCGTCTACCAACCAATATCGGACCGAGAGTCTTTTAATTCTTCCTGCTTGATCGGGCTCCTCGGGGAGCTCTCCCTCTAGGAGGTAGGCAACGATCGGGTCCATCCAGCAAGGCTGACGATCTAGGGAGCAGATTTCTTTATTTATGGCTATGCTTGGTTGGGAGATCACTTTGAGGGGAATTCCCTGTGGTAAGGATTGGCCTCCATTTGCTGCTATCTTAGCTAGAACATTCCCGCTGTGGTTTTGGTGTCGAGGCATCTGATCGATCTTGAACCCCTTAAACTTATTTTTTAGCAACTGAGCTAGCTTTAGGTAGGCAGCCATATTATCTCCCTTTGCCTGGTACACCCCAGTCACCTGATTGATAACAAGCAATGAGTCGCTCTTAATTTGTAGGTAATCGGCCTCTAGTTCGATGGCTGCCTTCATCCCGGCTAGGAGCGCTTCATACTCTGCTTCATTATTGGTGTCTTTAAACTCGAATCTGAAACAGTGACATAATTCAGTCCCCTTTGGGTCTATTAAAACTATGCCAGCTCCTCCCCCAGCTTGCCCGGATGCTCCATCTGTAAAGAGGGTCCAGGACTTGCAGTCTTTCGGCAAATTGTGGATCTCAGATGTCTTTTCAGGGATCTCATTTGGTGCTGCGGGATTCTCTTGATCTGGGAACGCTGAAAATTCTACCACGAAGTCAGCCAAAGCCTATGTAGGGTAAAATTGATATAAAACGCAGCGGAAGAAACGAAAAATAGATTTCGTATGGTTTTAAACTTTTTTCTCAAAGTTGAACCTTAACCTTTTAATTAATTAAACTCAAATATATACGGTTAGAGTTAAATACCTCTTGATGCGTGATCCGCTTGACTTACGTCGATTGGTAATCCGCAAAATCTTTTCCGATGCCCGTGAACAGTACCCGCGTGAACAGTGCTCGTGAACAGTACCCGCGAGATCTTCCAATCCGAACACGTACGTGAATCACCTAGGAGTGTGGTCTCCCTTTTTCTTTGAATTGCAAACCTGAGAATGGATGAACAAAGTTTTCTTTTTCTTTTGTTAGTCACAAAACAATCAAAAGAAGACAAAGATTATTCCGGTTACTTTTGAGTTCTCAATCTAATGATCGAAACTCGCGTGAACCTAATTCGATGTTGTACACACAAACTTATTGATGAACAAGCAATCAGTGTACTATCAAAGAATAATCTCTTCTCTCTTTTTATGTTTAGTAGAATAAAAATTATCCTTTTCTATGAATTGAGAAGAAGAAGAAAAATTGAATCATTCAATCAACTAGGGTGGCCGAATTCTATATGTGGTATTATATAGGTGGCCGAAATTTTGCTTCCTCTTCTATTTAGGGTTGCCGAAATCTTCCTCTAAATGGGACTAGGGTTACCGCAAATCACATACCAAAAAGAGTTTGTGTTGCACCCTAATTTCCATCAACCTTTAGACTTCAAAACCTAATCCAACTCATAGATATTTTTATTCTTTTATTGACTAAATAAAAGGACTTCTTATTTGATTAAATAAATAAAATTAATTATTTATTTTCTTATCAAACAAGTCTTTTACTTTTAATATACTACTACCAATAGTATAACTTTAGGAAATATATTTCCTGATCAGAAAAAGATTTGTTTCTTAATTAAACAATTAATTAATAAATTAATTAATTCTTATTTAATTAAAACAATGAAACAAAATAATATATTAGGTTAATATATACACCTTGCCTCCCCACTTATATAAATGAACCATATATTATTTTCTTATTTCATTTAATCCATTGGACTTTAAATAAAAGTCCACATGTGAACCAGACCCATTCTTACTAAAAGAAACAAGCCCACATGTCTCCTTTTAATATATTAATATAATAGTGCAGCCCATTAATTAAATAATAGACATATTATATTCTTGATATATTAAAAACAATTCTAGATGGACCCTTAAATCGGCCAGGTAGAATATATCAAGTGATCCATGCAAATACGTGTGGATAGGGGATCTTGGCGGGCTATCTAAATTTAAGCTTCAATAGACACAACCTAATCACAATCAACAAATGATTCACTTAGGTCCAATCTATTAATTTTAACTCATTCCACTAAAGAGCTAAAATTGAACTCTTAAATAAAGATAGAATAAGGAGATGTTTCTCATTCATACCCTAGACAATCATATAGAAGATGGTGTATCCTCGTGAATAATATCAGTAATTGCCAAGAACTCATAGACCGCCTATAGCTCTCCAAGTTACCATATTTCCTCATATGACCACATTTCGAACTTGGATACTTTGACTTGTCCAGAAGCCATGTTTTCAATAATCATTATTGAAAACTCAACGTTGAGATTTAATATCCTATACCTCAAAACATGCATATGATGATATTATACTCTCATTTAAATAGATGGAGCCACGATGTCCATATCTATAAATGAAGTCCTCTATCGATTAACAAATGTATACCACCAAACTATCGAGGATAGACTATGCTATATAATCGTACTCATTGATAGCTCCAATGATAACACTTGCAACCATAAGTCCATCATTTATCTCAGGATTAAGATAGACTCTCTGATTGTCCTCCTTAATGAAAAGACTTATATCTAGTGACAGTTCTAGATAAAGTATTTCATTGTGATCCAGTTCAATGCACCTAGTGCACTAGATTCTTACTCGAAAACCTTTCGATGATTTTATTTTAGACTCATCATATTCATTTGATCCCACTCAAATGCTAGTAAAAGAATTCTACAACTTTAACAAGATAGAGGTGCCCAACCTTTAACTTAAGTTGTGAACGTTATTCAAGACTAACTAAATAATTGTGTCTACCACATACATATCCGGATGTATGAACAATTCTTCATATCTCATAGTCTTTTGACCTTATGATTATTTACCTTGACAATTATAATAATAAATGCTATAAGTAATTGTAAGAATCAGAATTCACTTTATTAATATGAGAAGATTGTCAATTACAATATTACACTCTTGCCATTGAGCATAATCCTTACAATCTCCCACTTGCTCTATAGCAAGTGTGTCATATCTCTCATTCCCATGTTCTCTAGATGTCCATCAAAGCTCTTCTGAGGTAGAGCCTTTGTGAAAGGATCCACTAGATTTTCTGCTGACGCGATTTTGGTGATCGTCACGTCTCCCCTATGAACAATTTCCCTCAAAAGGTGATACTTCCTTTCAATGTGTTTACCTCTCTTATGACTTCTTGGTTCTTTCGAATTAGCCACTGTACCACTGTTGTCACAGTGTATAGTGATCTGCTTATTCGCACTAGGAACCACTTCTAAGTCAATCAAGAATTGGCAGAGCCAAACAACCTCTTTGGCAGCTTCGCATGCAGCAACATACTCAGCCTCCATGGTGGAATCAGCAATACAAGATTGCTTGATACTCCTCCATATGACTGCTCCTCCTCCAATGGTAAACACAGATCCTGATGTGGATTTTCTGGAGTCAGAATCCGACTGGAAATCAGAATCTGTATACCCAACGGGAATTAAATCCCCTTCAGAGTATACAAGCATATAATCTCTAGTTCTCTTGAGATACTTGAAAATATGCTTGACTGCCGTCCAATGATTAGGACCAGGTTTCGATTGAAACTTGCTATCTATGCCAACATCAAAACAAATATCTAGTCTAGTACACAGCATTGCATACATGAGACTTCCAACTGCCGAGGCATATGGAACTCTACTCATGAATTGCTCTTCATGCTCATTCTTAGGTGCTTGACCCTTAGAAAGTTCGATTCCATGTCTAAAAGGTAACCTACCTTTCTTGGAATCTTGCATGGTGAATCTAGACAAGATTTAATCAATGTATAAAGCTTGGGATAATGCAATCGTTCTATTCTTTCTATCCCTTATTACTTGGATACCAAGAATATAACTTGCTTCTCCTAAGTCCTTCATATCAAATTGTTTTGCTAACCATTCTTTCACTGATGTCAATACACCTACATCGTTTCCAATGAGTAGTAAATCATCAACATAAAGAATGAGGAAAACCAACTTGTCGCCTTTGATCCTCTTGTATACACAAGGTTCGTCAGGGTTTTGAATAAATCCAAAACTCTTTACAGCTTGATCGAACCTTATGTTCCAGGATCTGGATGCTTGCTTTAGTCCATATATGGACTTTTGCAACTTGCATACTTTTTTTTCTTGGCCTTTTTCAATGAATCCCTCTGGTTGCATCATGTAGATGCTCTCGTCAAGACTTCCATTAAGGAAAGTTGTCTTGACGTCTATTTGCCAAATCTCTAGGTCTAGAGATGCTGCAATGGATAAGAGTATCCTAATGGATTTAAGCATGGCCACAGGTGAGAAGGTTTCCTCATAATCGATACCTTCTTTCTGTGTATAACTTTTAGCTACTAGTCTAGCTTTAAAGGTTTCCACCTTACCATCCATACCTCTTTTTCTCTTGTATACCCACTTGCACCCAATGGGTTTTATCCCTTTAGGCAAGTCTACAAAGGACCAGACTTTGTTATTGAACATCGATTCAATCTCAGATTGCATTGCCTTTTGCCAATGACGACAATCAACATCCTCTATAGCTTCCTTGTACGTGTAGGGATCATCGTCGTCCGGGAGATTCTCAACAGATTCTCCTAGACCGATGTATCTTTCGGGTTGTGTTCTAACCCTCCCACTACGACGAGGAATGGTAGGTTATTGATCTTGTGTTGGAGTGGAACTTACAATTGGGCTGGGTTGTGAAACCTCTTGTAGAATTGTATCTCCTGACATCTTATTCAGGACAATTCTACTTTTGGGCACAAAATTATTCATATAGTCCTTTTCTAGAAATGAAGCATTTGTTGAAACAAATACTTTTAGATCAGAAGGACTATAGAAATAATATTCTTTAGTTCCTTTTGGATACCCCACAAATATACATGTTTCCGAACGGGACTCCATCTTTTCTGTCTTTCCTTTCAACACATGTGCAGGACTACCAAATATCCTCATGTGTTGTAAACTAGGCTTTCGCCCAGTCCACAATTCATGTGGGGTTTTAGGGACAGATTTAGATGGTACATCATTTAGAATATATATTGCTGTTTGTAGAGCATATCCCCAAAAAGAAATAGGAAGTGTTGAATAACTCAACATTGATCTAACCATCTCTAAAAGAGTCCTATTTCTCCTTTCTGCTACCCCATTTTGTTGAGGTGTACCTGGTGCAGAAAGCTGAGAAACTATCCCATTATCAATAAGATATTGCTGAAACTCTCCAGATAGATATTCTCCACCACGATCAGATCTCAAGATTTTTATATGTTTCTCAAGCTGATTTTCTACTTCAGCTTTGAATGCTTTGAACATATCAAATGCATCCGACTTATGTCTCATGAGATACACATAACCAAATCTTGAGTAATCATCTATGAAGGTGATGAAGTACTCATATCCACCTGTAGCTTGAATGCTCATAGGACCACATACATCAGTGTGTACTAGTCCTAAACATTCATTGGCTCTTGCACCTTTGGTATTGAACGGCCTTTTGGTCATTTTACCTTCCAAACAAGATTCACAAGTTGGTAGATCATCAACCTTTAAGTAACTTAAAGGTCCGTCACATACCAATCTTTTAATCCTATTAAGGTTAATGTGACCTAGGCATAAATGCCAAAGATAGGTTTCATCTTTTGATAATTTTACTCTTTTATGATTAGGTTCCGTTATTTCTGTGTCTAACGAGTGAGATATATTTTTATGCAAAAAGAATAAACCGTTTTCCAATGTACCTTTGCAAACAACTTTGTCATTCTTACTAATAATAAAAGCTTTATTAAAAGTAACCGAATATCCAAATTTATTTAAACAAGAAACTGAAATTAAATTCCTCTTGAATTGAGGTACATAATAAACGTCTATTAAATCTAAATGCCTGCTAGAATCTAAAATAACTCTAATATCTCCCACTGCACTTGCAGACACTAACGTTCCGTTGCCCAAGCGCAAATTGACTTCATTTTCATTCAACCTTCTCTTTTCCTGAAATCCCTGCAAGGAATAACAAACATGATTAGTGGCTCCAGAGTCTATGATCCAAGAATCAGTAGAATCTGCCAGAAAACATGTTTCTAGATAATTAACATTACCTTCTTCCTTCTTTTTCTGGGACTTTGGGCAATCTCTTTTCCAATGTCCCTTTTCACCACAAAGGAAGCATTTCCCTTTGATCTTGGTTACTTTCTTGGTTTCCTTCTTGGTAGGCCCAAGTTGCTTTTTCTTCTGTTGTTTCTTGACCTTCTTACGGGTCTTAACAGTAGCAACTTTACCAACCAAATGAATCTCTTGACCTTTGTTTTTCACAAGAATCTTTTCAGCGCTTTGAACATCTTGCATCAGGCCCTGCAAGGTGTATTCCTTTTTGTTCAAGGTGTAGTCCAACTTGAACTGATCAGAGGAATCTGACAGTGAGTTAACTACCATATCAATTTTGGTCTCACCATCAATCTCAGCACCATTTAGTTCAGCAATATTGAGATGTGCTATGACTTTCATCATGTGATCTTTCACAGATTGTCCAGGTTTCATCCTAAGATTCATAAAAGCAGTCACTCCCTCTCTCTTAGTCGTCCTAGACCGCATAGCAAACATTTCCTCTAGAGACATCATTATATCAGCAGCGGACTCCATTCCTTCATGTTGCTGTTGCAACACGTCGGAGATAGTGGCCACAATATAACATTTTGCCATATCATCAGAAGTCTTCCACTACTCATACTCATCTCTTTGCATCACACTAGATTCATTATTAGGAAGGGGTGGTTTAGGAGTAGTCAGAACAAATTTATGTCTTTCACTTTGCAGCAACAACCCAATTTTCCTTTTCCATGTGACATAATTATCTCCAGTTAAGGTGTTATCTTTCAGGATGTTCATAAGTGATAGGGTTATGATTTCTGATTAAAACAAAAACATATATAAGTAAATAATCATGATAATAGCACTTTTAAAAATTTATCTTGAATTAAAATAAATAATTCAATCATAAAAATTCAACGGTGATCCAACACCCATAAATATTACGCCTCCTTTGGGAGTTCGCACTATTTACTAGTTAGACTAGGTCCCACCTAATTGTTAACATAACAACCAGCGTTTTCAATTTTAGCCTTGTAATTTTTATTAACAAGAACTCTTGGGAGGATATTAATAAAATTACATTGAGTGTGTTACCAACATATCGACCCTCAATTTTCTCTAACGAAAATCCCTCCTTGGGGAGTAGATTTCGTTTAAGTCAATTGTCTAGTCTAACCTTGTAAGGAAGTATATTGTTAAATTCCATTTATGGACGCCCCTTGGGGGGATTACCAAAAATAATAAAACTCAACTAATCTTGGAGGCCATAAGCGTTCTTGCACACCTTCTCCGACTCAATTATTTAAGGCGTGTGATTAAATCCCAAAGAATTATTTTTACCAAGTTATCTAGATGCCAATTAGATACCTAAATCATTCAATGCATGTTCATACCAAAAGAGATATATGAGTGGCACTCCTATTCTAAAATGTCATGTTATCATACAACAACAAATATTGTAATATTTAAGCAAAAATTAAATAGCAACAATTTTGGCCCATCCTAGAAAAGCAAGTAAATTACAATTGTTAGGAATACAAGATCTTCAGGTGGCCATCAACCATACGCTCATCCCTCGGCCTCCTCCCATGGACGTGCACAGCCCACAACCCCACAAAGGGGCTGCCTTGCGCAGCCCATAAGGCCACACAAGGCTGCCGTGCGCAGCCCACCAAGGATTGGGCTTGCCATGCGCAGCCCAATCCACTCCTAGGGTGCGCACGGTGCTAGTTCTCGGTTCCGGTTGCTTCGTTTTTCTTCGTGTCTTCGAATTTTCAATACCCGAATACATTACATCATATTACAAATAAATAACTCCAGCAGATTTTTTTATTTTTTTTATTTTTTATTTTTTTATTTTACTGTAGTAAGATTTACAAAAAAAAATACTGCACCTGATTACAAAAAAATACTGCACTTATTTTACATACAATAAAAAAAATAAAACCCTAGCAACTACCAAGAAGGAATTATGAAGATAATAGACCACCCTTCTTGTTACAAATCCGAAACAAAAATTACATTGAAATTCTAGGACCAAAATCGAGCAATAACAATTCACTTTATAAAACATATAAAAATCCATACATTCAACATGTAATTATATATGCGAATACCTAGAGTGCCATCTCTTTCTAAAACATGTATAATCACAATAAAAACAGAAATAGATTCACGTATATATACGTTAATTAATTAAAAGGTACAACCAAGGCTCTGATACCAATTGTAGGGTAAAATCGATATAAAACGCAGTGGAAGAAACGAAAAATAGATTTCGTATGGTTTTAAAAATTTTTCACAAAGTTGAACCTTAACCTTTTAATTAATTAAACTCAAATATATACGGTTAGAGTTAAATACCTCTTGATACGTGATCCGATTGACTTATGTCGATTGGTAATCCGCTAAATCTTTTCCGATGCCCGTGAACAGTACCCGCGTGAACAGTGATCGTGAACAGTACCCATGTGAATAGTGCTCGTGAACAGTACCCACGTGAATAGTGATCGTGAACAGTACCGCGAGATCTTCCAATCTGAACACGTACGTGAATCACCTAGGAGCGTGGTCTCCCTTTTTCTTTGAATTGCAAACCTGAGAATGGATGAACAAAGTTTTCTTTTTCTTTTGTTAGTCACAAAACAATCAAAATAAGACAAAGATTATTCCGGTTACTTTTGAGTTCTCAATCTAATGATCGAAACTCGCGTGAACCTAATTCGATGTTGTACACACAAGCTTATTGATGAACAAGCAATCAGTGTACTATCAAAGAATAATCTCTTCTCTCTTTTATGTTTAGTAGAATAAAAATTATCCTTATCTATGAATTGATAAGAAGAAGAAAAATTGAATCATTCAATCAACTAGGGTGGCCGAATTCTATATGTGGTATTATATAGGTGGCCGAAATTTTGCTTCCTCTTCTATTTAGGGTTGCCGAAATCTTCCTCTAAATGGGACTAGGGTTACCGCAAATCACATACCAAAAAGAGTTTGTGTTGCACCCTAATTTCCATCAACCTTTAGACTTCAAAACCTAATCCAACTCATAGATATTTTTATTCTTTTATTGACTAAATAAAAGGACTTCTTATTTGATTAAATAAATAAAATTAATTATTTATTTTCTTATCAAACAAGTCTTTTACTTTTAATATACTACTACCAATAGTATAACTTTAGGAAATATATTTCCTGATCAGAAAAAGATTTGTTTCTTAATTAAACAATTAATTAATAAATTAATTAATTCTTATTTAATTAAAACAATGAAACAAAATAATATATTAGGTTAATATATACACCTTGCCGCCCTACTTATATAAATGGGCCATATATTATTTGTTAGGATTATGCTCAATGGCAAGAGTGTAATATTGTAATTGTCAATCTTCTCATATTAATAAAGTGAATTCTGATTCTTACAATTACTTATAGCATTTATTATTATAATTGTCAAGGTAAATAATCATAAGGTCAAAAGACTATGAGACATGAAGAATTGTTCATACATCCGGATATGTATGAGGTAGACACAATTCTTTAGTTAGTCTTGAATAACGTTCACAACTTAAGTTAAAGGTTGGGCACCTCTATCTTGTTAAAGTTGTAGAATTCTTTTACTAACATTTGAGTGGGATCAAATGAATATGATGAGTCTAAAATCATCGAAAGGTTTTCGAGTAAAAGAATCTAGTGCACTAGGTGCATTGAACTGGATCACAATGAAATACTTTATCTAAAACCGTCACTAGATATAAGTCTTTTCATTAAAGAGGACAATCAGAGAGTTTATCTTAATCCTGAGATAAATGATGGACTTATGGTTGCAAGTGTTATCATTAGAGCTATCAATGAGTACGATTATATAGCATAGTCTATCCTCGATAGTTTGGTGGTATACATTTGTTAATCGATAGAGGACTTCATTTATAGATATGGACATCGTGGCTCCATTTATTAAATGATAGTATAATATCATCATATGGATGTTTTGAGGTATTGGATATTAAATCTCAACGTTGAGTTTTCAATAATGATTATTGAAAACATGGCTTCTGGACAAGTCAAAGTATCCAAGTTCGAAATGTGGTCATATGAGGAAATATGGTAACTTGGAGAGCTATAGGCGGTCTATGAGCTCTTGGCGATTACTGATATTATTCACGAGGATACACCATCTCCTATAAGATTTTCGAGGGTATGAATGAGAAACATCTCCTTATTCTATCTTTATTTAAGAGTTCAATTTTAGCTCTTTAGTGGAATGAGTTAAAATTAATAGATTGGACCTAAGTGAATCATTTGTTGATTGTGATTAGGTTGTGTCTATTGAAGCTTAAATTTAGATAGCCCTCCAAGATCCCCAATCCACACGTATTTGCATTGATCACTTGATATATTCTACCGGGCCGATTTAAGGGTCCATCTAGAATTGTTTTTAATATATCAAGAATATAATATGTCTATTATTTAATTAATGGGCTGCACTATTATATTAATATATTAAAAGGAGACATGTGGGCTTGTTTCTTTTAGTAAGAATGGGTCTGGTTCACATGTGGGCTTTTATTTAAAGTCCAATGGATTAAATGAAATAAGAAAATAATATATGGCCCATTTATATAAGTGGGGCGGCAAGGTGTATATATTAACCTAATATATTATTTTGTTTCATTGTTTTAATTACATAAGAATTAGTTTATTTATTAATTAATTGTTTAATTAAGAAACAAATCTTTTTCTGATCAGGAAATATATTTCCTAAAGTTATACTATTGGTAGTAGTATATTAAAAGTAAAAGACTTGTTTGATAAGAAAATAAATAACTAATTTTATTTATTTAATCAAATAAGAAGTCATTTTATTTTGTCAATAAAAGAATAAAAATATCTATGAGTTGGATTAGGTTTTGAAGTCTAAAGGTTGATGGAAATTAGGGTGCAACACAAACTCTTTTTGGTATGTGATTTGCGGCAACCCTAGTCCATTTAGAGGAAGATTTCGGCAATCATAAATAGAAGAGGAAGCAAAATTTCGGCCACCTATATAATTCCACATATAGAATTCGGCCACTATAGTTGATTGAATGATTCAATTTTTCTTCCTCTTCTCAATTCATAGAAAAGGATAATTTTTATTCTACTAAACATAAAAAGAGAAGAGATTATTCTTCGATAGTACACTGATTGCTTGTTCATCAATAAGCTTGTGTGTACAACATCGAATTAGGTTCACGCGAGTTTCGATCATTAGATTGAGAACTCAAAAGTAACCGGAATAATTTTTGTCTTCTTTTGATTGTTTTGTGACTAACAAAAGAAAAAGAAAACTTTGTTCATCCATTCTCAGGTTTGCAATTCAAAGAAAAAGGGAGACCACGCTCCTAGGTGATTCACGTACGTGTTCGGATTGGAAGATCTCGCGGTACTGTTCACGATCACTGTTCATGCGGGTACTGTTCACGATCACTGTTCACGCGGGGTACTATTCATAGGCATCGGAAAAGATTTTGCGGATTACCAATCGACGTAAGTCAATCAGATCACGCGTCAAGAGGTATTCAACTCTAACCGTATATATTTGAGTTTAATTAATTAAAAGGTTAAGGTTCAACTTTGAGAAAAATTTTAAAACCATACGAAATCTATTTTTCGTTTCTTCCGCTGTGTTTTATATCGATTTTTCCCTACATTATTTACTTATTTCATTTAATCCATTGGACTTTAAATAAAAGCTCACATGTGAACCAGACCCATTCTTACTAAAAGAAACAAGCCCACATGTCTCCTTTTAATATATTAATATAATAGCGCAGCCCATTAATTAAATAATAGACATATTATATTCTTGATATATTAAAAACAATTCTAGATGGACCCTTAAATCGGCTCGGTAGAATATATCAAGTGATCCATGCAAATACGTGTGGATTGGGGATCTTGGCGGGCTATCTAAATTTAAGCTTCAATAGACACAACCTAATCACAATCAACAAATGATTCACTTAGGTCCAATCTATTAATTTTAACTCATTCCACTAAAGAGCTAAAATTGAACTCTTAAATAAAGATAGAATAAGGAGATGTTTCTCATTCATACCCTAGACAATCTTATAGGAGATGGTGTATCCTCGTGAATAATATCAGTAATCGCCAAGAACTCATAGACCGCCTATAGCTCTCCAAATTACCATATTTGCTCATATGACCACATTTCGAACTTGGATACTTTGACTTGTCCAGAAGCCATGTTTTCAATAATCATTATTTAAAACTCAACGTTGCGATTTAATATGCAATACCTCAAAACATGCATATGATGATATTATACTCTCATTTAAATAAATGGAGTCACGATGTCCATATCTATAAATGACGTCCTCTATCGATTAACAAATGTATACCACCAAACTATCGAGGATAGACTATGCTATATAATCGTACTCATTGATAGCTCTAATGATAACACTTGCAACCATAAGTCCATCATTTATCTCAGGATTAAGAAAGACTCTCCGATTTTCCTCTTTAATGAAAAGACTTATATCTAGTGACGGTTCTAGATAAAGTATTTATTGTGATCCAGTTCAATGCACCTAGTGCACTAGATTCTTTTACTCAAAAACCTTTCGATGATTTTAGACTCATCATATTCATTTGATCCCACTCAAATGCTAGTAAAAGAATTCTACAACTTTAACAAGATAGAGGTGCCCAACCTTTAACTTAAGTTGTGAACGTTATTCAAGACTAACCAAAGAATTGTGTCTACCTCATACATATCCGGATGTATGAACAATTCTTCATATCTCATAGTCGTTTGACCTTATGATTATTTACCTTGACAATTATAATAATAAATGCTATAAGTAATTGTAAGAATCAGAATTCACTTTATTAATATGAGAAGATTGTCAATTACAATATTACACTCTTGCCATTGAGCATAATCCTTACAGCCTATGCCTTAATCGTGGTCTGGGGCTTATACTTTAAATCGAACTGAGTGAGCTCTAGGGCCCATAAGAGTAGGATTCCGGACACGTCTGGTTTTTGTAAGAATTGGCGAGAGGTTGGTCCGTCACCACTGCTATTGAATGAGCTTGAAAATAGTGACAGAGCTTCCTCGTTGAGATCACCAGAGCATAAGCGAGCTTTTCCAGGAGAATGTAATTCCTCTCTAACTTGGTTAAAGCATGACTCACATAGTATATGGGTATTTGAATTCCATCGCCACACTCCTTGGCCAATGCTTCGCTTACTGCCGTTTCTGAGACAGCCAGGTAGATCTGCAGCTCTTCTCCGGGAACTGGCTTGACTAATAATGGTGGGCTTGTTAGGTATTCTTTCAAGGCTTGGAAGGCTTGCTCGCTCTCCTGGCTCCATTTCATGTTTTTCCCTTGTTTGATGGCTTTGAAGAAAGGGAGACATTTATCGGTGGAGCGAGAGATAAACCTGTTGAGCGCCGCTACACGTCCAATTAGAATTTGTACCTGTTTGAGTGATGTTGGGGATTCTAGGTCCAAGATAGCTTTGATTTTTTTCTAGGTTGGCCTCTATGCCTCTCTCATGAACCATGAAGCATAGAAACTTCCCCGTTGTTACCTCGAAGGCACACTTAGAGGGGTTCAACTGCATCTGGTTTTCTCTCAGTATGAGAAAGGTCCTGCGAAGGTCTTCCCGATGTCCTTTTATGGTTGGTGATTTTGTGATCATGTCGTCGATGTATACCTCCATCGTCCTTCCTATCTCGGGCTTGAACAGCTTGTTGACCAGCCACTGGTATGTAGCCCCTGCATTCTTCAAACCAAACAGCATCACCTTGTAGCAGTACAAGCCCTGCCCAGTAATGAAACTGGTTTTATCTTGGTCAGCTGGGTGCATCTTAATTTGGTTGTATCCTGAGAACGCGTCCATAAAACTCAAGAGTTATTTCCGATTTTGGAGTCAACCAGCTGGTCGATCTTTGGTAAAGGAAAACTATCTTTTGAACAGGTCTGGTTGAGGTCGGTGTAATCGACACACATACGCCACTTCCCATTCGCCTTCGTAACCATGACCACGTTGGCGATCCATTCGGGATAGCGCACTTCTCTGATAAACCCTGCCTTGATCAATTTATCAACCTCTTCCTACACTGCAGCGTTCCTCTCAGCGCTGAAGTGATGCCTCTTCTGTTTGACGGGCTTGACTGTTTGATTTACCGCTAGTCAATGGGCGGCCAATGATGCCGGGATCCCAAGCATTTCATCATGGCTCCAAGCGAAGATGTCGCTAAATTCTCTGAGAAGATTAATTAAACCTTCTTTCACTTCTGGCTCAAGGGTGGCCCCGACCTTGACAACCTTGGAGGGATCGTCATTTCTGAAGGGTATCTCCTCTAGTCTATCTACGGGCTACCCGCTGGCCCACTCCTTACTCCGCTCCTCCTCATAAGGCATAATAGGTTAGCTCGCTGGATGCTCAAGATGCTCCGCGGGCTCCATCTCTTCCTAGTTTATCTGGGATGTTTCCATGTCTTCCTGGATTAATGCAACCTATACGCACTGTTTTGCCAATGCTGTAGGATTGGCAGACACTGCGTAGCATTTCCTCGCTGCTTGTTGGTCTCCGCTTACCTCCCCCACCTTGGTTCCAACCAGGAACTTCAGGACATTGTGGTATACGGACAAGACTCCCTTCAAGGAGGACAAGAATGGTCTCCCTAGGATGTCGTTGTAGGCCGATGGGGTGTCAACCACAACAAAGTCGATCATAATATTCTGTTGGAGAGGGGTGGTTCCGATGATTAATGAGAGGATTGATTGGCCCAAATATGTACTATATTTAAGCCCTCAGATCCTTACCTCATGTTCTATTTTCGTGCATTTTTGTGTCTCTTATGGGTTGTTTTGTGCTTATTTGTAGGAAATGATGTAGAGACAGGCTTGGAAGCATATTGTGGTGATTCCAGCAGAAAATGGGCGAAAGCAAAAGTAAAGAAGCACAAATAGGTCTACAGTGCGGGTCCAGTGCGGGTCGCAACTGCACTCCAGCCGCACTCATATGCATAGCCGGGGCAGAATGCAAGTAGAGAGATAAAGTGCGGGTACAGTGCGGGTCAGCTAACCGCACTCCACCCGTACTAATGCCAAACCAGAGAAGCTGCTCAGACACCTGACATTAGAGTGCGGGTGCTATACGGGTCAGCAAACCGCACTCCACCCACACATAAACCAAGAATAGAAGAACAGAATCGCACCTGACATTAGAGTGCGGGCACTGTGCGGGTCATCAAACCGCACTCTACCCGCACTTGCATCAAGAACAGAAGAGCAGAATTGCACCTGACATTAGAGTGCGGGTACTGTGCGTGTCATCCAACCGCACTCTACCCGCACTGTTGCTCAAGACAGAAGGTAGATTTTGCACCCGAGAGGGAAGTGCAGTCACAGTGTGATGCCAAGTGCGGGTCAAGTGCGGGTAATTCAACCACATTCCACCCGCACTAATGTCCTGATCCGAGAACTGAAGTTGCAGGCAACCCATACAGTGCGGGTACAGTGCAGGTAAATCACCCGCACTCCACCCGCACTCCGAGCGCGCTAGTCTGATTTTTAAAGCTTAAGTGACCTATTTTTGTATTAAGTATAAATAGAAAAGTATAGAAACGTTTTAAGGAGCTTTTAACTCTGTTTAGGATAGATTAAGCATTCTTAGATCTAGTTTCTCTCTCTACCTCTCATCCTTACATTCTCTACTCAACTTCAAGGAAGTTAGGAGATTGGAGCCACTTCAAGGAAGGAGATGTTCTCCAAGGGTTATTTCTTTCTCCTCTCTACTGATTTCCTAGTTGTAATGAGTAGCTAAATCCCCTCTAAGGGGTTGATGGAGTAGTTAGTTTAATATTAGGCTTGTACATAAACTTGATATTATATTGATATTCATGTCTATCTTCCATTGATCTACTCTTGTTGTGAATGTTTATCATTGATTTCTTTTGTAGATACATGATCTTTGCAAGATGTCTTTTTATTATGTATGAGTATTGCATCTAGATATACATCTTATTTAGTTGTTTAATGCTCTAAAGAATAGACAGAAAGTCATGAATTCCGACTCTTGAACCGCGGTTTTAATCTAACCTCGATCGTGTTTCCGGCACTATACATCCTAGGTCGGAATCCGTGAAAGAGTTAGAAGTCATCACTATACATCCTAGGGTGACTATTTGTAATCGGTTGAGTCAATGTTAGGTAGACGAGTTTCATTTCTAGAATCCGGTAAACAATCAACTCTATACATCCTAGGTTGGTAGTTTACAAGGATTAATCCCTAATAGGTGGTCCGCACTATACATCCTAGGTTGGCCACCTTCTAGGGATAAATAACCGACTTTATACATCCTAGGTCAGTTACCTTTGAAGAGCCATGCTATTGACAAGTTTGTTACATTGCCCAGTATTTTCTTTCGAATCCATTAACTCCTTAGTTTCCATCATCTATATATCCTTCACTCCATATTCCCCCTTCATTTTATTTACATATTTAATTTAGTGTTATTTAGAGTTGGTTCACAATCTACATTTTCACCAATTCATGTTTTGCTATTATATATATATACATACCATTGCTTTAGCTTTAACTAATTTGGCTAACTCCGCTCCCTGTGGACGACACCCACTTGCCGCTATATTTATGTTTGCAAACTGATTTAGGCTTTGTGAGGTTTCTTAAAATATTATTGACGGACTGATCTTTTAAAACTACATAAGGGAAAAAACGTGCTTGTCAAATGGCGCCGCTGCCGGGAAGCGGCATGTTAGTTTAATTAGTTTTGCTTAAGTAAGGTTTTTAGTTACTTAGTTGTTTTTGCATATATATTTATCCTTATACTTCTTTGTTTGTATAGTTTTACGTTTTGGGTAGTTTTTGTTTCTTGATATCCTAGGTCCATGGCTGCCCCCTGGAACAATTCAGGATCCGAGTACGAACTCAGTATTGACCCATATAACCAAGACTGGGGATGTGATCAAGATTTCCAGGAGGGCTACAATGTGGGTGAAGAGCTTTCAACCGAAGAGAGACTAGCAGTTTTGCTAACGGACTACTTACAAGAGAATGAAGAGACCACATTAGTAGAGCAGAGAACGAGAGAAATTGTGCAAGCGGCACAGATTCCAGAAGAAATTAATGCAAGCCAGCTGAATATGGGAACATTTGATGAATGGATAGGAGAGTTCATGCAGTCAGCCAACCAGGATACACAAGAGGTCCAGATGCTACAACAGGCACATTTAGAGAGTTGGGAGACATACATGTGGAAGAATGATAGGCAATCAAACGAGATGGATGCATCTATTCACAGGATCGAGTTTCAGATAGGTCAGTTGGCTGAATTATTACAGGAAAGAGAAAAAGGAAAATTCCCAAGTCAACCGGAACAGGCTAGTGCAAGGACAGTCCTCAGAAGCGGAAAGGTTTTGGGAGAAAAGGATAAAGATACCGTCACAGATGAAGAAGACGAGGTGGTTGATACGGAAGTGAAAAATGAGAAAGAGTTAGAAAAGGAGAAAAATGTCCGAGTAGCAGACCCAGAACCAAGACCTCAGCTCCATAAGTCATCCAACCCCTATATACCGCCTATACCGTTCCCAGGGAGGCTGAAAAACTCTAAGTTGGAGAAATCACATCAGGAAATCTATGATCTCCTTTCCAAGGTAACTGTCAACTTACCACTGTTAGATGCTATTGAGAAAATGCAGGCTTATGGTAAATTTTTCAAAGACTTGAGTAAAGATAAAGAGCGGTTCATACCGAAACAACATGAGCGTCTAAATGAGAATGTCAGTGCAGTAATTCAACGGCCATTGCCCAAGAAAATGAAGGACCCAGGGAGTTTTATAATTGACATTACGATTGGCGGGTCGAATCGAGAAAGAGCAATGTTGGACTCAGGAGCAAGAATTAATCTCATGCCGCACTCGGTCTACAAGAAGCTGGGTTTGAATGACCTCAGAAAAACCACTATGTCCCTTGTCTTAGCAGATGCTTCTGTAAGAAGCCTTAAGGGCATTGTCGAAGATGTGTTAATACAGATTGAAAAGTTAATCATACCTGCTGACTTTGTGGTGATTGACATGGATGAAGGAAGAGACGAAAGAGATGTGAAGTTACTTTTGGGTAGACCTTTCATGGCAACCGCTAGGGTAGGGATTGATATGCATTCAGGGAAGCTGATCATGAAGGTAGTAGACGAAACCGTGGAGTTCAACATTTTTGACTCTTTATCATACCCAGTGGGTTCCCATGACTGTAACACTGTGGATTTCTTAGAGGAGGAGTTGGATACCACTATTGAGGAGGAATTCGAAAGAGAAGGAAATGCAGATAACCTGGTACCATTAGAAGAACTTCCTCAAAGATTTGAATTGAAAGCACTCTCGTCGAACTTGAAGTATGTGTTTCTCGACAAAGAAAGGTTGAACCCAGTGATCATTTCTGCAAATTTGGAGGCAAGTCAAGAAGAGGAACTACTTGGAGTGTTGAAAGAGTACAGATATGCCATTGGTTGGTTCATAGATAACATTAAGGGGATAAGTCCTACCATGTGTATGCATAAGATTTTGCTAGAAAAGAACGCCAAACCGACATGGGAGGCACAAAGGAGGCTAAATCCGATCATGCAGGATGTAGTAAAAAAGGAGATATTGAAGCTTCTGGATGCAGGTATTATCTACCCTATTTCAGATAGTAGATGGGTTAGTCCCATTCATGTCGTCCCAAAGAAATTCGGAGTTACAGTAGTGAAGAATGAGAGGAGTGAGTTAGCAGCACAAAGACTCCAGACAGGGTGGCGCATTTGTGTAGACTACCGAAAGTTAAATGCGGTCACCAAGAAGGACCATTTTCCCTTACCTTTCATCGACCAAGTCCTAGAGCGGCTGGCAGGGCATCAGTTCTACTGTTTCCTAGATGGGTATTCCAGGTACAATCAGATAGTTATTGCTCCAGAAGACTAAGAGAAGACCACTTTTACCTGTCCTTATGGAACCTATGCCTTCTGAAGAATGCCCTTTGGCCTTTGCAATGCACCAGGTACGTTTCAAAGGTGTATGGTTTCGTTGTTTTCAGATATGGTGGGGGAGATTATTGAAGTCTTCATGGACGACTTCTCAGTATTCGGGGACTCGTTCAAGTTATGCCTTGATAACTTATCGTTAGTGCTTCAAAGATGCATGAAAAACAACTTGGTTTTGAATTGGGAGAAATGCCACTTCATGGTACAACAAGGGATTGTCTTGGGTCACATAATATCTGAAAAAGGGATTGAAGTAGACAAGGCAAAGGTTGAAGTTATCAAGAGTTTATCACCTCCTCGCAATGTCAAAGACATCCGGTCGTTTCTTGGTCATGCAGGTTTCTACAGGAGATTCATCAAAGATTTTTCAAAGATCTCCAGACCACTATGCTTGTTGCTACAAAAGGACAAAGAGTTTGTGTTTAGTTCAGAATGTGCGGGCGCATTTGAATCTTTAAAAGAGGCTTTGACCTCATCTCCAGAAATTGCCCCACCAGATTGGGATTTACCATTTGAAATAATGTGTGATGCTTCTGACTTCGTTGTAGGTGCAGTTTTGGGTCAAAGGGATGGCAAAGACCCACATGTCATATATTACTCATCCCGAATTTTGAATGACGCATAGATGAACTATTCGATAACAGAGAAGGAATTATTGGCGGTCATTTTTGCTCTTGAGAAGTTCAGGCAGTACTTGGTAGGTGCCAAGGTTGTGGTATACTCAGACCACGCAGCTTTGCGATATCTGCTCCAAAAGAAAGATGCAAAACCTAGGCTGATTAGGTGGGTGTTACTGTTACAGGAGTTTGATTTAGAAATCCAGGACAATAAGGGGTGCGAGAATGTGGTTGCAGATCATCTTAGCAGGATAGTTCATGAGAGTCATATAGATGGGGATGAGATTCCGTTGAGAGAAAATTTCCCGGACGAACATCTGTGGGCAGTGCAGGATAAGGAACCATGGTATGTAGATCTGGCAAACTATCTGACACATGGGGTTTTCCCCCCTGAGCTAGATTGGCAGGGTAAGAAAAGGTTTGCTAGGAGATCAAGAGAATACTTCTGGGACGAGCTTTACCTTTTCAAACATGGGGCAGATCAAGTGATTAGGAGGTGTGTGCCAGAAAATGAGCAGTATGATGTGTTGCGATTCTGCCATGACTTATAGTGTGAAGGCCATTTCAACGCAAGGAAGACAGCACTAAAGGTGTTGCAGTCAGGTTTCTTCTAGGTATCATTGTTTAAAGATGCTTATCAGTTTTGTGTGGCTTGTGATAGATGCCAGCGCACAGGGAACATTGGTAAACGGAATGAGATGCCACAAACTGGAATTTTGGTGGTTGAAGTATTTGACACTTAGGGTCTTGATTTTATAGGGCCGTTCCCACCTTCTTATGGGAACAGCTATATTTTTGTGGGGGTCGACTATGGTTCCAAATGGGTTGAGGCAGTTGCCACAAAGACCAATGACAGTAATGTGGTGGTTAAATTTGTAAAGGAACATATCCTGACCCGATTTGGGATCCCAAGGGTGATTATTAGTGATGGAGGGAGTCATTTCTGTAACAAAGTCCTAGGAAATCTATTGAAGAAGTATGGAGTGCGTCACAAGGTGGCCACACCATACCACCCTCAGAAATCAAGACAGGTTGAAGTCAGTAACAGGCACATCAAGCAGATTCTGGAGAAGACAGTCTCCTCCACTAGGAAGGATTAGACATTGAAACTATCTGACGCCTTATGGGCGTACCGAACGGCTTTCAAAACTCCTATTGGGATGAGCCCGTATAGGTTGGTTTTTGGTAAAGCTTGTCACCTTCCAGTAGAACTGGAACATAAAGCTTGGTGGGCAATCAAGAAGTTGAATTGGGAGTATGACAAAGCAGGTGAAGAAAGATGCAATCAGTTGAACTAGTTAGATGAGTTCCGATTGGAAGCCTATGAGAGTTCAGGACTCTACAAGGAAAAAACAAAAGCTATTCATGACACACAATTGGTACCGAAGGAGTTCTAACCGGGCATGCTGGTGTTACTTTATGAGTCTCGTTTGAGGTTGTTTCCTGGGAAGTTGAAATCTAGATGGTCAGGCCCACATCGTGTTATTAATGTCTCTCCAAATGGAGCTGTAGACATTCAGAATTTGAGGAACGATGGGATATTCAAGGTTAATGGGCATAGGCTAAAACCGTATTTTGGACCGAAACCTGCTGCAAGGGTGTTGGGTCCATGGAACTTGCTGAACCCTAGCACATCTATCATTTCTGAGCACCGATGAGAGGCAGCCTGCTCAGGTCATTTTTAAACTGTTCGCCTTCAGAGTTTTATTTCATTTAGACTTATTTTTCTTTTCTTTTCACATTTAATATTCGTTGGTAGAGTTGTTGTGTGGATTTAAGCTAGGTTGTACATCTTTGGGAAAAGCACAACAACACGCACGGACATCGAACGATCTTCCTTCTAAAGGGAGTTTTCTACCTTCGGTTTTGTACTTAAAACTTTCAATGAATGCGATTTAGTTTTTTTTTTGTTATTATGAATGAGCATGTTTGAATGTATGTCTAGATTCGGTTTGAGGGTGTTGATCCCTCATTCAGCCATTTATTGTGATTTTGCTTGTTCTTTCCAACAATGAGGGCATTGTTGAGTTTTGGTTTGGGGGTGCATCACGCATCCGCCGTGTACAGTTTAGTGTCCAATTTTTCAATTTTGTCGCTTGTCCATTTTTCAAACTGTAATCCAGTATGGGTATGATGCATCTAGAGTGTGCTTTTGGACAAGTTTCTTATATGTGCTCTGACCTTGTGATATAGTTTGGTGCCACTTGAGGCTTAGCTTGCACCATCATGGGTTAGTCCCACCCGTTGGTATGAAGTATTGGGTACTCATTGTTCATATGTCTTGTTCTAATAGTGGAGATAACCGTGAGATCACAAACACAAGCATGAAAGTGCGTTTTCTGAGTGCATTATTGATTATTCTTAAACACGCCTCTCGTCATGTATGTCATGTGCCATAGGACTTGCATTATTTTGTGAATGCGTGATGGATGTTTTCATTCCCTCTTTAGATGGTTGTGGAAGTGATAGTAGGGAATGCATGTTTATTGAAGTACCTCTATAGCCTAAACACCACTTACCATATTGTGTGTTCCAAAGCCGATTTGAGGCCAAACACTTACCCTTTCATTTGGTACCACATTCAACCATATACCCAATAGCCTAAACACATGCCTACCCTTGTACTAATCATGTTAGGATGGGAAATGGTATTGAGAAAAAGGGTTAAAATGGTCCCACAGTGGGTAAAATGAGATAGATGTTGAAAATATGAAAGAAAAGGGTAAGTTATGCACTCTAAATGCCTAAGAAAGGGAAAATGGTAACAACTCAAATGGAGTACAACAATGTTATTTGGAAATTGTTAAAAGAAAATTTTAAAGAAAGATTGTACTTGAAGTGCCATAAAGAGAGTGTTTTATGCTAAAAATGCCCAAACGGAATGCAAACGTTGAGGGCAAAATGTGGGTTAAATGGTTTCCTAGAGGGTTGCATTTAAAGCAAGAAAAGAACATGGTGTGGGAGTAGGGATATATTCTAGCATGATTGGTGAGTTTGAACTCCTAAATTTCCATATTTTTTGTATAAACTCATTCAACCCCACAGCCACACTATAACCGTTTGAAAAGCCCTATTTGATCCATGTAAGTCTAGTTTGGGAATGTAGATTGAAGCACGACCTTTCGCATCCATGGCATGGTGACTCGTTCCTAGGATAGTTAATTGCTTAAATCTTATGCAGAATCTTCTTTGCATACTTGTTGTGTGGAACTTAGGACTCTTGAGGAAAGAAAAGAGGGAATCCATGTGAGCTTTAGAATTGAAGCGAATTATGTTCAAGGTATGGGAGTAAGTGGTCCTAAATTCATGAATGCCTTTAGGTGTGGGATTCGTGTTCGTACGAGCCTCCCTTGGGTGTCTCCAAATTGCTCTTGATCTTGTGCATATGTTTTTCTCCTCTCTATCACATCTATTTGTATCATATCACACATGGGACTTGCGACATTGTTGATGTATTGTTTAGGTATATAGAAATTACTTTCAGCTGGCGTCTTACTGTTTTGAATAGATTTGCTCGAGGACGATCAAAGGTTTGGTTTGGGGGTGTTTGATAGGGCCAAATATGTACTATATTTAGGCCCTCAGATCCTTACCTTATGTTCTGTTTTCGTGCGTTTTTGTGTCTCTTATGGGTTGTTTTGTGCTTATTTGTAGGAAATGATGCAGAGACAGGCTTGGAAGCATATTGTGGTGATTCCAGCAGAAAAGGGGTGAAAGCAAAGGCAAAGGAGCACAAACAGGTCTACAGTGTGGGTCCAGTGCGGGTCGTAACCACACTCCAGCTGCACTGATGTACATAGCCGAGGCAAAATGCAAGTACATAGATAAAGTGCGGGTACAGTGCGGGTCAGCTAACCGCACTCCACCCGCACTAATGCCAAAACAGAGAAGCTGCTCAGACACTTGACATTAGAGTGCGGGTGCTGTGCGGGTCAGCAAACCGCACTCCACCCGCACTTACACCAAGAACAGAAGAACAGAATCGCACCTGACATTAGAGTGCGGGCACTGTGCGGGTCATCAAACCGCACTCTACCCGCACTTTCATTAAGAACAGAAGAGCAGAATTGCACCTGACATTAGAGTGCGGGTACTGTGTGGGTCATCCAACCGCACTCTACCCGCACTGTTTCTCAAGACAGAAGGTAGATTTTGCACCTGAGAGGGAAGTGCGGTCACAGTGCGATGCCAAGTGCGGGCCAAGTGCGGGTAATTCAACCGCACTCCACCCGCACTAATGTCCTGATCCGAGAACTGAAGTTGCAGGCAACCCATACAGTGCGGGTACAGTGCGGGTAAATCACCCGCACTCCACCCGCACTCCGAGCGCGCCAGTCTGATTTTCAAAGCTTAAGTGACCTATTTTTGTATTTAGTATAAATAGAAAAGTATAGAAATGTTTTAAGGAGCTTTTAACTCCGTTTAGGACAGATTAAGCATTCTTAGATCTAGTTTCTCTCTCTACCTCTCATCCTTACATTCTCTACTCAACTTCAAGGAAGTTAGGAGATTGGAGCCACTTCAAGGAAGGGGATGTTCTCCAAGGGTTATTTCTTTCTCCTCTCTACTGATTTCCTAGTTGTAATGAGTAGCTAAATCCCCTCTAAGGGGTTGATGGAGTAGTTAGTTTAATATTGGGCTTGTACATAAACTTGATATTATATTGATATTCATGTCTATCTTCCATTCATCTATTCTTGTTGTGAATGTTTATCATTGATTTCTTGTGTAGATACATGATCTTTGCAAGATGTCTTTTTATTATGTATGAGTATTGCATCTAGATATACATCCTATTTAGTTGTTTAATGCTCTAAAGAATAGACGGAAAGTCATGAATTCCGACTCTTGAACCGCGGTTTTAATCTAACCTCGATCGTGTTTCCGGCACTATACATCCTAGGTCGGAATCCGTGAGAGAGTTAGAAGTCATCACTATACATCCTAGGGTGACTATTTGTAATCGGTTGAGTCAATGTTAGGTAGACGAGCTTCATTTCTAGAATCCGGTAAACAATCAACTCTATACATCCTAGGTTGGTAGTTTACAAGGATTAATCCCTAATAGGTGGTCTGCACTATACATCCTAGGTTGGCCACCTTTTAGGGATAAATAACCGACTCTATACATCCTAGGTCGGTTACCTTGAAGAGCTGTGCTATTGACAAGTTTGTTACATTGCCCAGTATTTGCTTTCGAATCCATTAACTCCTTAGTTTCCATCATCTATATATCCTTCACTCCATATTCCCCCTTCATTTTATTTACATATTTAATTTAGTGTTATTTAGAGTTGGTTCACAATCTACATTTTCACCAATTCATGTTTTGCTATTATATATATACATACCATTGCTTTAGCTTTAACTAATTTGGCTAACTCCGCTCCCTGTGGACGACACCCACTTGCCGCTATATTTATGTTTGCAAACTGATTTAGGCTTTGTGAGGTTTCTTAAAATATTATTGATGGACTGATCTTTTAAAACGACATAAGGGAAAAAACGTGCTTGTCAAGGATTATCGACCCCACTGGTATGATCGAATCCCAGTGAACCCATAAAGTGGAGTTGTACAACTATTGTAACACCATTGCTTCAGATTTAATTTTTCCAAAGTATCCTTGAAGAGGATATCTACAATGCTCCCCGTATCTACGAGCACGTGATGGACCAGACAGTTGGCAATCTGTGTCGTGATTACCATGGGATCATCATGAGGGTGCACGGTGTTGAAGACATCTGCTTCAGTGAAAATGATCTGTGCCGACTAGGAGGGCTCTATCGGGCTTTGGCTGACCTTGAAGACTCCCTGGCTTTCTTCTATACGGGGAATCTTCCTTGCATGGTTTTTTCAGGAATTATTGGAAGTGCCAGCCAGTGTGGGCCCTCCGCTGATGGTGTGTATCACCTTAATTTGTTGCATCAAATCAGTCTGTTCCCCCTTTCTCTTCTCTGCATCCTCACAAATCTCGGCTTGTACCTCTCTTCCTGTCCGAATGTTATCTCTCATCTGCTGTAAGAATTCAATCAAGCATCCCCCCCTTATCAGGGCTTCAATCTGGTTGCGCAAATTGTAGCACTCTGAAGTGTTGTGGCCCACGTCTTCATGGAAGTCCCAGTACTTATACCGGTTCCTCCTATCAATTAGGGCTTTCATGGGATCAGGCTTTTGGAGTAGCCCCTTGTCTCGTATAGCAAGGTAGACCGTTTCCCTGGAAGCATTCAAGGGAGTGTAGTAGGCATACTCTTTCTCCCCTCGCATTACTGGTGCCAAGGTCCTAGGAGGTGGTGAAGCCCGATAAAGGGTTCGTCTTGCTGGATATTTTTCTTGCATGTGATGATGAGCCAGGATGCGATAGGTCGACCTATTGGGAGGTCTATTATGAGTTTTCTGGGCTAACTCAGATTTGGGGGCTTTTTTTTCTGACGCTTTACCGTTCTCATATCGTCGTGTTCCATCTTGACTTTAAGTTGACCTCAGATTCTTCACTGTCGAGTCCCTCGGTTGAACTGGCAACCTCTATCCGGTCCCCTTCATGGACATGATCCACTCGGGAAGTTTTTTGACTCTCTTCCTCTTGGGCCCGGGCGTTCCTCTTTGATGCCGATGGGCTAGGTACCTCTCGTTGCTCTCAGGTCAAGGCATCTGCCACAGACTTAACTCGCTTGGGTTGATATTGTGAAGGTCTTTTCGGAATTGGCGGCATGGGTCCCAACCTCTCCTGGATCAAAAGTTGGGGCCCAGTACTGTCTCGAGCTGGCTCTGGAAGAGGAGGTCCCAGGCGGTCGAAGGCAGGCTGCCTAGCTCTGAACCTGCTCAGTTCTCCCTGATCATTCGGGTTTGTCGGCTGGACTGTAATGCCTTTGGTGAGCAGGCGGATGCGGACGGTTTCTACGAAAGCTGCCGCTTGTTGGTCAAGCACGGCCTGGCTCACTATAGGGTGGCCAGAAGCCCGCACATTAGTTATTTGGACCGGAGCTTGATTGCCATATCCAGACTTCCTCCCCTTTCTTGGGGCTTTCGCATAGGCCTTGCCGAGGGTTGTTCTGAAACTCCATGTTGGCCTTGGGAAGAGCGGAGCCTCATGGTTCCTGTGAAACAACGAAAATGCAAATGCAAATAGTTGACTTGTTAACTGGGTATAGGGTTGTTTCCCACTGACGGTGCCAGAAAATGTTAACGGAAATTTTGCTCAAGACGAGAAATCTTAGTTAGCACCCTCAAGACCACTACCACGTAGGTGGTGGCCAAGGTTAAACATATGTGTAAACAGTGCCTAATAAAATGACAAGGAACGATGATACTATTCACCACCCAAAAGAATTAAAAAGAAAAATACTCTCTTTATTGATAATGTACGATATACAAATCTCTCTCAAATTGCTCTCAATTTTCTCTAGGGTGTAGTCGGGTATTTTTCGTATGCCTGTAGAAAAGTAGTCTCCTCTTTGAGAAGGTTCAAGTCCTCTTTTAATACCTTGTCTTCATAGGTCAAACTAATTGATTTCCCCCTTGATTTTCTCCATCTCTTCCCTCTTTATCGGACGAGATTTTACATTTAAAATGTTATTGACTTTGAGTTAATTGCTGAATCGAGGATATCTTGGTGGAGATCAATTTGTTTCCTACTTGGACTCTATTACTTGTTCTGTACGTATGTAACGTCTAAAGATATGATCCTGTGTGTCTTCAGGTCTAGCATGTTCTCCCATAGGGGTCTTCAAATATGGTATGTAATGTGGCGAGGTACATCAGATAATGAGGTCGATCAGTGTTCTAGCCCTGATATAAAGGAATTTCGTCTAATCAGAAGCTAGGTCTAGCCTCCCTTGACCTTTTGAAGCTAGGTGCGGCCTTCTACGGACACCTCACTATGTCAGCGAGGTATAGGCGAGCTTCTGGAGTGAGGTAATCCCGACTTCAAGGGGATTTCCTGGTTTCAGGTTCGGTGATACGGGCTTGATTTGACTGTGCCGGGCTCTACTCCGGGTGTTTCTGGAGCCCGTCCTTGTTCCTGTGAGGCAGTACCGTAGCTCAGCTTCGGATAACATGGTCTCCTGGTGGATGACCTCGGGCATGGAGCCAGGTTTAGAGGGTGGAAAATTTCCCTTTGGTCCTTAGCCAAATTTGGCTATTAACAATTGATTCTAGGGTTGCATTTATTATATGACTAAATGCATTGTCTCTACCACATTGATATATGTTAATGTGGAATACATTGTGAGTGATAATATTGATTGATTGTGGTAGATTGTGATAGCTAGAAATTCTATGTCATTCATGCCATCTAGCTAAGTCTTGTGACTATTGATTTGGACTTTGATAATTAGAGTTTATTGACTTCTTATTAAATCTCTAATTAAGCATAGTGTGTTTAGCATTATATTGCATTATTGAGTATCATCACTTAGACTTGCATTATCTCTTCACTGAGTTAAAGTCTTGTGACTACAAGGTGTAGTGCACAAGCAAGGTCACGATCACTATAAAAGGCTTGCGGGTAGAGATAGTCGAGTTCTTCCGAGAGCGGTGAGATAGAAGGTCAACCTAGGTTGTAATCGATATCTCATATAGTGGATTTTGTGGACCGGAGTGGCTAGTAATCTAGCTCTTGAGTTTTGCCCAGTTGGAAGGTTTCTCATGTAAATAACTCATTGTTTGTATATTGTTTTCCGCATTGTATTATTATTGTTATTTGGATTGTTGATTCATGTTATGCTTTGAGATTAATTTTGATTAAGTCGAAAAATTGGTAACTATTTTGATAACAACCAATTCACCCCCCTCTAAGTTGTATTAGACACACGTTGTGTAGTTTCACATGTCAAAGGCCCAACTCAATCTTCAAATTTGTATCCTTCAGACAGTAGCTTAGGGCCAACTAGAAGGTCATCAGATGGATCGCCAAGGCATTGGCTAGAGCTACATTTTGCCTAGTGTGCAGCTCATGCCGAATAAAACCCCCATTGATACTATTCTCTGGTACATTTGCTGGCCTCTCAGTTCTGAAATACCAATTGATCTCAGCCGGGGTGATACTGACTTCCCTCACACAAACCATGACTGGACGGTGGTGACTGAAATCATCGGGGACTATCCCCGCGTAGAACTCCTCTGCCACACATCTACAGTATGCTGGAGGGGGACGTGTGTATGTTTGCCATCCCATTGTGTCTATCATTGGAGGGATTTCCGTATCTTCTAGCTCTTGTCTTGCTATTTCTCTCTCTTCTATGATTTTCCATTCTCTAAATTTTTCCAACCGTCCAGGGAAATCACTGTTCATCGCACACGGTGGTGGTGGCCTTATATCTGATTTCTTCTTGCGAGATCTGAGGCCAAACTTTCTTGCAATTGATTTGGATCTGCTTGACATCTGCAAGAGAAAACAATAAAGTTCAGGGTGAATGTATTCCAGATGTAAGCAAGTTAAGACACATTGAGCAAATGAATCAAATAAGGAATTCAGGCGAAATGCATGCAGTGCGCGAGTACGACAAGGTACCCGTACAGTTGCCCAGAACTGCATGGATTTTGTACGTGCAATTCTACTTTTACATGCCACAATTTTGATTCAACACCTACATTCATCCTAGCCTTATTCTAGTATCATTTCAACCACCATGCAACAATCAATTTTGCCAAATATTCAATCTCTACTCATGAACCCTAAAAATTCAATTTTATGCACAGTCATGAGAAATGTTTACTTCAAAGCAACCAATACACAACAACATGCATCAGAATATTCATACCAAACATATAAACATGAAGAATTGAACAAAAATTCATGGGTTCATCAGAAAGAGTCAAGTTGATGCATGTGGAGAATATTGTAGAGAGAAGTGAATAAGAACAGTGATCTAAGCAAATTAAACAAATATTATAGTGAAAAATTCATACCTTTGTGCTTGATTAACGCTCTTGCGTGGAGAAGAATCAAGAGTACTACCTTGAGAGGGAAAGAGGAGAAGAATTTTGTTTGAAAGGATTGTGGTGGATCCTCTTAAAGTGACAGTCCATATATAGACATGCAGTGTGCATGGGTCTAAACCCGCTCATATGTTCTCGCACACATTCACCTTAGTTCGCTGGTGCCACTACTCGCTCAATGTCACGCACATCTGAGCACTAAGGATTTCCTGAACTGCGAGGGTCATGCACGGGTGTACACCCGCGCAGTATTACCCACGCAGTTTTACCCGTGCATGATGCTGTCTGATTCTGACTTCCTTTTTCGTGCGCTGGTCATTGCACTAGTGTGCACCGGTGCATAGACCTGCCCACTGAGGCTTTGTGCCACCTCTGATCAGATCCTTGCACCTTGATTTTCTGTCTTCTTTTGTTTTTCAGCTCATGACCTGCATACACTCAAAAATAACATCTCAACTTGCCTTAATAAATTATTAGCAACGAAAATATAAAAACAAAACACAAAATTAAAATAGATTCCACAATACATTTTCTCCCCAAAACCGAATTTTACCCATACAATGACAAGCACAAGTCAATCAAATAAAATGGGCAACAATGAGATTAAAAAGAGAAAATCAATTGTGCAATCCATGCATGCATCACAAATTTTAAATTGGATGCACTAAGTGAGGGGCTAGGGTCCTCTAAGGGTGGTTTGACAAAGTTTGGGAATTCTTTTTCTTTTCAACCCAAATAAACTTAGGTGGACTTTTTATCTTTTCCTTTCTCATATTTCTCACTAAGTGTATTTGGTCTTTCCTTACCCAAATCTTCTTAACTTTAGGGGTATTTTTCCTACTCCTAGCACCTCTCCTTTTTCTATTTCTATGCACTGTATAATATTCATTTTTAAAATGCTCTCTCTTAAACAAAAATAACATATAAGGGAAGAGTTAAGAATTCTCCCTTTCAATTGGTGACTTTATGGCTTTGAGTGAAAATTTGTTGATATGGCCATGACTGCATGTTCCACTCTCCCCAATTTCATGATGTAGTCACCCACTCCTGCCTCTGCTATTTTGAGAGCTTTTTCTCTTTTGTTCAGTGCATCCTTGACTTCACCCAGGGAGGTGACCTTCAGCTCAATTTCCATTTGCATTTCCTTTATCTTGTGAGCTGCCATGTCTTCAAACTCCTTTGATACCCTTGTGAAGTTCAAGAATTTCTCTAATGTTGTACTCTTTGCAACTTTCTGCCTCTCAACTTGTTCCTCTAATTCCTTGTTTTTGTTAGAGACTTCACAATTCTTCTTCATGAGAGTACTGTTTTCTTTTCTGAGGGATTCCACCTCAAGTATGAGCTTTTTGTTTAGCTCTTGGAGCTTATCTACCTTTGACACTTCTAAGGCTTCTTTGCCTTCTAGCTCCTTCTTCAAAAGTTGCACTTTCTTCTCAAAATCCTCTCTCATATCCTCTTTTTATTGGGAGACTTCATCTACTTTCAATTGAAGTGCATCCCTTTCATTCTTCAACAGCTCCATTAATGCCATTAATTCTTTTCCGGCATCCATCATCTCCTTGCACATCTCTACCATCATTATGTTGTTATCTTCCTCAAGGGTCATTTGTGGTTCGTCCCTTGGTAGTTATGACTTGTAGTCTTGACTTGATGCCATCTTGGAGGTGTTGAAATTTCCTTTAAAAACCGAACTCCATTCCTTGTTCTGGCCAACTAGGTAGCACATATTTGTGGAAGTTCTTCTCTGCTACAAATTGCTCATTAGTTTGATTGCATCTCCACATGAACTCTCTCAACTCATTTTCGTCTGAAATGGTCATTTGTTGATAGCTTGGCCTCGAGTCTTGCGTGAAGAAATCCATAGAGTCCTTAAACCTGCAAAATCAAAAACAAAAATACCACGCGCGGTAAAAAGAAAGAAAAAGACTAAAAATAATAACTAAGAAACTAATACTATTAAAACTAATCTAAACAGTACTACGATCGCCGATCGCCAATCCCCGGCAGCGGCGCCATTTTGATACTAGCTTTTTGTGTTACCAAATTGTGGATCAAAAAATATTTATAAAAAGTCCTACTCAATGTGCCCTATAGTTTTGAAAACTAGTAAAGCGGCAAGCGAGGGTATCGTCCTCAGGGATTAGGGGTAGCAATGACTATATTAGGATTAATAATACTAAAATGCATAAAAGTAAAATGTCATGGTTGGTTTAAAAATTAACTACTATTATGCAATTAAATTAAGTTATACTAAATGCAACTAGGTTAGAATGCAAATTAATGATGATGAGATGAGTGGGAGTCGATGCATTCATACACGGACAGTAGGCAATCCTATCAATCCTTTAAGAACCAATTTAATCTATTAGGGCTAAATCCACCTTTAGGCGAGATTCTGAGATCACTCAACTTTCTCCACACAACAATGATTGGTGTACTCTATTAAGTGTAGAGAAGGTTTCTCATAAAGCCTAAATAGATTAAGGTAGTCGGGATGGCTTAGATTGGAATGCTCATAATCCACCCCTTCAACACTTTTAGCAGGGATGTGTCAGATTGGTGTGCTCACAACACATCCCTCCTATTCAAATTAGCTTGTTTAGTCACCTAAATATGTGTATCTCAACTTAGATTGAGAGTTGGTGTTCCTACTCAACCCAAGAAGATTCTTAATCCAATACCAACTTGAATTGGGAGTTGGAATGCCTACCCAATCAAGAAGATACCAAATTCAAATTAATAAACATTCAAGATATTCAACATCAATCAATAAACCAGGAGTTGGAATGCCTACTTAATTTAAAGAGATGTTAAAAACATTAAGAACAAATGAATGGAACTAAAATAGATTAAATATTCATAACATGTTGGAAAGCCAAAAATTCAAGTTTAATTACATCAACTCCCACAAAGGGGATTATCTACTCATGCTAAATACAAAATGAATGCTAAGAGATAAGAGATAGAGAAGACCCATGAAGAACTCCTCCTTCTTGAAGCTTGAATCCAATCTCCTAGTATCCTCCATAAGTAGAGATGGTGAGGATGATGTTAGGTCTAAGGTTAGTGGTTAGGGATTAGAAAAGAGTGTTCTTGGGAGGGAGTAGGATAGTGTTTGTGAGAAGGGATGAGAGAGTGAGAGAAGAATAAAGTAGAAGATAGTTTTCATAATGAGAAGAGGATGTTTATATACGGCTTCAAAGATTAGGTCTAAACATGCTGATGTGACGACCTGATACAACGTAGTGCGCAGGTACATATGCACGGGTAGGGACCGGCGTAGTTACCCGCGCACATGCTTCTCCAGCTGATTCTTTCTTCTGTTCGCTGGTAACTGCGTTGTTCCACATGTGCACGGGTAAAGACCCACGCAATGACCTGCGCACATGCTTCTCCAGCTGATTCTTTGTTCTTTTAGCTGGTAACTGCAATGTTAGGACCCACATAGTACCTGCAAACTGGTCACTTGGACACTTTCTGATGATTTCTGACCTTCGGTTCTTAGGTATCTTCGCTGGTGTGACCAGCAAAGGGCTGAAGCAGGTACTTCATGGATGTATATGCACGGGTATCTACTCGTGCAAAGACCTGTGCATTGATACTCTTCTTTCTTACTTCATTTGGCTGATTTGCACGTGAATTCCCCACTTTCTTTTCCAAGATCGGGATTACATCTATTGCCTGCAAAACACAATAAAAGAGCCTTAAGACACCCAAAAACGAGACAGAGGATAAGGATATGAGAGCCAAAATATATAACAATTTTGGCGCGATCACTACCCAGGTAGAAAGAACCGGTACACCAAAGAGTCATCCTAGAACAAGACCACGTCAAAAAAGGCAAAGCCTACAATAACCTCCAACTAAAGGAAGAGAAAGTTGATATCTCCCACCATTCACAAGCGCCATTAATAGAAATAGTCAACTTCATCATATACTACCAAAATGGAAGCTATTTACTTGATTCAAGGGACAATTCCCGCGCTTAAACAAGGCCACCATCAATACCAATAACATTATATAAATTGATTACATGTCTTGCATGTTAATTGTGCTTCATTTTGTGTGCATTTCACTCACTTCACACTTGCACAACATTCATGTGAGATAGGTATTTTTCTTGTGTGTTGAAAAAGGACTTTTCCCTTTAGCATGGCATAGACTGCTGGGCAAGCACCTGCTTGCACCGTGGCACATAGAGCGGTAAACTCCTGTATGTCATGTGTATTATGTACCGCAGCTGGTGCACCTATTTGTCAAGCGGTCCCAACCATGATTTTTCCCAGTAGCATCATGCTACATGCACCGCAGTCTGGACATTTACCTGAACTGCGGTATGCACAACGATTTTGATGGGATTTTGATTCCCAAGTTCAAAATGACGTAGTCTTGACTATGGTTTCTATATATATGTTCTCTTCTCTCCCACTTCATTTCTCAGAGCTTCAAGAACCCATTTTTAGTGAAAGAGATTAACTCCAAGAGAGAGAGCTCTAAGTCCTGTTCTTTAACTCTCCAAACCCAATACCCATCATCCTTCATGCATCATTGAGAATCTTTAGGCATTGGTCTGCTTCATTAAGTTGACTTGGTAAGTTGAACAAAAATCTCATCTTTGTTATTTGTTCATACTTTCCGAGATAATGTTTTTATTGCATTTATTAGGTGATTAAATGCTAAGACTCTATTTATTGCATCTATTTATGAGTTCCTTTGTATGATTGGGTTTGTATTGTGTTAGCTAGCATTTATGACCATTTTTCCCTCTAGCTAAGTCTCTATGCCTTGCATTTAGACATTGTTGATTAGGACTCATTGATTGCATTTCATGATTGCATTTATTGTCATTGCCTTATTTTGACAACTTGTGTTAATTATGCCCTGCTTGATGACTAGGTTTAGATTTGCATATTTTTATCTAGTTAGGTCTCTATGAACATTCATATAGACATATTGATATCTAGGATTGTCTTAATTGCCATCTTAAATTCCTAGATAAGCATTTAGTGGACCCTAGCATTAATTGCATTTAGAATACTTTTATATATTCACATAGGTTGTTTATCTCTTCTTTGAGAGTTAAGTCATGTGACTACGGGTGTGTAGTGCACAAGAAAATTGGTCTAGAATCACTATAAAATGCTTGCGGGTAGTATTGGTGGGTTAGTGACCGAGAATAGTGTGACTAGAGGTTAACCTAGGTTGTAAACATCATTACATACAGTGGATTTGAGAACCGTGTGTGGCTAGGTGTATAGCCTGTGATTTTTGCCCAGTTGGAAGGTTTCTCACGTAAATCAATCAACACATTATTTATTGTTTTCCGCACTTTAATTTAGTTGATTGATTGCTCGTTTTTCTGGGGTAATTTTTAATATTAACTAATCAAGAAAAGTTTGTAATTAACTTGATTAAAAACCTATTCACCCCCCCCCCCCCATCTAGGCTGTTTTATACACACGCTAGTGTAATTTCACCGGTAAACTGACTCCCCTACTAGATGGATCATATCGTCGATTATCTCTAGAATGAAATGCTCCTAAAAGATTCAGATCATGCATGAAAGCTCAGAAGGGCCGCTACCTGATACTGCTTGGTCGATGGATACCTTTACCGCAAGGGAAAATCTCTTCCAATGCTGAGGTGCCTGAATCCTGATGATGCCAGATGGGCACTCAAGGAGGTGCACTTGGGGGACTGTGGGAACGACGTAGGAGGTAAAATCCTGGCATACTAAGTGCTCCGTATGGGTTAATTTTGGCCTACCTTACACCAAGATGCAAAGCAGTTTGCATGGTCTATGTACCCTGCCAAAAGACAACAAACATCAGCCACCTACCCCAGAGCGAATTTCCTTCATTAGCTCACCTTACCAATTCGTCATCTAGGGAGTAGATCTCGTGGGACTACTTTCAATAGCGCCTGGTCAAGCTAAGCATGCAATAGTGGCTATTGATTACTTTAATCGGAGGGTGGAGACAGAGTCCCTCACATGGATAACCGAGGCAAACACCACGACATTCATCCAGAAGAATGTTGTCTGCTGATTTGGAACCCCTATGGCCATAATCATTGATATGGGAAAGCAGTTTGGTAATGCTAGTTTCAGAGATTTCTGTGAAGACCAGGGTATTGAGCTCCACTTTGCATCGGTAGCACACCCTCAAACAATTGGAATGGTAGAAGCGACCAACAAGACAATCAAGAAGCTCCTAAAGAAGGAGCTTCAACAAAAGAAAGGTAAATGGGTGGAAGAGCTCCCTAATGTGTTATGGGCTACCGAACCACGAAAAGGACCGTTATTGGGGAAATCACTTACTCACAGGCTTTTGGAGTAGAAGCAGTTCAGCTAATTGAACACAGGCTGGCATCCTTTAGAGTTCAACACTTTGAACTAAAAAGTAATGAGGCTAAACTAAGAGCCAACCTGGATCGCCTAGAGGAGAAGCAGGATAATGCTCCAGAATGGGTGGTAGTCTACCAAAGCAGGATTTCCAGGTACTTTAACAACTGGGTCAGAACCCGAAACTTTAAAGGAGGGGACTTGTTTCTCAGAAAAGTTACCAAAAATACCCGGCGGAGGTCTAATGGGGTACTAGCCCAGAATTGGGAAGGATCCTACTTGATAAATGTGGTAATCCTAAAGAAAAAACATGAGGCGGAAGCGAAAAATAGTTCACATGCCTTAAGTTAATACATTAATATAATTTAACAGCCCATTTATTTAAAATGTGCAAATTATATTTTAATGAATTAATGGAATGCTAGTTTCACCCCATTAGGGCAGCCCAAGGATTCCCACATCCTTGGCTGCCCAATCCAGGCTTTTGGAGAGTTACCGCATGTCTTGATCACAGATGACTGCACCTCTCCAAAACTTTTTGATTCCGAAATCCAAAAACAATTCTAGATGGACTCATAAATTAGTCCGGTAGAATATATCAAGTAATCCATTCAAGTTCGTGCGGATTGGGGATCCTGGCGGGCTATCTAAATTTAATCTTCAAAAGACATAACCTAATTACAATCAACAAATGATTCACTTAGGTTCAATCTATTAATTTAGCTCATTCCACCGAAGAGCTAAAATTGAACTCTTAAATAAAGATAGAATAAGTTAATATTTCTCATTCGTACCCTAGCCAACCTTATTGGAGAAAGTGTATCCTTGTGAAAAATATAAGTAATTGCCAAGAGTTCATAGACCACCTATAGCTCTCCTAATTACCATATTTACTCATATGACCATATTTTAAACTTGGAGAATTTGATTTGTCCAGAAGCCATGTTTCAATAGACACTATCAAAAACTTAAGGTTAAGATTTAATATCCAATACCTCAAAATATCCATATGAATGATATTCTACTCACATTTAATAAATAGAGCCATGATGTCTATATCTATAAATGAAGTCCTCTATCGATTAACAAATGAATACCACCAAACCATCGATGATAGACTATGCTATATAATCGTACTCATTTACAGCTCAAATGATGACACTTATAACCATAAGACCATCATTTATCTTAGGACTGAGTTAGACTCTTTGATTGTCCTTAAGTGAAAACTTGTATCCACTGACGGTTCTGGATAAAGTATTTCACTGTGATGCTATTCAATGCACTTAGTGCACTAGATTCTTTTGCCCAAAGACACTATACTTTGATGATTTTAGACTCATCATAACACATTTGATCCCACCCAAATGCTAGCAAAAGAATCTATAACTTTAACAAGGTAAATGCGCCCAACCTTTATCTTAAGTTATGAATATTGTTCAAGACTAACTAAAGAATTGTGTCTATCTCATACATATCCAGATGTACAAACAATACTTCATTTCTCATAGTCTTTTGACCTTATGATTATTTACTTTTAACAATTATAAAAATTAAACTATAAATGCTATAAGATTTGTTAAACTAGAAATCACTTTATTAATATGAAAAGATTGTCAAATACATTATTACACTCTTGCTGTTGAGCATAATCCCTACAATCTCCCACTTGCGCTATAGCAAGTGTGTCATATCTCTCATTCCCATGTTCTCTAGGTGCCGATTAAAACTCTTCTGTGGTAGAGCCTTTGTAAAGGGATCCACTAGATTTTCTGCTGACATGATCTTGGTAATCGTCATGTCACCCCTATGCACAATTTCCCTCATAAGGTGATACTTCCTTCCAATGTGTTTCCCTCTCTATGGCTTATTGGTTCTCTCGAATTAGCCACTGATCCACTATTGTAACAGTAGATAGTGATCTACTTATTCACATTAGGAACCACTTCCAAGTCAATCAAGGATTGGCGGAGCTAGACAACCTCTTTAACAGCTTCGTATGCGGCAACATACTCAACCTCCATGGTGGAATCATCAATACATGACTGCTTGATACTCCTCCATATGACTGTGCTTCCTCCAAAAGTAAACATAGATCTTGATGTGGATCTTCTGGAGTCAGAATCTGACTGTAAATTAGAATATGTATACCCAACGGGAATTAAATCCCCTCCAGAGTATACAAGCATATGATTTCTCGTTCTCTTGAGATACTTGAAAATCTGCTTGACTGTCGTCCAGTGATCAGGACTAGGTTTCGATTGAAACTTGGTAACTATGCCAACAACAAACAAATATCTGGTTTAGGGCAGAGCATTGCATACATGAGACTTCCAACTGCCGAGGCATATGGAATCCTACTCATGAATTGCTCTTCATGCTCACTCTTAGGAACTTGTTCCTTAGAAAGTTTGATTCCATGTCTGAAAGGTAACATACCTTTCTTGGAATCTTGCATGGAGAACCTAGACAAGATTTTATCTATTTATGAAGCTTGTGATAATGCAATCGTTCTATTCTTTCTATCCCTTATTACTTGGATACCAAGAATATAACTTGCTTCTCCCAAGTCCTTCATATCAAATTGTTTTGCTAACCATTCTTTTACTGATGTCAATACTCATATATCGTTTCTGATAAGTAGTATATCATCAATGTAAAGAACTAGGAAAACCAACTTGTCACCTTTAATTCTTTTGTATACATAGGGTTCGTCAATGTTTTGAATAAATCCAAAACCTTTCACAGCTTGATCGAACCTTAAAGTCCAGAATCTGGTCACTTGCTTCAGTCCATATATGGATATTTGTAACTTGCATACCCTTTCCTCTCGATCTTTTTTAATGAATCCTTCTAGTTGCATCATATAGATGCTTTCGTCAAGACTCTCATTAAGGAAAGGTTTCTTGACGTCCATTTCCCAAATCTCTAGGTCTAGAGATGCTGCAATGGATAAGAGTATCCTAAAGGATTTAATCATGGCCACATGAGAAAAGGTTTCCTTGTAATCGATACCTTCCTTCTTTGTGTAACCTTTAGCTACTAATCTAGCTTTAAAGGTTTCCACATTTCCATCCATACCTCTTTTCCTCTTGTATACCCACTTGCACCCAATGGGTTTTATCCCTTTAGAAAAGTCTATAAGAGACCAGACTTTGTTTATGAACATAGACTAAATTTTAGATTGCATTGCCTTGTGCCAATGGTGACAATATACATCCTCTATAGCTTCCTTGTACGTGTAGGGATAATCGTCATCCGGGAGATTCTCAAGTGATTCTTCTAGACCGATGTATCTCTCGGGTTGTCTACTAACCCTCCTATTACGACAAGGAACTGTAGGTTGTTGATCTTGTGATGGTATGAAACTTACAATTGGGCTAGGTTGTGAAACCTTTTGTGGAATTGTATCTACCAAAAGCTCATTCATGACAATTCTACTTTTAGGCATAAAATCATTCATATAGTCCTTTTCCAGATATTTAGCATTGTCGTAACAAATACTTTAAGATCTGAAGGACTATAGAAATAATATCCTTTAGTTTCTTTTGGATACCCCACAAATATGCGTGTTTCTGAAAGAGACTCCATCTTTTCTGTCTTTCCCTTTAACACGTACGCAGGATATCAAAATATCCTTAAGTGTTGTAAACTAGGCTTTTGCCTAGTCCATAACTCATGCAGGTGTTTGAGGAACCGACTTAGATGGTACATCGTCTAGAATGTACATAGCAGTTTGTAAAGCTTATCCCCAAAAAGAACTAGGAAGTGTTGAATAACTAACATAGACCTAACCACGTCCAAAAGAGTCATACTTCTCCTTTTTGCCACCCCATTTTGTTGAGGTGTTCCTGGTGCAAAAAGATGAGAAATTATCCCATTATCAATAAGATATTTCTGAAACTCGCCAGATAGATATTCTCCACCACGATCAGATCTCAAGATTTTTATGTGTTTCTCAAGCTGATTTTCTACTTCAGCTTTAAATGCTTTGAACATGTCAAAAGCATCTGACTTATGTCTCATGAGATACACATAGCCAAATCTCGAGTAATCATTCGTGAAAGTGATAAAGTACACATATCCACCTCTAGCTTGAATGGTCATAGGACCGCACATGTCAGTGTGTATTAATCCTAAACATTCAGTGGCTCTTGTGTCTTTGGTCGTGAATGATCTTTTGGTCATCTTACCTTCCAAACAAGACTCACAAGTTGGTAGATCATCGACCTTTAAGTCACTTAAAGGTCCATCACTAACCAATCTATTAATCCTATCAAGGTTAATATGACCTAGGCGCAAATGCCATAGGTAAGTTTCATCTTTTGATAATTTCATTCTTTTATGATTAGGTTCCGTTGATTCCGTGTCTAACAAGTGAGAGATATTTCTATGCAAATGGAATAAACTGTTTTCCAATGTACATTTGCTAACAAATTTGTCTTTCCTAATAATAATAAAATCTTTATTAAAAGTAACTGAATAAAAAAAGAAACTGAAATTAAATTCCTCTTGAATTGAGGTACATAATAAACGTCTATCAAATCCAAATGCCTACTAAAATCTAAATTAACTTTAATATCTCCCACTGCATAGGCAGACACCAACGCCCCGTTGTCTAAACGTAATTTGAATTCATTCTCATTCAATCTTTTCCTTTCCAGGAACCCCTGCAAGGAATAACAAACATGATTAGTGGCTCCAGAGTCTATGATCCAAGAATCTATAGAATCTTCCAGAAAGCATGTTTCAAGATAATTAATATTACCTTATTCCATCTTTTCTAAGACTTTGGGCAATTTATTTTCCAATGTCCCTTTTTACCACAAAAGAAACACTTCTCTTTGATCTTGGTTACTTTCTTGGTCTCCCTCTTGGTAGGCCCATGTTACTTTTTCTTCTGTTGTTTCTTGACCTTCTTACAGGTCTTAACACAGCAACATTTCCAACCATATGAATCTCTTGACCCTTGCCTTTCACAAGGATGTTCTCAGCGCTTTGAACATCTTGCATGAGGCCCTGCAAGGTGTATTCCTTATTGTTCAAGGTGTATTACGTATTGTTCAAGGTGTAATCCAACTTGAACTGATCAAGGGAATCTGACAGTGAGTTGACAATCACATCAATTTTCGACTCACCGTCTATCTCAACACAATTAAGTTCAGCAATGTTAAGATGTGCTATAACTTTCAACATGTGATCTTTCACAGCCTGTCCAGGTTTCATCCTAAGATTCATGAAAGCAGTCACTGCCTCTCTTTTAATCGTCCTGAACTTCATAGCAAACATCTCCTCTAGAGAAATCATTATATCAGCAGCAGTCCTCATTCATTCATGTTGCTGTTGCAACACGTCGGAGATGGTGGCCATAATGTAACATTTGGCCATGTCATCTGAGGTCACCCACTGCTCATACTTACCTATTTGCACCTCATTGGATTCATTAGTAGGAGCAGGTGGTTTAGGAGTAGACAAAACAAACTTATGCTTTTCAGATTGTATCAATAACCCAATTTTCCTTTTCCATGTGACATAATTATCACCAGTTAAAGTATTATCTTTCAGGATGTTGATTAGGGACGTGGTCATGATTTCTGAATAAAACAAAAATTATATAAGTAAACAATCATGAAAAATCACATTTCGAATATTTATCTTGAAATAAATAAAATAATTCAATTGTAAAATTCAACGGTGATCCAACTTCCATAAATGTCACGCCTCCTTTGGGAGTTCACACCATATACTAGTTGGACTAGATCCCACCTAATTGTTAACATAAAAACCAGCGTTTTCATTTTAGCCTTGCAATTTATATTGACAAGAACTCTTAGGAGGATATTAATAAAACCACATTGAGTGTGTTACCAAGTTTTTGACCTTCAATATATTTCTTCACAAAAATCCCTCCTTTGAGAGTAGATATCGCTTGAGTCAATTGTCTAGTCTATCCTTGTAAGGAAGTATCTTTCTAAATTCCATTCATGGATACCCCTGGGGGTTATCACACGAAACATAAAGCTCAACTAACCTTGGAGGCCATAGGTGTTCAAAACACCTTCTCCCACTCAATTATTTAAGGCTTGTGATGGAATTTCATATAATGATTTACCAAGTTATCTAGATACCAATAAGATACCTAAACCATTTAATGCATGTTCATACCGAAAGAGATAAATGAGTGGCACTCCTATTCTATATGACATGTTATCAAACATTGATAAACATCAGAAAATTTACAAAAAAAATAAATAGCCACAATTTTTGTCCATCCTAGAAAAACAAGTAAATTACATTTGTTTGAAAGAACAAAACCCTAATCCTAACTTGGTTAGCAAGTCATCAAGCGGTCGTCCGTCAAAAGGTCTTGCGCGCCAAAAGCCATGCACAGCAGGCACGTGCGCAGCACTTTTGCTGCCACCCATGGGCGAGTGCATGCGCCCAGCTCCTTGGAAAGCCGCGCGCTGTTGCACTGTAACAAGTGAAGCTGCGCATTTGGTCACGCGTGCACTTGCTGCTTGGTGCGCACGGGCTGCGGCCTTGCTCCTTTTTCTACTCCCAATTCTTCAATTCTTCGCTTCTTCGAAACTTGTATATATTATAGCAGATTTTTATTATACAACAATAAAATAAAAAAGAACTTAGCAACTATCAAGAAGGAAATTATGGCGATGATAGGCCACCATTGACCCTTCTTGTTACAATTTCAAAAATGAAATAACATTGAAATTCTAAGACCAAAATCGAGCAGTAACAAATCATATTATAAAACATATATATATCCAAACATTCCAATGCAATTATATATGTGAATACCTAGAGTGCCATCTCTTTCCAAAACATGTATATTTACAATAAAAAGAAATAGATCCACGTATATATACATCAATTAATCAAGGGTAATACCAGGTTCTGATACGAATTGACAGAAAAACACGCGGCGGAAGCGAAAATTAAGATTGGCATATTTCAAAATTTTTCCTTTTAAAAGATAGAACCTTAACCCTTGATTAATTAACATATAATTACAATTATAATAACCTTTTCACGTGACGATTGATATTGCGTCAAATTGAATCCGTAAGATCTTCCAATCCAATCACGAACGTGAATCACCTAGGAGTGTAGGCTATCTTTCTTTGAATTGTGTACTTCGGGATGGAAAAACAGAAACCTTTTTTCTTTTGTTAGTCACAATAACCCTCCTAGAGAAAACAAAGAACGGTTGGTCACTTGTGAATTCTCAACCTTTTGATCGAAACTCGCGTGAACCCTAATTCGATGTTGTGCACTAAGTCTTTTGATATAAAAGCTTCTAGTGCACTATCGAAAACAAAAACGCTCCCTTTTCTTTTTCTCTTGGCCGAATTCTCATACACTCTTTCTATGAGTTGAATGAATTTTTTTTAATACAAAAGAATAAAAATAAATCTCATTTTTTCAAAAAACTTCACTTAGTCGAATTCCCTCGATAGGGATATATGGTGGCCGAAAATTCTCCTTCATGTGGAGTATTTTTGTTTCACCAAAACTCTTATCAACTTAATAGTACAACTCTATTCCAACTCATGAGTGTAATATCCAATAATTGAATATCAATTTAAAATTGTGACTTTATCAATTAATTCCTAATTTGACAAGATAAATAAATCCTTTTTATTTATCTACTTATCAAATAAAGTTTTTGAAAGATATCAAAAACCTCCTAATTTGACTAGATAAATAAATCCCTTTTTATTTATCTACTTATCAAATAAAGTTTTTGATACTTATCATACTAACAATAGTATGAGACTAAGAGTCCTACTCTTAGTTAGAAAAAGATTTTGACTTTTAATCAAATAATTAATTAATTTCCATTTAATTTAATAATTAAATAAAACAATATATTAGGCTAATAATTTTAGCCCTTGCCTCCCAAGCCTATATCATGGGCAATATGTTGTTTTTCCATTTTATTAAATCCATTGTACTTTAATAAAAAGTCTACATGTGAACTAGACCCATTCTTAATTACTAAAAAAATAGTCCACATGCCTTACATTAATACATTAATATAATTTAACAGCCCATTTATTTAAAATGTAAAAATTATATTCGTAATGTATTGATGGAATGCTAGTCGCAGCCCATTGGGGCCGCCCAAGGTTTCCCATATCCTTGGCCGCCCAATCCAAGCTTTTGAAGAGTTACCATGTGTCTTGATCCCACATGACCGCACCTCTCCAAAACTTTTGGATTCCGAAATTCAAAAACAATTCTAGATGGACTCAGAAATTAGTCCGATAGAATATATCAAGTGATCCATTCAAGTTCGTGTGGATTGGGGATCTTGGCGGGCTATCTAAATTTAAGCTTTAATAGACATAACCTAATTACAATCAACAAATGATTCACTTAGGTTCAATCTATTAATTTTAGCTCATTCCACTAAAGAGCTAAAATTGAACTCTTAAATAAAGATAGAATAAGTTAATGTTTCACATTCATACCCTAGACAACCTTATTGGAGATAACGTATCATTGTGAAAAATATCAGTAATTGCCAAGAGCTCATAGACCGCCTATAGCTCTCCTAGTTACCATATTTACTCATATGACCATATTTTGAACTTGGATATTTTGACTTGTCTAGAAGCCATGTTTTAATAGACACTATCGAAAACTTAACGTTAAGATTTAATATCCAATAACTCAAAATATTCATATGAATGATATTCTACTCAAATTTAATAAATGGAGCCAGTGATGTCCATATCTATAAATGAAGTCCTCTATCGATTAACAAATGAATACCACCAAACCATCGAAGATAGACTATGCTATATAATAGTACTCACTGATAGCTCAAATGATAACACTTGTAACCATAAGTCCATCAGTTATCTCAGGATTGAGTTAGACTCCCCGATTGTCCTCAAGTGAAAACTTTTATCCACTAACGGTTCTGGATAAAGTATTTCACTGTGATCCTATTCAATGCACCTAGTGCACTAGATTCTTTTGTCCAATACACCACACTTTGATGATTTTAGACTTATCATAACACATTTGATCCCACTCAAATGCTAGCAAAAGAATCTACAACTTTAACAAGGTAAATGCGCCCAACCTTTATCTTAAATTGTGAATATTGTTCAAGACTAACTAAAGAATTGTGTCTACCTCATACATATCCAGATGTACAAACAGTACTTCATTTCTCATAGTCTTTTGACCTTATGATTATTTACTTTTAACAATTATAAAAAATTAAACTATAAATGCTATAAGATTTGTTAAACTAGAAATCACTTTATTAATATGAAAAGATTGTCAAATACATCATCACACTCTTGCTATTGAGTATAATCCTAACAAGTCCCCAATAGGTCTTACAAGCTGGATGACATGGAGGGTCACCCCATTGACCGTACCTGGAACACGGATCACCTTAAAAGGTTCTACCTATGAAGTCTGCAGAAGCAGGTTGAGCGTTGAACAATAACGCTTTGTGTTTGTATGACCTTTAGTTATATTGCCTTGAGTTTGTACCGCCTTAAGTTGCTTGTATCGTCTAAACATGATTAACAAATAAGTTTTTCTTCTCCTACAAGTTTTGCCTATGATTGCCTTGGTAATAGTTTCACCTATGATCGCCTTGAGACCAAGAGAGCCACATGGCACTTCTGATGCCTTGGTTAGGACCAAAACTGTCCAAGAAGGGTCTAGTGCACAAATGACCTTAGTTGCCTACCAGACCAAGGATCCAGACTCGTTGCCCCGATTGCCCACCATATCCTAGAGACCAGGAGAGCCACATGGCACTCCTGATGCTTTGGACAGAACCCAGTCTCTCCAGGAAGGGTATGGTGCATAAGTGGCCTTAGTTGCCAACTAGGAACTTTTCACCCAAAGATTAGACTGTTGGAGCAGGAATGCCTGGTACCCTGATTCGCCTATATATAAAGGTCTGATGCACAAGTGGCCTTAGTTGCCTACCATAATCTTTTTGCCTAAGGACTGGGACTCCTAGAGTAGGAATGCCAGGTACCCTGATTCACCCATATATAAAGGTCTGTTGCACAAATGGCCTCAGTTGCTTACCAAGATCTTCTCGCCTAAGGATTGAGACTCTTAGAGCAGGAATGCCTGGTACCTTGCTTTACCTATATATGAAGACCTGGTGCTAAAGTGGCCTCAGTTGCCTACTAGGATTTTTTCGCCTAAAGACCAGAATCCTAGTGCTAGCGACCATTTTCAAGAAAGGTCTGATGCGTGAACCCTCCAAGGGGGAATCTAGTACCAAACAAGGGCCATTTAATCATGGTTCCGTAACAACTTATGGAAATTCATAAAGGCCTAGGGTTGGATGCACTCAGTGGACTAACTCCCAAACCATTCCAGAATGAAGCGAAAATTGTGAGCCTACCATGATCTATACTTCTAGTAATCTTAAATGTGGTTACAGGATATCATCGAGGTACCAGAACTAGATCCTAACAGAATCTAATATGCACATAGGAGGCAATATATATAAAAAAGAGTTTTTCCATTGATCAGTGAGGGTGCCCAAACCCCATTTATGGGCAGCGACATGAAAGAAGAGATAAAACATTTCAAATGAATAGGTAGGGAGCCCAAACCCTGTTTCTAGGATACTTAAAAAATAATTTGTCATGCAGAAGGATCATTGACCTTCTCTTCTCCCTCCTGATTGACATCTCCAGCAACACCAGCTTAAGCTTCTTCGGTACCTACTACCTCCAAATCAGTAGGAGCATCCTCAACCTTTGATATCCTTAGGTCAGCTGGAGCCTCCACCTCTTTCGCCAGATTATCTTAAGGGACATGGGGATTGGGTAGCGCTTCGTCATTAACATTTTCTGGATCAGCTAGGATTGGGAGGCTTTGTTCCTTCCTAGTAACATCACTGTCAGCAAGGGTGCTATCAGCCTAGGAGAGCCCCACCTCAACCAAAGCAATGTCAAAAAGCTGGGCAGCTTTGGCCATAATCTCATCTCGGTTCCATCCGCTGATCGAGCCTAGGTCAAAGGGATGGGGGAGTGCTTAAGCAACCTAGAGAGCGATAAAGAAGTACCCCTCTCCAAAGGAGGCATCTACGTTGGCCACTAGAGCAGTCACACTATCGTGCAAGGCCTGGTTCTCTTTCTTCAGCAGGTTCTTCTCCTTCTTCAAATTGTTTCTCTCTGTGGCACGGCGTGTAGACCTTAACCGTTCCACATCATAAGCCTGCTTCAACCGCTCCATGTCCACTTGCGCTTCTGCTGTGGTCTCCTCAGCTTCAGCCACGACCCTGTTCATTCATTGCACAACTATTGGTGGGTTGCTAATACTATACATGATAGATTGGACACTCATAAGTGGTAGATAACCTATCCTTTTCATCCTAGGGTGGTTATATTAGTTAAGGATCATTAATGTGAGTTCATTCTTTACCCATTGTTTTCTAATTGAATTCATCAATCCCTTAATCCATTTATCATTCATTTACACCTTCTAAATTATTGCATTTTAGTTAGTTTAAGATTAGTCAAATTTAGTTTAATTTCTTCTCAAAAACCATATCAATTTATTGTTCTTACATTGTTACTAAAGTATTAGTTTAATCATAGCTATAGCTCGATCTTTGTGGAACGATACCCCTATTTGCCATATACTAGGTTTATTCTTGTTAAGTGCATCTTGGGATTTTAAATTTGTTTGAGTATTGTGTGTAAGTTCCTCATATTTTGATTGGCTTATTTCGTTGACAAACCACATTGGGGATTACTCTTTATAAGGGTATTTTAGGCCTCTTGAGTGTGATCAAGCTTCAAGGACATCATCTCTCTCAAAGAGCACTTCAAAGGTATCTCACTAGTTTAACTTTCTTTGAAGAGATCTAGTTGCACACACTCACTTGCATGCATTATGTTCCTATCTTCATGAAATTGAATGATGTATTGTATGCCTCTTTTCACACTCCACACTTGCACATTTTGCACATCTCTTAGTGTGTTGAGTTTGCCCAGAAAAGAGAATTTCTTCTCTTAGCGCGGCCTAGACCGCTTGGCAAGACATGCTTGCACCGCGGCATACAGAGCGGTATACCTCAGCAGGGTCATGCTCTCTGTACCGCTTCCTGTACACTTGCACGCAAAGCGACCCAAGTCGCGGTGTTGTCCAGTAGGCCTCTGTTGCCCATACCGCGGCATGTGCACCTGCATGCACAGCGCCCTGCACCGCGTTGTTGTCCAGATGGTGCACTGCTGTGTGTACCGCGGTCTGAACACTTGCCTGCGACGCAGTCCATCTAGCGGTATTGACGGGATTTTGTGCCCTAAGTTCAAAACGACGCTGTTTCAACTAGGGCTCCCCTATATATGCTCTATCTTCTTCCTTGCTCATTTTTATGAGTTCAAGAAGCCATTTTTGATAGGCCAAGCTTCCCTTAGAGAGAGAAACTCCCAAGAACTCATCTTTACTCAACCAAACACAAATCCATGTGCATTTAACCTCTTCAAGCATTATCTCATCATGGATTCTTCTTGCTTTCATTGACTAGGTAACTTGAACATGCCCTAAATCTCTTTGTATTTATTTATGTTCTTGTTTGCCTAGGGTTAGCTCTTTTATGTGATTTTATTGCATATCTTTATGTTTATTGGCATTTATAACATGATTGAGTTGTTGTGTGTTGGTTGAGAGCCTTGTTCATTAATAGCTAGCATTTAGGACGATTTTACCCTTCTAGCTAAATCTTCATGCATTTGCATTTAGATATTGATATCTAGGATTTACATTTATTGACATCTTTAAATCCTTAGATAAGCATTTATTGTTGCCTAGCATTAATTGCATACTTGAATATCTTTTACATATTCACTTAGGTTGTTTAACCTCTCATTGATTGTTAAGCTTTGTGACTAAGTGGGTTCGTGCACAAGCTTGTGGTCAAGAATCACTATTAAAGGCCCGTTGGGTAAAGTGAAAGGGTTAGTGACCAAGTAGGTGTGACTTGAGGTCAACCTAGGTTGTAAACTTTCGTTCAAATAGTGGATTTGAGGACCGTTTGTGGCTAGAAGGATAGCCCGTGAGTTTTGCCCAGTTGGAGGGTTTCTCACGTAAATCAATTCTTGTGTGTTTATTGTTTTCCGCATATTTATATTGGATTGATTGATTGTTAATATGGAGTAGGATTATTAAAATTGATTAAGTCGATAAGTTGGTAATAAATCAACTAAAACCTATTCACCCCCCCTCTAGGTTGTATTAGACACACTTTGTGTATTTTCATTGTGTACATGACAAAATGCACGTTCAATACCATTAGACCAGGTACAAGGATACTTGGCTTTGACAGATTGGGTCCTCCACCTCCAGTATCGGTCCACGACATACTTGGGCACCGGCCTCCGGTTCTAGACTGACCAACAAATTTTTGACCCCGACAGGTAATGTCTGCTTTCAACTTTCCACCAAAGGAGTCTCACCCCCTGGCCTAGCAGGCAGCGGAAGAGAGGCAACCTTGGACCGCCATGGGAGGTAGCACTAACAACAGAAGAAGCGCCTAGACAAACCTCCCCCAAGAAGAGAACCAGGACGAGGCCTCCGTAGCATCAGAAGGGTCTGACAATGATGACTCAGAGGTTGAATCCTGGAACGGTGAAACCAAGCGCCTACGGGACCAGTTTTCCAAGATGGCTAAAGAGATACATGAGCTAAAAAAGGGTAAGCACCGGGAGAACTGGAAGGACCCCCTGGGCGAGATGAATGCTCCATTCTCCAGTAGAATCAGGGAGGGAGAGCTACCTCCTAAGTTAAAAATGTCAGCCGATAAGTACTTTGGGACAGAGGATCCCCTAAGCCACCTTGAGAGCTTCGTGCAGCAAATTGAGGTCCAGAATGCTACCCGAGCCGCTATGTGCAGAATGCTACCCGGGCTATTATTTTTGTTTCTTTTACCTCGTGGGTGTTTGTTTTGTGAAATTTTTAGGTGATTAGGTTTATGCACGGTAGACGTTCACTTAGAGGAACAATTTTTCCTACTAAAGACAACATCCATCGGATTGGAAGATTGAATAGACAGTTTGAGAACAACTATCTTAAAGAAGAAATGGCCGAAGAAAATCCACCAAATATGAGAATTGAAGATCAAGATGTCCACCTTTACTGAGGAGGACGAGGAACCATTTCATAAAGCATGGGAAAGATTTCACCTCTTACTTGCAAAGGTTCCACCACATACCTATCCTGAGGAATTAAAGGTCACTTTCTTTAACCAAGGTCTCTCAACTATCACTCAGATGATGGTGGACAATGCTTGTGGAGGTACAATTACCAAAAGAGAGCTCAAGAGGCATACGAGATCATGGAAAAGTTGGCCAAAAATTCACAACATAGGTCCATATATATAAGGAGGGTGGAAGGCTAGAGATTGATAGGAACATATGAGTAGAAATAGAAATGTCCAGAATGGCCAAGGAAATGCAGTTGGTGAAAGATTTGATGAAGAATATGTTCAAGCCAACATCCAAAGTTAGTCAAATCTCAGAGGATACATTGAATGGAGTTGAGGGACAGTTGGAGCATGAAGAAGCTCAAATGTTAGGAGGATTCCAAAGGCAGAGGAATGATCCCTACTCCAACCAATACAATCTTGGGTGGAGAAACCACTCTAATTTCTCTTGGAGCAACAACAACAACAATGCAAGCAACAACCATTAAATTCTTCATTCTTCTTCTCCCCAAACACTCTAAATAGTCATGAAACCTAATTTATGAATAACCCATTAAATTCTTCATGTTTTAATGCATGTTCTATGAGGATTTATGATGGGTTTGTGTGATTATTGCATGTAGAAGTGTTGTGATTAATGTTTAATGAAAGTATGAGCACGTTTGCATATGTGATCGTGCCAAAATTGTCATACATTTTGGCCTCAATTCCACATCCTTTAGCTTGTTTTCGAGCACATGTTTGTGTCTAGTGGCTCGTTTTATAGTGATTTCAGGCATTCAATGGATTTCAGGTGCTGGAGGTTGAAACCGAGACTTTTGGGCGAAAAATGAGGCAAATGAGCCAAAGGAAGATTGCATTGCGTGGGTCCTTGCGCCAGTTAACATACATGTGCACATCCAAGACTTTGCTGGTCCATTCCAGTGAAACCACAAGTGCATTGGGAGATCAGAGGCAAAGAATTGTCTGTGCGCGGGTCACTGCATCTTTCAGCTGGGCAAAAGTCAAGTTTTCAGCAATTTTTAGAGGGGCAAATGCGTCCTTTCACGCCTATTTCATGCCCTAGCCTCTCAAACCTATAAATGTTAGGGTTATGCTCAATAGCAAGAGTGTAATATTGTAATTGATAATCTTTTCATATTAATAAAGTGATTTCTGGTTTTACAAAATCTTATAGCATTTATAATGATAATTGTCAAAGTAAATAATCATAAGGTCAAAAGACTATGAGAAAGGAAGAATTGTTCGTACATCAGGATATGTATGAGGTAGACACAATTCTTTAGTTAGTATTGAATAAACGTTCACAACTTAAATTAAAGGTTGGGCACCTTTATCTTGATAAAGTTGTAGAATTCTTTTGCTGGCATTTAAGTGGGATCAAATGAGTTATGATGAGTCTAAAATCATCGACAGGGTCTTCGAGTAAAAGAATCTAGTGCACTGGGTGCATTGAACAGGATCACAATGAAATATTTGATCTAGAACCATCAGTAAATACAAGTCTTTGCATTATGAGGACAATCAGAGAGTCTATCTTAATCCTGAGATAAATGATGGACTTATGATTGCAAGTGTTATCATTTGAGCTATTGATGAGTACGATTATATAGCATAGTCTATCCTCGATAGTTTGGTGTTATTCAATTGTTAATCGATAGAGGACTTCATTTATAGATATGGACATCGTGGCTCAATTTATTGAATGACAGTATATTATTATCATATGGATATTTTGAGGTATTGGATATTAAATCTCAACGTTGAGTTTTCGATAATGTCTATTGAAAACATGGCTTCTGGACAAGTCAAAATATCCAAGTTCAAAACGTGGTCATATGAGTAAATATGGTAACTAGGAGAGCTATAGGCGGTCTATGAGCTCTTGGTGATTACTGATATTATACATGAGGATACACTATCTCCAATAAGATTGTTTAGGGTATGAATGAGAAACATCTTCTTATTCTATCTTTATTTAAGAGTTCAATTTTAGCTCTTTAGTGGAATGAGCTAAAATTAATAGATCGGACCTAAGTGAATCATTTGTTGATTGTGATTAGGTTATGTCTATTGGAGCTCCTTTGCCTATCTCATGATTTCTCCCCCAAAGCATAAACAATGCTCCCCCTATATCTCTCAAGACTTCTCCCCCTTTTTGTCATGAGATAGGCAAAGGAGCTCCCCCTATCGGGTTGCTTTAGCAAAGAGAGCTATTCACATAAATAGATTGCATAATCATATACACAAACTTTATGCAACTTAAATAATTGAGAGAGATTCAAGGAGTTTTATTTAAAAGAAAAAAAAATGTGTGAAATTGTTGCTTTGCATGCAAGACATATAGCATTCAAGTTCAAGCAATGGTATTTGGCAAAGCAAACATAAAAAGGGTTTCCAAAGGAATTCAAACCAATTTGTACCCTTTTGTCATAAGTAAACAAGATATAGTTTTTCAAAAGAATTTCAATTTTAAAGAGAGCAACTATATCAAACTTTATAAGCAAAACAAGACATGAGCGACTTTTGCACCCTTTTTGATTTTTCCGGGTAGGATACCTGTATGATAGTAGTCTTGTTCAACTAATAAAGAGAGAGAGAGAAGACTAAATTTGGATGAGACATCCTTATTTATTGAATGGACAAAAGGTCCTTATTGAGTTAGTCTTCTCATTTGCTTTCACACAAATTTTGCATATAAGCAATCAACAACATTTCATGCATATCATTTTAAAGCATGTCATTAAAAGTTCTCATGTCATGGAGTTAAATTATGGGTCATTCAAATGTACTTTCCCAATCAAAATCTCCTAGTCCAAAAATGCATTGTAGAACTAAAATATGACATGGATTGCAAGTAAAGCAATGTTGCACACGTATTAAGAAAATAACATATAAGCATATGTACAACCAATCATCTCAAGCAATTATAAAAGAGTATAAAATTAATCAACTTTTTGCACATGGCAAATCATGCAAGTTCGCTCTCTTTGCTTGAGCTCCCCTCATGGGGTCAATTCCAACCAAGTCAATGGGAGACATGTCCTCCTATAGACCTACCAAGTCTAATGGACCTAGTTGCATCTAAGGGAGTCACATGGGCACTTAGGCAAGCGGGGTTCATTCTTTCTAACCCACCCAGGTTCCACCTTATCATTTGTAGTGGTCATTGACATGTTTATAAATTCCCTGGGTTCATGCAAACTTGCCTTCTTTTTCAACCATTTTTCTTTCATGCTTTCTAACCTACACCTCTTAATGTATTTAAAGCAATTTGGTCTTAAGTGACCAATCATACCACAAAAATGACAAGTAGGTATAAAAGAAGAGTTTATACCATTACATTGAGATCTCATCGAGGCATCACCATGTTGATGAGGTTGTCTTTGATGGTGCTTCGGTTTGCTTCTCCTTAGAGCTTGAACAGATTGGTAGCACCTTTGTGGTCTAGCTTGTTGAGGTTGTTGAGGCAGTTGATCATGCCTTCTTGGTTGAGCAAGCCACTTATGGTCACCTTCTATCTTGATAGTTGACTTGTTGGGGGAGGTGGTTGGCTTCTCAAGGACTCGTCCTTTCTTCTTGGATTGCCTAGGCTCTGGTTGAGTTACCAAGGCTTGTGTAGACTTTCCTTGAGTGGAAGATTGCTTGGATAAAGCTTTGCTCTTGCCTTGAGCTTGAGGTTGCTTGATCTTGGCCTTGTTTAATTCTTCAGGCGCCTTATCTCTCTATCCTTGAAAATCTTCAAGGTGATGTCTTTATTCGCAAGTTCATCTTTCATTGCCTTCATCCTTTGGTGGAAATCTTCAGTCTCGTTCTCATACTTGGACACATCAATCATGTCCGTCTTCAAGGAGTTATCAATAGAGGTCTCCTTCTCTATGGTCTTCAATTTTGAGACAAGAATGGAGATGTCTTCCATTTGCTCATTCATGATCTCTTTGTACCGTTGAAGTTTATTTTGACAATTTGACTTGTTTTCTTCAAGGGTACGGATCTTTTCTTCCGAGGAAGTCTTCCACATTCTCAAAGTCTCATTCTCCTTGGAAAGCTCTTCATTTTGCTTTAAAATGTTGAGAAGGATCACTTGACACTCCTCAATTGAGTCAATTCCATCATCAAGGATTTTGCCTTGGTCACTTGTTGCCACACCAACCGTTTCCTCTATATTAGAGTCAAGATTCAAGACCATGTTGTCTTCATCAAGGTCTTCCATATAGGAAGCACCATAGGCCGTGAAGTTAAGCACATGCTATTTACCATTGGAAGAGTCCTCTTCACTTTTCTTGAACAAAGTCTTCTTCTTGAAGTCATTTCTTCTTGAGTTATTCTTTTTCTTCTCAAGCTTCAAAAGTCTTCTAAACTTCATTGCCATGAGGGCCATCTCCTCATCGGAGTCACTATATGAAGTAGAAGCAAGGCTGTTGGAAAGAGTGCTCATAGAACCTCTAAGGGTTGGAGCATCCTCAACATCAATAGAGAGGCAAACATTCCTTTCTCCGAAAATTCCCTCTCTAAGTGTTTCACTCTCACACGTAGTGTTTAATGAATGAGATGAATGCAAATGAATGCAACAACCAAAATGCATACAAATGCAAGACACACAATCAACAAGAGCAAGGATCACCTAAGTGTGTCTAGGAACCCGCTCTGATACCAATTGAAAATATAGCTCAAACGTGTGTCTAAACAACCAAGAGGGGGGGGGGGGGTGAATGGGTTGTTAATCGATTATTACCAACTTTTTCGATTAGTTAAAATTAATCACAATTAACCCAAACAATCAAACAATAAAAATCAAGTAAAGTGCGGAAATATAATGAACACTTGATTTTTACGTGGAAACCCTCCAAACGGGAAAAACCACGGGACTAGCCATGCTAGCCACTTGAGCCACATAAATCTACTATATGAAAAGAAAGTTACACCCTCAAGTGATACTCGGACTCTCACTCTCGATAACCTCAGGCTATGGACACTCGCCACTCTTGGTTCAATCCCTAGTGATATCCCTCGATTCACTACTCTTGGCGTGAGCACCTCCTAATCTACCCCACGGGCCTTTTACAGTGGCTCTTGGCAACCAATGCTTGCCAACCAACCTTTGGTTGTAAGACTTCAATGCTTATGCAACTTCACCTCGAAGCCACAAGACTTTGAATCAATGAAGAGTATGAAATGTCTATGTGACCATGTGAAATGATGCTCAATGCAATTTATGCTAGACTACACAAATTACTCAACTAGGAGTTTGTAGAAACAAATCCAAGTTGTCAAATGTCTAAATGCAAAGCATAAAGACTTAGCTAGATGTTATCAATAACAACCATCCTAGCTATCACAAACAATCACAATGAATCAACAAATATGCTCACAATGTATTCAACATAAACTTAGCATACATTTACGTGATTGAGACAAGACATTTAATCATTCACTAAATGCAAGTCTTAGACAAAAGTCTATCAACAAACAAACTCAATTAGAATTGTAGAGAATTTCCAACAAACTAATTGTTACACAAAATATGCATAAACATTCAATAAGCTTAACTAGTTGATTAAGAATCAATATTTCAACCTAGTTATCAATGAATCACAAATGAATGTTTATGACCTAGCTTTTAGGTAAAAATGACCTAATAAATTTATCCATCACAAAACAAACACACATAAATGTTCAAGAACTTGACTAGATGCACAAAGTCAACCCAATCATTAATTAAGCATACATGAACATATATGGATTAGCTATTCAGGCATAAATGACCTAATAATGCAAGCTATCACAAACAAACCCAATCATGCAATTTAGACTCATAAATATATGCAATAAAGTTAGTCAAGGTATTTAATTAAGCAATAAATATCTAATCTAGAGTAAGAAGAACAATAAATGATATTCAAAGAAGTTCTTGCTTACCTAGTCATGAAACAATGGAGACCCATGCTCAAATGATGTGGAATGATGTGAGAATGAGATGGGTTTTGGGTTTGGAGAGTTAATGAAACTTAAAGAAGCTTTCTCTCTCAAAATTCTCTCTTTCTCTCTCTAGGGTTTCTGTAAAATGTAGGAGTGTTGGGGAAGAAGAAGAGAAAGAGGGGTTTTTAAAGGTGGGAAAAACGGGCTGACTCGAAAAGACCAAAATGTCCCTTTTTGGTGCCAGGCTACATGAAGTTGCCTATGAGAGGCTACATGAAGTTGCCTACCATGTCGCCTAACGTTCTGGACAAGAAAAATATGTCTGAGGCTGTAGGGAAAAATTGATATAAAACGCAGCGGAAGAAACGAAAAATAGATTTCGTATGGTTTTAAAATTTTTCTCAAAGTTGAACCTGAACCTTTTAATTAATTAAACTCAAATATATACGGTTAGAGTTAAATACCTCTTGACGCGTGATCCGATTGACTTACGTGGATTGGTAATCTGCAAAATCTTTCCGATGCCCGTGAACAGTACCCGCGTGAACAGTGATTGTGAACAGTACCCGCGTGAAAAGTGATCGTGAACAGTACCGCGAGATCTTCCAATCCGAACACGTACGTGAATCACCTAGGAGCGTGGTCTCCCTTTTTCTTTGAATTGCAAACCTGAGAATGGATGAACAAAGTTTTCTTTTTCTTTTGTTAGTCACAAAACAATCAAAACAAGACAAAAATTATTCCGGCCACTTTTGAGTTCTCAATCTAATGATCGAAACTCGCGTGAACCTAATTCGATGTTGTACACACAAGCTTATTGATGAACAAGCAATCAGTGTACTATCAAAGAATAATCTCTTCTCTCTTTTATGTTTAGTAGAATAAAAATTATCCTTTTCTATGAATTGAGAAGCAGAAGAAAAATTGAATCATTCAATCAACTATGGTGGCCGAATTCTATATGTGGTATTATATAGGTGGCTGAAATTTTGCTTCATCTTCTATTTAGGATTGCCGAAATCTTCCTCTAAATGGACTAGGGTTGCCGCAAATCACATACCAAAAAGAGTTTGTGTTGCACCCTAATTTCCATCAACCTTTAGACTTCAAAACCTAATCCAACTCATAGATATTTTTATTCTTTTATTGACTAAATAAAAAGACTTCTTATTTGATTAAATAAATAAAATTAATTATTTATTTTCTTATCAAACAAGTCTTTTACTTTTAATATACTATCACCAATAGTATAACTTTAGGAAATATATTTCCTGATCAGAAAAAGATTTGTTTCTTAATTAAACAATTAATTAATAAATTAACTAATTCTTATTTAATTAAAACAATGAAACAAAATAATATATTAGGTTAATATATACACCTTGCCGCCCCACTTATATCAATGGGCCATATATTATTTTCTTATTTCATTTAATCCATTGGACTTTAAATAAAAGCCGACATGTGAACCAGACCCATTCTTACTAAAAGAAACAAGCCCACATGTCTCCTTTTAATATATTAATATAATAGTGCAGCCCATTAATTAAATAATAGACATATTATATTCTTGATATATTAAAAACAATTCTAGATGGACCCTTAAATCAGCCCGGTAGAATATATCAAGTGATCCATGCAAATACGTGTGGATTGGGGATCTTGGCGGGCTATCTAAATTTAAGCTTCAACAGACACAACCTAATCACGATCAACAAATGATTCACTTAGGTCCAATCTATTAATTTTAACTCATTCCACTAAAGAGCTAAAATTGAACTCTTAAATAAAGATAGAATAAGGAGATGTTTCTCATTCATACCCTAGACAATCTTATAGGAGATGGTGTATCCTCGTGAATAATATCAGTAATCGCCAAGAGCTCATAGACCGCCTATAGCTCTCCAAGTTACCATATTTCCTCATATGACCACATTTCGAACTTGGATACTTTGACTTGTCCAGAAGCCATGTTTTCAATAATCATTATTGAAAACTCAACGTTGAGATTTAATATCCAATACCTCAAAACATCCATATGATGATATTATACTCTCATTTAATAAATGGAGCCACGATGTCCATATCTATAAAAGAAGTCCTCAATCGATTAACAAATGTATATCACCAAACTATCGAGGATAGACTATGCTATATAATCGTACTCATCGATAGCTCTAATGATAACACTTGCAACCATAAGTCCATCATTTATCTCAGGATTAAGATAGACTCTCTGATTGTCCTCTTTAATGAAAAGACTTATATCTAGTGACGGTTCTAGATAATGTATTTCATTGTGATCCAGTTCAATGCACCTAGTGCACTAGATTCTTTTACTCGAAAACCTTTCGATGATTTTAGACTCATCATATTCATTTGATCCCACTCAAATGCTAGTAAAATAATTCTACAACTTTAACAAGATAGAGGTGCCCAACCTTTAACTTAAGTTGTGAACGTTATTCAAGACTAACTAAAGAATTTTTTCTACCTCATACATATCCGGATGTATGAACAATTCTTCATGTCTCATAGTCTTTTGACCTTATGATTATTTACCTTGACAATTATAATAATAAATGCTATAAGTAATTGTAAAAATCAGAATTCACTTTATTAATTTGAGAAGATTGTCAATTACAATATTACACTCTTACCATTGAGCATAATCCTAACAGAGGCGACATTGGAGGCGACATGCACAAGTGGCCTTGCATGTCGCCTAACACACTGGACAGCACACCAGCTCCAGAAACAAGCGACCCAAAACATGACCAAACGACATCGAAACCTTTCGTATGATATACCGTTGGAACGGTATGGAAGTCTAATTTCTATTCCAATTTATAGAATGAGGTTTTGATGTCTATAGAAAGAGTTATAGGCATTTAAGTGACCAAAGGTCAAAACCGTATAACAGTAGAGATGCTCTATTGCAGTGGTCTTTTTGGAGACTTCAAAACCAAACCAAACGGTCATAAAATATTACGAATAATATACAGTTAGAAAGGTATGGAAGTCTACTTTCTACTCCAATTTAAAAAACAAGATTTTGATAAACGTAGAAAGATTTATGGTCAAAATTGTGACCAAAGGTCAGAATTGGTCAATAACAAAATTCCCACAATCATGGTATAAAACCATGTAACCAAATAACAATCCAAGAGAGCACAAATGGAGCCTCTCTATGGTCACAAATCATGCTAAGACTCAAGCACACCAATTTGCAAGTGCGAACACAACACAAGCACACCATCGTGCGAGTGAAGACGTTTCCGAACACAAACAGAAAACGTAAAACGAAACAACCAAACGTAAAGACAAACAAAGACGTACTAGTGTGAGTTGTGTAACAGATGCACCCATATACACAATAAATAACACAATTGTAAGATGAATAAGGCATGCTTGAAGTGTGTGTGTGCACCTAAACTTCTCAAGAGACAAAGTCAAGTGAGTATACCTTATGCTCTTGAAGTCATGGAGATGCTCGGAAGCTTGCCGACAAGGACCTAGCTACCCATTACTCAATCATCCCCAATGTGGTGTGGTTTGTCATGAAATAAGCCAATCATAAAATCAAGGTCCTTACAGGCTTGGTATAGGGTGTGTGTGAGTATATGTAAGCATGATTGGTGATCTTTGATCTTAAATTTTCTTATTTCTTTGTTCACCACATTTATCCCCATGGCCCCATTACAACCAAAGGAAAAGACCTATTTGATATATGATATGTCTTGATTGGGAATGTTTTTTGAAGCATGATCTTCCACGTTCATGGCATAAGTGAATTCTTCCTAGGCTAGTTCACAGACATTATTGGTCTTTCAATTTGCTTGTATGCAATGAATTAGATTTTTATGCATAAATTCCATATTTGAATACCTTGTATGAGTGTGAACTTAGGACTCCGAGCGGAAAGAAAAGAGAGTATCCACATGAGGCTAGAGTCGAACCGAATTATGCTCGAGGTGTGAGAGTCAGTAGTTCCTGATATGAGAGTGCTCTTAGGTGTGTGATTCGTGATATTGTGAGTTTCCCTCTAGTGCCTTAGAGTTGTTTTAGAAATTTTTACAAAAGTCTAGTTCTCTCTATCACACATCCGTGCATCTTATCACCGGTTAGACGTGCGAAAGTTTGATTTGTTTGTTGTTGAGTCTTGGAGAATTTTGAGTAGAGTCATGATGTTATGTCGTGATTTTTTGTTATTTGTCTTGAGTTTGCTCGAGGACGAGCAAAGGTTTGGTTTGGGGGTATTTGATAGAGCCAAAAATATCATACATTTTGGTCCTCATATCCTTTCTCTTTGTCTTGTTCTTGGGTGTTTTTATATGTATTTATGTCTCTTTTGTTGATATTGCATGCATTAGGTAAAAAATCAAGAAGAGGGATAAAAAGGACAAATGGTGCAAAAAGTCATGAATTGAAGGCCATGGTGCACAGGTAGCATACCCGTGCACTACCCGTTCTACACCCGTGCACCAGAAGAGGAATTCTAAGGAGGCCAAAGTGCACGGGTATTACCCATGCAACCCACCAAACCAGGGAGCAGATCCTCGAGCAAGAGCAGACTGCACGGGTATTGCACGGGTAACTTACCCATGCACATCGCACAATATAGGAAGAAAAATGAAGACTGCATGGGTACTGCATGGGTACCTTACCCGTGCTATATAGGCGTCAGTTACAACAATATTAGCAAAATCAGACCCATTTCGAGAAACATATATATAGGATCATATGTTAGGTCATAAGGACGACTATACACCCATTCCATTTATATCTTTCTCTCTCTAAATCTAAAAACCTTTCTCTCCCAAAATCATCAAAACCCATCATCATCTTCATCAATTTGCTACTAAAAAAGGACATTGGAGGTGGATTTGAGCTTGAAGAAAAAAGGTTCTACATGGGTCCTTTCTATTTCCCTTCTCTTTGTCTTTTTATTTCATTTGTCATGAGTAGCTAAATCCCATTAAGGGATTGATGTGATTCACATGTAAATATGGGTATTTGTAATGAACTCAATTTCTTTTAGCAAATATATCTAATGTGTTCTATTCATTGGTTTTAATTGATTTCAAGAAAACGTTGTGTTGGATTATTTATGACTCTCTTTACAAGTTGTTTAAGAAATTATATGTGTAGAGAATTGAGTATACATGATGCTTGGCTCTTGAAGCTCATTTGAATAGAAGGATTTACCAAGAGTACATGACTCAAGTAAAATCTGGACTAATTAATCTCATCTACATCTAATCTGTAATGAGTAACCAAAACTATACATCCTAGGATTGGTTACTTGTGATGGCTTAAGCATCAAACTATACATCCTAGGTTGGTGAGTTTAATAAGAGATTAGTCCCATAATTGATAGATGTTCATTCATTGCACAACCATTAGTGTGGGTAGTGTTAGATTTTAGATTTGTGTTGGCTTGATTCCATAACAAAACTCTATTTCTTTGTAATGTTTAGTTGCTTAGATGGTTCGTGATTGGAACAAGCTTCAAAGAAGAAAAGAAACTTGGCATGCAAAGCTCATCTTCAAGAGGAAAACTACTTGCTTAAATACTAAGGTATTGAGATCTTTCTTCCTCTTGCAAGGCGTCAGTGCATACACACATTTCATAACATTTGTGTCCCTGCATTGTTGTGCTAAATTTAAAGGCACACACATACATTGCATTCATATGTGTCCTTGCATCATTGTGCTAAATTTGGTATAACACATTCACACACTTATTGGAGTATGCACATGGTTTAGACTTAATTTGACAATTTTTGTAGAATTGCAAGTTCTAGGACTATATCTAGGATATGTCATATCTTGTGTTTATTTGTTTGTTATTTTGTGATATTGAAATTTAATTTGAGCTTATATTATTCTTTATTGAGTTCTGGTCATTTCGGTTACTCATTCATTAAGTTTCGAGTTCAAACTAAGAAATTAAGAAACTTTCGGTGATTTTATCGTATAAGGTTTTCATCCTTGTTTTTCAAGTTGAATTCCATATTATTTGAGAAATTTGTTCTGACATATTATGTATGTGAGGGAGTCCTAGTTCGTGATCAAAAAATGGATTCAAATTCAGAGTTTGAAGGCTGGAGAACGGTCAAAGAATAATTCAGTGCGCGAGGGGTGTTAAAGGTCAAAAAGAAGGGCCATTGCAACTCACCCCGTGGAAGCGCGTGGCCACCACGGGAGGAGCTGAATTCTGCCCCCGTGGAGGCCACATGCCTCCATAAGATTTATACATGGCTCCCTGCTACTAGTCCTTCAAATCTTCTATAGTTTCCCTCCTTTATATATCTCTTTCCCTCTCATTTTCAAAGATAATTTGGTGGTGGAAAATTGAGCTGAAATTTTCTCTCTAACTTTCTCAACTTCCCAACACCATAACTCTCTCAACTCAACTCCAATTTAAGTGATTTAAAAGCTGCAATTGTTGGTCTTGAAGAGAGGAACAAATATCAAGCATTTTTAGGGTCAAAAAATGCACATATAGTTCGGAATGAACTGATTTCAATTCGTATGTCATTGTTTGTAAGTGAATCAATTCTATTTCCTTTTTCTTTCATGATCTTCTTAATGATTCTTATTTTATGAGTTGAAAGAAATGTTTAGAATGATTTTGTTTCGAGATTAGTTCATTCTTTGATTGAATATCATTTTGCTAATCTTGAAGAACATGAAGTTAAATCTAGAATCTATTTTGTGTATTTGATCTTAATTGTTGATTTCTAGATTTGATCACATGTTTTAAGAACTAGAATATTTTGATTGTGATTTTGTTTTCTCATAACCTAGTTCTTAATTTTTGGTTTTTGTTTGTTGAATATGGTAAAAACTTCGAGTGTTAACTTGTTCACGTGATTTCAAAGTTAGTTGTGAGATTTTCATTGACATGTTTAGGTTTCTAAATATTTTTGTAAATCAGTTTGAATGTTTAATCTAGATTTGCTATCACATGATCATAATAATTTGTAACATTTACATGTGAGCTTGGTTTGTTCATATACCAATTCTTCATAGAGTGTGTTTGATCAACTTGCTCTATTTGCTTGTGTTTGCATCATTTGCATCCACTTATATCATTTGCCTTGTTAAGAGGTTGGAAGTCTCTTGTTGAAGTGAGTGAAGCTTTAACTTAAGCATTGGAAGTCACATTTTCGAGAAGGGATCTTCAATTTGTGCAAGCGGAAGTCTCGACTAGAGTCGGAGCGACTCGGATAGTTGAGCATTGTAAGACTTAGCTAGGATTGGGGTGATTTATATAGCTAAGCAGTAGATATCACATGTTTGGAGATGGGATCTTCAACTTGTGCATGGAAGTCTCGACTAGGATTGTGTTTGCATCATTTGCATCCACTTATATCATTTGCCTTGTTAAGAAGTTGGAAGTCTCTTGTTGAAGTGAGTGAAGCTTTAACCTAAGCATTGGAAGTCACATTTTGGATAAGGGATCTTCAATTAGTGCAAGCGGAAGTCTCGACTAGAGTCGAAGTGACTCAGATAGTTGAGCATTGTAAGACTTAGCTAGGATTGGGGTGATTTAGATAGCTAAGTAGTAGATATCACATGTTTGGAGATGGGATCTTCAACTTGTGCATGGAAGTCTCGACTAGGATTGGGTTGTTCAGGATAGTTGAGCAAGTTGGCATAGTAAGTTCACTAGGCTCGTTGGACAAGTAGTTGTTGATAGCTTAGAGAGTGAATCCTGTGCTGATTGCTTCTTGAGTGTGTAATGCCTATTTCTCATAGTGAATAGCTTTTTCCGGTGGTTGTGGTATCAACCTATGGATGTTTCCTCATTTTGAGGTTGTACCACGTAAAACATCTTGTGTTGATTTTTGTTTTTATTATCTTTTCTTGCTTTGAATTTATATTGATCCATTCATTGCTTTATTGAATTCATATTGTCTTGTTGAATCAATATACTTGTTAAAGCTTGCTTGTGAAATTGTATATCTTGTGAAGAAAAATAAGTTGCAATTATTTTGAAGATATACCTATTCACCCCCCCCCCCCCCCCCCCCCCCCCCCCCCTCTATAGGTATATTTGACACTATAAGTGATTACAGGGAATTTCAATTGGTATCAAAGTGGGTGTCTAGAGGTAATTAGATAGATCCTTTTTATTTTGTTTGTGTTTGTTTGTGATAGAATAATGTTTAAGGAAGTTTTCTCCTTCATGTATTCTAGTACGGAAAATAAGCCTACTAACCTAGGAGATCAAAAGATGAAAGATCTTTTTCAGTGAATGAGAGAATATCTAGGATGAATAGGTTTCTTAATGAGGAACTAGAAAGAATTCGTGAACTTAGCTTAAAAGAGAATAAAGAGCTTAAAGACAAAATCCTTAGTCTTGAGAATAACATGAAAGATAGTAATGAAAGACTAGGAGTTTTGAAACATGAAATTGAGCTAAGAGATAATACTCTTGATTGTGCTAAGAAACTTGAAAATGTGCTTAGAGTAAAACTTAGTGAGCATGAGAACCAAGAGAGAGTGCTTAAGACAAACTTAATGAGGTTAATAAGGTGATAAACAAAATGTCATCTAGTTCTAACAAAGTAGAAACTCTCATTAAGATTGGAAAGCATCCAAGTGACAAAAGAGGTTTAGGATATGTTAATGAGAAGATTACTCCTTCGACTAAGAAACCTATTTTTTTCAAAGCAAGTAGCAAATTGAATGTTGGTACACTCTCTAACGGTAAAGCTATGGATGCTACCAGAGGTGCCTCAACATTAATATCAACAATGAAGGTCAAAGAAAAGACTCAACAAGGCCAAAGACAATGTTCTTCATCTTCAAATTCAAAGGGCAAAGCATCAAGGGTTGTTCACCAAAGAGGTAAATATATGAGAAGGAAAAATGCATTGGATGCTCTAGCAAATGGTAAAATTCTCAAATTCATACCTATTTGTCATTATTGCAATATGGTAGGACATATAAGACCTTGATGTTTTGAATACATTCGTAAGTGTAAACAAGTCAATGATTTGCATGATATTTCTTGGTTGAATAGTCCTAGGCAATCATCCATGTATGGATATAGAACTAGACCTAGGAAGACCTTGGAAAAGCATGTTCAGAAGAATGTTGTTGATGACTTGCTTGAAAAATCTTTTGTTGTGCCTCGCTCTCCCATGCATAAGAAAATTGATAATGCTTTGTTTGAAAATGTGACCAATAGAGTCAATGTGCCTAATAACAAGTCAAAGCATGTTAATATAAGTAAGAGTGAGAAACTTGTCAAGAAAGTATGGGTTAGGAAAGACACAAAACAATGTCTTGTTGCACAATATACACTTGGAGCCAATAGTGAAAACAAAGGAAATGTATCTTATCAAACTCCCACTAGTATTTCTTCTCATCCTAAAGGTGTTATCTCTACATTTATTCATATTTGTAATTTTTGCAATACCGTTGGTCATATTAAGCCGAAATGTTATAAGTATAATGAGTATTACAAAATAGGAAAATGCATCTAGAGATAAGGAGGTTAACCTTAAATTGAAGCATGCTAGGGTGTTAGAAGTTGATAAGAATGATGTTGTTTCAATGCATGTTAAAATGAATTGGGTGAAGAAGAATGTTAAACATGTGAAACTTGACAAAGAATGCATTACTAGCAATGTTGGGGAGATGAGTATCAGTAATTTTTGTGGTAAAGCACCCAAGAACAAATTGGTCAATGGTGAGTACTCTTACCATTAGTCTATTAATTAACTTTATGAGAAGATCATTTTTGGAATCTATATGGTATTGATTGTTTGTTAAGACTTTTAGAGAAAGTCATTTTTATATCTTGTTGAGTTGAAAATGCTTAGTTTTTATTCTCTTGGGATGACACACCAATAACTTGTTGTCATGAGGACAAACAAGCCAAGAGAGCTCATAAAAAGGGCGAAAACTTAGCATTTGATGAAAAATACTTGCTAAGGTATTTTTATATTCTAATGCTTGCATACTTTGTTTTCATCTCCCAACTCATTATTTGTACGACATCATGAAGCATGTCAATTTAGAGAACTAAGTATAGTGTTCATTGTTAGGATTATGCTCAATGGCAAGAGTGTAATATTGTAATTGACAATCTTCTCATATAAAGAAAGTGAATTCTGATTCTTACAATTACTTATAGCATTTATTATTATAATTGTCAAGGTAAATAATCATAAGGTCAAAAGACTATGAGACATGAAGAATTGTTCATACATCCGGATATGTATGAGGTAGACACAATTCTTTAGTTAGTCTTGAATAACGTTCACAACTTAAGTTAAAGGTTGGGCACCTCTATCTTGTTAAAGTTGTAGAATTCTTTTACTAGCATTTGAGTGGGATCAAATGAATATGATGAGTCTAAAATCATCGAAAGGTTTTCGAGTAAAAGAATCTAGTGCACTAGGTGCATTGAACTAGATCACAATGAAATACTTTATCTAGAACCGTCACTAGATATAAGTCTTTTCATTAAAAAGAACAATCGGAGAGTCTATCTTAATCCTGAGATAAATGATGGACTTATGGTTGCAAGTGTTATTATTAGAGCTATCAATGACTACGATTATATAGCATAGTCTATCCTCGATAGTTTGGTGGTATACATTTGTTAATCGATAGAGGACTTCATTTATAGATATGGACATCGTGGCTCCATTTATTAAATGAGAGTATAATATCATCATATGGATGTTTTGAGGTATTGGATATTAAATCTCAACGTTGAGTTTTCAATAATGATTATTGAAAACATGGCTTATGGACAAGTCAAAGTATCCAAGTTCGAAATGTGGTCATATGAGGAAATATGGTAACTTGGAGAGCTATAGGCGGTCTATGAGCGTTGGCGATTACTGATATTATTCAAGAGGATACACCATCTCCTATAAGATTGTCTAGGGTATGAATGAGAAACATCTCCTTATTCTATCTTTATTTAAGAGTTCAATTTTAGCTCTTTAGTGGAATGAGTTAAAATTAATAGATTGGACCTAAGTGAATCATTTGTTGATCGTGATTAGGTTGTGTCTGTTGAAGCTTAAATTTAGATAGCCCGCCAAAATCCCCAATCCACACGTATTTGCATGGATCACTTGATATATTCTACCGGGCCGATTTAAGGGTCCATCTAGAATTGTTTTTAATATATAAAGAATATAATATGTCTATTATTTAATTAATGGGCTGCACTATTATATTAATATATTAAAAGGAGACATGTGGGATTGTTTCTTTTAGTAAGAATGGGTCCGGTTCACATGTGAGCTTTTATTTAAAGTCCAATGGATTAAATGAAATAAGAAAATAATATATGGCCCATTTATATAAGTGGGGCGGCAAGGTGTATATATTAACCTTATATATTATTTTGTTTCATTGTTTTAATTAAATAAGAATTAGTTAATTTATTAATTAATTGTTTAATTAAGAAACAAATCTTTTTCTGATCAGGAAATATATTTTCTAAAATTATACTATTGGTAGTAGTATATTAAAAGTAAAAGACTTGTTTGATAAGAAAATAAATAATTAATTTTATTTATTTAATCAAATAAGAAGTCTTTTTATTTAGTCAATAAAAGATTAAAAATATCTTTGAGTTGGATTAGGTTTTGAAGTCTAAAGGTTGATGGAAATTAGGGTGCAACACAAACTCTTTTTGGTATGTGATTTGCGGCAACCCTAGTCCACTTAGAGGAAGATTTCGGCAATCCTAAATAGAAGAGGAAGCAAAATTTCGGCCACCTATATAATACCACATATAGAATTCGGCCAATATAATTGATTGAATGATTCAATTTTTCTTCTTCTTCTCAATCATAGAAAAGGATAATTTTTATTCTACTAAACATAAAAGAGAGAAGAGATTATTCTTTGATAGTACACTGATTGCTTGTTCATCTATAAGCTTGTGTGTACAACATCGAATTAGGTTCATGCGAGTTTCGATCATTAGATTGAGAACTCAAAAGTGACCGGAATAATTTTTGTCTTCTTTTGATTGTTTTGTGACTAACAAAAGAAAAAGAAAACTTTGTTCATCCATTCTCAGGTTTGCAATTCAAAGAAAAAGGGAGACCACGCTCCTAGGTGATTCACGTACGTGTTCGGATTGGAAGATCTCGCGGTAATGTTCACAATCACTGTTCACGGGGGGGGGGGGGGGGGGGGGGGGGGGGGGGTACTGTTCACGATCACTGTTCACACGGGGGTACTGTTCACAATCACTGTTCACGGGCATCAGAAAAGATTTTGCGGATTACCAATCGACGTAAGTCAATCGGATCATGCTTGAAGAGGTATTTAACTCTAACCGTATATATTTGGGTTTAATTAATTAAAAGGTTAAGGTTCAACTTTGAGAAAAATTTTAAAACCATACGAAATCTATTTTTCGTTTCTTCCGCTGCGTTTTATATCGATTTTTTCCTACATTCATATGGTTCCTATTGACATTTGCTTTCTAAAGATCTTTTGGTGATGTTGTTCACAAAGGTCTTGAACATGATGTGTGAATTGTGTAGGGAAAAATTGCTTAAAACCGCAGCGGAAGGCGAAAAAATAACTTTCGTATAGTTTAAAATTTTGCTAAAGATTTGAACCTTAACCCTTTAATTAATTAAACTCAAATATACGGTTAGAGTTAAATACCTCTTGTCGCGTGATCCGATTGACTTACGTTGATGGTAATCCGCAAGATCTTCAATCCTAGCACGTACGTGAATCACCTAGGAGCGTGGTCTCCCTTTTTCTTTGAATTGATTACCTTAGAATTGATGTATGGAATTTCTGATCTTGATCTTCAATAGTAAAACACTAAGAGCCTAAAAAAATAGTTCCGGTCACTTTTGAATTCACAATCAATATGATTGAAACTCGCGTAACCCTAAATCGAAAGTGTGCACAAAACCTTTTGATGTTAAAGGCTTGTAAGTGCACTATCGAATGAGAACTTATTTTTTTTTTCTCTCTTGGCCGAAAATATATGTGCATAGAGTAGGATTTTTATTTTCAAAACAAACAAAAATCTCTCTCTATTTTTCTTCTTCTAGGTGGCCGAAAATTCATAACCTTATATTTATAGGTTGGCCGAATTTTCTCCTTCACCAAGTAGGGTTGGCCGAATTCATTGAATAGGAAATCTAGGGTTGGTTAATTTCCTTACTTGAAAAGGAATTGTCCTTTTCCCTAATTCCTATCAATTCAAGAATCCTAACCCTTGTAGGACTAGTGGTGGCTGAATTCTTTGTATAATAAGGAGTGTATGTGGACTTAATTCTTACCACATTAGGACTCCTATCACTTAAAAGAATTCCAACCCTAATCCAACACATAGTATTTAATTTACTGATCAGGAAAAGATTTTGATTTAAACTATTAATTAATTAAATAATTAATTAATTCCCATTTAATCAAAACAATAAAATAAAATAATATCTTGGGCTATTTTATTTAGCCTTACCGCCCACACCATGTATATATGGGCCCAATATTATTTTTCTTATTTTATTTAATCCATTAGACTTTAAATAAAAATCCACATGTGAATCAGACTTATTCTTACTAAAAGAAACAAGCCTACATGTCTCCTTTTAATATATTAATATAATAGTGCAGCCCATTAAATAAATAATAGACATATTATATTCTTAATATATTAAATGCAATTCTAGATGGACCCATAAATTGGTCCGGTAGAATATATCAAGTGATCCATGCAAGTACGTGTGGATTGTGGATCTTGGCGGGCTATCTAAATTTAAGCTTCAATAGACATAACCTAATCACAATCAACAAATGATTCACTTAGGTCCGATCTATTAATTTTAACTCATTCCACTAAAGAGCTAAAATTGAACTCTTAAATGAAGATAGAATAAGGAGATGTTTCTCATTCATACCCTAGACAATCTTATAGGAGATGGTGTATCCTCGTGAATAATATCAGTAATCGCCAAGAGCTCATAGACCGCCTATAGCTCTCCAAGTTACCATATTTCCTCATATGACCACATTTTGAACTTGGATATTTTGACTTGTCCATAAGCCATGTCTTCAATAATCATTATTGAAAACTCAACGTTGAGATTTAATATCCAATACCTCAAAACATCCATATGATGATATTATACTCTCATTTAATAAATGGAGCCACGATGTCCATATCTATAAATGAAGTCCTCTATCGATTAATAAATGAATACCACCAAACTATCGAGGATAGACTATGCTATATAATCGTACTCATTGATAGCTCAAATGATAACACTTGCAACCATAAGTCCATCATTTATCTCAGGATTTAGATAGACTCTCTGATTGTCCTGATAATGAAAAGACTTATATCTAGTGACGGTTCTAGATAAAGTATTTCATTGTGATCCAGTTCAATACACCCAGTGCACTAGATTCTTTTACTTGAAAACCTTTCGATGATTTTAGACTCATCATAACTCATTTGATCCCACTCAAATGCTAGTAAAAGAATTCTACAACTTTATCAAGATAGAGGTGCCCAACCTTTAACTTAAGTTGTGAACGTTATTCAAGACTAACTAAAGAATTGTGTCTACCTCATACATATTTGGATGTACAAACAATTCTTCATATCTCATAGTCTTTTGACCTTATGATTATTTACCTTGACAATTATAATTATAAATGCTATAAGATTTTGCAGAATCAGAAATCACTTTATTTATATGAAAAGATTGTCAATTACGATATTACACTCTTGCTATTGAGCATAATCCTAACAAATTGTTTGTTTGAATGATGAGACATTTGCACCCTTTGCACGTCTTGAGTCCATTAGACTCTTGTTGTCCATTGCATGTCTAAAAAATTGAAATTGTTTGAAATGGATGTCAAAAGTGCTTTTCTCAATGGATACCTTCAAGAAGAAGTGTATGTTGAACAACCTAAGGGTTTTGTAGACCCACACTCTCCTAATCATATGTACAAGTTGAAAAAGGGTCTCTATGGCCTTAAGAAAGCTCTTAGAGCTTGGTATGATAGGTTAACTTAATATCTTATTGAGAACAACTATAGAAGAGGTGGCATTGATAGAACTTTGTTTGTCAAGCATCATGATAATGATATTTTTGTTGCCCAAATATATGTTGATGACATTGTTTTTGGGTCTACATGTAAAACCAAGGTAAATGAGTTTGTAAATGTCATGTCAAGTGAATTTGAAATGAGTAAGGTGGGTGAGCTCAATTACTTTCTTAGTATGCAAGTGAAACAATCTAGTGATGGAATTATGTTGTCACAATACAAATATGGTAGAAATCTTGTTAAGAAATTTGGGCTTGAAAATGGAAAAGATTTTGAAACACCCATGAGTACCAAAGTCTTGACAACGATGAAAAAGGGAAGAGTGTTGACCAAAGTCTCTATAGTTGAAAATTATGATTGCTCGGGTTGAAAAATAGAAATCGGATGACGAGCCACATGCACACACACGCTCATATGTTGAAATATATTCTTTTAAAAGCAAAAATTCAGGATGATAATCGGTTTGACCTTGATTGGAAATGCTTTAGATGGATAGGTGTTGAAGTAGTTTGCATGTTGATATCGCAATTGCTCCTTTTATATATGCAAGAAGCATTCCACACAGACACACACACATGTTTTTACTTAATGTGCTTGATTCATTAGCAATGAGAGATTATTTTTGAGAGATTATTTTTGAGAGATTAATGAAAATCTATGATGCTCTCTTTGAACTTGGAAAGTTATAATATAATTTCTCTTGTTGCTTGATATGTGTGATTCCCTTGTGAACAAGTTTACTTGATGATCATAATATGGAGCATATGTTAAGGGGGAGCTTAGTTCTTGTTTAACTTAGTTCTCTGTACAACTTGTTTGCATAATATATCATTCTTGTTTCATGCATCTTTTGCCTATTCCTTGTCAAAAAGGGGGAGAAATGTATTCCCTCACCATTCATGTAGAAATGTATCATGCATGATCTTATTTTAAGGGGGTGAATTCTTTTAGTAAGGGAGAAAAAAGAATTCTTGTTTATATGAGATAAGGGGAGTTTGCTTGTTTGCTTTTATTGCATATTTTTTTTTTCCGAATATATCTCACCAATCTTCTTTGTAGAAGATTTCTTTGCTTGTTTGGTTGTGCTTGTCTCACAGGTGCTTTGATGTTTAAAGAAGAGATTATTGAAGACTCATGAAGACTTTTTAGTCTAGGGATCTCTTTGTAATGTGAGGATGAGAGTATGCAATCAACCATGATTATTGAGTGATCATTGTATGGTGAGGTCGAGATTTTGTCATTGAATAGCCAAAGGAGGAGATTGTTAGGTTTTACATTTGTGTTGGCTTGATTCCATAACAAAACTCTATTTCTTTGTAATGTTTAGTTGCTTAGATGGTTCGTGATTGGAGCAAGCTTCAAAGAAGAAAAACAACTTCTCATGCAAAGCTTGTCTTCAAGAGGAAAAGTTCTTGCTTGAATACTAAGGTATTGAGACTTTTCTTCCTCTTGCAAGGTGTTAGCTCACACACACACATTTCATAACATTTGTGTCCCTACATCATTGTGCTAAATTTAAAGGCACACACATACATTGCATTCATATGTGGCCCTGCATCGTTGTGCAAAATTTGGTATAACACATTCACACACTTATTGGAGTATGCACATGCATTATACTTAATTTGACAATTTTTGTAGAATTGCATGTGATAGGACTATATCTAAGATATGGCATACTTGTGTGATCTTGTATTTGTTTGTTTGTATTTTTATGTTATTGAACTTGAATTTGTGCTTATATTATGCTTCATTGAGTTCCGGTCATTTCGGTTACTCATTCATTAAGTTTCGAGTTCATACTAGGAAGTTAAGTAACTTTCCATGCTTTTATCATACATTGTTTTAGTCCTTGTTTTTAAAGTTGAATTCCATATTTTTTGTGAAATTTGTCTTGATATATTTTGTATGTGTGGGAGTCCCAGTTCGTAATCAGAAAAAGGATTCGAATTTAGAGTTAGGAGGCCTGATAACGGTCGAAGAACATTTCAGTGGGCGAGGGGAGTTGAACTCCAAAAAGGAGGGCCATTGCAACTCACCCCATGGAGGAGCTGCATTCTGCCCCCGTGGAGGCCACGTGCCTCCACGGGATGTAGACATGGCTCCCACCGATTGGTCCTTCAAATCTGTTAGGATTATGCTCCATAGCAAGAGTGTAATATTGTAATTGACAATCTTTTTTTATTAATAAAGTGTTTTCTGATTCTTACAAATACTTGTAGTATTTATTATTATAATTGTCAAGGTAAATAATCATAAGGTCAAAAGACTATGAGATATGAAGAATTGTTCATAGATCCGGATATGTGTGAGGTAGACACAATTCTTTAGTTAGTCTTGAATAACGTTCACAACTTAAGTTAAAGGTTGGGCACCGCTATCTTGATAAAGTTGTAGAATTCTTTTACTAGCATTTGAGTGGGATCAAATGAGTTATGATGAGTCAAAAATCATCGAAAGGTTTTCGAGTAAAAGAATCTACTGCACTGGGTGCATTGAACAGGATCACAATGAAATACTTTATCTAGAACCGTCACTAGATATAAGTCTTTTCATTATTAGGACAATCGGAGAGTCTATCTTAATCCTGAGATAAATGATGGACTTATGGTTGCAAGTGTTAACATTTGAGCTATCAATGAGTACGATTATATAGCATAGTCTATCCTCGATAGTTTGGTGGTATTCATTTGTTAATCGATAGAGGACTTCATTTATAGATCTGGACATCGTGGCTCCATTTATTAAATGAGAGTATAATATCATCATATGGATGTTTTGAGGTATTGGATATTAAATCTCAACGTTGAGTTTTCAATAATGATTATTGACGACATGGCATCTGGACAAGTCAAAATATCCAAGTTCGAAATGTGGTCATATGAGGAAATATGGTAACTTGGAGAGCTATAGGCGGTCTATGAGCTCTTGGCGATTACTGATATTATTCACGAGGATACACCATCTCCTATAAGATTGTCTAGGGTATGAATGAGAAACATCTCCTTATTCTATCGTTATTTAAGAGTTCAATTTTAGCTCTTTAGTGGAATGAGTTAAAATTAATAGATCGGACCTAAGTGAATCATTGGTTGATTGTGATTAGGTTATGTCTATTGAAGCTTAAATTTAGATAGCCCGCCAAGATCCACAATCCACACGTACTTGCATGGATCACTTGATATATTCTACCGGACAAATTTATGGGTCCATCTAGAATTGCATTTAATATATTAAGAATATAATATGTCTATTATTTATTTAATGGGCTGCTCTATTATATTAATATACTAAAAGGAGACATGTGGGCTTGTTTCTTTTAGTAAAAATAAGTCTGGTTCACATGTAGGCTTTTATTTAAAGTCTAATGGATTAAATAAAATAAGAAAAATAATATTAGGCCCATATATATATGGTGTGGGCTGCAAGGCTAATAAAATAGCCCAAGATATTATTTTATTTTATTGTTTTGATTAAATGGAAATTAATTAATTATTTAATTATTTAATAGTTCAAATCAAAATCTTTTCCTAATCAGTAAATAAAATACTATGTGTTGGATTAGGGTTAGAATTCTTTTAAGTGATAGAAGTCCTAATGTGGTAAGGATTAAGTCCACATACACTCCATACCACACAAAGAATTCGGCCACCCTAGTCCTATAAGGGTTAGGATTCTTAAATTGATAGGAATTAGGGAAAAGCACAATTCCTTTTCAAGTAATGAAATTGGCCAACCCTAGATTTCCTACACAAAGAATTCGGCCAACCCTATTTTGAGAAGGAGAAATTTCGGTCACCTTATAAATATAAGGTGATAAATTTCGGCCACCAAGAAGCTTGAGTGAGAGAGATTTTTGTTTGCTTTGAAAAAAAAAATCTTACTCAATACACATAGAATTTCGGCCAAGAGAGAAAAAGAAAAATAAGTTCTCATTCGATAGTGCACTTGCAAGCCTTTAACATCAAAAGGTTTTGTGCACACTTTCGATTTAGGGTTACGCGAGTTCCAATCATATCGATTGTGAATTCAAAAGTACCGGAACTATTTTTCTAGGCTCTTGGTGTTTTGGGATTGAAGATCAGGATCAGAAGTTCCATACATCCATTCTCAGGTAAGCAATTCAAAGAAAAAAGAGAGACCACGCTCCTAGGTGATTCACGTACGTGCTAGGATTGAAGATCTTGCGGATTACCATTGACGTAAGTCAATCGGATCACACGACAAGAGGTATTTAACTCTAACCTTATATTTGTGTTTAATTAATTAAAGGATTAAGGTTCAAATCTTTAGAAAAATTTTAAACTATACGAAAATCTACTTTTCGCCTTCCGCTGCGGTTTTAGTTAATTTTTCCCTATAATTGGTATCAGAGCCCTGGTTGTACCCTTTAATTAATTAACGTATATATACGTGAATCTATTTCTTTTTATTGTGATTATGCATGTTTTAGAAAGAGATGGCACTCTAGGTATTCGCATATATAATTACATGTCGAATGTATGGATTTATATATGTTGTTATAAAGTGAATTGTTATTGCTCAATTTTGGTCCTAGATTTTTCATGTAATTTTTGTTTCGGAATTGTAACAAGAAGGGTGGCCTATTATCGTCACAAGTTCCTTCTAGATAGTTGCTTAATTTTGTTTTTTTAATGTTGTATAAAATAGTGCAGTTTTTTTTAATGTATTAAAAATACTGCAGTTTTTTTTTGTGCAGTTTTTTTATTAAAAAAAAAAAACTACTGCAGTATTTTATTGTATAAAATAAGCTGTAATATATTCAAGATTCGAAGACTCGAAGATTTGAAGAAATTGGAGCATCCGGAACCCGTCTTGGCACCCGTGCGCACCGAGACAACAAACGCGCACGCAACCAAGCGTGCAGCTGCGCTTGTTGCGGGGCAGCAGCGCCCGACCCATGCATAGGCTGGCCGTGCGGCAGCTCATGCCCTTGCATGGGCTTGGCGTGCGCATGGGCTGCTGTGGTGATCTTTGGGCGTGCGAGTTTCGTGCGCGAGATGGTCGCTTGAAGTCTTGTCCGCCAAGAAAGGAGTTTTTGTATTCCGTACAATTGTAATTTACATGCTTTTCTAGGATAGACCAAAATTGTGGCTATTTATTTTTTATGTATAAATATTACAATATTTGTTATTGTATGATAACATGTCATATAGAATAGGAGTGCCACTCATATATCTCTTTTGGTATGAACATGCATTGAATGATTTAGGTATCTAATTGGCATCTAGATAACTTGGTAAAATCATTCTTTGGAATTTAATCACACACCTTAAATAATTGAGTGGCAGAAGGTGTGTTAGAACGTCTATGGCCTCCAAGGTTAGTTGAGTTTTATTATTTTTGGTAATCCTCTCAAGGGGCGACCATAAATGGAATTTAACAAAATACTTCCTTACAAGGATAGACTAGACAATTGACTTAAACGAAATCTACTCCCCAAGGAGGGATTCTCATGAGAGAAAATTGAGGGTCGATATCTTGGTGACACACTCAATGTAATTTTATTAATATCTTCCCAAGAGTTCTTGTTAATAAAATTGCAAGGCTAAAATTGAAAACACTGGTTGTTATGTTAACAATTAGGTAGGACCTAGTCCAACTAGTAAATAGACCAACTCCCAAAGGAGGCGTAAGATTTATGGGTGTTGGATCACCGTTGAATTTTACGATAGAATTATTTATTTAATTCAAGATAAATATTTAAAAGTGCTTTATCATGATTATTTACTTATATATGTTTTTGTTTTAATCAAAAATCATGTCCCCATCACTTATGAACATCCTGAAAGATAACACCTTAACTGGAGATACTTATGTCACATGGAAAAGGAAAATTGGGTTGTTGCTGCAAAGTGAAAAACACAAATTTGTTCTGACTACTCCTAAACCACCCCTTCCTAATAATGAATCTAGTGTGATGCAAAGAGATGAGTATGAGCAGTGGAAGACTTCTGATGATATGGCAAAATGTTATATTATGGCCACTATCTCCGACGTGTTGCAACAGCAACATGAAGGAATGGAGTCCACTGCTGATATAATGATGTCTCTAGAGGAAATGTTTGCTATGAGGTCTAGGACGACTAAAAGAGAGGCAGTGACTGTTTTTATGAATCTTAGGATGAAACCTGGACAATCTGTGAAAGATCACATGATGAAAGTCATAGCACATATCAATATTGCTGAACTAAATGGTGCTAAGATTGATGGTGAGACCAAAATTGATATGGTAGTTAACTCACTGTCAGATTCCTTTGATTAGTTAAAGTTGGACTACACCTTGAACAAAAAGGAATACACCTTGCAGGGCCTGATGCAAGATGTTCAAAGCGCTGAAAAGATCCTTGTGAAAAACAAAGGTCAAGAGATTCATTTGGTTGGTAAAGTTGCTACTGTTAAGACCCGTAAGAAGGTCAAGAAACAACAGAAGAAAAAGCAACTTGGGCCTACCAAGAAGGAAACCAAGAAAGTAACCAAGATCAAAGGGAAATGCTTCCTTTGTGGTGAAAAGGGACATTGGAAAAGAGATTGCCCAAAGTCCCAGAATAAGAAGGAAGAAGGTAATACTAATTATCTTGAAACATGTTTTCTGGCAGATTCTACTGATTCTTGGATCATAGACTCTGGAGCCACTAATCATGTTTGTTATTCCTTGCAGGGGTTCCAAGAAACGAGAAAGCTGAATGAAGATGAAGTCAATTTGCGCTTGGGCAACGGAACGTTAGTGTCTGCAAGTGCAGTGGGAGATATTATAGTTATTTTAGATTCTAGTAGGCATTTAGATTTAATAGACGTTTATTATGTATCTCAATTTAAGAGGAATTTAATTTCAGTTTCTTGTTTAAATAAATTTGGATATTTGTTTAATTTTAATAAAGCTTTTATTATTAGTAAGAATGACAAAATTGTTTGCAAAGGTACATTGGAAAACGGTCTATTCTTTTTGCATAGAAATATCTCTCACTCGTTAGACACAGAAATAACGGAACCTAATCATAAAAGAGTAAAATTATCAAAAGATGAAACCTACCTTTGGCATTTACGCCTAGGTCACATTAACTGTTAATAGCCAAAATTGGCTAAGGACCAAAGGAAAATTTTCCACCTCCCAGACCTGGTTCCATACCCTAGAGTTTCCACCAGGAGACCTCTCTATCCAGAGCCGAACTACGGTACCATCCCAGGAACAAGGACGGGCTCCAGAAACATCCGGGATAGAGCCTGGAACGATCAGATCTAGCCCGCATAGAGCCCGGAACGATCAGATCTAGCCCGCATCACCAAAACTAGAAGCTCCCCGAAGTTGAGGTCACCTCGCAAATGCTCCAGAGACTCGCTTGTGCCTCGATTGACACAGAAGAATGTCCTTAGAAGGCCGCACCTAGCTTCAAAAGGTCAGTCGAAGCCACACCTAGCTTCAAGAGGTCAGTCAAAGCCACACCTAGCTTCGAAATATAAGGGGAAACCACACCTAGCTTTAAAGGATCATGCTGAAAGGATACGAGGGATACAGTGAATCATATCTGGAAACGTTACCTATATGCAGAACAAGTAATAGAATCCAAAGAGGAAACAAACTGATCTCCACCACGATACTCTCAATTCGGTTGTTAACTCAAAGTCAATGACATTAAAGCGAGAAATCCCGCCCGATAAGGAGGGGAGAGACTGAGAAAATCAAGGGGAGAATCAGTTTGTTTGACCTACAAAACTATGTATAAATAGAAAGAAAGAAAATGAAAAAGGGGAGACTACTATTCGACAGGCATACGACAAACAATCAACCATTCCCTAGAGAGAGTTGAGAGCAAAGATAAAAGAATTTCTGTATTTGTATACCATGCACGTTCAATAAAAATATTCTTGCTTTCATTTGGATGAATGGTATCATCATTCCCTGTCATTTTATAAATCATTGCTACACATACAATAAATCTTGGCCATCACCTACGTGGTAGTGGTCTCGAGGGCGTTAACTGAGATTTCTCATCCCGAGCAAAATTTCCGTTAACACTTTCTGGCGCCGTCTGTGGGAAGACCCTACACCCAATTAATCAATTATTTGCATTTACATTTTCAGTTGTTTTACAGGAACTATGAGGATCCGCTCCTCCCAAGGCCAACATAGAGTCCCAGAGCAACCTCCGGCAAGGCTAACACGAAAAGCCCCAAGAAAGGGGAGAAAGTCTGGATATAGTAGTCAAGCTCCGATCCAGATAACCAATACGCGGACTACTGGCCACCCTATAGTGAGCCAGGCAGCGCTCGACCAAAGAGCCAGGCAGCCTTCGTAGAATCCATCCGCGTCCGCCTCCTCGCTGAAGGCATCATAATCCAGCCAACCAACTTGAATGATCAGGGAGAGCCAAGCAGGCTCAGAGCTAGGCCACCTTCTTTCGATCGCCTAGGACCTCCTCTTCTAGAGCCGGCTCGAGATAGATCAGGGCCCCAACGTTCGATCCGGGATAGGCTGGGACCCATGCCCCCAGTTCCGAAAAGACTTTCACAATATCAACTCAGGCTAGTTAAGTCTGCCGCGGATGCTTTTATTTGGAAGCCACGAGGGCTATCTCATCCAACTACATCTAGGAGAACTACACGGGCCCTAGAGGAGGAAAGTAGACAAACTCCCCGAGTGGATCATGTCTAGGAGGAGGACCGGATAGAAATTGCCAGTTCATCAGAAAGATTCGACAATGAGGAATCTGAGGTTAACTCGAAGAGACCTGGGAACAAGCGACTGAGGGATCAGCTGGCAAAGCTATAAAAAGAGGTCCAGTAGATAAGGAAGGGAAAGAATAAGGAGGACAAAAAGAATCCCTTGAGCGAGATGAACGCTCCCTTCACTAGGAGGATCCGGGAGGCAGAGCTCCCCCCAAAATTCAAAATGCCAGCAGATAAGTTCTCTGGAATGGAAGATCCTCTAAGCCACCTAGAGAGCTTCGTTCAACAGATGGAGGTCCAGAACACTACTAGAGCAGCTATGTGCTGAATGTTTCCAACGACCTTGACCGACTACGCGAAAACCTGGTTCAGGAAACTGCCAGTTGGTAGCGTGGATTCTTTCACGAAATTATCAACCGATTTTTGCTCATAATTCCAAGGAGTCAAACCTCACCCGAAAGATCCCATACACCTCCAATATGTGATCCAGGAACGGAGTGAAACTCTTCGATCGTACGTGGAACGATTTCACAAGGAGGTCATACAAATGGGAGTTTTCACTGAAAAAGAAACCCTAGCCAACTTCAGGCGAAACCTATGGGTAGGAAAGCTTTTCCGTTCCTTCGCCAAAAGACCTCCCGAGACTTACCAGGAGGCCTACGACCGGGCTCTTGAGCAGGTCGAGATCGACGAACAACTCAAGGTTAAGATGGAACACGACGACATGAGAACGGCAAAGCGTCTGAAGAAAGAAGCCCAAAAATTTGAGCCAGTGCAGAAAACTCAAAATAAACCTCCTAACAGGTCGACCTATCGCCTCCCTGCTCCTCTACATAGGCCAGAAAGATATCCAGCAAAACGAACCCCTCCCCGGGCTTCGCCGCCTCCTAGGACCGTGGCTCCAGTAATGCAAGGGGAAAAAGGGTATGACTACTACACCCCTTTGAATGCTTCCAGGGAAACATTCTACCTTGCCATACGAGATAAAGGGTTGCTCCAAAAGCCCGCTCCCATGAAGGCCCCAGCTGACAGGAGAAACCGGTACAAGTACTGCAACTTCCACGAAGATGTGGGCCACAACACCTCAAAGTGCTATAATTTGCACAACCAGATTGAGGCCCTGATAAGGGGAGGATGCCTGATTGAGTTCTTACAACAGGTCAGAGATAATATCAGGACAGGAAGGGAGGTACAAGCTGAAATCTGTGAGGACGCAGAAAAGAGGAAAGGGGAGCAGGCTGACTTAATGCAACAGATCCAGGTGATACACACTATTAGCGGAGGTCCTACACTGGCTGGAGTTTCCAATAATTCCCGGAAAAACCACACATGAAAGGTTCCCCGCATCGGAGAAAGCCGAGGGATCTTCGAAGTCAGCCAGAGCCCGACAAAGCCCTCCCAATCAGCACAGATCGTATTCACTGAAGCAGATGTCTTCAACACTGTGCAACCTTATGATGATCCTATGGTAATCACGATACAGATCGCCAACTGTTTGGTCCATCACGTGCTCGTGGATACAGGTAGCAGTGTAGATATCCTCTTCAAGGATACCCTGGAAAAATTGAACCTAAAGCAACGTTGTTACAACAGCTGTACCACTCCGCTTTACGGTTTCACTGGGGACTCGATCATACCAGTGGGGTCAATGATCCTTCCAGTAATCATCGGGATCACCCCGCTCTAACAGAATGTTATGACCGACTTTGTTGTGGTGGACACCCCATCGGCCTACAACGCCATCCTAGGGAGACCTTTCCTGTCCTTCTTGAAGAGAGTCTTGTCCATATACCACAATGTCTTGAAATTCCCGGTTGGAACCAAAGTAGGAGAGGTACGCGGAGACTAGCAGGCAGCCAGGAAATGCTACGCAGTATCTTCCAATCCTACAGCCCTAGCGAAACAGTGTGTACAGGTGACATTAATCCAGGAAGACATGGATACGTCCCGGATAATCCAGGAGGAGAAGGAGCCCGCGGAACATCCTGGGCATCCGGAGAGCAAACCTATTATGCCCTACGAGGATGAACGGAGTAAGGAATGGGCCAGCGGGCAGCCCGTGGATAAACTAGAAGAGATACCTATCAGGAATGACGATCCCTCCAAGGTTGTCAAGGTCGGAGCCACCCTTGATCTAGAAGTAAAAAAAGGACTGATTGACCTTCTTAGGGAATTCAGCGACATCTTCGCCTGGAACCATAATGAAATGCCTGGAATCCCGGCATCGTTGGCCACCCACCGACTAGCAGTAGATCCAACAGTCAAGCCCGTCAAGCAGAAGAGGCATCACTTCAATGCTGATAGGAACGCGGCGGTGCAGGAAGAGGTTGATAAATTGATCAAAGCAGGGTTCGTCAGAGAAGTACGTTACCTCGAATGGATCGCCAACGTGGTCATGGTCACAAAGGCGAATGGGAAATGACGTATGTGTGTCGATTACACCGACCTGAACCGGGCTTGTCCGAAAGACAGTTTTCCTTTACCAAAGATCGACCAGCTGGTTGACTCCACATCCGAAAATAAACTTTTGAGTTTTATGGTCGCATTCTTAGGGTACAACAAAATTAAAATGCACCCGGCTGACTAAGATAAGACTAGTTTCATTACTGGGCAGGGCTTATACTGCTATAAGGTGGTACCGTTTGGTTTGAAGAATGCGGGGGCCACATACCAGCGGCTGGTTAATAAACTGTTCAAGCCCCAGATAGGAAGGACGATGGAAGTGTATATCGACTACATGATCACGAAATCCCCAACCACAAAGGGACATCAGGAAGACCTACGCAAAACCTTCCTCATACTGAAGGAAAACCAGATGCATTTGAACCCCTCCAAATGTGCCTTTGGGGTAATGGTAGGGAAGTTTCCGGGCTTCATGGTTCATGAGAGAGGTATAGAAGCCAACCCAGAAAAAATCAAAGCTATCTTGGACCTGGAATCCCCGACCTCGCTCAAGCAAGTACAGATTCTGACTGGATGGGTGGCGGCACTCAACAGGTTTATCTCTCGCTCCATCGATAAATGTCTCCCTTTCTTCAAGGCCATCAAACAAGGGAAGAACATGAAATGGAGCCAGGAGAGCGAACATGCGTTTCAAGCTTTGAAAGAGTACCTAACAAGCCCCCCATTGTTAGTCAAGCCGGTTCTCGGAGATGAGTTATAGATCTACCTGGCCGTATCAGAAACTGCAGTAAGCGAGGCTTTGGCCAAGGATTGTAGCGATGGTTTTCAAAGACACATATACTATATGAGTCATGCTTTGACCAAATCAGAAAGGAATTACATTCTCCTGGAAAAGCTCGCTTATGCTCTAGTGATCTCAGTGAGGAAACTCTGTCCCTATTTTCAAGCTCACACAATAGCAGTGGTGACAGACTAACCCTTCCGCCAATTCTTGCAAAGACAAGACGTGTCAGGAAGGCTAGTCTTATGGGCACTAGAGCTCACTCAGTTCGACCTAAAGTATAAGCCCCGGACTACAATTAAGGCACAGGCTTTGGCCGACTTCGTGGCAGAATTCTCAGCGATACCAGATCCAGATGATCCCTTAGTATCAAACGAGGTCTCTGAGAAGATATCCGAGGTCAAAAATTGGCCGGAAGGCTGCAAGCCATGGATCCTCTTTTCAGATGGAGCATCCGGACAAGCCGGGGGAGGAGCTGGCATAGTTTTAATAGATCCGGAGGGGACCGAATTCTGTCACTGTTTCAGATTCGAGTTTAAAGCTACCAACAACGAAGCGGAATATGAAGCCCTCCTAGCCGGGATGAAGGTAGCCATTGAACTAAAGGCCGACTACCTGCAGATCAAGAGCGATTCATTGCTTGTTGTAAACCAGGTGACTGGGGTCTACCAGGCAAAGGGCGATAATATGGCTGCCTACCTAAATCTAGCTCGGCTGCTAAAAAGCAAATTTAAAGGACTCAAGATAGATCAGGTGCCTCGACACCAAAACCATCGTGCAGATGTTCTGGCTAAAATAGCGGCGAACGGAGGCCAGTCCCTACCAAGGGGAATTCCCCTCCAAGTAATCACCCAGCCAAGCATAACCACAAATAGAGAAATTTGTTCCCTAGATCGCCTGCCTTGCTGGATGGACCCCATCGTCGCCTACCTCCTTGAAGGAAAGCTTCACGAAGGGCCCGACCAAGCCCGAAGAATTAAGAGACTCTTAGTTCGATACTGTATGGTGGACGGATACCTCTACAGGAGGGGCAGATCCCTCCCTTTACTTAGGTGCTTGCATCCTGATGATGCTAAGTAGGCATTGAGAGAGGTCCACTCTAGGGACTGTGGGAACCACATAGGTGAGGAAGCTTTAGCTTATCAGGTGCTTCATATGGGGTACTATTGGTCGACCATCCATCAAGATGCAAAGAGTTTTGTGCAATCTTGCGAACCTTGTCAAAGAACTTCAAACTTCAACCACCAGCCACCCGAGCGACTGTCGTCCCTCAGTTCACCTTACCCCTTTGCCATGTAGGGAATCGACCTAATTGGGCCACTTCCTACCGCTCCAGAACAGATGAAACATGCTATCGTGGCTATCGACTACTTCACAAGATGGGTCGAGGCAGGACCTCTTTCTTGAATATCAGAAAAAAATACAACCAAGTTCATCAAGACTAACGTGGTATGCAGATTCGGGACCCCTCTCATCATTATAGCCGACCTAGGAAAGCAATTCGACAACGCCCAGTTCAAAGACTTCTGCAAGGGATTGGGGATCGACCTCAGACTCGCTTCCGTTGTTCATCCCCAGACTAAAGGGCTGGTAGAATCCACCAACAAGACTATCAAGAAACTTCTGAAGAAGAAGCTACAGCAGAAGAAAGGCAAGTGGGCGGAAGAGCTACCAGAGGTACTCTGGGCATACCGGACTACAAAAAGAACAGCTACCGGGGAGACACCTTATTCCCTGGCTTTCAGAGTTGAAGCAGTCCTCCCCATCGAGCATAAGTTGACCTCGTTCAGGGTACAGCACTTTGAGCCCGAAAGCAACGAAGTCAAGCTCCGGGCTAATCTAGACCTCCTAGAAGAAAACAAGACCGGCTAGCAGAGAAAGTAGCGATCTACCTGAGCAAGATTGCTAGATACTTAAACCAAAAGGTTAGAGCCCGAAAATTCAAAGATGGGGATCTGGTACTTAGAAAAGTGACCCTGAACAATAGAAAAAGGTCGGATGGAGTCTTAAGTCCCAATTGGGAAGGGCCATATTTGATAAAGCTAGTTGTTTGCAATGGAGCTTATAAACTCGAAGACATGGACGGACGATCCATCGACCACACTTGGAATGCAGATCGTTTGAGGAAATTCTACCATTGAAGGGAGTTCTCCAGTAGACTACCCCGACTTAGTTTTCATTACCGACCCTAATAAAGATGTACTACATCTCGATCATCAATAAAGTCATTTTCCTTTTCTCCTCCATCTTTGTCTCCAACTATGTTCAACATTAGTGACTACACCCTTGTATGAGAAACTCAACATAAACGTTTCGAGACCAGGAAATAGCTCGATAGCCCTCCTGATGCCTTGGTCGGGCTACCACCCCCAAGATGGATCCGAGTGTAAGAGCATAGTTGCCCTCTAGATCTCGAGACCAGGAAATAGCTCGATAGCCGTCCTGATGCCTTGGTCAGGCTACCACCCCCAGGAAGGATCTGAGTGTAAGAGCATAGTTGCCCTCCAGATATCGAGACCAGGAAATAGCTCGATAGCCCTCCTGATGCCTTGGTCGGGCTACGGCCCCCAAGAAGGATCTGAGTGTAAGAGCATAGTTGCCCTCCAGATCTCGAGACCAGGAAATAGCTCGATAGCCCTCCTGATGCCTTGGTCGGGCTACCACACCCAAGAAGGATCTGAGTGTAAGAGCATAGTTGCCCTCCAGATCTCGAGACCAGGAAATAGCTCGATAGCCCTCCTGATGCCTTGGTCGGGCTACCACCCTCAAGAAGGATCTGAGTGTAAGAGCATAGTTGCCCTCCAAATCTCGAGACCAGGAAATAGCTCGATAGCCCTCCTGATGCCTTGGTCGGGCTACCACCCCCAAGAAGGATCTGAGTGTAAGAGCATAGTTGCCCTCCAGGTCTCGAGACCAGGAAATAGCTCGATAGCCCTCCTGATGCCTTGGTCGGGCTACCACCTCCAAGAAGGATCTGAGTGTAAGAGCATAGTTGCCCTCCAGATCTCAAAGACTAGGAAATAGCTAAGTAGCCCTCCTGATGTCTTGGTTGGGTTATCACCCCATATAAAATATATATATATATAATGTTTGCTTACGTGTGCAGGATCAAAATCATCATAATTCCCTATAAGAATCTTAATTGTTGCTACAGATGCTACTCTGGATCCCATTCAAGACCAGAAATAAAATAAAAGTTCTCAAAAGCGATTCGATTTCTCATTAAGGAAAAGGGGAGCCTATCCCCCGATAAGGCTACATCCACCAAATGGGGAGCCCAACCACCAAACTCGGGCTACAAAAAAAAGAGAAAAAAAAAGCTAATAAGGGAAAAACGGGGTGCCCACCCCCTTCTCCGGGCAATCAAAGACAAGTCATGATGAACTGCTTCAAGCTTTGGGACTCTCTTGGCTCCCCTCCGCTGGCCCTCCTTCTTCTTGCTGATCCTCGCCATCAACCCCCTCTACAGGTAGCTATTCATCTTGGTTATCCTCGCCGACCGCTCCTCCATTTAGAGGCTCCATCGGATGATTAGCTGGATCTTCCTCCAAAACCTCATTAATTACATCCATAACCTCAGGTGGGATAGCCGCGTCAAGAAGGGCAGCCATGGAGCCCGTCTGGCTCTTGTCGACCTCCATCTCTGTTAAAGGGGGATCCTTAGATGGGCTCCTAACCTCTTCACCATCTCCCGACTGGTCCTCCTCGGATCTAGAGGACATCACTTTACTGGAAGACTCTCCAGGACCTGAGGTGGTAAAGGTTGGAACAGGGAATGAAGGATCTGTCTGAGCGGGCTTCTTCCCAGCTCCTGCTTGGCTCGAAGGGACCACCTTGTCGCCTTCAGGGTGAGATAACTCGGCAGCCTTGAGCATTATTTCCTGTCTATCCTAGCCAGTAATAGATGATAAATCAAAGGGAGGAGGAAGAGCTTCCGCGACCTGAAAGGAAGAATAGAAATACCTATCGCTGAAGGAGGTCTCCGTATCAGCTTGCAGCTTGGTCACCTGAGTAATCAGAGACTGGTTCTCGAGGTCCAACTTCTTAGCCTCAGATCTCTAGGAATCCCGCTGCCTAGCCTGCCGGAGAGATTGAAGACGCTCCTGATCATAAGATTGCTTCATCCTCTCATGATCGCAGCGAAGCTCAGCCATCTCGACCTCGATTTTTCCCTAGTAGGAAGTCACATCTTCCACTAAAGACTGAGCCTGCTTGAGTAGTTCCCCGGCTTTCTCGGCTTCAGCTTCGGCTTTGGCAGCCCGATCACGGAGGAGGGCTACCTGCTGGCCCATCGCGACATTAAGCTTGAAGGCCTACAAAATACAGAACCCAAGTTAGAAACTGAACTGAATTAACAAGAGTAGCATGAAGGAAATACAATTACCTCAGCTAAAACAGTAGACCCCTTGGTTATAAGGACATCCACAGGCATGGAAGCCATCTTGGAGATTCCGCCACCCAGACAGGACGCTATGAATTGCTCCAGGACCTCATCCCGCCCTGTCGAGCTCGATTGAGGCCGAGAGCGGCTGGAAGGAATCTTCGCGACACATTTCCCAGAAGCGACACCTTTCCCAGAAACCTCTGAAGCTTTGGTTGTTGGAAGCGCAGCGGAATCAGGTGTTTGAGTCGAAGGGGTAGCAACTTTAGTGGCCACTGCCGAAGGGACAGAAACAGCTGGGCCAACCACCTGAGGAGCTTTACCCAAAGCCCGGAAAGCCCGCGAGGCAAGAGTGGCCATCTTAGACCCAGCCGGAGAGATAGGCAAAGCCAGAGCAGGTTCGACCCCAGAGGAGGGAAGAGAAACTCCACCTTGAGGAGAGTGTGAGACGTGAAGGGTGGCCGGTTCCATGACAAAAACTGTGAATAAGTAGATTAAAAAAGAAAATGTTAGAACCAAGCTGAGTAATAAGGCGATGCAGCTCAATGACACTTACGAGGAATAGCGTCTAAAATCCGCAAATATTTGTTCACCCTACGAGGATCAAAAGCTTCAGCAGTAGGGAACTTCGGATTTAAATAATTCCGGGCTAGAATAGCCTTTAAAACGGCTTCGAACTCGGAAGGCAGGGAGTCCCGGTCCCATGAGGGCTTTAACTGAAAGCCGTGGGAACCTTGAATTCATGCCCTCCGATGAAAATCGAGCTCCCAGTCATCCCCCGCCAGGATCCATTCTTCTTTCCACACGGGGTCCTTCTTCGACGCACCAGGAACGATGAAGTTGAGCTTGTTCTTGGCCTTGGCATAGAACTGGCATCGAGGAGCCCCAGACAGGCTCCCAATCTGGAAGAGATAGGCCAGCTCCTCTGCACCCGGCTCCCTCGTCACCTTACTCATCTAGCATTATTCCCTCCATAATACAAGGAAACCAATCAGATGCCTCTAGAAGCCAGGCATCAACTAGAGGGGAGCGAGCTGGATGGGTTGAGAGCCCGCCGAAGAGTCGGATGGAGGGGAAGCCTGACCCCGTTCTCAAGAGCGGCCACATGAATCAAAAGCACGCCTTTAGGGGGGTTGAAGAACTCGTAATTTTTGGGAGGCACCGAGATGGATACGCTGTCGGGGATGCCAAACTTTGACCTCAAGCGATCAATCGACACCGGGTCAACGGTGGAATCTGGGACAACCCAGAAATCGTAAGGATGGAGCCTCTCCACAAGGGGACCAGGAGCCGAGACCCGATGCTCCCCCGCGGTGCCACCGTCCGCTTCTTTGTCAGAATCATCGTCGACGATATCCAAATGGTGGTCGGGATGGTTGGAGAACCCAGTCCCGATGGATACATTCCTACTTGACCGCCAACGTTGCGAGGTGGGAGGGGGAATCGTCGCCGTCAAAACTCCTCCTAGCCCGCTTCCCCAGAGTAAAAATGATGACCTCCTTGCCGTCAATTATGGAATCAACTGAGTCACGACTGTTTTTCGACATTGTAGAAGCCAAAAAGGACGAAGAATGAAGAAAGAAGCAAGCTTGGAGGAAAAGCTATGGAAATATTTCTCAGCAAAAATTTTTTTAGCTCGAAGAGATGTGAGGAAGATGAAGAGGAAAATAGACATATATATAGGTAGGAGGGCAACAACACGAGCTATCGAGATACTCGTTTGGTAACGGTAAAAAATCGACTACAGTAACGTAACCGGATTAAACTAAAAAGCGGGCTAATCATCTCACGCCACATCACTTACGCAGTTAAGAGGAAGATCTCCCCATGATTCTGGTAACGGTAAAAAATCTCGGGGACTGCCGTAATGCAATCAGATTAATTAGAAGATAAATTAGTCGGTTTGCATCATGTCACTCAAATGAAGAAATTTCCCCAATATTTCGGTAACGGTAAAAAGAGGAAGATTTCCCAAATAAAGTGAAAATCTGACCTCAACCCCGAGCTCGACGTCTGGTGTTCAAGTCAGAGGGGACTTCTGTTAATAGCCAAAATTGGCTAAGGACCAAAGGAAAATTTTCCACCTCCCAGACCTGGTTCCATACCCGAGAGTTTCCACCAGGAGACCTCTCTATCCAGAGCCGAACTACGGTACCACCCCAGGAACAAGGACGGGCTCCGGAAACATCCGGGATAGAGCTCGGAACGATCAGATCTAGCTCGCATAGAGCCCGGAACGATCAGATCTAGCCCGCATCACCAAAACTAGAAGCTCCCCGAAGTCGAGGTCACCTCACAAATGCTCCAGAGACTCGCATGTACCTCCATTGACACAGAAGAATGTCCCTAGAAGGCCGCGCCTAGCTTTAAAAGGTCAGTCGAAGCCACACCTAGCTTCAAAAGGTCAGTCGAAGCCACACCTAGCTTGGAAAGATCAGGGGAAGCCACACCTAGCTTCAAAAAGGTCAAGGGAAGCCAGATCTGGCTCCAAGCTGGATGGAACTTCTCAGATATCAAGGTCAGAACACTAATCAACCTCACTGGTTGATGCACCACACCATGTCATATTCAACGACCTCTATAAAGGATCATGCTGAAAAGATACGAGGGATACACTGAATCATATCTGGAAACGTTACCTATATGCAGAAAAAGTAATAGAATCCAAAGAGGAAACAAACTAATCTCCACCATGATACTCTCAATTCGGTTGTTAACTCAAAGTCAATGACATTAAAGCGAGAAATCTTGCCCGATAAGGAGGGGAGAGACTGAGAAAATCAAGGGGAGAATCAGTTTGTTTAACCTATAAAACTATGTATAAATAGAAAGAAAGAAAATGAAAAAGGGGAGACTACTATTCGATAGGCATACGACAAACAATCAACCATTCCCTAGAGAGAGTTGAGAGCAAAAATAAAAGAATTTCTGTATTTGTATACCATTCATGTTCAATGAAAATATTCTTGCTTTCTTTTGGATGAATGGTATCATCATTCCCTGTCATTTTATAAATCATTGCTACACATATAATAAATCTTGGCCATCACCTATGTGGTAGTGGTCTCGAGGGCGTTAACTGAGATTTCTCATCTCGAGCAAAATTTCCGTTAACATTAACCTTAATAGGATTAAAAGATTGGTATGTGACGGACCTTTAAGTGACTTAAAGGTTGATGATCTACCAACTTGTGAATCTTGTTTGGAATGTAAAATGACCAAAAGGCCGTTCAATACCAAAGGTGCAAGAGCCACTGAATGTTTAGGACTAATACACACTGATGTATGTGGTCCTATGAGCATTCAAGCTAGAGGTGGATATGAGTACTTCATCACCTTCACAGATGATTACTCAAGATTTGGTTATTTGTATTTCATGAGACATAAGTCAGATGCTTTTGACACATTCAAAGCATCCAAAGCTGAAGTAGAAAATCAGCTTGAGAAACATATAAAAATCTTGAGATATGATCGTGGTGGAGAATATCTATCTGAAGAGTTTCAGCAATATCTTATTGATAATGGGATAGTTTCTCAGTTTTCTGCACCAGGTACACCTCAACAAAATGAGGTAGCAGAAAGGAGAAATAGAACTCTTTTAGAGATGGTTAGGTCAATGTTGAGTTATTTAACACTTCCTATTTCTTTTTGGGGATATGCTCTACAAACAGCAATATACATTCTAAACGATGTACCATCTAAATCTGTCCCTAAAACCCCACATGAATTATGGACTGGGTGAAAACCTAGTTTACAACACATGAGGATATTTGGTTGTCCTGCACATGTGTTGAAAGGAAAGACAGAAAATGTGGAGTCCCGTTCAGAAACATGTATATTTGTGGGGTATCCAAAAGGAACTAAAGGATATTATTTCTATAGTCCTAATGATCTAAAAGTATTTGTTTCAACAAATGCTTCATTTCTAGAAAGGACTATATGAATAATTTTGTGCCCAAAAGTAGAATTGTCCTGAATGAAATGTCAGGAGATAAAATTCCACAAGAGGTTTCACAACCTTACCCAATTGTAAGTTCCACTCCAACACAAAATCAACAACCTACCATTCCTCGTCGTAGTGGGAGGGTTATAACACAACCCGAAAGATACATCGGTCTAGGAGAATCTGTGGAGAATCTCCCGGACGACGATGATCCCTACACGTACAAGGAAGCAATAGAGGATGTTGATTGTCGTCATTGGCAAAAGGCAATGCAATCTGAGATTGAATCGATGTTCAATAACAAAGTCTGGTCCCTTGTAGACTTGCCTAAAGGGATAAAACCCATTGGGTGTAAGTGGGTATACAAGAGGAAAATAGGTATGGATGGTAAGGTGGAAACCTTTAAAGCTAGACTGGTAGCTAAAGGTTATACACAGAAAGAAGGTATCGATTTTGAGGAAACCTTCTCTCCTGTGGCCATGCTTAAATCCATTAGGATACTCTTATCCATTGCAGCATCTCTAGACCTAGAGATTTGGCAAATGGACGTCAAGACAGCTTTCCTGAATGGAAGTCTTGACGAGAGCATCTACATGATGCAACCAGAAGGATTCATTGAAAAGGGCCAAGAAGAAAGAGTATGCAAGCTGCAAAAGTCCATATAGATCCTGGAACATAAGGTTCGATCAAGCTGTGAAAGGTTTTGGATTTATTCAAAACCCTGACGAACCTTGTGTATACAAATGGATTAAAGGCGACAAGTTGGTTTTCCTCATTCTTTATGTTGATGATATACTACTCATTGGAAACGATGTAGGTGTATTGACATCAGTAAAAGAATGGTTAGCAAAACAATTTGATATGAAGGGCTTAGGAGAAGCAAGTTATATTCTTGGTATCCAAGTAATATGGGATAGAAAGAATAGAACGATTGCATTATCCCAAGCTTCATACATTGATAAAATCTTATTTAGATTTTCCATGCAAGATTCCAAGAAAGGTATGTTACCTTTTAGACATGGAATCAAACTTTCTAAGGAACAGGTTCCTAAGATTGAGCATGAAGAGCAATTCATGAGTAGAGTTCCATATGCCTCGGCAGTTGCAAGTCTCATGTATGCAATGCTCTGTACTAGACCAGATATTTGTTTTGTTGTTGGCATAGTTAGCAGGTTTCAATCGAAACCTGGTCCTGATCATTGGACGGCAGTCAAGCATATTTTCAAGTATCTTAAAAGAACTAGAGATTATATGCTTGTATACTCTGGAGGGGATTTAATTCCCGTTAGGTATATCAGATTCTGATTTCCAGTCAGATTCTGACTCCAGAAAATCCACATCAGGATCTGTGTTTACCATTGGAGGAGGAGCAGTCATATGGAGGAGTATCAAGAAATCTTGTATTGCTGATTCCACCATGGAAGCTGAGTATGTTGCTGCATGCGAAGCTGCAAAAGAGGCTGTTTGGCTCCGCCAATTCTTGATTGACTTGGAAGTGGTTCCTAATGCAAATAAGTAGATCACTATACACTGTGACAACAGTGGAGCAGTGTCTAATTTGAGAGAACCAAGAAGTCATAAGAGAGGTAAACACATAGAAAGGAAATATCACCTTTTAAGGGAAATTGTTCATAGGGGAGATGTGACGATCACCAAAATCGCGTCAGCAGGAAATCTAGCGGATCCTTTCACAAAGGCTCTACCTCAGAAGAGTTTTGATAGGCACCTAGAGAATATGGGAATGAGAGATATGACACACTTGCTATAGCGCAAGTGGGAGATTGTTAGGATTATGCTCAATAGCAAGAGTGTAATATTCTAATTGACAATCTTTTCATATTAATAAAGTGTTTTCTGATTCTTACAAATACTTATAGCATTTATTATTATAATTGTCAAGGTAAATAATCATAAGGTCAAAAGACTATGAGATATGAAGAATTGTTCATACATCCGGATATGTGTGAGGTAGACACAATTCTTTAGTTAGTCTTGAATAACGTTCACAACTTAAGTTAAAGGTTAGGCACCTCTATCTTGATAAAGTTGTAGAATTCTTTTACTAGCATTTCAATGGGATCAAATGAGTTATGATGAGTCTAAAATCATCGAAAGGTTTTCGAGTAAAAGAATCTAGTGCACTGGGTGCATTGAATAGGATCACAATGAAATACTTTATCTAGAACCGTCACTAGATATAAGTCTTTTCATTATTAGGACAATCGGAGAGTCGATCTTAATCCTGAGATAAATGATGGACTTATGGTTGCAAGTGTTATCATTTGAGCTATCAATGAGTACGATTATATAGCATAGTCTATCCTTGATAGTTTGGTGGTATTCATTTGTTAATCGATAGAGGACTTCATTTATAGATATGGACATCGTGACTCCATTTATTAAATGAGAGTATAATATCATCATATGGATGTTTTGAGGTATTGGATATTAAATCTCAACGTTGAGTTTTCAATAATGATTATTGAAGACATGGCTTCTGGACAAGTCAAAATATCCAAGTTCAAAATGTTGTCATATGAGGAAATATGGTAACTTGGAGAGCTATATGCGGTCTATGAGCTCTTGGCGATTACTGATATTATTCACGAGGATACACCATCTCCTATAAGATTGTCTAGGGTATGAATGAGAAACATCTCCTTATTCTATCTTTATTTAAGAATTCAATTTTAGCTCTTTAGTGGAATGAGTTAAAATTAATAGATCGGACCTAAGTGAATCATTTGTTGATTGTGATTAGGTTATGTCTATTGAAGCTTAAATTTAGATAGCCCGCCAAGATCCACAATCCACATGTACTTGCATGGATCACTTGATATATTCTACCGGACCAATTTATGGGTCCATCTAGAATTGCATTTAATATATTAAGAATATAATATGTCTATTATTTATTTAATGGGCTGCTCTATTATATTAATATATTAAAAGGAGACATGTGGGCTTGTTTCTTTTAGTAAGAATAAGTCTGGTTTACATGTGGGCTTTTATTTAAAGTCTAATGGATTAAATAAAATAAAAATAATAATATTAGGCCCATATATATATGGTGTGGGCGGTAAGGCTAATAAAATAGCCCAAGATATTATTTTATTTTATTGTTTTGATTAAATGGAAATTAATTAATTATTCAATTAATTAATAGTTTAAATCAAAATCTTTTTCTGATCAGTAAATAAAATACTATGTGTTGGATTAGGGTTAGAATTCTTTTAAGTGATTGGAGTCCTAATGTGGTAAGGATTAAGTCCACATACACTCCATACCACACAAAGAATTCGGCCACCCTAGTCCTATAAGGGTTAGGATTCTTAAATTGATAGGAATTAGGGAACAGCACAATTCCTTTTCAAGTAAGGAAATTGGCCAACCCTAGATTTCCTACACAAAGAATTCGGCCAACCCTATTTTGAGAAGGAGAAATTTCGGTCACCTTATAAATATAAGGTGATAAATTTCGGCCACCAAGAAGCTTGAGTGAGAGAGATTTTTGTTTGCTTTGAAAAATAAAAATCTTACTCAATACACATAGAATTTCGGCCAAGAGAGAAAAAGAAAAATAAGTTCTCATTAGATAGTGAACTTGCAAGCCTTTAACATCAAAAGGTTTTGTGCACACTTTCGATTTAGGGTTACGCGAGTTCCAATCATATCGATTGTGAATTCAAAAGTAATCGGAACTATTTTTCTAGGCTCTTGGTGTTTTGGGATTGAAGATCAGAATCAGAAGTTCCATACATCCATTCTCAGGTAAGCAATTAAAAGAAAAAAGGGAGACCATGCTCCTCGGTGATTCACATACGTGCTAGGATTGAAGATCTTGCGGATTATCATCGACGTAAGTCAATCGGATCACGCGACAAGAGGTATTTAACTCTAACCATATATTTGTGTTTAATTAATTAAAGGGTTAAGGTTCAAATCTTTAGAAATATTTTAAACTATACGAAAATCTACTTTTCGCCTTCCGCTGCGGTTTTAGTTAATTTTTCCCTACAAAATCTTCTTTAGTTTCCCTCCTTTATATATCTCTTTCCCTCTCATTTTCAAAGATAACTTGGTGGTGGAAAAATTGAGCTGAAATTTTCTCTCTAACTTTCTCAACTTCCAAACACCAAAACTCTCTCAAATCAACTCCGATTTAAGTGATTCAAAAGCTGAAATTTTTGGTCTTGAAGAGAGGAACAAATCCAAAGCGTTTTTAGAGTCAAAACATTCTTAGATATTTCGAGATGATCTGATTTTAATTCGTATGTCATTGTTTGTAAGTGAATCAATTCTATTTCATTTTTCTTTCATGATCTTCTTAATGATTCTTCTTTTATGAGTTGAAAGAATTTTTAGAATGATTTTGATTAAAATATTAGGATTTGTTTGATTTAGTTTCGAGATTTGTTCATTCTTTGATTGAATATCATTTTGCTAATCTTGAAGAACATGAAGTTAAATCTAGAATCTATTTTGTGTATTTGAACTTAATTGTTGATTTCTAGTTTTGATCACATGTTTTAAGAACTAGAATCTTTTGATTGGATTTTGTTTTCTCATAACCTAGTTCTTGATTTTCGGCATTTGTTTGTTGAATATGGTGAAAACTTCAAGTGTTAACTTGTTCACTTGATTTCAAAGTTAGTTGTGAGATTTTCATTGAAAACTTATTTTACTAACTTTGATTGACATGTTTAGTTTTCTTGATATTTTTTTGAATCAATTTGAATGTTTAATCTAGATTTCCTATCACATGATCATAAGAATTAGTTACATTTACTTGTGAGCTTGATTTGTGCATTTACTAATTATTCATAGAGTGTGTTTGATAAACTTGCTCTATTTGCTTGTGTTTGCATCATTTGCATCCACTTAGATCATTTGCCTTGTTAAGAGGTTGGAAGTCTCTTGTTGAAGTGAGTGAAGCTTTAACTTGAGCATTGGAAGTCTCATTTTGGAGAGGGGATCTTCAATTTGAGCAAGCGGAAGTCTCGACTAGATTCGGAGTGACTCGTATAGTTAAGCATTGTAAGACTTAGCTAGGATCGGGGTAATCCGGATAGCTAAGGAGTGGAAGTCACATGTTTGGAGAGGGGTGTTGGAACCTAGGGTTACAGATTGCGCAGCGGAAGGTTTTTTAAAATTTTTATGCAATCAATAAACTAACCCATTTGTACAGTAATAATCAAATGCAATAATAAAGTGAAGAAACTAAAGTTACATACCTACGTAGGAGGCTCCTTCACTTTGATACGAATTGCTCCTGATTTGAACCACGTGATCTTCCTCGCTATCTCCCGGAACTGGTAACAGCGTGTGGGCGCGTCACGATATTCAGGACCTATATGGAGGAAAAAGAGAAGAACACACACACAAAAACAAAACCTAGAAGTGCAGCATTTGTTTGTGCTCACCACACCCTAATATTTTTTTCTCCTTTTGTTTTGCTTTTGTTTACTGTGCATGACCTGTTTTTCTTATTCTCTCAAGCAATCAAATTGCTTTTCTTTTCAATTTTCTTTTGCTGTGTCAGTCTCCAATTCGGTTCTCTTCAAAACATATCACAAGTAATCTCATTACTTTATCAATATATGTCATTTGGTTATCTCATATTTTTTAATTAAATATATATCTCATATATATTCAAAAAACAACCAACCGAAAATCCAATTTGATTTTTAAATATTTTTAAAAAAAATATCTCATATCCTTTTAAAAAATTAATTAAATATTTATTTTTGAATTCAAATATTTTAAATTCAATTTCAAATATTTAATTTAATAAAATAAAATAATCATATTATCTTATTTTATTCAAAATCAAATATCAACTAACACCCTCCATTTAGTGATTAACAACATAATTAAATAATCTTATTATTTAATTTATTTAATCACCATTATTCAATTAATTCCCGAATTAATACGTGTCACTTTCGTAACACAATTAATTGGACAATCCAATTAATTAACTGTGACCGTTGTTACCTAAATCGATCGGGCTAGCAAGGAGACCTAATGGACCCACAGTATTTTGAGCTCCAATAATCCTTAGAAATTATTAATTAAACTCTTTAATTAATATTTCATGATTATTAACTTCGGTGTTATTCCACTAAAAACCCGAAGCTGCACTCTCTCAACTGTAGACGTTTTTACACAAACCAATAACTCTCGGTGTCCATCGATATAGCTATTACATATGGTATAATCCTCCACAAGTAGTTTATAATTAGAGCTGGGTCATAATGTCCGTTATACCCCTCTAATCATATCTTTCCATTAAGTACCATTGATTCTCTAATGAACAATAAATCCTACATTCCTTACGGAATTAGGAGAGCGCTCATATTGTTCAAGCCCCGAATCAACCCTTAAGGGAACTACCATCTACTTCTCACAAGAAGGAGTAGATTCCACTATTGTGTACAAACCTTCCCAGGCACAAGCCAAACCGCGATCCCAACATACGGAGTATATTGATCGGGAATGCAACTCCGACCTCACCCATGGTATATCAAAGACCACGATCTAACCTGAAGGAGTCGATAAGACACTCAGGATTAAGATCACCCACATATAGCCATCATTAGTTGATATATATGAATCTCATCGTTAAACGGATCTTAGTGAGAGATTCATATAGATCATGGCCCAGTCCTATATGATCACATCCTACAAGGTGCCTCCATTCTCATATCTACATATGAATGATCCAGGATAGGATCACCGTACACTACGAAATGGACCGCAGCTGTAGATTAACCACAAATAAAGTACCCAGCTTTATTTGCTATCTACAGACTCTTTAGATTGCTCGTTTCAAACTGAATCCATCTTTATATGACACTCATATACTCAGTTCGAAATTACATCCGGCAATCTTGGATGTTAAGTGCACATGTTATATAAAGTATGACACAAAATGAATGAATATACTACTTCTTTTATTTATGTTCAAATTCTATTTACATATTACAAGCTTTAGGGCAAAAATCCCAACAATCTCCCACTTGCACTAAAGCATGTGAGTCATTTCTCATAACCCTAGACCTTCTAGGTGACCTTCAAACACTTTAGCCGGTAAGGTCTTTGTAAATGGATCAGCATGATTATCTTATGAGGCTATCTTGGTGACGATCACATCTCCTCTCTGCACTATCTCTCTAATGAGATGATACTTTCTCTCTATATGCTTCCCTCTCTTGTGGCTTCTTGGTTCTTTGGAATTAGCCACAACACCACTGTTATCACAATAAAGTGTGATGGGCTTATCCAGATCTGGAACAACTTCCAGATCACTCAAGAACTTACGAAGCCAAACAGCCTCTTTAGCAGCTTCACAAGCGGCTACATATTCGGCTTCCATGGTGGAGTCAGCAATGCAAGATTGCTTTATACTTCTCCATACAATGGCTCCACCACCTAGGGTGTATACTGATCCAGACATGGATTTTCTAGAATCCCTGTCTGACTGAAAATCAGAATCTGTGTATCCTAAAGGGATCAAATCCTGTCCGGAATACACTAGCATATAGTTTCTCGTTCTCTGAAGATACTTGAGAATAGTCTTGAGAGTAACCCAATGATCTAATCCTGGGTTGGACTGGTACCTGCTGACTACTCCTACTGCATAGCAGATGTCCGGTCTCGTGCATAACATAGCATACATGAGACTACCTACTGCTGATGCATATGGCACACGTCTCATATCCTCAACTTCTTGAGGTGTCTTAGGACACTGTTCCTTAGACAAGTGAACCCCATGTCTGGAAGGAAATTACCTTTCTTAGAGTTTTGCATTGAAAATCGCATAAGAATCTTGTCGATATATGATGCCTGAGACAATGCTATGAGTTTGTTCTTACGATCCCTTATAAGTTGGATCCCTAAAACATAACTCGCCTCTCCCAAATCTTTCATTTGGAATTGGCTAGCCAGCCAGTCCTTTACATCAGACAACACTCCTACATCATTCCCAATGAGTAGGATGTCATCTACGTATAGGACCAAGAAAACTACTTTCTTGTCAATGATGCGCTTGTAGACACAAGGTTCATCAACGTTTTGCTCGAAGCCATAGGTTTTGATCACATCATCAAACCTTATGTTCCAAGATCTAGATGCTTGCTTAAGTCCATAAATGGACCTTTGCAACTTGCAAACCTTTTGCTCTTGATCTGGAGACACAAATCCCTCTGGTTGCATCATGTATATGCTTTCATCCAGATTGCCATTCAAGAATGCAGTCTTGACGTCCATTTGCCAAATTTCATAATCTAAATAGGCAGCAATGGATAAGAGAATCCGAATAGACTTAAACATGGCTACTGGCGAGAAGGTCTCTTCATAATCGACCCCCTCTTACTGGGTATAACCCTTGGCCACTAGCCTTGCCTTGAAGGTCTATACCTTCCCGTCTACTCCTCTCTTCCTCTTGTAGATCCACTTACATCCTATGGGTTTTACCCCATTCGATAAGTCTACAAGTTCCCAGACTGAGTTAGAGTACATAGACTCCATCTCGAGATTCATGGCTTTAAGCCATTCCTCTTTATCAGGATCTTCCATTGCATTCTTAAATGTCAATGGATCATCCACACTATCAGCAGAGACAAGATCCTGTCCCTCACTTACACCCAAATAGCGTTCAGGCTGTCTCACAACCCTCTCACTTCGTCTAGGTGGTAGTGTATCCTGACTAGGAATTATCTGACTTTCAGATGTTAATGGATTAACAACTCTAGTTGATTGAGTACTGGTCTCACAAGGCTCCAACTCGTTTAATACAATTTTAGAATGAGGTTTATGATCACTTATATAGTTATCCTCAAGAAACGTTGCATTTGTCGATACAAATACTTTGTTATCTTCAGGACTATAGAAGTATCCACCTCTGGTCTTCTTGGAGTATCCTACAAACAAGCAGACCACAGACTTAGGATCTAGCTTTCCAGTTATGTTCTTCAACACGTGTGCTGGACACCCCCATATGCGAAAATGTCGTAAACTAGCTTTACGACCATTCCACAACTCTAGGGGAGTTTCAGGAACAGATTTGGATGGCACTACATTCAAAATGTATGCCGCTGTTTGCAACGCATATCCCCAAAAGGAATTTGGTAATGATGAGAAACTAATCATAGATCTCACCATTTCCATTAGGGTTCTATTTCTCCTCTCCGCGACACCATTCTGCTGAGGTGTACCAAGAGCTGTGAGTTGGGACACTATCCCATACTCGACCATAAAGTCTTCAAACTCTTGGTCAAGGTACTCACCTCCATGATCTGATCGTAGAGACTTGATCGTCTTTCCTAACTGGTTCTCAACTTCAGCTCGGAATTCTTTGAACTTTTCAAATGTTTCCGACTTCCGTTGCATTAGGTAGACATATCCGTATCTCGAGTAGTCATCTATAAAGGTGACATAATACTCATAACCACCCCTTGCTTTAACATTCATTGGTCCACAGACGTCTGAATGTATAAGCTCTAGTGGTTGTTTAGCTCTAAGCCCTTTTCCAGTAAAAGGTCTCTTAGTCATCTTACCTTCCAGACAAGATTCACAGACAGGTAAGGTGCCAACCTTTAACTCATTTAAAGATCCGCTTTTTACTAGTTTGTTTATCCGGTCAAGGTTAATATGTCCAAGCCTTAAATGCCAGAGATACGTTTCGTTTTCTGGAGAAATCTTATGTCGTTTAGTTTTTGGTTTTTCAACTTTAAACATTTCGGTGTTGAGCAGTGTTGTATGCATTAACGGTCTTAACACATACAAATTGTTTTCATTAATTCCTGAACAAATATTCAGACCATTCTTTGCAATAATAACTGGTTTATTATCAAAAGAAACAGAATATAATTGTTCTAACAACTTAGAAACGGAAATTAAATTCCGTGTAAATCCAGGAATATAAAAAACATTGTTCAATAATAAAAAACTATTATTATTACAAAATTGCAATCTTATTGCTCCCACTCCTTTGGCCGACACGACATCCCCCGACCCTACACGCATGGAGAAAGCTCCCTCCTTTAGCTGTGTCCAAGAATCAGTCCACTGCAAAGAAGAACAAACATGGTTAGTGGCCCCCGAATCAACAATCCAAGGTGAAGAATCATCTTCCACTAAACAAGATTCAAGAACAAGTAAATCATATTTACCTTTCTTCTTCTTCTTGGCTACCTCCTCCAGATACTGAGGACAATTCCTCTTCTAGTGTCCGACCTAGTCGCAATGGAAACATTTTCCTTTACTTTTGTCGATGGAGGCGCCTTTCTTTTTGCTTTGGGCTTTCTTGGGTTTGGGCTTACCCTTCGCCTTCCCAACAGACCTCTTCCTCTTGTTACTATTGGAGGAAGATGGTTCGGCAACATTTGCCTCACCGGTCTTACTTTTGCTGTCCTTGGTCATGGACTCAAAAGTAGCGAGCTCATTGAGCAACTGTGTGAGGCTAAACCTTAACTTGTTCATCCCATAGTTGTTCTTAAACTGATCGAAACTCTTCGGAAGAGTCGTATGATGCTCACTTGACTAGGTTCGTCAATGGCCCCGCTATTGACTTCTGCCGTGTTGAAGTAGGACATCATGCTCAGGACATGTTCTCGAACTAATGTACCTTCCTTCATGCGAGCGAGCATAGCGGAATGAACAGCTTCGTGTCGCTTTTGCTCGGAGGGCTGCCCGAACATAGCTTGCAATGACTCCATAATTTCGAATGCTGTAGTCATTGCTTCGTGCTTTGTGACAAGCACGTCTGTCATAGAAGCTAACAGATATGTTCAGGCCTTCTCATCAGATGAGACCCATCGCTGGTATGCCTCACGAACAGTTCGTGTGGCATTGGCAGTAGGCTCCGGAGGACATTCCTCCGTAAGCACAAACTTGAGGTCTTTGGTGACCAGTATTGCATTAATGATAAGTTTCCATTTTGTGTAGTTATCACTAGTTAATTTATCGTTTGCAAGTATTTGTAATAGTGCAGATGACATGGCTGAAAAAACATAAATTAAGGATTCATTCAGTCATACATTCTAAACATGTGCGAATGTTCGGCATAAAATTAAACATGATGCTTGAAAATGTTTAATGAACAAGAACAACCCTAAAAACAATGTTTCTATGCCATGACAATCCAACATACCACAAGCAAGTGCCGCCTTAGGGTTGGTCAAATTCTTGCATGTTGGATCGAGACCTTCTCAGTCAAAGGATATACCAGAATAACTCTTATGCCAATATCATTCAACCATCGTTTATTAGGTCAGGTTTTTAATTAACCAATTTAATTAAAACCTTGTGAGTGTAACCCATCATTTCAGATCTCAAGAGCTTAACTCGAGAATTGCCGCCTTAGGGTCGGTCAATCCCGAAATCCCCTCCGAAATCCTATCTGTTAGGAAGTCAACCTTGGTATTGATTCTTATGGAAACCCTCCTTAGGGAGGACGAAAACAAAGCCGTCACGAGGCCCCACTCGAATCTCACGGTGTTGAACTAATGATGGAGACCGCGGGATATAATGTCATATATCCCTCTCCCACTCACTATTTTATATTAAGGGTTTTCTATTAATATTAATGCACCTAGATTAAACTAGATTAAACGGCTAATTTTAATCTAAGCGTCAAGTGCATTAATCACAAATTATTAGAATCCTATTCCAATAACTAATAAACTAAATTGATTTTTAATACTTAAAAAATTTAGTTCATTAGTGATAATTCAAATCTATGTAAACTGTTTACTAAGACTAGAATTATTATTAAATGTGTATTTACCAAGTTTTAACTATTAAAACTAAACACATTAATAGGTCCAATTATTATTAGGAGCTTAATCAAATTAATCCTAATATATATTAAGGACCCTACTAATCTAAGTATTTAAACTCTTTAATAAAAAGATTAGTATTTAATGAGATTTACCAAGTTTTTACTCCTGAAAACTAATCCCATTAAAAATAGCCAATTATGTGAATAACCCATTTTAATCAAATTAAAAAAAAATTAAACACATAATATAGATGGCTATAATGCATGTATGATATATCAACATATATATATATATATATATATATATGTGTAGGCACAACTAATTTAAATGACATATATATGCATGGCAATGCTTAATCATCAAATAATTAAAACATACATGAGTTGACCGAGTGTTGTGGATTATTTAACCTAAAAATTGGAATCTAATTACAAAAAATATTCCCAAGGCATCCCTTGGTCTTCTTGTAATTTCCAAGATTTCCAATCTTTTCAGGTCATGTTCGGGATGTGCTGTGCGCGTTGGTAGGCATGCGCACTGGTAGGCACGCGCTGGAAGGCTTGCGCTCTGGTAGGCTCGATCTGGTGTGCATGCGCGCAGGTGGTAGGCATCGCTGAAGCGCTGGTTGCGCGCTAGTGGGTGATGGGCTGCGCACTGGGACGCTGCGCGTGTTGGTCTGCCTGCACACAAGCTGAAGGCATGCGCTGGTCATGCGCGCAGTCACGCTGATGGGTGGCATGCGCTGGACTGCAGGTATTTGCTTGTCTACGATGTGCGCACCAGGTCTGCATGTGCAATCTTCATGCGCTACCAGGTCTTCGATTACACTTTTTTTTATAATAATACAACAGTAAAATATAATAAAAATATATATATTATACAACCCAGAAACACTCTAAATCCACAACACCATAAAAAATTACGATCAACCATGTTTTTAAATTAAACAATTTAATTAAAAAAACATCATACACTCATCAAAAAAATATGTGCCTACACATTCATACATATCAGGGGTAATCAAATTCAATTATACTGTACAAAAATTGGCTCTGATACCAATTGTTGGAACCTAGGGTTACAGATTACGCAGCGGAAGGTTTTTAAATTTTTTTATGCAATCAATAAACTAACCCATTTGTACAGTAATAATCAAATGCAATAATAAAGTGAAGAAACTAAAGTTACATATCTACGTAGGAGGCTCCTTCACTTTGATACGAATTGCTCCTGATTTGAACCACGTGATCTTCCTCGCTATCTCCCAGAACTGGTAACAGCGTGAGGGCGCGTCACGATATTCAGGACCTGTATGGAGGAAAAAGAGAAGAACACACACACAAAAACAAAACCTAGAAATGCAGCATTTGTTTGTGCTCACCACACCCTAATATTTTTTTCTCCTTTTGTTTTGCTTTTGTTTACTGTGCATGACCTGTTTTTCTTCTTCTCTCAAACAATCAAATTGCTTTTCTTTTCAATTTTCTTTTGCTGTGTCAGTCTCCTATTCGGTTCTCTTCAAAACATATCACAAGTAATCTCATTACTTTATCAATATATGTTATTTGGTTATCTCATATTTTTTTAATTAAATATATATCTCATATATATTCAAAAAACAACCAACCGAAAATCCAATTTGATTTTTAAAAAATTTTCAAAAAAATATCTCATATCCTTTTAAAAAATTAATTAAATATTTATTTTTGAATTCAAACATTTTAAATTCAATTTCAAATATTTAATTTAATAAAATAAAATAATTATATTATCTTATTTTATTCAAAATCAAATATCAACTAACACCCTCCATTTATGGATTAACAACATAATGGACCCACAGTATTTTGAGCTCTAATAATACTTATTATTTAATTTATTTAATCACCATTATTCATCAATTAAATAATCCCATTATTCAATTAATTCCCGAATTAATACGTGTCACTTTCCTAACACAATTAATTGGACAATCCAATTAATTAACCGTGACCGTTGTTACCTATATCGATCGGGCTAGCAAGGGGACCTAATGGACCCACAGTATTTTGAGCTCCAATAATCCTTAGAAATTATTAATTAAACTCTTTAATTAATATTTCATGATTATTAACTTCGGTGTTATTCCACTAAAAACCTGAAGCTGCACTCTCTCAACTGTAGACGTTTTTACACAAACCAATAACTCTCGGTGTCCATCGATATAGCTATTACATATGGTATAATCCTCCACAAGTAGTTCATAATTAGAGCTGGGTCATAATGTCCGTTATACCCCTCTAATCATATCTTTCCATTAAGTACCATTGATTCTCTAATGAACAATAAATCCTACATTCCTTACAAAATTAAGAGAACGCTCATATTGTTCAAGTCCCGAATCAACCCTTAAGGGAACTACCATCTACTTCTCACAAGAAGGAGTGGATTCCACTATTGTGTACAAACCTTCCCAGCCACAAGCCAAACCGCGATCCCAACATACGGAGTATATTGATCGGGAATGCAACTCCGACCTCACCCATGGTATATCAAAGACCACGATCTAACCTGAAGGAGTCGATAAGACACTCAGGATTAAGATCATTCACATATAGCCATCATTAGTTGATATATATGAATCTCATTGTTAAACGGATCTTAATGAGAGATTCATATAGATCATGGCCCAGTCCTATATGATCACATCATACAAGGTGCCTCCATTCTCATATCTACATATGAATGATCCAGGATAGGATCACCGTACACTACGAAATGGACCGCAGCTGTAGATTAACCACAAATAAAGTACCCAGCTTTATTTACTATCTACGGACTCTTTAGATTGCTCGTTTTAAACTGAATCCATCTATATATGACACTCATATACTCAGTTCGAAATTACATCCGGCAATCTTGGATGTTAAGTGCACATGTTATATAAAGTATGACACAAAATGAATGAATATACTACTTCTTTTATTTATGTTCAAATTCTATTTACATATTACAAGCTTTAGGGCAAGAACCCCAACAAGGGGATCTTCAACTTGTGCATGGAAATCTTTAATAGGATTGGGATGATCCGGATAGTTGAGCAAGTTGGCATAGTAAGTTCACTAGGTCCGAGGGTAAAGTTGATGTTGATAGCTTAGAGAGTGAATCTTGTGTTGATTGTTTCTTGAGTGTGTAATGCCTATTTGTCATAGTGAATTGCTTTTGCCAGTTATTGTGGTATCAACCCATGGATGTTTCCTCATTTTGAGGTTTTACCACATAAAACATCTTGTGTTGATTTTTGTTTTTATTATCTTTTCTTGCTTTGAATTTATATTGATCCATTCATTGCTTTATTGAATTCATATTGTCTTGTTGAATCAATATACTTGTTAAAGCTTGCTTGTGAAATTGTATATCTTGTGAAGAAAAAGAAGTTGCAATTATTTTGATGATATACCTATTCACCCCCTCTAGGTATATTTGACACTATAAGTGATTAAAGGGAATTTCAGGTGGCCAATACTATACATGATCGATTGGACACTCATAAGTGGTAGATAACCAATCCTATACATCCTAGGGTTGTTACATTAGATAATGATCATTAATGTGAGTTCATTCTTCACCCATTGTTTGCTAATTGAATTCATCAATTTCTTAATCTACTTATCATTCATTTACACCTTTAAAATTAGTGCATTTTAGTTAGTTTAAGCTTAGTCTAATTTTAGTTTAATTTCTTCACAAAAACCATAACAATTTACTTTTCTTGCATTATTACTAAAGTATTAGTGTGATCATAGCTATAACTCAATCTCTGTGGAACGATACCCCTATTTGCTATATACTAGGTGTTAACAAACTTTTTTGGCAGGGGTCCAAAGCATAATTTTCCACCGAGTTACTACCTGGCTTGAACCATTCCCCAGCTCCCAAGTAGCCGGCAGCATCGATACCGCAACCTAGGAAGAATAGAAACCTGGTAGGGCAAGAGCAGCGACTGCCTTATTTACCTGGTACCTGATAAAGTACCAAAACTATGACCTAAGAAGAACAAGTACCACACTGTGCCATTACATCTGATACCAAGTGAAGCCGATACCGCGATACCATGCAACCAGTACCTCGCATGAACCCGGTACCTCCCACCTGGCACATATAAACTGTGAAATCTACCCGGTACCGGAGTACTTCAACATTGGCCTAGAATCTAACCAAAAAGGTTGTTAACAGAAGTCCCCTCTGACTTGAACACCGGTGACTGTTTGGGGTTTGAGTCAGGTTTCCTGAGATGTTTGAAGAATTTTCCTTTCTGACCGTTACCAAAATCTAGAAGGAAATCCTGCATTAATTGCATGTTCCACGTGTCGAGTTGGGGTGTGTCGTTTATTTGAAAAAGTAAAGATTTTCGGACTCGCATGTTTATCAAAATTTCCTTTCCCGTTGCCACAACATCACGCCTTTCAGCTTACGTTACCGTTACTAGTAACCGCTGCCTTCTTCTTTTTATACCCCAAACTCTCTAGTGCTCCTCGTGCCTTCTTAATGTTTTCAAAAGAAAGAAAAAACCACTCTCATTCTTCTTCTTTTATTTTCAATTTCATAACAACTTCATAACTTGCTGCCGTGTCTTCCTCAGATACCGCCGCTAGTGGGAGCTGTTAGGATTATGCTCAATGGCAAGAGTGTAATATTGTAATTGACAATCTTCTCATATAAATAAAGTGAATTCTGATTCTTACAATTACGTATAGCATTTATTATTATAATTGTCAAGGTAAATAATCATAAGGTCAAAAGACTATGAGACATGAAGAATTGATCATACATCCGGATATGTATGAGGTAGACAGAATTCTTTAGTTAGTCTTGAATAACGTTCACAACTTAAGTTAAAGGTTGGGCACCTCTATCTTGTTAAAGTTGTAGAATTCTTTTACTAGCATTTGAGTGGGATCAAATGAATATGATGAGTCTAAAATCATCGAAAGGTTTTCGAGTAAAAGAATCTAGTGCACTAGGTGCATTGAACTGGATCACAATGAAATACTTTATCTAGAACAGTCACTAGATATAAGTCTTTTCATTAAAGAGGACAATCGGAGAGTCTATCTTAATCCTGAGATAAATGATGGACTTATGGTTGCAAGTGTTATCATTAGAGCTATCAATGAGTACGATTATATAGCATAGTCTATCCTCGATAGTTTGGTGGTATACATTTGTTAATCGATAGAGGACTTCATTTATAGATATGGACATCGTGGCTCCATTTATTAAATGAGAGTATAATATCATCATATGGATGTTTTGAGGTATTGGATATTAAATCTCAACGTTGAGTTTTTCAATAATGATTACTGAAAACATGGCTTCTGGACAAGTCAAAGTATCCAAGTTCGAAATGTGGTCATATGAGGAAATATGGTAACTTGGAGAGCTATAGGCGGTCTATGAGCTCTTGGCGATTACTGATATTATTCACGAGGATACACCATCTCCTATAAGATTGTCTAGGGTATGAATGAGAAACATCTCCTTATTCTATCTTTATTTAAGAGTTCAATTTTAGCTCTTTAGTGGAATGAGTTAAAATTAATAGATTGGACCTAAGTGAATCATTTGTTGATTGTGATTAGGTTGTGTCTATTGAAGCTTAAATTTAGATAGCCCGCTAAGATCCCCAATCCACACGTATTTGCATGGATCATTTGATATATTCTACCGGGCCGATTTAAGGGTCCATCTAGAATTGTTTTTAATATATCAAGAATATAATATGTCTATTGTTTAATTAATGGGCTGCACTATTATACTAATATATTAAAAGGAGACATGTGGGCTTGTTTCTTTTAGTAAGAATGGATATGGTTCACATGTGGGCTTTTATTTAAAGTCCAATGGATTAAATGAAATAAAAAAATAATATATGGCCCATTTATATAATGGGGCGGCAAGGTGTATATATTAACCTAATATATTATTTTGTTTCATTGTTTTAATTAAATAAGAATTAGTTAATTTATTAATTAAGAAACAACTCTTTTTCTGATCAGGAAATATATTTCCTAAAGTTATACTATTGGTAGTAGTATATTAAAAGTAAAAGACTTGTTTGATAAGAAAATAAATAATTAATTTTATTTATTTAATCAAATAAGAAGTCTTTTTATTTAGTCAATAAAAGAATAAAAATATCTATGAGTTGGATTAGGTTTTGAAGTCTAAAGGTTGATGGAAATTAGGGTGCAACACAAACTCTTTTTGGTATGTGATTTGCGGCAACCCTAGTCCATTTAGAGAAAGATTTCGGCAATCCTAAATAGAAGAGGAAGCAAAATTTCGGCCACCTATATAATACCACATATAGAATTCGGCCACCATTGTTGATTGAATGATTCAATTTTTCTTCTTCTTCTCAATTCATAGAAAAGGATGATTTTTATTCTACTAAACATAAAAGAGAGAAAAGATTATTCTTTGATAGTACACTGATTGCTTGTTCATCAATAAGCTTGTGTGTACAACATCGAATTAGGTTCACGCGAGTTTCGATCATTAGATTGAGAACTCAAAAGTGACCGGAATAATTTTTGTCTTCTTTTGATTGTTTTGTGACTAACAAAAGAAAAAGAAAACTTTGTTCATCCATTCTCAGGTTTGCAATTCAAAGAAAAAGGGAGACCACGCTCCTAGGTGATTCACGTACGTGTTCGGATTGGAAGATCTCGCGGTACTGTTCACGATCACTGTTCACGATCACTGTTCATGGGGGTACTGTTCACAATCACTGTTCACGCGGGTACTGTTCACGGGCATCGGAAAAGATTTTTCGGATTACCAATCGACATAAGTCAATCGGATCACGCGTCAAGAGGTATTTAACTCTAACCGTATATATTTGAGTTTAATTAATTAAAAGGTTAAGGTTCAACTTTGAGAAAAATTTTAAAACCATACGAAATCTATTTTTCGTTTCTTCCGCTGCGTTTTATATCGATTTTTCCCTACAATTTGTATCAGAGCCTTGGTTGTACCTTTTAATTAATTAACGTATATATACGTGAATCTATTTCTTTTTTATTGTGATTATACATGTTTTAGAAAGAGATGGCACTCTAGGTATTCGCATATATAATTACATGTTGAATGTATAGATTTATATATGTTTTATAAAGTTAATTGTTATTGCTCGATTTTGGTCCTAGAATTTCAATGTAATTTTTGTTTCGGATTTGTAACAAGAAGGATGGTCTATTATCACCATAATTCCTTCTTGGTAGTTGCTAGGGTTTTATTATTTTTTGTATGTAAAATAAGTGCAATATTTTTTTTTTGTAATCAGGTGCAGTATTTTTTTTGTAAATCTTACTGTAGTAAAATAAAAAAAACAATTTGCTACAGTAATTTATTCGTAATATGATGTAATGTATTCGGGTATTGAAAATTCAAAGACACGAAGAAAAACGAAGCAACCGGAACCGAGAACGAGCACCGTGCGCACCCTAGGACTGGATTGGGCTGCACATGGCAAGCCCAATCCTTGGTGGGCTGTGCACGGCAGCCTTGTATGGCCTTATGGGCTGCGCAAGGCAGCCCCTTTGTGGGGTTGTGGGCTGTGCACGTCCATGGGAGGAGGCCGAGAGATGAGCGTATGGTTGATGGTCACCTGAAGATCTTGTATTCCTAACAATTGTAATTTACTTGCTTTTCTAGGATGGGCCAAAATTGTTGCTATTTAATTTTTGCTTAAATATTACAATATTTGTTGTTGTATGATAACATGACATTTTAGAATAGGAGTGCCACTCATATATCTATTTTTGTATGAACATGCATTGAATGATTTAGGTATCTAATTGGCATCTAGATAACTTGGTAAAAATCATTCTTTGGGATTTAATCACATGCCTTAAATAATTGAGTGGGAGAAGGTGTGCAAGAACGCCTATGGCCTCCAAGATTAGTTGAGTTTTATTATTTTTGGTAATCCCCCCAAGGGGCATCTATAAATGGAATTTAACAATATACTTCCTTACAAGGATAGACCAGACAATTGACTTAAACGAAATCTACTCCCCAAGGAGGGATTTTCGTGAGAGAAAATTGAGGGTCGATATCTTGGTAACACACTCAATGTAATTTTATTAATATCCTTCCAAGAGTTCTTGTTAATAAAAATTTCAAGGCTAAAATTAAAAACGCTGGTTGTTATGTTAACAATTAGGTGGGACCTAGTCTAACTAGTAAATAGTGTGAACTCCTAAAGGAAGCGTAATATTTATGGGTGTTGGATCACCGTTGAATTTTTATGATTGAATTATTTATTTTAATTCAAGATAAATTTTTAAAAGTGCTATTATCATGATTATTTACTTATATATGTTTTTGTTTTAATCAGAAATCATGACCCCATCACTTATGAACATCCTGAAAGATAACACCTTAACTGGAGATAACTACGTAACATGGAAAAGGAAAATTGGGTTGTTGCTGCAAAGTGAAAAACATAAGTTTGTTCTGACCACTCCTAAACCACCCCTTCCTAATAATGAATCTTATGTGATGCAAAGAGATGAGTATGAGCAGTGGAAGACTTCTGATGATATGGCAAAATGTTACATTATGGCCACTATCTCCGACTTGTTGCAACAGTAACATGAAGGAATGGAGTTCGCTGCTGATATAATGATGTCTCTAGAGGAAATGTTTGCTATGAGGTCTAGGACGACTAAGAGAGAGGCAGTGACTGCTTTTATGAATCTTAGGATGAAACCTGGACAATCTGTGAAAGATCACATGATGAAAGTCATAGCACATCTCAATATTGCTGAACTAAATGGTGCTGAGATTGATGGTAAGACAAAAATTGATATGGTAGTTAACTCACTGTCAGCTTCCTTTGATCAGTTCAAGTTGGACTACACCTTGAACAAAAAGGAATAAACCTTGCAAGGCCTGATGCAAGATGTTTAAAGCGCTGAAAAGATCCTTGTGAAAAACAAAGGTCAAGAGATTTATTTGGTTGGTAAAGTTGCTACTGTTAAGACCCGTAAGAAGGTCAAGAAACAACAGAAGAAAAAGCAACTTGGGCCTACCAAGAAGGAAACCAAGAAAGTAACCAAGATCAAAGGGAAATGCTTCCTTTGTGATGAAAAGGGACATTGGAAAAGAGATTGCCCAAAATCCCAGAAAAAGAAGGAAGAAGGTATTGTTAATTATCTAGAAACATGTATTTTGGCAGATTCTACTGATTCTTGGATCATAGACTCTGGAGCCACTAATCATGTTTGTTATTCCTTGTAGGGGTTTCAGGAAAAGAGAAGGTTGAATGAAGATGAAGTCAATTTGCGCTTGGGCAACGGAACGTTAGTGTCTGCAAGCGCAGCGGGAGATATTAGAGTTATTTTAGATTCTAGTAGGCATTTAGATTTAATAGACGTTTATTATGTACCTCAATTCAAGAGGAATTTAATTTCAGTTTCTTGTTTAAATAAGTTTGGATATTCGGTTACTTTTAATAAAACTTTTATTATTAGTAAGAATGACAAAGTTGTTTGCAAAGGTACATTGGAAAATGGTTTATTCTTTTTGCATAGAAATATCTCTCACTCGTTAGACACAGAAATAACGGAACCTAATCATAAAAGAGTAAAATTATCAAAAGATGAAACCTATCTTTGGCATTTAAGCCTAGGTCACATTAACCTTAATAGGATTAAAAGATTGGTATGTGACGGACCTTTAAGTGACTTAAAGGTTGATGATCTACCAACTTGTGAATCTTGTTTGGAAGGTAAAATGACCAAAAGGCCGTTCAATACCAAAGGTGCAAGAGCCACTGAATGTTTAGGACTAGTACACTGATGTATGTGGTCCTATGAGCATTCAAGCTAGAGGTGGATATGAGTACTTCATCACCTTCACAGATGATTACTCAAGATTTGGTTACGTGTATCTCATGAGACATAAGTTGGATGCATTTGATATGTTCAAAGCATTCAAAGCTGAAGTAGAAAATCAGCTTGAGAAACATATAAAAATCTTGAGATCTGATCGTGGTGGAGAATATCTATCTGGAGAGTTTCAGCAATATCTTATTGATAATGGGATAGTTTTTCAGCTTTCTGCACCAGGTACACCTCAACAAAATGGGGTAGCAGAAAGGAGAAATAAGACTCTTTTAGAGATGGTTAGATCAATGTTGAGTTATTCAACATTTCCTATTTCTTTTTGGGGATATGCTCTACAAACAGCAATATATATTCTAAACGATGTACCATCTAAATCTGTCCCTAAAACCCCACATGAATTGTGGACTGGGCGAAAGCCTAGTTTACAACACATGAGGATATTTGGTTGTCCTGCACATGTGTTGAAAGGAAAGATAGAAAAGATGGAGTCCCGTTCGGAAACATGTATATTTGTGGGGTATCCAAAAGGAACTAAAGGATATTATTTCTATAGTCCTTTTGATCTAAAAGTATTTGTTTCAACAAATGCTTCATTTCTAGAAAAGGACTATATGAATAATTTTGTGCCCAAAAGTAGAATTATCCTGAATGAGATGTCAGGAGATACAATTCCACAAGAGGTTTCACAACCCAGCCCAATTGTAAGTTCCACTCCAACACAAGATCAACAACCTACCATTCCTCGTCGTAGTGGGAGGGTTAGAACACAACCCAAAAGATATATCGGTCTAGGAGAATCTGTTGAGAATCTCCCGGACGACGATGATCCCTACACGTACAAGGAAGCTATGGAGGATGTTGATTGTCGTCATTGGCAAAAGGCAATGCAATCCGAGATTGAATCGATGTTCAATAAAAAAGTCTGGTCCCTTGTAGACTTTCCTAAAGGGATAAAACCCATTGGGTGCAAGTGGGTATACAAGAGGAAAAGAGGTATGGATGGTAAGGTGGAAACCTTTAAAGCTAGACTAGTAGCTAAAGGTTATACACAGAAAGAAGGTATCGATTACGAGGAAACCTTATCACTTGTGGCCATGCTTAAATCCATTAGGATACTCTTATCCATTGCAGCATCTCTAGACCTAGAGATTTGGCAAATGGACGTCAAGACAGCTTTCCTTAATGGAAGTCTTGACGAGAGCATCTACATGATGCAACCAGAGGGATTCATTGAAAAAGGCCAAGAAGAAAGAGTATGCAAGTTGCAAAAGTCCATATATGGACTAAAGCAAGCATCCAGATCCTGGAACATAAGGTTCGATCAAGCTGTAAAGGGTTTTGGATTTATTCAAAACCCTGACGAACCTTGTGTATACAAGAGGATCAAAGGCGACAAGTTGGTTTTCCTCATTCTTTATGTTGATGATATACTACTCATTGGAAACGATGTAGGTGTATTGACATCAGTGAAAGAATGGTTAGCAAAACAATTTGATATGAAGGACTTAGGAGAAGCAAGTTATATTCTTGGTATCCAAGTAATAAGGGATAGAAAGAATAGAACGATTGCATTATCCCAAGCTTCATACATTGATAAAATATTGTTTAGATTCACCATGCAAGATTCCAAGAAAGGTTTGTTACCATTTAGACATGGAACCAAACTTTCTAAGGGTCAAGCAACTAAGAATGTGCATGAAGAGCAATTCATGAGTAGAGTTCCATATGCCTCGGCAGTTGGAAGTCTCATGTATGCAATGCTCTGCACTAGACCAGATATTTGTTTTGCTGTTGGCATAGTTAGCAGGTTTCAATCGAAACCTGGTCCTGATCATTGAACGGCAGTCAAGCATATTTTCAAGTATCTCAAGAGAACTACAGATTATATGCTTGTATACTCTAGAGGGGATTTAATTCCCGTTGGGTATACAGATTCTGATTTCTAGTCAGATTCTGACTCCAGAAAATCCACATCAGGATCTGTGTTTACCATTGGAGGAGGAGCAGTCATATGGAGGAGTATCAAGCTATGTTGTATTCCTGATTCCACCATGGAAGCTGAGTATGTTGCTGCATGCAAAGCTGCCAAAGAGGCTGTTTGGCTCCGCCAATTCTTGATTGACTTAGAAGTGGTTCCTAGTGCGAATAAGCAGATTACTATACACTGTGACAACAGTGGTGCAATGGCTAATTCGAAAGAACCAAGAAGTCATAAGAGAGGTAAACACATTGAAAGGAAGTATCACCTTTTGAGGGAAATTGTTCATAGGGGAGACGTGACGATCACCAAAATCGCGTCAGCAGAAAATCTAGCGGATCCTTTCACAAAGGCTCTACCTCAGAAGAGCCTTGATAGACATCTAGAGAACATGGGAATGAGAGATATGACACACTTGCTATAGAGCAAGTGGGAGATTGTTAGGATTATGCTCAATGGCAAAAGTGTAATATTGTAATTGACAATCTTCTCATATTAATAAAGTGAATTCTGATTCTTACAATTACTTATAGCATTTATTATTATAATTGTCAAGGTAAATAATCATAAGGTCAAAAGACTATAGACATGAAGAATTGTGCATACATCCGGATATGTATGAGGTAGACACAATTCTTTAGTTAGTCTTGAATAACGTTCACAACTTAAGTTAAAGGTTGGGCACCTCTATCTTGTTAAAGTTGTAGAATTCTTTTACTAGCATTTGAGTGGGATCAAATGACTATGATGAGTCTAAAATCATCAAAAGGTTTTCGAATAAAAAAATCTAGTGCACTAGGTGCATTGAACTGGATCACAATGAAATACTTTATCTAGAACCGTCACTAGATATAAGTCTTTTCATTAAAGAGGACAATCGGAGAGTCTATCTTAATCCTGAGATAAATGATGGACTTATGGTTGCAAGTGTTATCATTAGAGCTATCAATGAGTACGATTATATAGCATAGTCTATCCTCGATAGTTTGGCGGTATACATTTGTTAATCAATAGAGGACTTCATTTATAGATATGGACATCGTGGCTCCATTTATTAAATGAGAGTATAATATCATCGTATGGATGTTTTGAGGTATTGGATATTAAATCTCAACGTTGAGTTTTTCAGTAATGATTATTGAAAACATGGCTTCTGGACAAGTCAAAGTATCCAAGTTCGAAATGTGGTCATATAAGGAAATATGGTAACTTGGAGAGCTATAGGCGGTCTATGAGCTCTTGGCGATTACTGATATTATTCACGAGGATACACCATCTCCTATAAGATTGTCTAGGGTATGAATGAGAAACATCTCCTTATTCTATCTTTATTTAAGAGTTCAATTTTAGCTCTTTAGTGGAATGAGTTAAAATTAATATATTGGACCTAAGTGAATCATTTGTTGATTGTGATTAGGTTGTGTCTATTGAAGCTTAAATTTAGATAGCCCGCCAAGATCTCCAATCCACACGTATTTGCATGGATCACTTGATATATTCTACCGGGCCGATTTAAGGGTCCATCTAGAATTGTTTTTAATATATCAAGAATAAAATATGTCTATTATTTAATTAATGGGCTGCACTATTATATTAATATATTAAAAGTAGACATGTGGGCTTGTTTCTTTTAGTAAGAATGGGTCTGGTTCACATGTGGGCTTTTATTTAAAGTCCAATGGATTAAATGAAATAAAAAAATAATATATGGCCCATTTATATAAGTGGGGCGGCAAGGTGTATATATTAACCTAATATATTATTTTGTTTCATTGTTTTAATTAGATAAGAATTAGTTAATTTATTAATTTATTGTTTAATTAAGAAACAAATCTTTTTCTGATCAGGAAATATATTTCCTAAAGTTATACTATTGGTAGTAGTATATTAAAAGTAAAAGACTTGTTTGATAAGAAAATAAATAATTAATTTTATTTATTTACTCAAATAAGAAGTCATTTTATTTAGTCAATAAAAGAATAAAAATATCTATGAGTTGGATTAGGTTTTGAAGTCTAAAGTTTGATGGAAATTAGGGTGCAACACAAACTCTTTTTGGTATGTGATTTGCGGCAACCCTAGTCCATTTAGAGGAAGATTTCGGCAATCCTAAATAGAAGAGGAAACAAAATTTCGGCCACCTATATAATACCACATATAGAATTCGGCCACCATAGTTGATTGAATGATTCAATTTTTCTTCTTCTTCTTAATTCATAGAAAAGGATCATTTTTATTCTACTAAACTTAAAAGAGAGAAGAGATTATTCTTTGATAGTACACTGATTGCTTGTTCATCAATAAGCTTGTGTGTACAACATCGAATTAGGTTCAAGCGAGTTTCAATCATTAGATTGAGAACTCAAAAGTGACCGGAATAATTTTTATCTTCTTTTGATTGTTTTGTGACTAACAAAAGAAAAAGAAAACTTTGTTCATCCATTCTCAGGTTTGCAATTCAAAGAAAAAGGGAGACCACGCTCCTAGGTGATTCACGTACGTGTTCGGATTGGAAGATCTCACTGTACTGTTCACGATCACTGTTCACGGCGGGGTAATGTTCACGATCACTGTTTACGCGATCACTGTTCACAATCATTATTCACGCGGGTACTGTTCACGGGCATCGGAATAGATTTTGTGGATTACCAATCGACGTAAGTCAATCGGATCATGCGTCAAGAGGTATTTAACTCTAACTGTATATATTTGAGTTTAATTAATTAAAAGGTTAAGGTTCAGCTTTGAGAAAAATTTTAAAAACATACGAAATCTATTTTTCGTTTCTTCCGCTGCGTTTTATATCGATTTTTCCCTACAGGAGCCTCATCCATTGAAAGAGGATCCGAAGAAGGTTCTTCTACCCCTCAGCATCGCTGGTTGAACCAAAACGTCGCCATTGGGTCGAGTTTAACTAACAACCCAGATACCTAGACGATATATATGGGGAATCGAGTGAGGAGTCCAGTAGTGCTAGGGAAGGTGGAAACCTGGCTAGAGACATGGAGACCTAAATCGGAGAGGTGCTCTCTCTACCCACTTGTAAGTGCCTCACTTTATGATTGGCTTATTTCGTTGACAAAATCACAATTGGGGTTAATCTTTGTAAAAGGGTAGATTAGGAATTGAAGATGTTCCAATTGACTCCAAGTGCTTCAAGGAAGGTAGATTACTTGACTCTACTTTTACTTGAAGGGATATAGATGCACACACTCACTCGCATGCATTATATTCTTGTTTACATATAATTGGATGATGCATTGTATGTCACTTATCACACTCCACACTTGCACATATTGCACATCACTTTGTGTGTTAAGTCTGCCTAGAAAATAGGGTTTCTTCTATGACCGCGGCCTAGACCGCTTGGCAAGCACTGCTTGCACCGCGGCATACTGAGCGGTAATCATTAGTCGGCCTATGCTACCTGGACCGCGTCCTGTACACTTGTACGCCCAGCGGTCTGTGACACGGTAAACTTCAGTAGGCCTCTGATGCTTTGACCGCGTCCTGTGCACTGCACGCACAGCGGTCCAAACCGCGTTGTTGTCCAATAGGCACACTGCTGCGTATACCGCGGTCTGGACAACTTGCCCGAGCCGCGGTACGCACAGCGGTAATGATGGGTTTTTGTTACTGTTTTCAAAACGGTGTCATTTCGTTTAGGGCTTGATATATATATGCCCTTTCCTCTTCCTTGCCTCTTTAGAGCTTCAGAATTCATTCTCTTTCATTCCTTTTAGAGCTCAAGAGTGTCTTGCAAGAAAAGGTTGCAAGAAACCTTTTTTATTGTCCAAAACCCAATCACCCATCATTCATTCATGGTTCTATCATCATCTAGCTTCATCTAGGATGTTTCTAAGCATGGGTTTTCATCAACATAGCTTACTTGGTAAGTAGAACATCACTCTCATCTATCCTTGTGTTCTTGCTTAACAAGAAATCTCTATTATGTCTCTTATGCATCTAGATTATAATTTTTCAATATAAATAGAGATTTTTGTTGATGTTTGGGTTGTTTTTTGTGATAGCTATTGCATCTAGGAATGCTTTGATTTCATATAGCTAGGTTATATGTGTGTCACATAGCAACATGATATCTAGGATTGTTTGAAACATTCATACATGACTAGATAATAATTAAATGTGTTGACCTTGCATTTTGTGCATTTAGAATATCATCATATTCACTTTAGGTTTCATATCTCTTCATTTAAGAGTTAAGTCTTGTATTTTCCTTGAGTAGTATACAAACAAGAGCCTAAAATCACTATTAAAGGCATGCGGGTAGCAAAGACGGATTAGTAACCGATTAGGTGTGATGTGGTCAACCTAGGTTGTAATCGTTTCTGTAAATAGTGGATTTGAGGGTTCGATTGGCGATTAGGCCCGTGAGTTTTTACCCAGTTGTGTCTTTTGAGGGTTTCTCATGTAAATCATATCATTGTGTCTTTTTGTTTATTCCGCACTTTTACTATGGCAATGATTGATTGTGATAGAGATTAGGGGATGTGTTGTTTAATTTTGATTAATCAAAAAGATGGCATTTAATTTAACTAAAACCTATTCACCCCCTCCCCCCCCTCTAGGTTAATTTTATCACTCTTAGTGTATTTTTAATTTGTATCAGAGCAGGTTCCTTAACATAATTAGGAGATCCTTTGCTTTCTAGGAGTGTTTTGCATTTGATTGCTTTTTGGTTAGTGTGTCTTGCTTGTTTTCCCCTTCTTTTTGTTGATTGATTGCATTCATCTCATTCACCCTTAAACACCATGAGTGGAAACGCATATGAGCATGAGGGAGCATCGAGTTCAAGACCCCCACTTCTGACGAGGGTTAATTACTCATCATGGAAAGGAAAAATGGAATCCTACATATGCCAAATTGACGATCGAGTTTGGATGGTGATTGAGGATGGTTACACATCACCTACCAAGACTCTTGAAGATGAAAGCATGGTGCCTAAGCCTAAATCGGAATGGGATACTAAAGACTTTGAAGCCTTCAAATGGAACAACAAGGCCATGCATGCAATCTTGTGTGCAGTGGATGAAAATCAACACAAGCTAATCCAAACCACAAGGAATGCACATGAAGCATGGACAATATTGGAGATGGCACATGAAGGAACCGATGTAGTGAAAGACTCCAAACTACAAGTCCTTCAAACTCAATTTGAGTCCTTGAAGATGGAAGATCACGAGTGCTTCAATGACTTCCAAGTAAAGCTAATGGATATCGTCAACCAAAGTCATCAATTAGGCGATCCATATACGGATAAAAGGATAAACCAAAAAATTATGAGGTCTCTCCTAGAGGGATTTGATGCAAAGGTAACCACTATTGAGGAGAATAGCGAATATAAGAAGATGAAGCCAAGTGAGATAATTGGCAAGTTGATGGCTTTTGAGTCAAGAAGAGCCCCTACTTCAACAACACCTCTAAAGAAGCAAAAGAGCATTGCATTGAAGACCTCCAAGGAAGAAAGAGAGGAAGAAGATTCGGATGAAGAAATGGCTCTTATGGTGAAGAGGTTCAAGCAATTCATGAAGTTTGAGAAGAAGGGGATGGGCTCCAAGGGAAAATTTTTAAAGAAGAAGACTCATTTTAAAAAGGTGGAGAAAAGTGAAGAGAAGGACTCCAAGAAGAGTATTTAATGCTATGAGTGTAGTGGGTACGGTCACATTGCCCCCGAATGTGCCAACTTAAAGAAGAAGAAGAAAGGAAAGGCGATGGCGGCTACTTGGAGTGATAGTGAATACTTAGAGGAGGAAGAAAAGTCTTCGGATGATGAAGACCAAGTTGCAAACTTCATTGCCTTCTCATCATCTCACAATAGCAAGGAAGTTATGAGTGACCAAGAGGAGGAAAATGACAAACCAGAAGAAGAAGAAGATGATTCAAGTAATGGGAGTACTTCATTTGAGTCCAAGCATGAATTTGATAAGGAGATGGACTATGAAGACTTCATGGAATACTTCAAAAGTTCTAGAGCTAAGAAGAAAAAAGAGATTCAAGAGTTGAAAAGGAAGAACCTTGAAGTGACCTCCAAGATGATTCTCTTAAGTGAAGAAGTGAAAAGAACAAGAGAAAGGGAAGAGAGCTTAAAGTTGGAACTTGTTGTGGTCAAGAAAAATGAAGAATGCTTAAGGAAGGAGCTTGAAGAGGCAAAATGAGTAATTGCCAAGATGACCTCCGGAACCGAGAAGCTTGACAAGATGTTATCAATTGGAAAAAGCCTTAGTGATAAGAGGGGTTTGGGATATGAGGAAGATGTGAGTACTACATCTTTGAAAAAGACTACCTTTGTCAAGAGTCAAGAAATTGAAGAAGTCAAAGTCCCACAACAAGTTACAAGAAGGATTGAAATTGGAGAATCCTCAAAACATGCTCAAGCCAAGATTCCAACAAGGGCTCAACAACAACAAGTTAGAGCATTTCAATCAAGACCTTCACATGAAAGGATCCCTCATCCACGATCAAGGATCATGTATGATCAACAAAGAAGACATGCTACTTTGGGCTCAACCATAAAGGAGAGAGTTTGTTCAACATCAAAAGACTACTCAAAGGAGAAGGAAACCTCAAATGGTTGCACAAGGCTATGGTATGAATTCCTACTTTACTCCTACTTGTCATTATTGTGGTATTGAAGGCCATATAAGGCCTAATTGCTTTAAGTATATCAAATTGTGTAGATTTGAAAACATGATTGAGAAAAATATGCTTAGAAGAGCCAAAAAGCATGCACCTAGGGAACTTAGAGCAAATGAACCAAAGGCTCCTAGGATTGATAATGTTGCTCCTAGATGGACTAGAAAAAATGAATATTTTTGCTCTGTGGCTCAAGTGGCTTTGAAAGCCAAGGCCTCCAACACTTGGTACCTTGATAGTGGGTGTTCTAGGCACATGACCGGAAACAAGAGTTTCTTTAAGACTCTTGTGATGGAGGATGGTGGATTCGTCACCATTGATGATGGTTCACGGAAAAAAGGTCATAGGGAAAGGTAATATATCTATTCCCGGTTTGCCCTCCTTGCTAAATGCTCTCTATGTAGATGGCTTGCAAGCCACTCTCATAAGTATATCACATTTAAGTGATGAAGGGCTTTCGGTTATGTTTGGTAAAGTTGATTGCTTTATCCTTAAGGAAAATGGGCAAGTGCTTCTAAAAGGGAAGAGATCAAGTTACAATTGTTATTGTCTTGAGTCTAGTAACATCTCTTGTAACTTGTCTAGTTGTGAGCAAGTTGAGTTGTGGCATCAAAGATTTGGCCACATGAATTATGGTGACTTGAAAGTCCTTGAGAGGTTGAATGTTGTGAGAGGCCTTCCCAAGCTTGGGAAGAGGCTTGAGGGAGTTTGTGGACCTTGTCAACAAGGGAAACAAACTAAAAGTGTGCACAAGAAGGGAAAATTCCTATGTACCAAGGAGCCATTGGAACTCCTTCATACGGACCTCATGAGTCCCATGCAAACCGAGAGTCTAGGTGGTAAAAGGTATATCCTTGTTGTGGTTGATGACTTCTCTAGGTTCACATGGACTTACTTCCTTAGAGAGAAGTCCGAAGCTTTTGAGAAATTCAAAATGCTATGTGTCGAAATTCAAAATGAGAAAAATTCTCACATTAGGAGCATTAAGAGAATTAGAAGTGATCATGAGAAAGAATTTGAGAATAGTAGCTTTGAGAGTTTTTGTAATTGTCTAGGTATTTCCCATGAATTCTCGGCTCCTAGAACTCCCCAACAAAATTGAGTTGTGGAAAGAAAGAATAGAGTTTTACAAGAGATGGCTCGGGTGATGTTGCTTAGCAACAAGGTTCCTCGGAATTTATGGGCCGAAGCCGTTAATACGGCTTGTTATATAGGGAATAGAGTTTTCCTTAGACCTGGGACCAAACAAACATCCTATGAGTTATGGAAGGGAAGAAAACCCAATGTTAGCTATTTCCATATCTTTGGTAGTAAGTGATATATTCTTAATGACCGTGATCAACTTGGCAAGTTTGATGCCAAGAGTGATAAGGGTATTTTCATTGGATATGCTCTCAATAGCAAGGCCTATAGAGTTTTCAATCTAAAAACTCGAAGTGTCATGGAATTATCAAATGTTGTCACTGATGATTGTAGGCCCAAAAATGTTGACCATGATGAGGATGTTTGTGAAAATGGTGACCTTTCTTTGAAGGAGTGTGGTGAGACATCAAGTGATGTGAAGTCAAATCATAGTGAAAAGGATGATCAACCTCTTGATAGAGATCCTTCTTTGGACTCTAAAGAACCCGCTCCATGGGTTAGATATCTCCACCACAAGAATGACATTCTTGGAGATGTGAATGAGGGAGTTAGGACTAGGCGTCAAATAGCTAATCAAATTAGCTATACTTGTTACACCTCTCAAGTTGAACCCAAAAAGGTTGATGAAGCCTTGAATGACGAGTTTTGGGTTCTTTCTATGCAAGAAGAGCTAAACCAATTCGAAAGAAATGAGGTTTGGACTCTAGTTCCGAGACCCAAGGACACTAATGTCATAGGCACCAAATGGGTGTATAGGAACAAGTCGGATGAGGATGGCAACATTATGCGCAACAAGGCTAGGCTTGTGGCACAAGGATATTCTCAAATTGAGGGTATTGACTTTGAGGAGACTTTTGATCCCGTTGCCCGTCTTAAGTCTATAAGGCTTCTCTTGTCCATTTCTTGTGTGTATAAGTTTAAACTACATCAAATGGATGTTAAGAGTGCCTTCCTCAATGGCTTCTTGCATGAGGAAGTGTTTGTTGAACAACCCAAGGGGTTTATGGATCCACACCACCCCAATCATATCTATCGCCTCAAAAAGGCACTTTATGGGTTGAAACAAGCACCGAGGGCTTGGTATGAGTGCCTCACTCTTTATCTTGTTGACAATGGCTACTCAAGAGGCAGTGTTGACAAGACTTTGTTCATCAAGTGCAACAAAGATGAGCTATTCATAGCTCAAATTTATGTTGATGATATTGTATTTAGTTCCACCAATGAGTCAAAAGTGAGACAATTTGTTGATGTCATGTCTCTTGAATTTGAAATGAGCATGGTTGGTGAACTAAATTACTTCCTAGGCTTGCAAATTAAGCAAATGCATGATGGGTTTTCATATCCCAAGCTAAGTATGCCAAAAGCCTAATGAAGAAGTTTGGTCTTGACAATGCCAAACACTGTGACACACCCATGAGTACCATTTGAAGCTAAGCAAGGATGCTAGCGGTAAAAGTGTTGATCAAAGATTGTATAGTGGCATGATAGGCAGTTTGCTATACTTGACCGCAAGTAGGCCCGATATCTCCTTTAGTATGGGTGTTTGTGCTAGGTACCAAGCTAATCCCAAAGAGTCTCACCTTGTTGCTGTGAAGAGGATCATTCGATTTGTGAATGGTACCTCCAATCATGGGATATGGTACTCCTTTGACACTAATCCAAATCTTGTTGGATTTAGTGATGCCGATTGGGCGGGGAATTGTGATGATAGGAAGAGTACATCGGGTGGTTGTTTCTTTCTAGGCAACAACTTGGTGTCTTGGTTTTGCAAGAAGCAAAACTCAATTTCCCTATCCACTGCCGAGGCGGAATACATAGCCGCCGGTAGTGCTTGTACCCAATTGTTGTGGATGAAGCAAATGCTAGCCGACTATGGCTTAGAGCAAGGCACTCTCACCTTGTTTTGTGACAACATGAGTGCCATAAACATTTCTAAGAATCCCGTCCAACATTCTAGGACAAAGCACATTGACATTAGACATCATTTCATTAGAGAGCTAGTTGAGAGCAAAACTATTGCATTGGAGCATGTGGGAACTAATGACCAACTGGCGGACTTATTTACAAAGCCCTTAGACATCATTAGGTTTGGCAACCTTAGTAAGTCTATTGGGATTTGTCATTTGGCCTGAAATGGTATGTCTTGACCCCTTATGGGAAGCTCAAGCAAAGAGAGCAAATTGGCATGAAAGTGCATTGTGATACATTGATATATTTTATGCTCCTTCATTAATTGCTTGAGATGATCGGTTATGCATATGAGTATGTTATTTTCTTCATAAGTGTGAAAATTTCTTTTCTTGCAATCCATGTTATATTTATGTTCAAACATTCATTTTTGGACTAGGAGATTTACTTTGGAAGTACAATTTGAATGACCTATAATTGATCTCCATGACATGATATTTTTATTAATGACATGCTTTAAGTTGATATGCATGAAGACGTATTTTTTATTGCTTAAACATGAATGCAAAACTGTCTTCATAAGCAAATGAGAAGACTAAACTAAATAAGGACCATGAGTCTATTCAACAAATAAGGATGTCTCATACCAAATCTAGTCTTCTCTCTCTCTTTATTAGTTGAACAAGGCTACTATCATACGGGTATCTTACCCGGAAAATCAAATAGGGTGCAAAAAGTCGCTCATGTCTTGTTTCGCTTATAAAGTTTGATATAGTTGCTCTTTAAATTGAATTTCTTATAAACAATCTATATCATTGCTTGAAATCATGACAAAGGATGAAAATAGGTTTGAATTCTTTTGGAAACCCTTGTTGTTTGCTTTGCCAAATACCATTGTTTTGAACTTGAATGCAACATGTCTTGCCTATAAAGCATCGTATCACACCTTTTCATAAAATAAAACTCCTTGATTCTCTCCTACTTAATTGAGTTGCATAAAGTTGCTTATATGAACTTGCATATGTTTTATGCTATCCGCTCTCCTTGCCAAAAGCTTACCCGTTTAGGGGGACTCCCTTTGCCTTTCTCATGACAAAAAAAGGGGAGAAGAGTTGTGAGCTTTAGTGGACTAGTAGTGTCTCATTTAGGGAGAGTTGAGAGCTATCATGTAGGGGGAGTAATGCATTGCATAGCATGATTACATTATTTGATTGTATTTTGTTAAGGCTATTGCAAATGATGTTGTTTGTTGTTGTTTATGGTTATTGAAAGCACCTCACACACACTTGATCTTGGAAGGTATCCTTGTTTGTTTTGTTGATTGTGTGTAGGTTGGATGGTTCTACAAACTTTGGATTGACTTGAAGATGTTCAAGACTTAGACTATAGTCTTTATTGTAATGTAGAAACTTTTGTTGACCAATATTTTTGTTTTTGTGAGGTTGCTTTGTGAGTGGTGGTTTTGTCACGAAATAGCCAAAGGGGGAGATTGTAAGTGCCTCACTTTATGATTGGCTTATTTTGTTGACAAAATCACAATTGGGGTTAATCTTTGTAAAAGGGTAGATTAGGAATTGAAGATCTTCCAATTGACTCCAAGTGCTTCAAGGAAGGTAGATTACTTGACTCTACTTTTACTTGAAGGGATATAGATGCACACACTCCCTCGCATGCATTATATTCTTGTTTATATACAATTGGATGATGCATTGTATGTCACTTATCACACTCCACACTTGCACATATTGCACATCACTTTGTGTGTTAAGTCTGCCTAGAAAATAAGGTTTCTTCTATGACCCAGGCGTAGACCGCTTGGCAAGCACTGCTTGCACCGCGGCATACTAAGCGGTAATCATCAGTCGGCCTATGCTACCTGGACCGCAACCTGTACACTTGTACGCCAAGTGGTTTGTGACACGGTAAACTTCAGTAGGCCCCTGATGCCTTGACCGCGCCCTGTGCACTGCACGCACAGCAGTCCAAACCTGCGTTGTTGTCCAGTAGGCACACTGCTGCGTATACCGCGGTCTGGACAACTTGCCCGAGCCGTGGTACGCACATCGGTAATGACGGGTTTTTGTTACTGTTTTCAAAACGATGTCATTTCGTCTAGGTCTTGATATATGTAGGGAAAAATTAACTAAAACCGCAGTGGAAGGCGAAAAGTAGATTTTCTTATAGTTTAAAATTTTTCTAAAGATTTGAACCTTAACCCTTTAATTAATTAAACACAAATATACAGTAAGAGTTAAATACCTCTTGTCGCGTGATCCGATTGACTTACGTCGATGGTAATCCGCAAGATCTTCAATCCTAGCACGTACGTGAATCACCTAGGAGCGTGGTCTCCCTTTTTTTCTTTGAATTGCTTACCTTAGAATGGATGTATGGAACTTCTGATCCTGATCTTCAATCCCAAAACACCAAGAGCCTAGAAAAATAGTTCCGGTTACTTTTGAATTCACAATCGATATGATTGGAACTCGCGTAACCCTAAATCGAAAGTGTGCACAAAACCTTTTGATGTTAAAGGCTTGCAAGTGCACTATCGAATGAGAACTTATTTTTCTTTTTCTCTTTTGGCCGAAATTCTATGTGTATTGAGTAAGATTTTTATTTTTCAAAGCAAACAAAAATCTCTCTCACTCAAGCTTCTTTTTGATGAGCGAAATTTATCACCTTATATTTATAAGGTGACCGAAATTTCTCCTTCTCAAAATAGGGTTGGCCGAATTCTTTGTGTAGGAAATCTAGGGTTGGCCAATTTCCTTACTTGAAAAGGAATTGTGCTTTTCCCTAATTCCGATCAATTTAAGAATCCTAACCCTTATAGGACTAGGGTGGCCGAATTCTTTGTGTGGTATGGAGTGTATGTGGACTTAATCCTTACCACATTACGACTCCTATCACTTAAAAGAATTCTAACCCTAATCCAACACATAGTATTTTATTTACTGATCAGGAAAAGATTTTGATTTAAACTATTAATTAATTAAATAATTAATTAATTTCCATTTAATCAAAACAATAAAATAAAATAATATCTTGGGCTATTTTACTAGCCTTGCCGCCCACACCATATATATATGGGCCTAATATTATTTTTTTTATTTTTCTTATTTTATTTAATCCATTCGACTTTAAATAAAAACCCACATGTGAACCAGACTTATTCTTATTAAAAGAAACAAGCCTACATGTCTCCTTTTAATATATTAATATAATAGTGCAGCCCATTAAATAAATAATAGACATATTATATTCTTAATATATTAAATGCAATTCTAGATGGACCTATAAATTGGTCCGGTAGAATATATCAAGTGATCCATGCAAGTACGTGTGGATTGTGGATCTTGGCGGGCTATCTAAATTTAAGCTTCAATAGACATAACCTAATCACAATCAACAAATGATTCACTTAGGTCCGATCTATTAATTTTAACTCATTCCACTAAAGAGCTAAAATTGAACTCTTAAATAACGATGTTTCTTATTCATACCCTAGACAATCTTATAGGAGATGGTGTATCCTCGTGAATAATATCAGTAATCGTCAAGAGCTCATAGACCGCCTATAGCTCTCCAAGTTACCATATTTCCTCATATGACCACATTTTGAACTTGGATATTTTGACTTGTCCAGAAGCCATGTTTTCAATAATCATTATTGAAAACTCAACGTTGAGATTTAATATCCAATACCTCAAAACATCCATATGATGATATTATACTCTCATTTAATAAATGGAGCCACGATGTCCATATCTACAAATGAAGTCCTCTATCGATTAACAAATGAATACCACCAAACTATCGAGGATAGACTATGCTATATAATCGTACTCATTGATAGCTCAAATGATAACATTTGCAACCATAAGTCCATCATTTATCTCAGGATTAAGATCAACTCTCCGATTGTCCTAATAATGAAAAGACTTATATCTAGTGACGGTTCTAGATAAAGTATTTCATTGTGATCCTAATCAATGCACCCAGTGCACTAGATTCTTTTACTCGAAAACCTTTCGATGATTTTAGACTCATCATAACTCATTTGATCCCATTCAAATGCTAGTAAAAGAATTCTACAACTTTATCAAGATAGAGGTGCCCAACCTTTAACTTAAGTTGTGAACGTTATTCAAGACTAACTAAAGAATTGTGTCTACCTCACACATATCCGGATGTATGAAAAATTCTTCATATCTCATAGTCTTTTGACCTTATGATTATTTACCTTGACAATTATAATAATAAATGCTACAAGTATTTGTAAAAATCAGAAAACACTTTATTAATATGAAAAGATTGTCAATTACAATATTACACTCTTGCTATTGAGCATAATCCTAACAATCTCCCACTTTCGCTATAGAAAGTGTGTCATATCTCTCATTTCCATATTCTCTAGGTACCCATCAAAACTCTTCTGAGGTAGAGCCTTTGTGAAAGGATCCGCTAGATTTTCTGCTGACGCGATTTTGGTGATCGTCACGTCTCCCCTATGAACAATTTCCCTTAAAAGGTGATATTTCCTTTCTATGTGTTTACCTCTCTTATGACTTCTTGGTTCTCTCGGATTAGCCACTGCTCCACTATTGTCACAGTGTATAGTGATCTGCTTATTTGTGTTAGGAACCACTTCCAAGTCAATCAAGAATTGGCGGAGCCAAACAGCCTTTTTTGCAGCTTCACATGCAGCAACATACTCAGCTTCCATGGTGGAATCAGCAATACAAGATTGCTTGATACTCCTCCATATGACTGCTCCTCCTCCAATGGTAAACACAGATCCTGATGTGGATTTTCTGGAGTCAGAATCTGACTGGAAATCAGAATCTGTATACCCAACGAGAATTAAATCCCCTCCAGAGTATACAAGCATATAATCTCTAGTTCTTTTAAGATACTTGAAAATATGCTTGACTGCCGTCCAATGAAACCTACCAGGTTTCGATTGAAACCTGCTAACTATGCCAACAACAAAACAAATATCTGGTCTAGTACAGAGCATTGCATACATGAGACTTCCAACTGCCGAGGCATATGGAACTCTACTCATGAATTGCTCTTCATGCTCATTCTTAGGAACCTGTTCCTTAGAAAGTTTGATTCCATGTCTAAAAGGTAACATACCTTTCTTGGAATCTTGCATGGAAAATCTAGACAAGATTTTATCAATGTATGAAGCTTGGGATAATGCAATCATTCTATTCTTTCTATCCCTTATTACTTGGATACCAAGAATATAACTTGCTTCTCCTAAGTCCTTCATATCAAATTATTTTGCTAACCATTCTTTTACTGATGTCAATACACCTACATCGTTTCCAATGAGTAGTATATCATCAACATAAAGAATGAGGAAAACCAACTTGTCACCTTTAATCCTTTTGTATACACAAGGTTCGTCAGGGTTTTGAATAAATCCAAAACCTTTCATAGCTTGATCGAACCTTATGTTCCAGGATCTGGATGCTTGCTTCAGTCCATATATGGACTCTTGCAATTTGCATACTCTTTCTTCTTGGCCCTTTTCAATGAATCCTTCTGGTTGCATCATGTAGATGCTCTCGTCAAGACTTCCATTAAGGAAAGCTGTCTTGACGCCCATTTTCCAAATCACTAGGTCTAGAGATGATGCAATGGATAAGAGTATCCTAATGGATTTAAGCATGGCCATAGGAGAGAAGGTTTCCTCAAAATCGATACCTTCTTTCTGTGTATAACCTTTAGCTACCAGTCTAGCTTTAAAGGTTTCCACCTTACCATCCATACCTCTTTTCCTCTTGTATACCCACTTTCACCCAATGGGTTTTATCCCCTTAGGCAAGTCTACAAGGGACTAGACTTTGTTATTGAACATCGATTCAATCTCAGATTGCATTGCCTGTTGCCAATGACGACAATCAACATCCTTTATTGCTTCCTTGTATGTGTAGGGATCATCGTCGTCTGGGAGATTCTCCACAGATTCTCCTAGACCGATGTATCTTTCGGGTTGTGTTATAACCCTCCCACTACGATGAGGAATGGTAGGTTGTTGATTTTGTGTTGGAGTGGAACTTACAATTGGGCTAGGTTGTGAAACCTCTTGTGGAATTGTATCTCCTGACATTTCATTCAGGACAATTCTACTTTTGGGCACAAAATTATTCATATAGTCCTTTTCTAGAAATGAAGCATTTGTTGAAACAAATACTTTTAGATCATTAGGACTATAGAAATAATATCCTTTAGTTCCTTTTGGATACCTCACAAATATACATGTTTCTGAACGGGACTCCATCTTTTATGTCTTTCCTTTCAACACATGTGCAGGACAACCAAATATCCTCATGTGTTGTAAACTAGGTTTTCGCCCAGTCCACAATTCATGTGGGGTTTTAGGGACAGATTTAGATGGTACATCGTTTAAAATGTATATTGCTGTTTGTAGAGCATATCCCCAAAAAGAAATAGGAAGTGTTGAATAACTCAACATTGACCTAACCATCTCTAAAAGAGTTCTATTTCTCCTTTCTGCTACCCCATTTTGTTGAGGTGTGCCTGGTGCTGAAAACTGAGAAACTATCCAATTATCAATAAGATATTGCTGAAACTCTCCAGATAGATATTCTCCACCATGATCAAATCTCAAGATTTTATATGTTTCTCAAGCTGATTTTCTACTTCAGCTTTGAATGTTTGAACATGTCAAAAGCATTCGACTTATGTCTCATGAGATACACATAACCAAATCTTGAGTAATCATCTGTGAAGGTGATGAAGTACTCATATCCACCTCTAGCTTGAATGCTCATAGGACCACATACATCAGTGTGTATTAGTCCTAAACATTCAGTGGCTCTTGCACCATTGGTATTGAACGGCCTTTTGGTCATTTTACCTTCCAAACAAGATTCACAAGTTGGTAGATCATCAACGTTTAAGTCACTTAAAGGTCCGTCACATACCAATCTTTTAATTCTATTAAGGTTAATGTGACCTAGGCGACATAGGCGTAAATGCCAAAGGTAGGTTTCATCTTTTGATAATTTTACTCTTTTATGATTAGGTTCCGTTATTTCTGTGTCTAACGAGTGAGAGATATTTCTATGCAAAAAGAATAGACCGTTTTCCAATTTACCTTTGCAAACAATTTTGTCATTCTTACTAATAATAAAAGCTTTATTAAAAGTAACCAAATATCCAAATTTATTTAAACAAGAAACCGAAATTAAATTCCTCTTGAATTGAGGTACATAATAAACGTCTATTAAATCTAAATGCCTACTAGAATCTAAAATAACTCTAATATCTCCCACTGCACTTGCAGACACTAAAGTTCCGTTGCCCAAGCGCAAATTGACTTCATCTTCATTCAGCCTCCTCCTTTCTTGGAACCCCTGCAAGGAATAACAGACATGATTAGTAGCTCCAGAGTCTATGATCCAAGAATCAGTAGAATCTGCCAGAAAACATCTTTCAAGATAATTAATATTACCTTCTTCCTTCTTATTCTGGAACTTTGGGCAATCTCTTTTCCAATGTCCCTTTTCACCACAAAGGAAGCATTTTCATTTGATCTTGGTTACTTTCTTGGTTTCCTTCTTGGTAGGCCCAAGTTGCTTTTTCTTCTGTTGTTTCTTGACCTTCTTACGGGTCTTACCAGTAGCAACTTTACCAACCAAATGAATCTCTTGACCTTTGTTTTTCACAAGGATCTTTTCAGCGCTTTGAACATCTTGCATCAGGCCCTGCAAGGTGTATTCCTTTTTGTTCAAGGTGTAGTCCAACTTGAACTGATCAAAGGAATCTGACAGTGAGCTAACTACCATATCAATTTTGGTCTCACCATTAATCTCAGCACCATTTAGTTCAGCAATATTGAGATGTGCTATGACTTTCATCATGCGATCTTTCACAGATTGTCCAAGTTTCATCCTAAGATTCATAAAAGCAGTCAATGCCTCTCTCTTAGTCGTCCTAGACCTCATAGCAAACATTTCCTCTAGAGACATCATTATATCAGCAGCGGACTCCATTCCTTCATGTTGTTGTTGCAACACGTCGGAGATAGTGGCCATAATATAACATTTTGCCATATCATCATAAGTCTTCCACTGCTCATACTCATCTCTTTGCATCACACTAGATTCATTATTAGGAAGGGGTGGTTTAGGAGTAGTCAGAACAAATTTATGTTTTTCACTTTGCAGCAACAACCCAATTTTCCTTTTCCATGTGACATAATTATCTCCAATTAAGGTGTTATCTTTCAGGATGTTCATAAGTGATGGGGTCATGATTTCTGATTAAAACAAAAACATATATAAGTAAATAATCATGATAAAGAACTTTTAAATATTCATCTTGAATTAAATAAATAATTCAATCGTAAAAATTCAACGGTGATCCAACACCCATAAATCTTAGGCCTCATTTGGGAGTTCGTACTATTTACTAGTTGGACTAGGTCCCACTTAATTGTTAACATAACAACCAGCGTTTTCAATTTTAGCCTTGCAATTTTATTAACAAGAACTCTTGGGAGGATATTAATAAAATTACATTGAGTGTGTCACCAAGATATCGACCCTCAATTTTCTCTCAAGAGAATCCCTCTTTGGGGAGTAGATTTCGTTTAAGTCAATTGTCTAGTCTATCCTTGTAAGAAAGTATTTTGTTAAATTCCATTTATGGACGCCCCTTGGGGGGATTACCAAAAATAATAAAACTCAACTAACCTTGGAGGCCATAGGCGTTCTAATACACCTTCTCCTACTCAATTATTTAGGGCGTGTGATTAAATTCCAAAGAATGATTTTACCAAGTTATCTAGATGCCAATTAGATACCTAAATCATTCAATGCATGTTCATACCAAAAGAGATATATGAGTGGCACTCCTATTCTATATGACATGTTATCATACAATAACAATTATTGTAATATTTATACATAAAAAATAAATAGCCACAATTTTAGTCCATCCTAGAAAAACATGTAAATTACAATTGTACGGAATACAAAAACTCCTTTCTTGGCGGACAAGACTTCAAGCGACCATCTCGCGCATGAAACTCGCGCATCCAAAGATCACCACAGCAGCCCATGCGCACGCCTAGCCCATGCAAGGGCATGAGCTACCGCACGACCAGCCTATGCATGGGTCGTGCGCTGCTGCACCGCAACAAGCGCAGCTGCACGCTAGGTTGCGTGCGAGCTTGTTGTCTAGGTGCGCGCGGGTGCCAAGACGGGTTACGGATGCTCCAATTTCTTCAAATCTTCTAGTCTTCGAATCTTGAATATATTACAGCTTATTTTATACAATAAAATACTGCTGTAATTTTATTTTTATTAATAAAAAAACTGCACAAAAAAAACTGCAGTATTTTTAATACATTAAAAAAAGAAACTACACTATTTTATACAACATAAAAAAAAATTAAGCAACTATCAAGAAGGAACTTGTGACGATAATAGGCCACCCTTCTTGTTACAATTCTGAAACAAAAATTACATGGAAAATCTAGGACCAAAATTGAGCAATAACAATTCACTTTATAACAACATATATAAATCCATACATTCGACATGTAATTATATATGCGAATACCTAGAGTGCCATCTCTTTCTAAAACATGCATAATCACAATAAAAAGAAATAGATTCACGTATATATACGTTAATTAATTAAAGGGTACAACCAAGGCTCTGATACCAATTGTAGGGAAAAATTAACTAAAACCGCAGCGGAAGGCGAAAAGTAGATTTTCGTATAGTTTAAAATTTTTCTAAAGATTTGAACCTTAACCATTTAATTAATTAAACACAAATATACGGTTAGAGTTAAATACCTCTTGTCGCGTGATCCGATTGACTTACGTCGATGGTAATCCGCTAGATCTTCAATCCTAGGACGTACGTGAATCACCTAGGAGCATGCATTTGGATGACCCGCACAGTGCCCGCACTCTAATGTCGGGTACAACTATGCTCTTCTGTTCTTGGTGACAGTGCGGGTGGAGTGCAGTTTGATGACTCACACAGTACCCGCACTCTAACGTCAGGTGCATCCTCAACTTCTCTTGTTTAGCATTAGTGCGGGTAGAGTGCGGTTGGATGACCCGCACAGTACCCGCACAGTACCAGCATTTTATCGTCAGGTGCAACATCAGCTTCTCTGGTTTGGCATTAGTGCGGGTAGAGTGCGGTTGGATGACCCGCATTGTACCCGCACTTTATCTCTTCACTTGCATCATGTCCCGGCTATGAACATGAGTGCGGCTGGAGTGCGGTCGGAGTGCGGTTGCGACCTGCACTTGACCCACACTGGACCCACACTGTAGAGCTGTTTGTGCTCCTTTACCTTTACTTTCGCCCCTTTTCTGCCGGAATCACCGCAATATGCTTCCAAACCTGTCTTTGCATCATTTCCTACAAATACGCACAAAACAACCCATCAGAGATACAAAAACGCATGAAAATAGAACATAAGGTAAGGATCTGAGGGCCTAAATATACTACATATTTGGCTTTAGGCCCGATCAAACACCCCCAAACCAAACCTTTGCTCGTCCTCGAGCAAATCTAATCGAAACAGTAAGACGCCAACTGATTGTAATTTCTAGATACCTAAACAATACCTCAACAATGCCGCAAGTCCAATGAGTGATATGATACAAATAGGTGTGATAGAGAGGAGAAAAACATATGCACAAGATCAAGAGCAATTTGGAGACACCCAAGGGAGGCTCGTACGAACACGAATCCCACACCTAAAGGCTTTCATGAATTAGGGACAACTTACTCCCATACCTTGAGCATAATTCGCTTCAATTCTAAAACTCACATGGATTCTCTCTTTTCTTTCCTCAAGAGTCCTAAGTTTCACACAAACAAGTATGCAAAGAAGATTCTGCATAAAATTTAAGCAATGAACTATCCTAGGAACGAGTCACCATGCCATGGATGTGAAAGATCGTGCTTCAACAGACATTCCCAAACTAGACTTATATGGATCAAATAGGGTTTTTTTCAACCGGTTATAGTATGGCCGTGGGAATGAATGAGGTTACACAAAACTATGGACATTTGGAGTTCAAACTCACCAATCATGCTAGAATAAATCCCTACCACCACACCATGTTCTTTTATGCCTAAATGCAACCCTCTAGGAAATCATTTAACCCACATTTGTGCCTTCAATGTTGCATTCCGTTGGAGCATTTTTAGCATAATACAATCCCCATTATGGCACTCAAAGTACAATCTTTCTTTTAATTTTTCTTTTAAAAATTTCCCAATCACAATGTTGTACTCCATTTGAGTTGTTACAATTTCCCTTTCTTAGGCATTTAGGGCACATAACTAAGGTTCTTACTCCTTTCCTTGCATATTTTCAACAATTAGTTCATTTTACCAGCTGTATGACCATTTTAACTCTTTTCATCACTACCATTTCCCATCCTAACATGATTAGTACAAGGGTAGGCATGTGTTTAGGCTATTGGGTATATGTTATGATTGAATATGGTACCAAATGAAAGAGTAAGTGTTTGGCCTCAACTTGGCTTTAGAGCACACAATATGGTATGTGGTGTTTAGGCTATAGAGGTAATTCAATACACATACATTCCCTAATATCACTTCCACAACCATCTAAAAAGGGAATGAAAGCATTCATCATGCAATTCACAAAAAATGATATGCAAGTCCTATGGCCAATGACATAAATGACGTGAGGCGTGTTTAAGAATAATTAATAATGCACTCAGAAAACGCTCTTTCATGCTTGTGTTTGTGATCTCACGGGTATCTCCACTATTTGAACAAGACATGGGAACAATGAGTCCCCAATACTTAACACCAACGGGTGGGACGACCCCATGGTGGTGCAAGCGAACCCTCAAGTGGCACCAAACTATATCACAAGGTCAGAGCACATATAAGGAACTCGTCAAAAGAACACTCTAGAGGCATCATACCCATACTGGATACAGTTTGAAAAATGGACAAGCGACAAAATTGAAAAATTGGACACTAAACTGTACAAGGCGTAGGCGTAATACACCCCCAAACCAAAACTCAACAAAGTCCCCATTGTTGGAAATCACAAGTATAATCTCAATAAATGGCGGAATGAGGGTTCAACACCCCCAAACCGAATCTAGACATACACTCGACCATGCTCATTCATAATAACAAAAACTAAATCACATTCATTGAAAGCTTAAGGACAAAATCGAAGGTAGAAAACTCCCTTGAGAAGGAAGCTCATTCGATGTCCATGCGTGTTGTTGTGTGCTTCCCAAAAGATGCACAACCTAGCTTAAAACTACATAACAACTCTACCAAATGAAAATCAAATGCGAAAAGAAAAGAAAAATAAGTCTAAGCCGTTTAAAAGAAATTACAAATACAAGCAATAAGAGTAAGTAGTCCTAGAATAATAACAATAAACAAAAAGGAATGGATGTTCAATCTTCGTCGGAAAACTCCCTCTCCGGTTCACTGGCGATCCCTTTTCCCTTGGGGTCAATCTCTGATCTGTTCCGCTCTTCATGCTCCCTTCTGTATCTCTCCATTGCAGCTCGAAGCTCTCCCCCATATGGGTCAATGTCTAGGCCCCCTGAAGGAGGTGAGAAAGCAGCTGGCCTCTTCTTCTTCTGTAGATAACTTGGAAGACTGAGTGCCTCCCTCATGTCAGTGAGGTTTCCCCAAATGTCAGTAAAATACTCATTAGCTTCCGCCCTGCTCTCAGTAATCTGCCTTCTGTTTTTGACGACCTCGGTTCTGAGGTTTTCCAATCCTGTAAGCAAGGTCTGCCAAGGGGCCTCTCCAAACGTCTCCTGTGTGGGTGGGGTAGCAGCCGGCCTATAATCACCATATTCGAGGTAAACCAACTCCAAATCTGGTTGTTTCGGGATGTCTTCAGCCTGTCTGCTTGTGCTGCCCCCTCGAGCAGGTTTCCTCCTCCCTGTTCGGACCCTGACACTAGAGGGGTCCCGCTCTCTAACTTGGTCATTCCATGTGAAACGCCCAACTGGCCCCAAACCACATTCGAAAGGATCGGATCCAAAATCCACCCCGGCAGTTCTGCAAAATACGGTGATGAGGCTAGGGAAGATGAGTGTCTTCTTGTCTACTCTGACACCTCTCAACTCAAGTATCTGTCTTTTGACCAGAAAGCCTATGTCGACCAACTGATTCTGCAGTATACAGTACAGGATCATTGATGCATTGAAGTTCACTAAAGTCATGTGCTTTATGGGGTTCCATGAATGGGAGATGAACACATGCCAGAAACCCAACTCACTTTTCTAGTTGGTGTGCTTCATGCGGTGATTAGGTGCCACCCAAAAATCCATTGGACGGATCACTAATTGATTTACAAAATCCATATTTTGTGTCACAAAGAATTCACTCCAAGTCACCCCTGCCTTAGACGTCCGACTACTTCGGGATCAACTGGAAGCTCAGTCCTATAGTACCTGTTAATGTCTGCTATAGTCATCCAGACTTCTACCCCTCGGACCAAAACCGAAGAAGTGCACTGAAAAGTTTCAGGTACCATTCCAGCAAAGAATTCCTCGACCACATATCTACAATACATCGGGGGGGAGGGGGGGTGCTAACAAAGGTTTCCCATCCCCTTGTTTCAACCATTAAAGGAATTGAGGTGCCCTCCAGCTCTTCAACTGCTATCCTCCTTTCCACCACGACGTCTCGCTCCCTGAAATATTCTAAACGGTTCTCGAAATCTGGGTGTCTGATGCATGGTGGTGGAACTTGGGGTCCCCTCCTCGGTCTTCGTTCGGAACCCTGACTGCCTTGCCTAGTTGATTGCCTGGTTCTTCCTGACATCTGCACAATAAACAACAGTTTTAAGGGAATATTCAGATCAAAGAACCATGAGGTTATGATGAAGGAATTTGAAAGGAAACATATTCTGCTAGGAGGATAAAGTGCGGGTGAAGTGTGGGTGAATGACCCGCACTGTACCCGCACTCTAACTCGTTCCCAGATACCAGCACATGCAGAATTTCCTTTCATGTATACATTTCATAATCTCAGCACATCATCGACCGAATTAACACCAATATGACTCTAACTCATGTATAGGATTCCATTAAACCATATAAACCCAAATTCATAATTTGAATATCCAATTGCAGTAGAAAATCAATGTAACAATGAACACATCACATGCATAATTAGACAACACCCATCATTCCATCCTCTTAGACATTCAATAGGAAGTTAGACATTAGCAAAAGCAAAAACAAAAGTTCAAAACCTTGAATCATGAAGTTCATGCTTAAGCGGAAAAAGAATTTTGATAAACAGGGTTAGGGTTTTGGATTAGAGAGATATGTAATGAAATTAGAGGAAGAATTCATACCTTGGTTGCCGAAAAATTGAAAACGTGGCACACACGGAATACCTTTAGTTGAGACGAGGGAAAAATTTGAAATTTGCTGTTTTGTTTTGCTTTTGTGGCAAAGTAGAGCCCTAGAGAACGACATGCAGTATATATACTGCGCGACCAAAGTGCGGGTGGAGTGCGGGTGACTGACCCGCACTGTACCTGCACTTTATTACCTAATGCCTTCGGAATGCGGGACGAGTGCGGGTGACTGACCCGCACTATAACCGCACTGTTCCCCTGGACTGACTCCTGGACTCTGCCCTGCAACTGTATCTGCACCAAAACTAAAACCTTTACACATTGTCAAGCATTATGTACCAAAAGTTTACAAAGACAAAAACTTACCATCCGAAAAATAAAAATAAAAATACAAAAATTAATTCAAAAGTGAGTGCAATGCACTCAAAGTGGGACTCGGTCAACCAAATAAGGTTTGACTGGAATGAGGAGCACATTCAACTTGGCCACCCAAACCGGTGCCAAATGCCTATGCACTTCATCTCTCCCCGCTTTCCTCATTTGTCCAACTAGGTCCTTTCTAACCCATATTTGTTTAACCCTTGGTGGGTTCATCCTAGACCCAACTCTACTTTCCTTGAACCTTTTTAAACTAAAGCATTAAGCCTTAGTGTGCCCTCTTTTGGCACAAAAGTAACAAGTAACAGTACAGTTAGGGAAACTCCCTGTTCGATTATTGGCGTGGGCCCCTTTTTGTTGTCCGTATCTGAGGGATTTGACATTGTTTTCTATCACAACGAGTTGCTCAATCAAATCACACTCCTTGACCTTAGCCCGCTTCAACTCATCTTCTTTTGTGCTCAACCGTTCTTGCAATTCCCTTACCGCTTTTGCGGACTCCTCCACACGTAGTTGAAGTTTCCTTGTCCTTCTCCCATTGTCTTCCTCAAATTCTTCTGAGAGCCTTGCCAACTCATCTAAGTTCTTGGAGACTAACTCCTCTTTGGTGGCAAGCTCCACTACTTGCTCCTTTAAACCGTTGTTCAATGTTGAGAGATCATGCAATTTCTTCTTCAACTGTCCATTCTCAGCCTTAAGCAAATAAACCTCCAGTTTGAGCTTCGTGTTTTCTTGCTCAAGCTCACCTAATTGTTCGAAAATTTAAGTACTTGATTCCTCCTCTTCAAATTCTGACTCTTGCCTTTCCTTAATGCAGTCTTGGTTTCCCAATTCCATCTCCTTAACACCCTCAAAAGCTTGCACAAGGGTGATGACAGAACACATTTTTCCTCTAGTCATTTTAAAAGATCAGTCCGTCAATAATATTTAATAAAACCTCACAAAGCCTAAATCAGTTTGAAAACATAAATATAGTGGCAAGTGGGGTGTCGTCCACAGGGAGCGGAGTTAACTAAATTAGTTAATGCTAAAGCAATGTTATGTACATATATATAATAGCCAAACATGAATTGGTGAAAATGTAGATTGTGAACCAACTCTTAATAACACTAAATTAAATATGTAAATAAAATGAAGGGGGAAATGGACTGAAGGATATATAGATGATGGAAACTAAGGAGTTAATGGATACGAAAGTAAATACTGGGCAATGTAACAAACCTGTCAATAGCACGGCTATTCAAGGTAACCGACCTAGGATGTATAGAGTCGGTTATTTATCCCTAGAAGGTGGTCAACCTAGGATGTATAGTGCGGACCACCTATTAGGGATTAATCCTTGTAAACTACCAACCTAGGATGTATAGAGTTGGTGGTTTATCGGATTCTGGAAATGAAGCTTGTCTACCTAACAATGACTCAACCGATTACAAATAGTCACCCTAGGATGTATAGTGATGACTTCTAACTCTCTCACGGATTCCGACCTAGGATGTATAGTGCCGGAAAACACGATCGAGGTTAGATTAAAACCGCGGTTCAAGAGTCGAAATTCATGACTTTCCGTCTATTCTTTAGAGCATTATACAACTAAATATGATGTATATCTAGATGCAATACTCATACATAATACAAAGATATCTTGCAAAGAGGATGTATCTACACAAGAAATCAATGATAAACATTCACAACAAGAATAGATCAATGGAAGATAGACATGAATATCAATATAATATCAAGTTTATGTACAAGCTCAATATTCCACAAACTACTCCATCAACCCCTTAGAGGGGATTTAGCTACTCATTACAACTAGGAAACGAAGAGAGAGGAGATAGAAATAACCCTTGGAGAACATCTCCGTCCTTGTAGTGGCTCCAATCTCCAAACTTCCTTGAAGTTGAGTAGAGAATGTAAGGATGAGAGAGAGAGAGAGAGAGAAACTAGATCTAAGAGTGCTTAATCTAGTGCTAAACGGAGTCAAAAACTACTTAAAATGTTTCTATACTTTTCTATTTATACTAGATACTAAAATAGGGCACTTAAGCTTTGAAAATCAAACTAGCGTGATCGGAGTGCGGGTGATTTAACCGCACTGTACCCGCACTGTATGGGTTGTCTGCCACTTCAGTTCTCAGATCAGGGCATTAGTGCGGGTGGAGTGCGGTTGAATTACCCGCACTTGACCCACACTTGGCATCGCACTGTGATCACACTTGAATCGTACTTCCCTGTCAGGTGCAAAATCTACCTTCTGTCTTGAGCAACAGTGCGGGTAGAGTGCGGTTGGATGACCCACACAGTACCCGCACTCTAATGTCAGGTGCAATTCTGCTCTTCTGTTCTTGGTGCAAGTGCGGGTAAAGTGCGGTTTGATGACCCGCACAGTACCCGCACTCTAATGTCAGATGCGGTTCTGCTCTTCTGTTCTTGGTGCAAGTGCGGGTGAAGTGCGGTTTACTGACCCGTACAGTACCTGCACTCTGATGTCAGGTGTATGATTAGCTTCTCTAGATTGGCATTAGTGTGGGTAGAGTGCGGTTGGATTACCCGCACAGTACCCGCACTTTATCTTCAGGTGCAGCATCAGCTTTCTGGTTTGGCATTAGTGCGGGTGGAGTGCGGTTAGCTGACCCGCACTGTACCCACACTTTATCTCTGTACTTGCATTCTGTCCCGGCTATGCACATGAGTGCGGCTGGAGTGCGGCTAGAGTGCGGTTGCGACCCGCACTGGACCCGAACTGTAGAGCAGTTTGTGCTCCTTTGCCTTCACTTTCGCCTCTTTTCTGCTGGAATCACCACAATATGCCTCCAAGCCTGTCTCTGCATCATTTCCTACAAATAAGCACAAAACCACCCATAAGAGATACAAAAACGCATGAAAACAGAACATAAGGTAAGGATCTGAGGGCCTAAATATACTATATATTTGGCCCAATCAAACACCCCCAAACCAAACCTTTGCTAGTCCTCGAGCAAATCTAATCAAAACAATAAGATGCCAGCTGAAAGTAATTTCTAGATACCTAAACAAAACATCAATAATGCCGCAAGTCCTATGTGTGATATGATACAAATAGGTGTGATAGAGAGGAGAAAAACATATGCACAAGATCAAGAGCAATTTGGAGACACCCAAGGGAGGCTCGTACGAACACGAATCCCACACCTAAAGGCATTCATGAATTTAGGACCACTTACTCCCATACCGTGAGCATAATTCGCTTCAATTCTAAAGCTCACATGGATCCTCTCTTTTCTTTCCTCAAGAGTCCTAAGTTCCACACAACAAGTATGCAAAGAAGATTTTGCATAAGATTTAAGCAATGAACTATCCTAAGAACGAGTCACCATGCCTTGGATGCGAAAGATCGTGCTTCAACCTACATTCCCAAACTAGACTTACATGGATCAAATAGGGCTTTTCAACCGGTTATAGTATGGCTGTGGGGTTGAATGAGTTTACACAAAAAATATGGAAATTTAAGAGTTCAAACTCACCAATCATGCTAGAATGTATCCCTACTCCCACACCATGTTCTTTTCTCGCTTAAATGCAACCCTCTAGGAAACCATTTAACCCACATTTGTGCCTTTAACGTTGCATTCCGTTTGGGCGTTTTTAGCATAAAACACTCTCATTATAGCACTTCAAGTACAATCTTTCTTTAAATTTTTCTTTTAACAATTTCCCAATTACAGTGTTGTACTCCATTTGAGTTGTTACAATTTCCCTTTCTTAGGCATTTAGGGTGCATAACTTACCTCTTTCCTTGCATATTTTCAATAACTATTTCATTTTACCCACTGTGGGACCATTTTGACCCTTTTCATCACTACCATTTCCCATCCTAACATGATTAGTACAAGGGTAGGCATGTGTTTAGGTTATTGGGTATATGGTTGAATGTGGTACCAAATGAAAGGGTAAGTGTTTGGCCTCAACTTGGCTTTGGAGCACACAATATGGTAAGAGGTGTTTAGGCTATAGAGGTAATTAAATACACATACATTCCCTAATATCACTTCCTCAACCATCTAAAAAGGGAATGAAAGCATCCATCAAGCAATTCACAAAATGATGCAAGTCCTATGGCACATGACATACATGACGAGAGGCGTGTTTAAGAATAATCAATAATGCACTCAGAAAATGCACTTTCATGCTTGTGTTTGTGATCTCACGGGTATCTCCATTATTAGAACAAGACATGGGAACAATGAGTCCCCAATACTTAGCGCCAATGGGTGGGACGAACCCATGATGGTGCAAGCTAACCATCAAGTGGCACCAAACTATATCACAAGGTCAGAGCATATATAAGGAACTCATCAAAAACACACTCTAGAGGCATCATACCCATACTGGATTACAGTTTGAAAAATGGACAAGCGACAAAACTGAAAAAATGGACACTAAACTGTACAAGGCGGAGGCGTGATGCACCCCCAAACCAAAACTCAACAATGTCCCAATTGTTGGAAAGAATAAGCATAATCGCAATAAATGGCGGAATGAGGGATCAACACCCCCAAACCGAATCTAGACATACATTCAACCATGCTCATTCATAATAACAAAAACTAAATCGCATTCATTGAAAGCTTAAGTACAAAATCGAAGGTTGAAAACTCTCTTTAGAAAGAAGATCGTTCGATGTCCATGCGTGTTGTTGTGTGCTTCCCAAAAGATGCACAACCTAGCTTAAAACCACACAACAACTCTACCAAACAGCAATCAAATGCAAAAAGAAAAGAATAATAAGTCTAAGCCGTTCAAAAGAAAATACAAATACAAATACAAGCAATAAAAGTTCTGAATAATAATAAAGAACAAGAATGGATGGTCAATCATCGTCGGAGAATTCCCTCTCCGGTTCACTGGCGATCCCTTTGCCCTTGGGGTCGATCTCTGATCTGATCCGCTCTTCATGCTCCCTCCTGGATCTCTCCATAACAGCTCTGAGCTCTTCCCAATGTGGGTCAATGCCTGGACCCCCTGAAGCAGGTGAGAAAGAAGCTGGCCTCTTCTTCTTCTGCGGATAACTTGGAAGACTGAGTGCCTCCCTCATGTCGGTGAGGATGCCCCAAATGTCCGTGAAATACTCATTGGCTTCCGCCCTGCTCTCAGTAATCTGCCTCCTGTTTTCTGTGACCTCGGTCCTGAGGTTCTCCAATCCTGTAAGCAAAGTCTGCCAAGGGACCTCTCCAAATGTCTCATGCGTGGGTGGGGAAGCAGCGGGCCTATAATCACCATACTCGATATAAACCGGCTCCATATCTGGTTGTTCCGGGATGTCTTCAGCCTGTCTGCTCGTGCTGCCCCCTCGAGCAGGTTTTCTCCTCCCTGTTCGGACCCTGACACCAGAGGGGTCCCGCTCTCTGACCTGGTCGTTCCATGTGAATCGCCCAACTGGCCCCAAACCGCATTCGAAAGGGTCGGATTCAAAATCTACTCCGGCAGTTTTACAGAATGCGGTGATGAGGCTAGGGAAGATGAGTGGCTGCTTGTCCACCCTGACCCCTCCCATCTTAAGGATCTCTCTCTTGACCAGAAAGCCTATGTCGACCAACTGATTCTACAGTATACAGTACAGGATCATTGCTGCATTGAAGTTCATTGAAGTCCTGTGCTTTCTAGGGATCAAGGAATGGGAGATGAATACATGCCAGAAACCCAACTCACTCCTTAAGTTGGTGTGCTTCATACTGTGATCAGGGGCCACCCAAAAATCCATCGGACGGATCACTAACTGATTTGCAAAATACACATTTTGGGTCACGAAAAATTCACTCCAAGTCACCCCCTACTTAAGACGTCCGACTGCTTCGGGATCAACTGGAAGTTCAGTCCTATAGTACCTGTTAATGTCCGCTATAGTCATCCGGACTTCTACCCCACGGACTAGAACTGAAGAAGTGAGATGAAAAGTTTCAGGTACCAACCCAGCAAAGAATTCTTCGACCACACGTCGGCAATACATCGGGGGGGGGGGGGGGGGGGGGTGGGGGCTGACAAAGGTTTCCCATCCCCTTGTTTCTATCATTAGAGGAATTGGGGTGCCCTCCAGCTCTTCAACCGCTATCCCCCTCTCCACCACTATGTCTCGCTCCCTGAAATATTCTAAACGGTCCTCGAAATCTGGGTGCCTAGTGCATGGTGGTGGAATCTGGGGTCCTCTCCTCGGTCTTTGTTCGGAACCCTGATTGCTTTGCCTAGTCGTTCTCCTGGTTCTTCCTGACATGTGCACAATAAACACAGTTTTAAGGCAATATTTGGATCAAAGAACCAAGAGGTTATGATGCAGGAATTTGAAAGGACAAAAATTCTGCTAGGAGGATAAAGTGCGGGTAGAGTGCGGGTGAATGACCCGCACTGTACCCGCACTCTAACTCGTTACCAGATACTAGCACATGCAGAGTTTCAATCCATGTATACATTTCAGAATTTCAGCATATCATTCGACCGTATTAACACCACTATGATTCTAACTCAAGTATAGGCTTCCAATCAACCATATACACCCAATATCATAGTTTGAAATCCAATTGCAATAGAAAATCAATTAACAATGAATACATCACATGCATAATTAGATAACACCCATCAATCCATTCTCTTAGACATTAGCAAAAGCAAAAATAAGGGGTCAAAACCCTAACTAATGAAGTACATGCATAAGAGGAAAAAGAATTGTGATAAAGAGGTTTAGGGTTTGGATTAAAGAGATATGTAATAAAATTAGAGTAAGAATCCATACCTTGGTTGCCGAAAAATCGAAAACGTGGCACACACGGAATACCTTTCAGTTGAGAAGAGGAAAAAATTTGAAATTTTGCTGTTTTGTTTTGTTTTTGTGGCAAGTGGAGCCCTAGAGAACGACAGGCAGTATATATACTGCGCGAACAAAGTGCGGGTGGAGTGCGGGTGACTGACCCGCACTTTACCCGCACTTTATTACCTGATGCCTTCGGAGTGCGGGTGACTGACCCGTACTATAACCGCACTGTTCTCCTGGACAGACTCCTGAATTCTGCCCTGCAACTGAATCTTCACCAAAACATTCTCAAGCATTCTCAAAAGTTTACAATGATAAAAACTAACCATCCGAAAAGTAAAAATAAAAATAAAAATAAAAAAAACACTACAATTAATTCAAAAGAGAGTGCAATGCACTCAAAGTGGGACCCGGTCAACCAAATGAGGTTTGACCAAAATGGGGAGCACATTCAACTTGGCCACCCAAACCGGTGCCAAATGCCTATCCACTGCATCTCTCCCCACTTTCCTCATTTGCCCGACTAGGTCCTTTCGAACCCATATTTGTTTGACTCTTGGTGGGTTCATCCTAGATCCAACTCTACTTGCTTTTAACCTTTGGAAACTAAAGCAATAAGCCTTAGTGTGCTCTCTTCTGGCACAAAAGTAACAAGTAATCGGACGGTTAAGGAAACTCCCTGTTCGATCGTTGGCGTGGGCCACTTTTTGTTGTCCGCATCTGAGGGACTTAACATTGCTTTCCATCACAGCGAGTTGCTCAATCAAATCACCCTCCTTGACCTTGGCCCGCTTCAACTCATTATCTTTCGTGCTCAACTGTTCATGCAATTCCCTTACCGCTTTTGCGGACTCCTCCACACCTAGTTGAAGTATCCTTGTCCTTCTCTCATAGTCTTCTTCAAACTCTTCTGAGAGCTTTGCCAATGCATCTAAGTTCTTGGAGACTAACTCCTTTTTGGTGGCAAGCTCCACCACTCGCTCCTTTAACCCATTGTTGACTGTTGAGAGATCATGCAATTTCGTCTTCAACTGTCCATTTTCAGCCTTAAGCAAATAAACCTCCAGTTTGAGCTTTGTGTTGTCTTGCTCAAGCTCACCCAATTGTTCGAAAAGTTCGGTATTTGCTTCCTCCTCTTCGAATTATGATTCTTGCCTTTCCTTAATGCAGTCTTGGTTTCCCAATTCCATCTCCTTAACACCCTCAAAGGCTTGCACAAGGGTGAGCACCCGGCTTCTTTTCTTTCTGGAATTTGGTGCCTCCAAGACTAAACAATCTCTGACTTGGCTTGTTCCGGGGGATGTTACCTTTAAGTTCACACTTTTCCCTCCACAGCTGAAGGAAATGTCCCTAGAACAAATATCAACCAACATACTTGCTGTGGCCATGAATGGCCTCCCCAACAGTAGTTTCCAGTCCCTACCACTGGATTCTCCTCATTTGCAATCCAACACAACAAATTCTACTAGCACCATCAAACCGTGCACATTCACATATACTTCCTCCACGATACCAACTGGGGTGATGGGAGAATTATCCGCCATGATGAGAGTCTGAGAGGTGGGCTTGATTGACTGAATCTTCAGCTATTCGTAGACCTCTAATGGTATCATATTGATGCTAGCCCCCATATCAAGGACCGCTCCCATCTTTGGTGAATTCTCTATTTGTACCTCTATGACGAAACTCCCGGGGTCTTCAAGTTTAATGGGGGAGTCTATGTCACTTCCCCTATTTTCCTTATCCGCGACCTCCACCGTACTTTCCTCGGTCTCATCAACTCCCAACTGGACAACCTCTAACACATTAACATGTTCATCGGAGCTTGATGCCTTCTCCTTGTTCTTAACCAATGCATCAAAAATCTGTGCCAACTGAGTTTCCATCTTCTTCAGTGACGCTCCATGACTGTTTGCTCTCTGATCATTGGACTGCATGTAAGCTGACATTCGTTGCTCAGAGGCATGCAAGGTGTTCTTGAGGGCTTCTGACCCGATACCAACCGTTTTGATCACTGTGCTCACTATCTCCTCTAGAGACTTGTCCTTCGTTGGCTAGCGGAAGCGTGGGAATTGAAGTTGGATGGTGGGTTACTACTTGAACTTCCCCATTGATTGTTGTTGTTTGCCCCTCCTTGATTGTATCTATTGTATCCCCGGTTTTGGTACCCTTGGTTGTTGTTTCCACCTTGGAAATTGGTGTTGCCACCTTGGTAAGTGGTTGCTCCTAGGTGGTTGTTATTAGTCCAAGACAAGTTTGGGTGGTTTCTCAACCCTGGATTATATGTATTCGAATATGGGTCATTCCTTGGCGGCCTTGGATATTCCCCAAGGGCTTGGGCTTCCTCTTTTTGACTGAAATGCTCTTCTCCTCCTTCGATCTCCCCCATGACTTGACTAACTCCTTGGGAGGACCCTGGTTTTCCGGTTATAAGCTCCTTGTTCATTCTAGACATCTGGATTTGAACTTGGGTATCCTGACCCACTTCTATTCTTCCACCCCTTCTCACATGTGATGTCCTCTGTTGTGAGTTCTGGGCAATCTTCTCCAGAATGTCATAAGCTTCAACTGGCCGTTTGTCTACTATAGTTCCTCCGCATGCATTATCCACCATCATTTGGGTTATCGGTGAAAGTCCACTATAGAAGGAATTAACCTTCAGTTCTTGATGGTATGTATGCGGTGGCATTTAAGCTAACAACAAGTTGAACCTCTCCCATGCCTCATGGAATGGTTCACCGTCCTCTTCGACAAAGGATGCTATATTCAACCTTAGGTCTTTAGCCTTCTGCGACGAAAAATAGTTGTTGAAGAAAACCTTGCAGACTTGGCTCCATGTCACCAGTGATCCTGGCCTCAAGTTCATGTACCATGTCATTGCGGCATCTTTCAGACAATACTGGAAACACCTGAGATGAAGCTGTTCCCTTGTCAGTACTGCTTGGCGAGCCATGACCGGGAAGATTTCTAATGTGGCCCCATACTGTTTCATGAATTGGAGGCAATCCTCGGTACTTCGCCCACTAAACAATGGAAGGAGGCTAATGTGTATAGTTTTCAACTCATACTGCCTTGTTACATCATCCAGTACTATGGCAGTGGGCACATTACCTACAAACGGGAGAGTGTACTCGCCCATGGTGAGGCCTAGCTCTTCATCCCCATGTACACTTCCCTCATTCTCTCGAGCCTGCTGCTCATTCTGATTATGATCGTCCATGTTTCCTACTAACTGCCCGATACTTCTACCCAAATGATTGATGTTATTGATAACTGGCAACACTGTTCCTCTTAACGATCTTCGTCCGTGCATATACCTAAAATCCTGAAATTTTCAACAAAAACGCACAACGTAAACGAGAAACAGATAGGGCAGAGCAGGAATATTACTAGACTAACCTTACTTATGGAAAACTAATTAAAATAAACATGCCGCTCCCCGGCAGCGGCGCCATTTGACAGAACACATTTTTCCTCTAGTCGTTTTAAAAGATCAGTCCGTCAATAATATTTAATAAAACCTTACAAAGCCTAAATCAGTTTGAAAACATAAATATAGTGGCAAGTGAGGTGTCGTCCACAGGGAGCGGAGTTAGCTAAATTAGTTAATGCTAAAGCAATGTTATGCATATATATATAATAGCCAAACATGAATTGGTGAAAATGTAGATTGTGAACCAACTCTAAATAACACTAAATTAAATATGTAAATAAAATGAAGGGGGAAATGGAATGAAGGATAAATAGATGATGGAAACTAAGGAGTTAATGGATACGAAAGTAAATACTGGGCAATGTAACAAACCTGTCAATAGCACGGCTATTCAAGGTAACCGACCTAGGATGTATAAAGTCGGTTATTAATCCCTAGAAGGTGGCCAACCTAGGATGTATAGTGCGGACCACCTATTAGGGATTAATCCTTGTAAACTACCAACCTAGGATGTATAGAGTTGGTGGTTTATCGGATTCTGGAAATGAAGCTCATCTACCTAACAATGACTCAACCGATTACAAATAGTCACCCTAGGATGTATAGTGATGACTTCTAACTCTCTCACGGATTCCGACCTAGGATGTATAGTGCCGGAAAACACGATCGAGGTTAGATTAAAACCGCGGTTCAAGAGTCGGAATTCATGACTTTCTGTCTATTCTTTAGAGCATTATACAACTAAATAGGATGTATATCTAGATGCAATACTCATACATAATACAAAGATATCTTGCAAAGAGGATGTATCTACACAAGAAATCAATGATAAACATTCAAAACAAGAATAGATCAATGGAAGATAGACATGAATATCAATATAATATCAAGTTTATGTACAAGCCCAATATTCCACTAACTACTCCATCAACCCCTTAGAGGGGATTTAGCTACTCATTACAACTAGGAAATCACGAGAGAGGAGATAGAAATAATCCTTGGAGAACATCTCCTTCCTTGTAGTGGCTCCAATCTCCAAACTTCCTTAAAGTTCAATAGAGAATGTAAGGATGAGAGAGAGAGAGAGAGAGAGAAACTATATCTAAGAGTGCTTAATCTGTGCTAAACGGAGTCAAAAACTGCTTAAAACGTTTCTATACTTTTCTATTTATACTAGATACAAAAATAGGTCACTTAAGCTTTGAAAATCAAACTGGCGCGCTCGGAGTGCGGGTGGAGTGCGGGTGATTTAACCACACTGTACCCGCACTGTACCTGCATTGTATGGGTTGTCTGCAACTTCAGTTCTCAGATCAGGGCATTAGTGCGGGTGGAGTGCGGTTGAATTACCCGCACTTGACCCGCACTTGGCATCGCACTGTGATCGCACTTGAATCGAACTTCCCTGTCAGGTGCAAAATCTACCTTCTGTCTTGAGCAACAGTGCGGGTAGAGTACGATTGGATGACCCGCACAGTACCCGCACTTTAATGTCAGGTGCAATTCTGCTCTTCTGTTCTTGATGCAAGTGCGGGTAAAGTGCGGTTTGATGACCCGCACAGTACCCGCACTCTAATGTCAGATGCGGTTCTGCTCTTCTGTTCTTGGTGCAAGTGCAGGTGGAGTGTGGTTTGCTGAGCCGCACAGTACCCGCATTTTGATGTCAGATGTATGATCAGCTTCTCTCGATTGGCATTAGTGCGGGTAGAGTGCGGTTGGATTACCCGCACAGTACCCGCACTTTATCTTCAGGTGTAACATCAGCTTTCTGGTTTGGCATTAGTGCGGGTGGAGTGCGGTTAGCTGACCCACACTGTACCCGCACTTTATCTCTATACTTGCATTCTGCCCCGGCTATGCACATGAGTGGTGCTGGAGTGCGGCTGGAGTGCGGTTGCGACCCGCACTGTAGAGCAGTTTGTGCTCCTTTGCCTTCACTTTCGCCCCTTTTCTGCTGGAATCACCACAATATGCCTCCAAGTCCTGTCTCTGTATCATTTCCTACAAATAAGCACAAAACCACCCATAAGAGATACAAAAACGCACGAAAACAGAACATAAGGTAAGGATCTGAGGGCCAAAATATACTACATATTTGGCTCGATCAGGTGAGCACCTGGCTTCTTTTCTTTCTGGAATTTGGTGCCTCCAAGACCAAACAATCTCTGACTTGGCTTGTTCCGGGGGATGTTACCTTGAAGTTAACACTTTTGCCTCCACAGCTAAAGGAGATGTCCCTGGAACAAATATCAACTACCATACCCGATGTGGCCATGAATGACCTCCCAAAAAGTAATCTCCATTCCCTACCACTGGATTCTCCTCGTTTGCAATTCAAAACAACAAATTCTACCGGCACCATCAAACCGTACACATTCACATAAACTTCCTCCACAATACCAACTGGGGTGATGGGAGAATTGTCCGCCATGATGAGAGTCTGGGAAGTAGGCTTGATTGACCGAATCTTCAGCTGTTCATATACCTCTAATGGCATCATATTGATGCTAGCCCCCATATCAAGCACTGCTCCCATCCTTGGTGAATTCTCAATTCGCACCTCTATGATGAAACTTTCGGGGTCCGCAAGTTTAATGGGGGAGTCTATGCCACTTCCCCTATCTTCATTAACTGTGACCTCTGCCACACTTTCCTTAGTTTCTTCAACTCCCAACTTGACGACCTCTAACACATTAACGTGGTCATCGGTGTTTGATGCCTTCCCCTTATTCTTGACCAATGCATCAAAAATCTTTGCCAACTGAGTTTCCATCTTCTTCAGTGACACTCCATGACTATTCGCTCTCTGATCATTGGACTGCATGTAAGCGATCATTCGTTGCTCAGAGGCATGCAAGGTGTTCTTGAGGGGTTCTGATCCGATACCAACCGTTTTGATTACTGTGCTCACTATCTCCTTTAGAGACTTGTCCTTTGGTTGGCTAGCGGATGCTTGGGAATTAAAGCTGGATTGTGGGTTACTACTTGAACTTCCACATTGGTTGTTGTTGTTTTCCCCTCCTTGGTTGTATCTACTGTACCCACGGTTTTGGTACCCTTGATTGTTATTTCCGCTTTGGAAATTGTTGTTGCCACCTTGGTAAGTATTGTTGCCACCTTGGTAAGTTGTTGCTCCTAGGTGGTTGTTGTTGGACCAAGACAAGTTTGGGTGGTTTCTCAACCCTGGGTTGTAGGTGTTTGAGTATGGGTCATTCCTTGGCCATTGGAAATTCCCCAAGGGCTTGGGCTTGCTCTTCTTGACCGAACTGCCCTTCTCCTTCTTCTATCTCCCCTATGACTTGACTCACTCCTTAGAAGAACCCTGGTTTTCAGGTTATAAGCTCCTTGATCGATTGGAGCTCTTTGTTCATTCTGGACATTTGAATTTGAACTTGGGTATCCTGACCCACTTCTATTCTTCCACCCCTTCTTACGTGTGATGTCCTCTGCTGTGAGTTCTGGGCAATCTTCTCTAAGATGTCATACGCCTCAACTGCTATCTTGTCTGCTATTGTACCTCCGCACGCATTGTCCACTAGCATTTGTGTTATCGGTGAAAGTCCACTATAGAAGGAATTAACCTTCAACTCTGGATGGTATGTATGCGGTGGTATTTGTGCTAACAACAAGTTAAACCTCTCCCACGCTTCATGGAATGGTTCACTGTCCTCCTCAACAAAGGATGCTATCTTCAACCTTAGGTCCTTTGCTTTCTGTGACAGAAAATACTTGTTGAAAAAGACCTTGCACACCTGACTCCATGTCACCAGTGATCTTGGCCTCAAATTCATATACCATGTCATGGCGGCATCTTTCAGACAATACTGGAAACACCTGAGATGAAGCTGCTCTTTTGTCAGTACTGCTTGGAGAGCCATCACCGGGAAGGTTTCTAGGGTGGCTCCATACTGTTTCATAAATTGGAGGCAATCCTCGGTAATTCGCCCACTAAACGATGGTAAGAGGCTAATGTGCATAGTCTACAACTCATACTGCCTTGTTACATCATCCAGTACTATGGCAGTGGGCACATTACCGACAAACGGGAGAGTGTACTCGCCCATGGTGAGATCTAGTTGTTCATCTCCATGTACAATTCCCTCATGCTCTCGAGCCTGCTGCTCATTCTAATTCTGATCGTTCCTGTCTTCCCTATTCTGCCCAGGGTAATCCATAGGAACACCGGCTTCCATGTTTCCCTCTAACTTACCGGTTCTTCTACCCAACTGATTGATATTATCGATAACTGGCAACATGTTCCTCTTAAAGATATTTTTCCGTGCATATACCTAGAATCCTGAAATTTCACAACAAACAACGCACAACGTAAACGAGAAACAAATAGGGTAGATCAGAAATGTTACTAGACTAACTATTGCCTATGCAAAACTAATCAAACTAAACATGCCGCTCCCCAGCAGCGGCGCCATTTGACAGGACGTTTTTCTTAGTGTCGTTTTAAAAGATCAATCCGTTAACAATATTTGATAAAACCTCACAAAACCTCACAAAGCCTAAATTAGTTTGAAAACATAAATATAGTGGCAAGTGGGGTGTCGTCCACAGGGAGCGGAGTTAGCAAAATTAGTTATTGCTAAACTAATGTTATGTATATATATAATATCGAAACATGAGTTGGTGAAAATGTAGATGGTGAATTACACTATAAATAACACTAAATTAATTGTGCAAACTAAATGAAAGGGGAAATGGGATGAAGGATATATATATAGATGATGGAAACTAAGGAGTTAATGGATACGAAAGTAAATACTGGGCAATGCAACAAACTTGTCAATAGCACGGCTATTCAAGGTAACCGACCTAGGATGTATAGAGTCTGTTATTTATCGCTATAAGGTGGCCAACCTAGGATGTATAGTGCGGACCACCTATTAGGGCTTAATCCGTCCTAAACTACCAACCTAGGATGTATAGTGTTGGTTGTTTATCGGATTCTGGAAATGAAGCTCGTCTACCTAACAATGACTCAACCGATTAAACATAGTCACCCTAGGATGTATAGTGATGACTTCTAACTCTCTCACGGGTTCCGACCTAGGATGTATAGTGCCAGAAACTCGATCGAGGTTAGATTAAAACCGCGGTTTAAGAGTCGGAATTCATGACTTTCCGTCCATTCTTTTAGAGCATTAAACAACTAAATAGGATGTTTATCTAGATGCAATACTCATACGTAATACAAAGACATCTTGCAAAGAGGATGTATCTACACAAGAAATCAATGGTAAACATTCACAACAAGAATAGATCAATGAAAGATAGACATGAATATCAATATAATATCAAGTTTATGTACAAGCCCAATATTCAACTAACTACTCCATCAACCCCTTAGAGAGGATTTAGCTACTCATTACAACTAGGAAACTAAGAGAAAGGAAAGAGAAAGAACCCTTGGAGAACATCTCCTTCCTTGAAGTGGCATCAATCTCCTAACTTCCTTGAAGTTGAGTAGAGAATGTAAGGATGAGAGAGAGAGAGAGAGATTCTAGGTCTAAATGTGTTTAACCTCTGCAAAACGGAGTCAAAGGCTCCCTAAAACGTTTCTATACTTTTCTATTTATACAAGATACAAAAATAGGTCACTTAAGCTTCAAAAATCAAACTGGCGCGCGCGGAGTGCGAGTAGAGTGCGGGTGAATTACCCGCACTATATGGGTTGTCTTCATCTGCAGTTCTCGGATCAGGGCAATAGTGCGGGTGGAGTGTGGTTGAATTACCCGCACTTGACCCGCACTTGGAATCGCACTGTGATCGCACTTGATTCACACTTCCCTGTCAGGTGCAAAATCTACCTTCTGTCTTGAGCAACAGTGCGGGTAGAGTGCGGTTGGATGACCCGCACTCTAATGTTAGGTACAACTCTGCTTTTCTGTTCTTGGTGATAAATTATAGGTCATCCAAATGTACTTCCTAATCAATTCTCCTAGTCCAAAAATGCATTGTTGAACCAAAATATGACATTGATTACAAACATAGCAAGATTACACACTTATTGAACAAAAAAACCATATAATCATATATGTACAACCTAGTATCCCAAGCAATTAACAAAGAGGAATAAAGTATATCAAATTTTTGCACATTTCAAAAATGCAAGTTTGCTCTATTTGCTTGAGCTCCCTAAATAGGGTCAAATCCAACAAAGTCAATGGAAGGCATAAGCCCCTATAGACCTACCAAGTCTATTAGACTTAGTTGAGTCAAAGGGAGTCACATGGGCACTAAGGCAAGCGGGTTCATTCTTTCTAACCCACCTACGTTCCACTTTAACATTTCTAGTGGTCATTGACATGTTTCTAAAATCCCTAGGTTCATACAAACTTGCTCTCTTTTTCAACCGTTTTTCTTTCATGCTCTATAACCTACACCTCTTGATGTAATGAAAGCAATTTGGTCTTAAGTTACCAATCATACCACAAAAAAGACAAGTAGGTATAAAAGAAGAGTTTATAGCATTGCATTGAGATCTCATCGAGGCATCGCCATGTTGATGAGGTTATCTTTGATGGTGCTTCGGTTTGCTTCTCCTTGGAGCTTGAGTCGATTGGTGGCACCTTTGTGGTCTAGCTTGTTAAGGTGGTTGAGCCGGTTGATCTTGCCTTCTTGGTTGAGTATGCCACTTATGGTCACCTCTTTTCTTCATAGTTGACTTGTTGGAGGAGGTGGTTGGCTTCTCAAGGACTTGTCCTTTCTTCTTGGATTGCCTAGGCTTTAGTTGAGATGCTAAGGCTTGTGTAGACTTTTCGTGAAATAAACGTTGCTTGGATGAAGCTTTACTCTTACCTTGAGCTTGAGGTTGTTTGACCTTGGCGTTCTTTAATTCTTCAAGGCGCCTTATCTCTCTTTCCTTGACAATCTTCAAGGAGTTTTCTTTATTGGCAAGATCTTCTTTCATGACCTTCATCCGTGTGTGGCAATCTTAGATCTAGGACATGGAGGCATCCGGGATAATCCAGGAAGATATGGATCCCGCGGAGCATCCAGAGAATGAACCCATAATCCCTTATGAGGAAGAATAGAACAAGGAATGGGCAAGCGGGCAACCCGTAGATAAACTAGAGGAGATACCAATCAGAAATGGCGATCCCTCCAAGGCCGTCAAGGTCGGAGCTACCCTCGAACCGGAACTAAAAATAGGTTTGATTGGGCTTCTCAAAGAATTCAACGACTGGAGCCACGATGAGATGCCCAGGATCTCAGTATCATTGGCTGCTCACCGATTAGCGGTGGATCCAACAGTCAAGCCCGTCAAACAGAAGAGGCGTCACTTTAACGCTGAGATAAACACTACGGTTCAGGAGGAAGTGGACAAATTGATTAGGGCGGGATTTATCAGAGAGGTGCGCTACTCCGAGTGGATCGCCAATGTGGTCATGGTTACGAAGGTGAATGGGAAATGGCGTATGTGTGTCGATTACACCGACCTCAACCGGGCATGTCCTAAAGACAGCTTTCCTCAACCAAAGATCGATCAGCTGGTCGACTCCACTTTCAGAAATAAACTTCTTAGTTTCATGGACGCGTTCTCGGGGTATAACCAGATTAAAATGCACCCCGCTGACCAAGATAAGACCAGTTTCATTACTGGGCAGGGCCTGTACTGCTACAAGGTGATGCCGTTCGGCCTGAAGAATGCGGGGGCTACATACCAGGGGACTGGTTATAAAGCTGTTCAGGCTAGAGATCGAAAGGACGATGGAGGTATACATCTAAGACACGATCACAAAATCACCAACCGCAGAAGGACATCAGGAAGACCTTCGTAAGACCTTTCTAATCCTAAGAGAAAACTAGATGCGTTTGAACCCCTCCAAATGTGCTTTCGGGGTAACGGCTGGGAAGTTTATAGGTTTCATGGTCCATGAGAGAGGCATAGAGGCCAACCTAGAAAAAATCAAGGCTATCTTGGACCTGGAGTTCCCCACATCACTCAAACAGGTACAAATTTTGACTGGACGTGTAGCAGCGCTCAATAGGTTTATCTCTTGCTCCACCGATAAATGCCTCCCATTCTTCAAAGCCATCAAACAAGGAAGTAACATGAAATGGAGCCTAGAGAGTGAACAAGCTTTTCAAGCCTTGAAGAAATACCTAACAAGCCCACCATTGTTAGTTAAGCCGGTTCCCAGAGAGGAACTGCAAATCTACCTGGCCATCTCAGAAACTGTAGTAAGTGGAGCTTTAGCCAAGGAGTGTGGCGATGGGATTCAAAGGCCCATATACTACGTGAGTCATGCTTTAACCAAGTCAGAAAAAAATTATATTCTCTTGGAGAAGCTCGCCTATGCTCTGGTGACCTCAGTGAGAAAGCTATGTCCCTACTTTCAAGCTCATTCAAAAGCAGTGGTGACGGACCAACCTCTCCTTCTTACAAAGACCGGACGTGTCCAGGAGGCTAGTCTTGTGGGCCCTAGAGCTCACTCAGTTCGACTTAAAATATAAACCTAGGACCACGATTAAAGTGCAGGCTTCGACAGACTTCGTTGTAGAATTTTCAGCACTCCCAGGCCAAGCGATTCCCGCAGCATCGAACTTGGTCCCTGAAAAGACTTCTGAGATCGATAATTGGCTGGAAGATTGCAAGTCTTGGACCTTCTAGCTGGCATAGTTTTAATAAACCCAAAGGGGACTGAATTCTTTCACTGCTTCAGGTTCGAGTTTAAAGCTACCAATAATGAAGCAGAATACGAAGCCCTCCTAGCCGGGATGAAGGCAGGCATTGAACTAAAGGCCGACTACCTGCAAGTCAGGAGCGACTCATTACTTGTAGTCAATCAGGTGTCTGAGGTGTACCAAGCAAAAGGAGATAACATGGTCGCCTACCTAAGGCTAGCTCATTCACTTAAAAATAAGTTTAAGGGATTCAAGATCGATCAGGTGCCTCGACACCAAAACCACCACGCGGATGTTCTAGCCAAGATAGCCGCAAATGGAGGCCAAGCCTTACCACGGGGAGTTCCCCTCCAAGTGATCTCTCAACCAAGCATAACCACGAGTAAGGAAATCTGCTCCCTGGATCGTCAGCCTTGCTGGATGGATCTGATCATTGCTTACCTCCAAGAAGAAAAGCTTCCCGAGGAGCCCGATCAAGACCGAAGAATTAAAAGGCTCTCTGTTCGATATTTTCGGGTAGATGAGTACCTCTACAAGAGGGGTAGATCCCTCCCCTTACTTCGGTGTTTACATCCTGATGACGCTAAATGGGCATTAAGAGAGGTTCATTCTGGGGACTGCGGGAACCATATCGGTGGAGAAGCTTTAGCATATCAAGTGCTTCGCATGGGGTACTACTGGCCGACCGTCCACCAAGACGCAAGAAGTTTTGTACAATCTTACGAACCCTATCAAAGGACTTCGAACTTGAACCACATGCCACCAGAGAAACTGTCATCTCTACGTTTTCCCTACCCCTTTGCCATGTGGGGGATCGACCTAATAGGACCGCTTCCTACCGCTCATGGACAAGCTAAATATGCTATCGTGGCTATCGATTATTTCACAAGATGGGTTGAGGCAGGGATTCTCTCCTGATTATCAGAAAAGAATACGACCAAGTTCATCAAAACCAATATGGTCTGTAGATTCGGGCCCCCTCTCATCATTGTAGGCGACCTAGGCAAGCAGTTCGACAACGCCCGATTCAAATACTTCTGCGAAAGTTTGGGAATCGACCTCAGGTTCACTTCAGTAGCCCATCCTCAGACAAACGAGCTGGTAGAATCCACTAACAAGACTATCAAGAGGCTACTAAAGAAGAAATTGCAGCAGAAGAAACGCAAATGGGCTGAGGAGCTGCCTGAGGTCCTCTGGGCATACCGGACGATAAAGAGGACAACTTTCGGGGAGACACCTTACTTATCTGCTGCCATTTTGAATTTTGGCTTAGAGGATCTTCCGTTCTGGAGAACTTATCTGCTGGCATTTTGAATTTTGGTGGGAGCTCCGCTTCCCAGATCCTCGTAGTGAAGGAAGTGTTCATCTCGCTCAGGGGGATCCTTTTTATCCTCCTTATTCTTTCCTTTTCTTATCTGCTGGACCTCCTTTTATAGCTTTGCCAGCTAATCCCTCAGTCGCTTGTTCCCAGATTTCTTTTAGTTGACCTCAGATTCTTCACTGTCGAGTCTCTCTGATGATCTGGCAATCTCTATCTGGTCCCCCTCATGGATAGGATCCATTCGGGGAGTTTATGTACTTTCCTCCTCTGGAGCCCGGGCAGTCCTCCTTGACATAGTTGGATGAGATAGATCTCGTGGCTTCCGGGTAAAAGCATCAGCGGTAGACTTAACTCGCCTGGGTTGATATTGTGAAGGTCTTTTTGGAACTGGGGGCATGTGTCCCAGCCTATCCCGGATCGAACGTTGGGGCCCTGACCTATCTCGAGCTGGCACTGGAAGAGAAGGCCCCATGCGATCGAAAGCAGGTTGCCTAGCTCCGAGCCTGCTTGGTTTCCCCTGATCATTCAGGTTGGTCGGCTAGATTGTGATGCCTGCAGCGAGCAGGCAGACGCGGATGGTTTCTACGAAGGCTGCCGCTTGTTGGTCGAGCGTGGCCTGGCTTACTATAGGGTGGCCAGAAGCCCGCGCATTGGTTGTTTGGACAGGAGCTTGACTGCCATATCCAGATTTTCCACCCTTTCTTGGGGCCTTTCGCGTAAGCCTCACCGGGGGTTGCTCCGAAATTCTATGTTGGCCTTGGGAAGAGCGGAGCCTCATAGTTCCTGTAAAATAACGAAAATGTAAAAGCAAGTAATTGATCAATTGGGTGTAAGGCCTTCCTATAGACGGTGCCATAAAGTGTTACTAGAAATCTTGCTCGGGGCAATAAATCTCAGTTAGCACCCTCAAGATCATTACCACGTAGGTGATGACCAAGGTACAAGGTAGAATACATGTGTAAAAAATAGTGCCTATTGAAATGACATGGAGATAACGATTTCTTCAGTTATTCAAAAGAAACAAAAATCTTTCTTTATTGATAACATATGGTATACATCTCTCTATATTTTTCTTTCGAATTGCTCTCACTTTTTTCTGGGAAATAGTTGGATGTTTTTTGTATGCTTGTCGAATAGTAGTCTCCTCATTCTGAAGAAGGAAATCCCTCCTTTATACAATGTCTTCATAGGTTTAAACTCATTGATTTCCCCTTGATTTTCTCTTCCCCCTCTTATCGGACGGGATTTTTACCTTTAAATGTAGTTGACTTTGAGTTAATTGCTCCGTTGAGGATATCTTGGAAATCAATTTGTTTCCCATTCAGACTCTATTACTTGTTCTGTACGTGTGTAACGTATGTAGATATGATACTATGTATCTTCGGATCTGGAATGATTCCCATAGGGGTCGTTGAATGTATCATGGTGTGGTGCATCGACTAGTGAGGTCAATCAGTGTTCCGACCTCGATATCTGAGAAAGTTTCGTCCAACTAGGAGCCAGGTCTAGCTTCCCATGATCTTTCGAAGCTAGGTGCGGCTTCCTATGGACATCCCCCTGTATTAGCGAAGTACAGGTGAGTTTCTGGAGAAATTACGAGGTGACCTCGACTTCGGGGAATTTCTTGTTTTCAGGTTTGGTGATGCGGGCTAGATCTGATCATCCAGGGCTCTATTCGGGATGTTTCTGGAGCCCGTCCTTGTTCCTGCGGGGTGGTATCGTAGCTCGGCTTTGGGTAGAATAGTCTCCTGGTGGAAACTCTCGGGCATAGAGTCAGGTCTGGAAGGTGGAAAATTTCCCTTTGGTCCTTAGCCAATTTTGGCTATTAATAGATGCATGTACATATTAAATGTGTGAACTAGGCACATAACATGAAGAACTAGATTCTTAACAACAAAAGCTCAAAAACAAATTTATCTAGAACTTGTAACATGAACAATTAATCTAGTGCATGTGAAACACCTAACACCCGCAAAAACCTAGATTATGTTCAATAACATAAACATGCTAGAATCAATTTGATAAATTCAAAAATGAAATTCTAGCAAAATATTAGAGCATAGATTCACAAGATTATCACATAGATTCAATCAAGCCCTAAATCATCAATCAAATATGCTATTTCAACAAATCTTCAATTAAAGTGACCTAGCATATGAAAAGACTATCAATCATTAAAATCAAGTCAATAAGCACACAAGATAGTCCAAGATTTGAAGCTAGCACAATACAACTCAAAAAACATGTGAAAACATAGATTTGGAAAAATCTAACTCAACATGTAAGTCAATTAAAGCTCAAACTAGCTCTACTAGAGTTCAATACTCTAATCAATGTTTACACATCAAACATACATATATAGATGAAGAAATACCAAGGTGATTGAAGACTTGAAGATCAAAATCAAAAGAGAAATCAATACCTTGAATGAAAAACGTGCACCTTCATTTCGTGAGTGAATCTACCAGAAAATCAATATATTAACTCCAAACTCTTGTGGCAATGATAGAAGACTAATAGACAAAGATTCTCAAATTCAAATCACTCAATTCATACTCGGAATGAGAAAGTTATGGTTTTTGGAAGTTAGGAAAATTTTAGAGAAAATTTCTGCACATTATTTTCAAGTTTTTCTTCTTAGAATGAAATGAAGGGGGGGGGGGGGGGGGGGAATAGGATATTTAAAGAGAAGGAAACCAAAAGAGATTGAAGGGCCAATGAAGGGCTGTCAACTCTACTTCCCGTGGAGGCACGTGGCCTCTATGGGGGCTCTTCCCGTGGAAGCCACGCGCCTCCACGGGGAGAGTTGCAAGGCACCCTTTTTTGCCTTCTTCTACTCCCCTCGCGCACCTTTTTGTTCATTGACCGTTCTCCAGCCTCTGAACTCCAATTTTGAATCCATTTTCGGATTACAAACCGGAACTCCCTCATGCACAAAAGACATCAAGAAAACTTTCTCCAAAAATATGGAATTCAACTTGAAAATCAAGGACGAAAACCATGTACAATAAAAACATGAAAAGTTTCTTAACTTCCTATTTTGAACTCGAAACTTAATGAATGAGTAACCAAAACAGTCGGAACTCAATGAAGAATTATATAACCTCAAATTCAAGTTCAATAACATAGAAACAGAAACAAATAAACACAAGAACACACAAGTATTCTATTTCCTAGAGATAATCCTAGAACATGCAATTTATGAAAATTGTAAACTTTGAATCTAATGCATGTTCGTACATAAACAAGTGTGTGTATTGTGTTATACCAAATTTTGCACAATGATGCAGGGACACATATGAATGCAATGTATGTGTGTGCCTAGGCCTTGCAAGAGGAAGGAGGTCTCGATATACCTTTTGCTAAGCAATTTAGCTTTGTTCCTCTTGTAACCACCACTTTGCTTAAATGTTGTCCAATCTTCCTTGAAGCTTGATTATCCAAAATTCTTAGACAACTAATCAATACAAAGCAAATGTCATTTTGATATAGAATTAAGTCAACACAAATCTCAAGAACCTAACAATTTTGGCCCTCAATTCCATATCCTTTAGCTTGTTTTCAAACATATTTTTGTGTCTAATGGCTCATTTTATAGTGATTGTAGACATTCAATATATTTCAGGTGCTGGAAGTGAAAACAGGGACTTTCGGGCGAAAAACAAGTCAAAGTTTAATGAAAAAGTGCCCAGAAGCATAGTGCACCGGTCGCTTACCCGTGCACAACCTGTGCACTACCCGTGCACCGAGTGTAGAGCAGATTGAGAAGAGCCTGTGTGCGGGTCACTATGAGGGTCCCTTATCCACGCACTACCTATGCACTGCATATTCCAACTAAGCTTAAGTCGTGTTTTCAGCCATTTTAAGAAGGGCAAAGTTGCCCTTTCGTGCCTATTTCGTGCCCTAGCCTCTCAAACCTATAAATACATCACTTTGACATATGATCCTTACAATATTTCCTTTCCATCCACCAAACCCTAGATCTTCTCCACCTAATCAAGAGAGAGAGAGAGAGAGATGAGCTTCCAAAGGCATCCATGGAGGTTTTCCTCCATGGTGCCTCTCGACCACCACCTTCCACTTGCAGCCACCCATATTTGGAGGAGATTCATGAGGAAAGAACCATCCTCTCTTGTCTATGAAAAGGAGAAGCTTAAATGGAGCTTGAAGATCCGAGATGACAATTGGACCCCTCTCTGAGCCTAGAGATTCGAGATTGACACCTTGAGTTTCTTCTTTTTACTCTTCTCTTGTATTTCCTTTATTTGATATGTATCCCCATTAGGGAAAGATATAAACCTAAAACTAGTTCCATTTATTTGATTAACTTGTATGTAATAGTTTCAAGTATTGTCTCATTCAATTGCTTTATAGTGATTCTTGACTTGTGTTCTGTAGGCATGAAAACCTTTTCTCGATGCATGTTTAGGGATATATATTGTCTTTATTTTCATTGCATGTAGGGTAGAAATTGATATATGTTCATGATTGGGATTAGGAGTAGAGTAATGTATTTTAGGAGTAGATTAATTAAACATCCCATGATTGTATGTGTGTTAGTTGAGAATCCAAAGTGCATATTTTGGATTGACTTGAGTGCTTGAGAATTAGGGTCAAGGCACTCCAACTCTTGGCCTTGATTATGTTCTTAACTATTTAGGTGAAATTCATGAAGAGTGCATACCATGCCTTTGTGGATTTTGGTTCTTGAGACCTTCACACTTTACATGGCCCTTGGTAGTTGCTCATTCGGCACACCAACGGTGAGTAGTGATCGAAGGTCCAAATTTATACTTAATGCTACCATTATATGGTTGTTGCTTACACGTGACAGGTGAGTAGCGATCGATGGTTGATTCTTTAATATTCGCCTATGCTACCCTTGGTCGTTGCTCATTTGGCACACCAACGGTGAGCAGTGATCGAGGTTCGGCATTTACGCTTAATGCGGTTCTTGATTGTTGCTCATGCGGCACACCAATGGTGAGTAGGAATCGAGGACTAGACGATTCTCCCCACTTCCATAGCTAGAGGTCGTATCAAAGGCTAGGTTGAACCTAATCTTGGATTGTTTTGTGCGGTTGGTTTTTATGAGTGGCGTGAATATCATGGTGGTCTTGAGTACCTTATATGTCCATATTCTTGCATCTCTCCTATCCATCCTATTTTACATTTCTCATTTTAATCACCATTCTCATCCTTCCAGATTCTCTTATTTTTCTTATCTTTACTTTTATTCTTTTGTCTCACACACACACACACAACATGTTACACTTCACACACACACACCACTCTCACCATTGCCATGTTCTTATTTACATTACTTTCAATAATCACTAAAACATGAGACGATCGACGGATGACACCTCCCTGTGGACGATACCATCGCTTACCGCTTTACTAAGTTTTCAAAACTTGAGAGCACATTGCGTAGTAACAACTTTATAAATATATTTTGAATTCGCAATTTCTTAACGACAGAAAAGGCGAGTATCAAAATGGTGCCGCTGCTAGGGAGTTATCTTATTCATTAATTGTTTCTAGTTTTAGCAAATAATATAATTATGTGAATATTCATTAGTTTTCTATTTATTTATTTTCGTTGTTTTTGTGTGCTTGTTTGTTATTTTTCTTTTGAATAAAGCAAATGCATTTGATGTTATTTAAGTTGTGTTCGTGCAAGGAAGAAACTTTTCAGGATAGCGAGCTATTAAATCAAGGTTTGAATGGAGACCAATAATCTAGGAGGCCAAGACCAATAACTCAAGGAACAATGTGTAAGAAAAAATACTAAAAACGCAGCAGAAGCGAGACTAAAAACGAATTTAGTATAGTTTAAAAATTTTCCAATATTTGAACCTTAACCATTTAATTAATTAAACATACATATATTCAAAAGATATCATACCTCTTGTCGCGTGATCCGATTGACTTAGTGTCGATGGTAATCCACAATATCTTCCAATCCGATCACGAACGTGAATCACCTAAGAGCGTGGTCTCCCTATTCTTTGAATTGTGTACCTGAGAATGGAAAAACGAAATCTTCTTTCCTGATCGTTAATCACAAAAACTCCAAGAGCTTAGAAAGATCGTTTCGTTCACTTTTTAATTCACAATCGTTATGATTGAAACTCGCGTGAACCTAAATCGAAAGTGTGCACAAAACCTTTTTATGTAAAGGCTTGCAAGGGCACTATCAAATTTAGAACTATCTTTCTCTCTTCCTCTTGGCCCAAATTTCACTATGTTCTAGAATTGCATTTTTTTTAAGTAAAAGAAAAATCTCTCTAGCAAGAAGAATTCACCTGGCCGAATTTTATCCCATCATATATATATGGTGGCCGAATTCTATTGCTAATTTAATTAGGGTTGGCTGAATTCTCTTAATAGGAATTCTAGGGTTGGCCGAATTCCTCACTTCAAGAGGATTTATGCTTTACCCAAATTCCTATCAACTCAAGAATCCTAACCCTAATCCAACTCATAAGTGTATTTGTGATTATATTAAAGACTTCCTTATTTGATTAGATAAATAAATTCTTTATTTATCTACTTACCAAATTAAGTCTTTTATATTTATTATACTACTATAATAGTATACTACTAGGAAACATAATTCCTAGTCAGAAAACGATTTTGATTTTTAATTAACTAATTAATTGATCAACTAATTAATTTCCATTTAATCAAACAATAAAATAAAATAATATTTTAGGCTATTATTATAGCCTTGCCGCCCACAAACAAAAAATATGGGCAAAATATTATTTTCTTATTTTATTTAATCCATTCAGACTTTAAATAAAAGCCTACATGTGAACCAGACTCATTCTTACTAAAAGAAACAAGCACACATGCCTCTCATTAATATATTAATATAATTTGAGCAGCCCATTAAATAAATAATGTGCAAATTATATTCTTAATATATTAAATACAATCTTCAATAGACATAACCTAATTACAATCAACAAATGATTCACTAAGGTCCGATCTATTAATTTTGCTCATTCCACTAAAAAGCTAAAATTGAACTCTTCAATAAAGATAGAATAAGAAAATATTTCTCATTCATACCCTAGACAATCTTATTGGAGATAGTGTATCCTCGTGTATAATATCAGTAATCGCCAAGAGCTCATAGACCGCCTATGACCGCCTATAGCTCTCCTAGTTACCATATTTACTCATATGACCACGTTTTGAACTTGGATATTTTGACTTGTCCAGAAGCCATGTTTTCAATAGACATTATCGAAAACTCAACGCTGAGATTTAATATCCAATACCTCAAAATATCCATATGATAATATTATACTCTCATTCAATAAATTAAGCCACGATGTCCATATCTATAAATGAACCTCTATCGATTAACAAATGAATACCACCAAACTATCGAGGATAGACTATGCTATATAATCGTACTCATTGATAGCTCAAATGATAACACTTGCAATCATAAGTCCATCATTTCTCAGGATTAAGATAGACTCTCTGATTATTCTCATAATGAAAAGACTTGTATCTACTGACGGTTCTAGATAAAATATTTCATTGTGATCCAGTTCAATGCACCTAGTGCACTAGATTCTTTTACTCGAAGACCCTTTCAATGATTTTAGACTCATCATAACTCATTTGATCCCACTCAAATGCCAGCAAAAGAATTCTACAACTTTATCAAGATAATGGTGCCCAAACTTTAACTTAAGTTGTGAACGTTTATTCAAGACTAACTAAAGAATTGTGTCTACCTCATACATATCCAGATGTACGAACAATTCTTCCTTTCTCATAATCTTTGGACCTTATGATTATTTACTTTGAAAATTATCATTATAAATGCTATAAGATTTTGTAAAACCAGAAATCACTTTATTAATATGAAAAGATTGTCAATTACAATATTACACTCTTACTATTGAGCATAATCCTAACATAATGAGTGCGCATTGCACTCCAACAACTTCACTAACCTAAATGGCAGCGCCATGATGACCTAATTGGTTAACGCAACCATGGACGTGAGTAATGCCACGAAGAGCATCAAGTGAAAAATAGGTTAGAGCCTAGCTAGAGGTAGTGTCTCTGTAAGCTTATTCCTAAAAAAGTGGATTTTCGGTATCGAATCCTCTCACTGTTTCTATCTTTTTTAGATTACCCTACTTATGAGGGCATAGCTTAAACGTTATGGGTAATATGCCTATTGTCGAATCATGTGTGAGTGAGTTGATTGGAGTGCACCGACATAAGTGCTTAAAAGCTTTGGGAAGGGTTTGATGTTATCAATTGTGCTTGTGGAATGGTTGTTGATTGTGCTTATTGATTCAAATGCTAGCTTGTTTTCATTTTCTTTACTTTTGAGTGTTTTAAGATTGCATAGTTTATTTTACTCTTGTAGACTAAGTTCTCATCCCTCAATTTGTTATCATGTGCATTTTATTGTATGTGATGAGCTAGGTTCGGGGGAAAAAATCTAATGCGGGATTGTTTAGTTTGTTTAGTTTGTTCTTTTTAAAATAAGTGGTATATCAAGCTTTGGTTAGGCAAATTGCATGTATTGATTGAATCTTATTTACCAGAACTCTCTAATATGTTTTGTGAGTGTATCGATTGTCTATAACTTCTCTATGAAGCAATATTTTTGCAGCATATGCTTAAAGCAAGGTTTCTCATCTCTTGGGAAGAAACACCGAAAACTTGCAAGTCTTGGAGGGACAAGCAAGCCAAAAGTGCTCATAAAAAGAGTAAGAACCTCATCTTCATGAAGGAAAGCAGCAAATTAGAGTTTGAAGAGCCGAAGTGCAACAACAACGTCTTTCCTACACGATAAATAGTGTGCTTGTGGGAGCAACCCACCTAAGTTTGCATTTCTGAATTTTCTTTTTCTTGTTTTCGTTTTATTTACTTTATTGAATAATTGGTGGAAATTTTGGCGGATATTGTGTGGATGCTAAAACTTGTGCATAATTGAATATATTTTGATAGATATATTTTTGATTTTATTGATTATTTTTCATGATGAATGAGCTAAACAAAAGTTGTTAATCTTTTTGCTAAATTAATAAATAGATTTACATTTTATCTTATATTTGTGTGCATTTAATGTTATTAATAATGTAGTAATGACATAAAATTCCATGATTATTAAATGTAATATTAAACATAGTATATAAGATGTTATATACATGAGGATTATGTTTAAATATAATAATCTTAATTGTCCGTAATTAATAATTAAAGTTGTGATCTTTAATAAATTAATATTACTAGTACGGTTCATTCCCATTAAGAATGGAACAGTCTTATCCGAACTGTTGATGTGGTGATTAGAATGAAGGTACTTTGTATAATAAGATTATACAAAACGTGGACATGATAAATTGGAATGTTTAATAATCTCCGTTTTAAACAAAGTATCTCATTTATCAAATCTGATTGTCATATATGGAACGATCTTAATCCTGAGTATTTAACAGACTCCTACTTATAGAGTTGTGTCTTTTGACTTACTCAGTATGGTTTGTTTATAATGTGAAACCTAAACTTTGTATCTTGGAGACATAATAATATATTTAGCCAGGAATGATAATATACAAAATGGAATCCATTACTTCTTAAATGAAGTTAGACAAATAGTTCTCTTGAGTAAATGATTCGGATCTTGAACAATAGAGCGCTCAATTTATGATAAGATCATAAATAATTGTTCATTAGAGAATCACTGGAACTCACGGATAAAGATGTAATTGAGAGGTCAACAGATTTGAACCTAGCTCAAATTACAAACTATTAATGGATGATTGATCTATACGTGATGATTATATCAGTGGACTGTTCGATTCTTATTCGAGTAATTAATTTTACAATGACAAGAGTGCAGTTCTAGCTTTTTAGTGGAATAATTCTTGAATTAATAAATCAGATAATTAATTAAAGAGTTTACTTAATTATTAAAGATTTATTGGAGCTTGAAATTATAGGTCCATGTGTCCCCATGCCATCTCCATAACATTGTATTGAACATTAAGGTATAAAGAGGCTTAGTGGTTAATTTCAAGTTGATCATTTATACATAAAGTAGTTTATGCATTGTTTAATTAATTGTGAATAAATTAAATATTAACCGTTTTATTTAATTAGTTATGAATAAGTTAAATGTTATTTAAATAATATGATTATTTAAATATTTAATTGGATGGCACAGTGTGGTGGGACCACACTGTAATTTTTGAAAACTACACGGTGACAGTCACTGTGCAATTTCGAAAATAATAGTTTAAAATTATCTGTTAAATTATTTAGTTCTTTGAATAATTAGATTATTTCAAATAAAATGAATATATAATAATTGGATTATTTTGTATTTAAATTTTGAATTTAAATTAAGCAAATAAAGATGAAAACCACAAAGGATATTTTCCCTTTGTTAGCTGAATCGATATTTGTTTGTTATAATAATGATTAAATAATTGTTATTTAATTATTTTTATTAGGATAATTGAAATTTTTTTAAACATTCAAATATATTGTTTAATTTAATGTTTACTTAATATTATAATCCAATTAGGTTTCTACAACATGAGATACAATTTGACTATGAGACAAATGTCTCTCACTCTCTCGAATAGCAAGAAAGAGAAAAAGAGATAAAAAATTTGTTCTGTTTTTCTTTTAACTCTTGATCTATCACTTTACGTTTACATCACTTTAAAAATAAAAAGAAGTCTTCTTGTTTTTGTTTTACACTAGAAGACGAAAGAAAAAATGTTATGATTCATAAAAACAGTACACACAAAAAGAAACGAGAGATGGGGAAAATAAAAGAGAAAAATATTTTCTAACTTCAAAGCCTCTAGAGAAATATTGTGAGAGAGTCTCTAAATACTTTTCTTGTTGCCTCATATGATTAGTATATAATTTGAACAAAAAATTCGAGAGTAGTAATTATTCTGTTAAATACCAAGACGCACACCCGTCCGTTCTTTGGTGTTGAAGATTCGGCGTAGGAGAACTTGCTTCGAGGGAATCACGAAGATTCTACAAGGGTAACAATTTCTTCTTTACTATTTATAATTAAATATTAGAATCTATATAATCACAACGATCTGGCTAAAACAGTTTTGTTTTTTTATTATAGAAATATTTTAAAAACTGGGCCCACCGCCTTTCCGCTGTGCTGTGCCAATTTTGGTTTTCGGAACCAATAATTGGTATCAGAGCGACGTTGTAATTTATATTGATTTTAATATTAAAATTGATTATGGTAGTAGGCACTTCACATTAAATGTGATTTAATGGTTATTTTTATTCATGTGATGAATGGTAAATAAAAATGATTTTTGGTCGTTAATTTTATGGTTCCTTTGGATTTTATAATTTATCGCTTCTTCAATTTTTAGATAAAAATATGTAGACCCTATGGATATAGGATTTTTTTTTAATTGTAAATAGTGATATTGAAGATGACGGCGTTATCAATAAATCGATAAGATTGGATCGGATCATGAAGGAAAATTACAACAAGACTATTTTTGTAATTATTTATTTTTGGGTTGTAATTTAAATATCCAAAGGCACTCGGCCAAAATTCATATAGTTTTTATTTTGTTTTTTCATATTATATTTTATGCGATAATTATATAATATGTTCATGCATATAATATGTCATCTAAGTTAATAAGTGCCTACTGGAATTGTGATAACATGAAATGCATTCATATTCTATTCTAAAAATTGTTTTAGATTAGAAACATGTTTAGAAACATGTTTCTGTGTTATATTTTTTTAATAGTTAAAATTTGGTTTTTCACATTAATCTAAGGTATTCATTATAAAGAGTTTATATTTATAGATAGCTTAGAACTTCATAATAAATTTGGATTTTAAGAAAATCCGGTAAATTTATTAGATGTAAATAAACATAAGTCTAAGTTGATAATTTTAAAGAGTGCAATATTTTCATAACTTAGAGCTTCTTAATAAATTTAGTTTTTGTAGAAATCCAGTAAATTTATTATGTGTAGATATGATCAACACAACAAACCTAGTAAATAAAAATTTGGTTAAATCTGTTTTAACATTAATTTTTTTTACTAGGATTATAAAATATTAGATATTTTATAATTAAAATACATCATATTCAAAATATTGAGTGGGAGAGGGTAATATGACAATATTACCCATGCTCTCTACCATTAGTACAACACCATAAGATTTAAATGGCACCTCGAGACGCTTTGATTTCGTCCTCCCTACAGAGGGTGTCCATTTGAGTCAATAGAAGCGATAGGATTTTTAGATGTATTTCAAAATTGACCTACCCTACGGCGGCAATATTTTAGTTAAGTCGGAAAAATCTGAAATGGTAGGTTACACTCAAATGATGTTATTAAGTTAGTTAATTACAATCTTGACCAAATTCAACGGTGGTTAATAAAAGTTGAAAATGTGAGATATTTTGAGTTAACTTTCATTGATTAAGAAAGTCTCAATTCAATTATAAAATATGTGACCTAACCTACGATGGCAAGTTATTTGTGAAAATTGAATTATCGTGGTAATTGAGTAAATAATTTTTTCTGTATTTTTACACATGCATCATGCATCATGTTTACATTACCAAATTTTATATATGTGATATATATATATATATATATATATACACATATTGTGGACACAAATTAAATGAAATTGATTGCTATATAATTTCAGCATGTCAAACATGACCAATCCAATAATCACGATACTCGCTACTGAAAAACTAACCGGTGAAAATTTTGTCAATTGGAAAAGTAACATGAACATCGTGCTTGTATGTGAAAACTTCAAGTTCGTCCTGATGGAGGATTGTCCTCCACGCCCTTACGCCAAGCCTTCAGCAAATGTTGTTGAGGCATATGATCATTGGCAAAATGCCAACAACAAAGCCCGATGCTACCTGTTAGCAGGCATGTCTGATGTACTTAGAAGTAAGCACGAAACGGTTGAAACCGAGAAAGGAATTATGGATTCCCTATAGGCTATGTTTGGGCCCCCTTCTGAACAGTCTCGTCATGAGGTCGTAAAAGCAGTTATGAATGCCAGAATGAAGAAGGGCACTTCAGTCCGTGAGCATGTGCTTAAGATGATTGAACACATAAACGAGGCTGAAATAAATGGCGCACAAATCGACGAAGCCACACAAGTGGGGATGATTTTGGAAACCCTATCCCCTAACTTCCTTCAGTTTAAGAGCAACTATTTCATGAACAAATTAAAATATAACATGACTCAGTTTCTCAACGAGCTTCAAACCTTCGAATCCATTACGAATGAAAAAGAAGGTGAGGAAAATGTTGCCGAAGCCACAACTTCCTCATCTAGAAAGTCCAAAAAGAGGAAGAATAAGAAGGGAGGAAGTGGCGAGTTGAAAAAGAAAAAAGGGCAATAACAAGGCTAAGAAAAACAACAACAACAACAAGGCGAAGAGCTCAGACAAGAAGGCCAAAGGGAAATGTTTCCACTATGGCATAGAAGGTCATTGGAAGAGGACTTGTAAAAAGTACCTCGAAGAGCTTAAGAATAAAAAGAAAGGTAAATCATATTTACTTGTTTTAGAAGCTTATTTAGTTGAAGATGATATGTCTCCCTAGATAGTTTATTCAAGTGTGACTAACCATGTTTGTTGTTCTATGTAGATGTTTGATTCTGCAACAGAGCTGGCCGATGGGGACTACACGATGTGAGTGGGCAATTGGGCTATGGTGTCAACAAAAGCAGTGGGAGAAGTGCGACTTCTTTTTAATAATAAATTTCTTGTTTTAAACAATGTTTTTTATATTCCTGGTTTTAAGAAATATTTGATTTTTTTTTCGAGACTATATGAACAACTATTTAAAGTTTCAGTTAACGGAAATTTTGCTCGGGATGAGAAATCTCAGTTAACGCCCTCGAGACCACTACCACATAGGTGGTGGCAAAAATTCATTATATATATAACAGTGATTTATAAAGTGACAAGTAAGCAAGAATGTTTTTATTGGACATGCATGGTATACAAATACAAAGATTCTTCTCTCTTTTCTCTTAACTCTCTCTGGGGAACGGTCGATTGTTAGTCGTATGTCTGTCGAATAGTAGTCTCCTCTTTCATTTTTTTTCTTTTCTATTTATACATAGTTTGTAGGTCAACAGACTGACTCTCCCTTGATTTTCTCAGTCTCCTCCTTATCGGGCGGGATTTCTTGTGTTAATGTCATTGACTTTTGGATTGACGCCCGAATTGAGAGTATCATTGTGGAGATCAGTTTATTTCCTTTTTTGGATTTTATTACTCATTCTGCATGTAGATAACGTTTCTAGATATGATTCAATGCATTCCTCGTATCCTTTCAGTATGTTCCTTTATGGAGGTCGTTGGATATGACGATATGGTGTGGTGCATCAACCAGGGAGGTTGATTAGTATTTCGACCTTGATATCTGAGAAGTTTCATCCAGCTTTGAGCCAAATCTGGCTTCCCTTAACCTTTTCGAAGCTAGGTGTGGCCTCGACTGACCTTTTCAAGCTAGGTGTGGCTTCGACTGATCTCGCGGCCTTTTAGGGACATTCTTCTGTGACAATCGAGGTGTAGACGAGTCTCTGGAGCACTTGCGAGATGACCTCGACTTCGGGGAGCTTCTAGTTTTGGTGATGCGGGCTAGATCTGATCGTTCAGGGCTTTATCCCGGATGTTTCGGAGCCCGTCCTTGTTCCTGGGGCAGTTTGGCTCTGGACAGAGAGGTCTCTTGGTGGAAGCTCTCGGGTCCGGGCTTTATCCCAGATGTTTCCGGAGCCTGCCCTTGTTTATGGGATGGTATAGTAGCTCGGCTCTGGATTGAGAGGTCTCCTGGTGAAACTCTCGGGTATGGAACCAGGTTTGGGAGGTGGAAAATTTCCCTTTGGTCCATAGCCAATTTTGGCTATTAACAGAAGTCCCCTTTGACTTGAACACCAGACGTCGAGCTCGGGGTTGAGGTCAGATTTTTACTTTATTTGGGAAATCTTCCTCTTTTTACCTTTACCGAAATATTGGGGAAATTTCTTCATTTGAATGACGTGTTGCGAACCGACTAATTTCTCTTCGAATTAATCTGATTGCGTTACGGCAGTCCCCGAGATTTTTTACCGTTACCAGAATCTTCGGGAGATCATCCTCTTAACTGCATAGGTGATGTGGCATGAGATGATTAGCCCCCTTTCGAGTTTAATCCGGTTACGTTACCGTAATCGATTTTTTTACCGTTACCAGACGAGTATCTCGGTGCTGCTGCCCTTCTGCCTATATATATGTCTGTTTTCCTCCTCATCTTCCTCATATCTCTTCGAGCTAAAAAACTTTTTGCTGAGAAATATCTCCATAGCTTTTCCTCCGAGCTTGTTTCTTTCTTCATTCTTCGTCTTCTATAATGTCAAAAAACAGTCGTGACTCAACTGATTCCATATTTGACGACGAGGAGGTCGTCAGTCTTATTCTGGGGAAGCGGGCTAGGAGGAGTTCTCACGGCGACGATTCCCTGCCCACCTCACAACGTCGGCGGTCTAGTAGGAATGTATCTATCGGGACTGGGTTCTCCAACCATCCCGACCACCCTTTAGATATCGTCGATGATGACTCCGACAAAGAAACGGCCGGTGGCGCTGCGGGGGAGCGTCGGGTCTCGGCTCCTGGTCCCTTTGGGGAAAGGCTCCCTCCCTACAGTTTTTGGGTTGTTCCAGATTCCACCATTGACCCGGTGTCGATTGACCGCTTGAGGTCAAAGTTTGCCATCCCCGACAGTGTATCCATCTCGGTGCCTCCCAAGAATTTCGAGTTTTCCTTGTATTATGGAGGGAACAATGCCAGATGAGTAAAGTGACGAGGGAGCCAGGTGCAGAGGAGCTGGCTTATCTTTTCCAGATTGGGAGCTTGTCTGGGGCTCTTCGGGGTCAGCTCTATGCCAAGGCCAAGAATAAGCTCAATTTCATCGTTCCTAGTGCCTCAAAGAATGATCCCGCGTGGAAAGAAGAATGGATCCTGGCGGGGGATAACTGGGGGAGCTCGATTTTCATCGGAGGGCATGAATTCAAGGTTCCTACGGCTTTCAGTGACAAGCCTTCCTAGGACCGGGACTCCCTTCCTTCCGAGTCCGAAGCCGTCTTAAAGGCTATTCTAGCCCGGAATTATCTGAATCCGAAGTTCCCTACTGCTGATGCTTTTGATCCTCGTAGGGTGAACAAATATTTGAGGATTTCAGACGCTATTCCTCGTAAGTATCCTTGTGTTGCTTCGTCTTATTATTTAGCTCGGTTCTAATATTTTCTCTTATTCACAGTTTTTATCGTGGAGCAGGCCACCCGTCACGTCTCATGCTCTCCTCAAGGTGGAGCTTCTCTTCCCTCCTTTGGGGCCGAACCTGCCCTAGCTTCTTCTATCTCTCCGGATGGGTCTAACATGGCTACTCTTGCCTCACGGGATTTCTGGGCTTTGGGTAAAGCTCCCCAGGTGGTTGGCACGGCTGTTTCTGCCCCCTCGGTCGTGGCCGCTAAAGTCGCTACCCCTTCGACTCAAACACCTGATTCCGCTATGCTACCAACAACCAAAGCCTCAGAGGTTTCAGGGAAAGATGTCGCTTCTGGGAAAGGTGTCGCGAAGGCTCCTTCCAGCCGCTCCCGGCCTCAGTCGAGCTCGACAGGGCGGGATGAGGTCCTGGAGCAGTTCATAGCGTCCTGTCCGGGTGGCGGGATCTCCAAGATGGCTTCCATGCCCGTGGACGTCCTTATAACCAATGGGTCTGCTATTTTAGCTGAGGTAATTGTATTTCCTTCACGCTTACTTTTGTTAATTTGTCCAGTTTCTAACATCGGGTTTTGTATTTGTAGGCCTTTAACGTTAATGTCGTGATGGGCCAGTAGGTAGCCCTCCTCCGTGATTGGGCTACAAAAGCTGAGGCTGAAGCGGAGAAAGCCGGGGAACTACTCAAGCAGGCTCGGTCTTTAGTGGAAAAGGTGACTTCCAGCCAGGGAAAAATCGAGCTCGAGATGGCTGAGCTTTGCTGCAATCATGAGAGGATGAAGCAATCTTTTGATCAGGAGCGTCTTCAATCTCTCCGGTGGGCTAGGCAGCGGGATTCCTGGAGATCTGAGGCTAAGAAGCTGGACCTTGAGAACCGGTCTCTGATTACTCAGGTGGCCAAGCTGCAAGCTGATGCGGAGACCTCCTTCAGTGACGGGTATTTTTATGCTTCCTTTCAGGCCGCGGAAGCTCTTCCTCCTCCCTTTGATTTATCGTCTATTGCGGGCTGGGATAGACAGGAAATAATGCTCAAAGCTGTCGAGTTATCTCACCCTGAGGGCGACAAGGTGGTCCTTCTAGCCCGGCAGGAACTGGGAAACAGCCCGCTCAGTCAGATCCCTCATTCCATCTTCCTTCCTTTATCACCTCGGGTCCTGGGAGTCTTCCAGGAAAGTGATGGCTTCTCGATCCGAAGGAGGACTAATCGGGAGCTGGTGAAGAGGTTAGGAGCCCATCTGAGGATCCCCCTTTTAACAGAGATGGAGGTCGACAGGAGCCAGATGGGGTCCTTGGCTACCCTTCTTGACGCGGCTGTCCCTCCTGAGGTTATGGACGTAATTAATGAAGTATTGGAGGAAGATCCAGCTGATCATCCGATGGAGCCTCTAAATGGAAGAGCGGTCGGCGAGGATAACCCAGATGGACAGCTACCTGTAGAGGGGGTTGATGCCGAGGATCAGCAGGCAGGAGGAGGGCCAGCGGAGGGGAGCCATGAGAGTCCCAAAGCTTGAAGCGGATGACTTGTTTTTGATTGCCCGGAAAAGAGGGTGGGTACCCTGTTTTGCCATTATCAAATTTTCATTTTCTTCTTCTTTTTGTAGCCCGAGTTCGGGGGTTGGGCTCCTCATTTGGATGTAGCCTTATCGGGGGATAGGCTCCCCTTGCCCTTAATGATAAATCGAAGCGCCTTTTTGAGAACTTTATTCTGTTTCTGGTCTTGAATGGTATCCAGAGTAGCATCTGTAGCAGCAGTTAAGATTCGTGTAGGGAATTATGGTGATTTTGATCCTGCACACGAAAGCAAACATTATATATATATATATATATATCTGTTTATATATATATACATATATATATATATATTATGGGGTGATAACCCAACAAAGACATTATGAGGGTTATTTACCTATTTCCTAGTCTTGGAGATCTGGAGGGAAACTATGCTCTTACACTCAGATCTTTCTTGGGGGTGGTAGCCCGACCAAGGCATCAGGAGGGCTATCGAGCTATTTCCTGGTCTCGAGATGTGGAGGGCAACTTTGCTCTTACACTCAGATCCTTCTTGGGGGTGGTAGCCCGACCAAGGCATCATGAGGGCTATCGAGCTATTTCCTGGTCTCGAGATCTGGAGGGCAACTATGCTCTTACACTCAGATCCTTCTTGGGGGTGGTAGCCCTACCAAGGCATCAGGAGGGCTATCGAGCTATTTCCTGGTATCGAGATCTGGAGGGCAACTATGCTCTTACACTCAGATCCTTCTTGGGGGTGGTAGCCCGACCAAGGCATTAGGAGGGCTATCGAGCTATTTCCTGGTCTCGAGATCTGGGGGGCAACTATGCTCTTACACTCAGATCCTTCTTGGGGGTGGTAGCCCGACCAAGGCATCAGGAGGGCTATCGAGCTATTTCCTGGTCTCGAGAGGTTTATGTCAAATTCCCATACAAGGTATAGTCCCTAACGTTGAACATAGTGGGAGACAAAGATGGAAGAGAAAAGGAAAATGACTTTATTGATGATTGAGATGTAGTACATCTTTATTAGGACCTATAATGAAAACTAAGTAGGGGTAGTCTGCTTGAGGACTCCTTTCAAGGGTAGAATTTCTTCAAATGATCTGCATTCCAAGTGTGGTTGATGGATCGTCCGTCCATGTCTTCGAGTTTATAAGCTCCATTGCGAACAACTAGCTTTATCAAATATGTCCCTTCCCAATTTGGACTTAAGACTCCATCCGACCTTTTCCGAGTGTTCAGGGTCACTTTCCTAACTACCAGATCCCCTTCCTTGAATTTTCGGGTTCTAACCTTTTGGTTGAAGTACCTAGCGATCTTGCTCTGGTAGATTGCCACTTTCTCTGCTACCCGGTCTTGCTTTTCTTTTAAGAGGTCTAGATTAGCCCGAAGCTTGACTTCGTTACTTTCAGGCTCAAAGTGTTGTACCCTGAATGAGATTAATTTATGCTCGATGGGGAGGACTGCTTCAACCCCGAAAGCCAGGGAGTAAGGTGTCTCTCCGGTAGCTATTCTTTTTGTAGTCCGGTATGCCCAGAGGACTTCTGGTAGCTCTTCGGCCCATTTACCTTTCTTCTGCTGAAGCTTCTTTTTCAGAAGTTTCTTGATTATCTTTTTTGGTGGATTCTACCCGCCTGTTAGTCTGGGGATGAGCCACTGAAGCGAGCCCGAGGTCGATCCCTAATCCCTTATAGAAGTCTTTGAATCGGGCGTTGTCGAATTGCTTTCCTAGGTCGGCTATAATGATGAGAGGGGTCCCGAACTTGCATACCACGCTAGTTTTGATGAACTTAGTTGTATTCTTTTCTGATATTCGAGAAAGAGGTTCGGCCTCGACCCATCTTGTGAAGTAGTCGATAGCCACGATAACATGTTTCATCTGTCAAGGAGCGGTAGGAAGTGGCCCAATTAGGTCAATTCCCCACATGGCAAAGGGGTAAGGTGAACTGATGGACGACAGTCGCTCGGGTGGCTGGTGGCTCAAGTTTGAGGTTCTTTGACAAAGTTCGCAGGATTGCACAAAACTCTTTGTATCTTGATGGATGGTCGGCCGTAGTACCCCATACGAAGCACCTGATAGGCTAGAGCTTCCCCACCTATGTGGTTCCCACAGTCCCTAGAGTGGACCTCTCTCAATGCCCACTTAGCATTATCGGGATGCAAGCACCTAAGTAAGGGGAGGGATCTGCCCCTCCTGTAGAGGTATCGGTCCACCATATAGTATCGAACTGAGAGTCTCTTACCTCTTCGGGCATGTCCGGGCTCTTCAGGAAGCTCTCTTTCAAGGAGGTAGGCGACAATTGGGTCCATCCAGTAAGGTAGGCGATCCAGGGAACAAATTTCTCCATTTGTGGCTATGCTTGGATGGGTGATCACTTGGAGGGGAATTCCCCTTGGTAGGGATTGGCCTCCGTTCGCCGCTATTTTAGCCAGAACATCTGAGCGATGATTTTGCTGTCGAGGCACCTGATCGATCTTGAGTCCCTTAAATTTGCTTTTCAGCAGCCGAGCTAGATTTAGGTAGGCGACCATATTATCTCCCTTTGCCTGGTAGACCCTAGTCACCTGGTTTACAACAAGCAACGAATCGCTCTTGATCTGCAGGTAGTCAGCCTTTAGTTCGATGGCTACCTTCATCCCGGCTAGGAGGGCTTCATATTCCGCTTCATTGTTTGTAGCTTTAAACTCCAATCTGAAACAGTGACAGAATTCAGTCCCCTCCGGATCTATCAAAACTATGCCAGCTCCTCCCCCAACTCGTCCGGATGCTCCGTCTGAAAAGAGGATCCATAGCTTGCAGCCTTCCGGCCAATTTTTGACCTCAGATATCTTCTCAGGGACCTCGTTTGATGCTGAGGGATCATCTGAATCTGGGATCGCTGAGAATTCTGCCACGAAGTCGGCCAAAGCCGGTGCCTTAATCGTAGTCCGGGGCTTATACTTTAAGTCAAACTGAGTGAGCTCTAGTGCCCATAAAACGAGCCTTCCTGACACATCTGGTCTTTGTAAGAATTGACGGAGGGGTTGGTCTGTCACCACTACTATTGTGTGAGCTTGAAAATAGTGACGGAGTTTCCTCGCTGAGATCACCAGGGCATAAGTGAGCTTCTCCAGGAGAATGTAGTTCCTTTCTGATTTGGTCAAGGCATGACTCACATAGTATATAGGTCTTTGAAAACTGTCGCAACAATCCTTGGCCAAAGCCCCGCTTACTGCAGTTCCTGATACAGCCAGGTAAATCTGCAACTCATCTCCGAGAACCGGCTTGACTAACAAAGAGGGGCTTGTTAGGTACTCTTTCAAAGCTTGAAATGCCTGCTCACTTTCCTGGCTCCATTTCATGTTCTTTCCTTGTTTGATAGCCTTGAAGAAAGGGAGACATTTATCGGTGGAGCGAGAGATAAACCTATTGAGTGCCGCCACCTGTCCAGTCAGAATCTGTACTTGCTTGAGCGAGGTGAAGGATTCCAGGTCCAAGATAGCTTTGATTTTTTCTGGGTTGGCTTCTATACCTCTCTCATGAACCATGAAGCCCAGAAACTTCCTTGCCATTACCCTAAAGGCACGTTTAGAGGGGTTCAAATGCATCTGGTTTTCCCTCAGTATAAGGAAGGTTTTGCGAAGGTCTTCCTGATGTCCCTTTGTGGTTGGGGATTTCATGATCATGTCGTCGATATACACTTCCATCGTCCTTCCTATCTCGGGCTTGAACAGTTTGTTAACCAGCCGCTGGTATGTGGCCCCTGTATTTTTCAGACCAAACGACATCACCTTGTAGCAGTATAAGCCCTGCCCAGTAATGAAACTGGTCTTATCTTGGTCAGCCGGGTGCATTTTAATTATGTTGTATCTTGACAATGCGTCCATAAAACTCAAAAGTTTATTTCCGGATGTGGAGTCAACCAGCTGGTCGATCTTTAGTAAAGGAAAACTGTCCTTCGGACAAGACCGGTTGAGGTCGGTGTAGTAGACACACATACGTTATTTCCCATTCGCCTTCGTGACCATGACCACGTTGGCAACCCATTAGGGGTAACGTACCTCTCTGACGAACCCCGTTTTGATCAATTTATCAACCTCTTCCTGCACCGCCGCGTTCCTATAAGCGTTGAAGTGACGCCTCTTCTGCTTGATGGGCTTGACCGTTGGATCTACTGCTAGCCGGTGGGTGGCCAATGATGCCGAAATTCCAGGCATTTCATCATGGTTCCAGGTGAAGATGTCGCTGAATTCCCTGAGAAGATCAATCAGTCCTCTTTTTACTTCTGGGTCAAGGGTGGCTCCGACCTTGACGACCTTGGAAGGATCGTCATTCCTGACGGATATCTCTTCTAGTTGTCCACAGGCTGCCCGCTGGCCCATTCCTTACTCCCGTTTTCCTCGTAGGGCATGATAGGTTCATCCTCCGAATGCCCAGGGTGTTCCGCGGCTCCTTCTCCTCCTGGATTATCCGGGATGTATCCATGTCTTCCTGGATTAATGTCACCTCCACACATTGCTTCGCTAGGGCCGTAGGATTGGCTGATACTGCGTAGCATTTCCTGGCTGCCTGCTGGTCTCCGCGTACCTCTCCTACTTTGGTTCCAACCGGGAATTTTAAGACGTTGTGGTATATGGACAAGACTCCCTTCAAGGAGGACAGGAAAGGTCTCCCTAGGATGGCGTTGTAGGCCGATGGAGTGACCACCACAACAAAGTCGGTCATTACGTTCTGTTGGAGCGGGGTGACCCCGATGATTGCTGGGAGGATCATTGACCCCACTGGTATGATCGAGTCCCCAGTGAAACCGTAAAGCGGAGTGGTACAGCTGTTGTAACAATGTTGCTTCAGGTTCAGTTTTTCCAGGATATCCTTGAAGAGGATATCTACACTGCTACCTGTATCAACGAGCACGCGATGGACCAGATAGTTGGCGATCTATATCGTGATGACCATAGGATCATCATGAGGTTGCACAGTGTTGAAGACATCTGCTTTGGTGAACACGATCTTAGCTGACTGGGAGGGCTCTGTCAGGCTCTGGCTGACTTTGAAGATCCCTCGGCTCACTCCGAGGTGGGGAACCTTTCTTGCGTGGTTTTTCCGGGAATTATTGGAAACGCCGGCCAATGTAGGACCTCCCTGATAGTGTGTATCACCTGAATCTGTTGCATTAAGTCAGCCTGCTCCCTTTTCCTCTTTTCTGCGTCCTCACAGATTTCAGCTTTCACCTCCCTTCCAGTCCTGATATTATCTCTGACCTGTTGTAAGAACTCTATCAGGCATCCTCCCCTTATCAGGGCCTCAATCTGGTTGAGCAAGTTATAGCACTCCGAAGTGTTGTGGCCCACGTCTTCATGAAAGCCGCAGTACTTGTACCGGTTTCTCCTGTCAGCTGGGGCCTTCATAGGAGCGGGCTTCTAGAGTAACCCTTTATCTCGTATGGCAAGATAGACTGTTTCCCTGGAAGCATTCAAAGGGGTGTAGTAGTCATACCCTTTTTCCCCTTGCATTACTGGAGCCACGGTCCTGGGAGGCGGAGAAGCCCGGGGAGGGGTTCGTTTTACGGGATATCTTTCTTGCCTATGTGGAGGAGCAGGGAACCGATAGGTCGACCTATTGGGAGGTGTATTCTAAGCTTTCTGCACTGGCTCAAATTTGGGGGCTTCTTTCTTTAGACGTTTTGCCGTTCTCATGTCGTCATGTTCTATCTTGACCTTGAGTTGTTCGTCGATCTCGACCTGCTCAAGAGCCCGGTCATAGGCCTCCTGGTAAGTCTCGAGGGGTCTCTTGGAGAAAGAACGGAAAAGCTTTCCTGCCCAGAGGTTCCGTCTGAAGTTGGCGAGGGTTTCTTTTTCAGTGAAAACTCCCATTTGTATGACTTCCTTGTGAAACCGCTCTACGTACGATCAAAGAGTTTCACTCCTCTCCTGGATCACATATTGGAGGTGTATGAGATCTTTTGGGCGAGGTTTAACTCCTTGGAATTGTAAGCAAAAATCGGTTGACAGTTTTGTGAAAGAATCCACGCTACCAACGGGAAGTTTCCTGAACCAGGTTTTCGCATAGTAGGTCAAGGTTGTTGGAAACATTCTGCACATAGCTGCTCTGGTAGTGTTCTGGACTTCCATCTGTTGAACGAAGCTCTCTAGATGGCTTAGAGGATCTTCCGTTCCAGAGAACTTATCTGCTTGCATTTTGAATTTTGGGGGGAGCTCTGCTTCCCGGATCCTCCTACTGAAGGGAGCGTTCATCTCGCTCAGGGGATTCTTTTTGTCCTCTTTACTCTTTCCCTTCCTTATCTGCTGGACCTCTTTTTGTAGCTTCGCCAGCTGATCCCTCAGTCGCTTGTTCCCAGGTCTCTTCGAGTTAACCTCAGATTCCTCACTGTCGAATCTTTATGATGAACTGGCAATTTCTATCCTGTCCTCCTCCTGGACATGATCCACTCGGGGAGTTTGTCTACTTTCCTCCTCTAGGGCCAGGGTAGTTCTCCTAGATGTAGTTGGATGAGATAGCCCTCGCGGCTTCGGGGTAAAAACATCTGCGGCAGACTTAACTAGCCGAGGTTGATATTGTGAAAGTCTTTTCGAAGCTGGGGGCATGGGTCCCAGCCTATCCCGGATCAAATGTTGGGGCCCTGATCTATCTCGAGCTGGCTCTGGAAGAGGAGGTCCTAGGCGATCGAAAGCAGGTGGTCTAGCTCTAAGCCTGCTCGGCTCTCCCTGATCATTCAGGTTGGTTGGCTGGATTGTGATGCCTTCAGCGAGGAGGCCGACGTGGATGGATTCTGCGAAGGCCTCCGCTTGTTGGTCGAGTGCTGCCTGGCTCACTATGGGGTGGCCTGTAGCCCGCGTATTGGTTGTCTGGATCGAAGCTTGACTACTATATCCAGACTTTCTTCCCCTTCCTGGGGTATTTCGGGTTTGCCTCGCCGGATATTGCTCCGGGACTCTGTGTTGGCCTTGGGAGGAGCAGAGCCTCATAGTTCCTGTAAAACAATGAAAATATAGATGCAAACGATTGGTTAATTGGGTGTAGAAAATTCCCCACAGACGGCGCCAGAAAGTGTTAACGGAAATTTTGCTCGGGATGAGAAATCTCAGTTAACGAGACTACTACCACGTAGGTGGTGGCCAAAATTCATTATATATATAACAGTGATTTATAAAAGTGACAAGTAAGCAAGAATGTTTTTATTGGACATGCATGGTATACAAATACAAAGATTCTTCTCTCTTTTCTCTTAACTCTCTCTGGGAACGGTCGATTGTTAGTCATATGCCAGTCGAATAGTAGTCTCCTCTTTCATTTCTTTTCTTTTCTATTTATACATAATTTGTAGGTCAACAGACTGACTCTCCCTTGATTTTCTCAGTCTCCTCCTTATCGGGCGGGATTTCTTGTGTTAATGTCATTGACTTTTGGATTGACACCCGAATTGAGAGTATCGTGGTGAAGATCAGTTTGTTTCCTTTTTTGGATTTTATTACTCATTCTGCATGTAGATAACGTTTCTAGATATGATTCAATGCATTCCTCGTATCCTTTCAGTATGATCCTTTATGGAGGTCGTTGGATATGATGATATGGTGTGGTGCGTCAACCAGGGAGGTTGATTAGTATTTCGACCTTGATATCTGAGAAGTTTCATCCAGCTTTGAGCCAAATCTGGCTTCCCTTGACCTTTTCGAAGCTAGGTGTGGCCTCGACTGATCTTTTGAAGCTAGGTGTGGCTTCGACTGATCTCGCGGCCTTTTAGGGACATTCTTCTATGACAATCGAGGTGTAGATGAGTCTCTGGAGCACTTGCGAGATGACCTCGACTTCAGGGAGCTTCTAGTTTTGGTGATGCGGGCTAGATCTGATAGTTCCGGGCTTTATCCCGGATGTTTTCGGAGCCCGTCCTTGTTCTTGGGGTGGTATCGCAGTTCGGCTCTGGACAGAGAGGTCTCCTGGTGGAAGCTCTCAGGTCCGGGCTCTATCCCGGATGTTTCCGGAGCCTGCCCTTGTTTTTGGGATGGTATAGTAGCTCGGCTCTGGATTGAGAGGTCTCCTGGTGAAACTCTCGGGTATGGAACCAGGTTTGGGAGGTGGAAAATTTCCCTTTGGTCCTTAGCCAATTTTGGCTATTAACAGTTTCCTTTGATAATAAAGTTGTTATTATTTCTAGAATGGGTTTAAATATTTGTTCTGGAATTTTAGATAATGGTCTCTATCTTTTAAGACCAACCACTAATACACTACTTAACACTAAAATGTTAAAAGTAGAACAACCAAAGTCTAAAAAGCAAAAAAGTTTCTCCTGACGATAACATATACCTATGGCATCTTAGACTGGGTCATATAAACCTAAATAGGATTGAAAGACTAGTGAAGGAAGGTCCTTTACGGGAGCTAAAAGTTGGCACTCATCCAGTTTGTGAATCTTGTTTAGAAGGTAAAATGACCAAACGACCATTTTCAGCAAAAGGTCAAAGAGCCAAAGAACTTCTTTAGTTGATACATTCTGACGTGTGCGGTCCCAGTAATGTACAAGCAAGAGGAGGTTATGAATATTTTTTCACTTTCATTGATGATTTTTCTAGGTGTGGTTATATTTATTTAATGCGAAGGAAATCTGAAACTTTTGGAAAGTTTAAGGACTTTCGAGCCGAGGCTGAAAAGCAATAAAATAGATCGATTAGATCGAGGAGGCGAATACCTTGATATTGAATTCTTGGATCCTTTAATCGAACATGGGATTTTATCCCAACTTGCTGCACCTGGGACACGGCAACAAAATGGTGTCGCAGAAAGGAGAAATAGAAAATTGCTTGATATGGTGAGATCCATATTGAGTTACTCAATATTACCCACGTCGTTCTGGGGATATGCACTACAAACTTCAGTATAGATACTTAATTTAGTTCCATCTAATTCTATACCTAAGATACCTTTAAAGTTGTGGAATGGTAGCAAAGTTAGTTTGTGACAGATTCGCATATGGGGGTGTCCTGCACATGTACTAAAAGGTAAGACTGGGAAGTTCGAACCTCGATCTGAAGTATGTATATTCGTATGATATCAAAAGGGAATGAGATGAGGTTTGTTTTATAGTCCTCAAGATAATAAAGTATTTGTATCGACAAATGCAACTTTTCTTGAAAATAACTGTATGACAAACTTTAAACCTTGTAGTAAAGTTATACTTGAGGAGTTACTTTCTGATGAGATCAGACCAACAACAACAACTGTTGTTGAACGACAGAATGAGAAGACCAGAACTCAAAATCAGAATGATTTACCACCTCGTCGTAGTGGAAGGGTTGTGAGAAAACCTATTCGCTTTAGAAAAATCGGGGAAGCACAAGTTGCAATTTCCAATTTTGGTAAAGACGATCCACTGACATATAGATGTGCAATGGAAGATTCTGGTAATGAGAAATGGCAACAAGCGATGAATCTCGAGATAGAGCCAATGTACTACAACTCAGTCTGGAAACTTGTAGACCTACCCGAAGGAGTTAAACCTATTGGTTGCAAATGGATCTACAAGAGAAAGAGGGGAGTGGATGGGAAAGTGGAAACCTTTAAAGCTAGACTAGTGGCAAAGGGTTTTACCTAAATTGAGAGAGTTGACTATGAAGAGACTTTCTCACCAGTAGCTATGCTCAAATCCATCCAAATACTCTTTTCCATTGCCGCATATTATGACTATGAAATATGGTAAATGAACGTCAATATGGCTTTTCTTAATGGTCATCTTGACGAAAACATCTATATGCTGCAACCAGAGGGGCTCATTGCTAAAGGCCAAGAGCAAAAAGTTTGCCAGTTGCAAAGGTCCATCTATGGACTTAAGCAAACTTCTAGATCTTGGAATATTATATTTGATGAAGCAGTCAAATCATATGGATTTCATCAAAACGTTGATGAGCCTTGTGTCTATAAGTATATCAGAAAAGAAGGTGGTCTTCTTAGTTCTTTACGTTGATGATATTATTCTCATTATGAATGATGTAGAATCTTTATCAAGTGTAAAGAAATGGCTAGCTAACCAATTCCAAATGAAATATTTAGGAGAGGCAAGCTATGTTATTGGAATCCAACTTATACGAGATCGTCAGAACAAGCTGTTAGTGTTGTCTCAGACATCATATATTGATAAAGCGTTAATCAAGTTTTCAATGCATAACTCCAAAAAAGGTAATCTGCCTTCTCGTCTTGGAGTTACTCTTTTTAAAGAGCAGTGTCCTAAAACACCTCTATAGGAAGAGAATATGAGACACATTCCCTATGCCTCTACAGTAGGCAGTCTTATGTATGCTATGTTATGTACTAGACCTGACATATGCTATGCAGTGGGAGTGGTTAACCAGTATCAGTCTAACCCAGGATTAGATCATTGGGTAGCGGTCAAACACATTCTCAAATATCTTAGGAGAACCAGAGACTATATGCTAGTATACTATGGTAGGGATTTGATTCCTATTAGCTACACTGATTCTGATTTTGAATTAGACAAAGACAGTCGAAAGTCAACATCTAGATCAGTGTTTACCATTGGTGGAGGAGCCATAGTTTGGAGAAGCATCAAACAATTTTGCATTGATGATTCCACTATGGAGGCTGAATAGGTGGCAGCATGTGAAGCAACTAAAGAACAATCTGACTCCTAAATTTTTTGTCTGATCTGGAAGTTGTTCTGGATATGAAAAAACCCATGACACTATATTGTGACAACAGTAGAGCCGTGGCTAATTCGAAAGACCTGGAAGCCACAAACGAGGAAAGCATATAGAGTGAAAATATCAACTAATTAGGGAGATTGTACATCGTGGCGATGTGTCTGTTCTGAAGATTAGATATGAAGACAACCTTGTAGATCCCTTCACAAAGACACTAACAACAAAGAGTTTTGAAGGCCATCTAGAAGGACTAGGATTGAAGGACATGTCTCATTTGCTTTAGAGCAAGTGGGAGATTGTTGGGGAAAGTGCCCTAAAAACAAAAGTTGTTAATCTTTTTACAGAATTAATAAATAGATTTACATTTTATTTTATATTTGTATGCATTTAATGTTATTATTATTTTAGTAATTGTTAACGGAAATTTTGCTCGGGATGAGAAATCTCAGTTAACGCCCTTGAGACCACTACCACATAGGTGGTGGCCAAGATTTATTGTATGTGTAGCAACGATTTATAAAATGACAAGGAATGATGATACCATTCATCCAAAAGAAAGCAAGAATATTTTTATTGAACGTGCATGGTATACAAATACAGAGATTTTATCTTTGCTCTCAACTCTCTCTAGGGAGTGGTTGATTGTTTATCGTATGCCTGTCGAATAGTAGTCCCCTTTTTTTCATTTTCTTTCTTTCTATTTATACATATTTTTGTAGGTCAAACAAACTGATTCTCCCCTTGATTTTCTCAGTCTCTCCCCTCCTTATCGGGCGGGATTTCTCGCTTTAATGTCATTGACTTTGAGTTAACAAACGAATTGAGAGTATCGTGGTGGAGATCAATTTGTTTCCTCTTTGGATTCTATTACTTGTTCTGCATATAGGTAACGTTTCCAAATATGATCCAGTGTATCCCTCGTATCCATTCAGCATGATCCTTTATAGAGGTCGTTGAATATGGCATGGTGTGGTGCATCAACCAGTGAGGTTGATTGGTGTTCTGACCTTGATATCTGAGAAGTTTCATTCGACTTGGAGCCAGATCTGGCTTCCATAGACATTTTCAAAGCTAGGTGTGGCTTCCCCTGACCTTTCGAAGCTAGATATGGCTTCCCCTAACCTTTCGAAGCTAGGTGCGGCCTTCTAGGGACATTTTTCTGTGTCAATCGAGGTACAGGCAAGTCTCTGGAGCATTTGCGAGGTGACCTCGACTTTGAGCTCCTAGTTTTGGTGATGCAGGCTAGATCTGATCGTTTCGGGCTCTATCCCGGATGTTTCCGGAGCCCGTCCTTGTTCCTGGGGTGGTATCGTAGTTCGGCTCTGGATAGAGAGATCTCCTGGTAGAAACTCTCGGGTATGGAACCAGGTCTGGGATGTGGAAAATTTTCCTTTGTTCCTTAGCCAATTTTGGCTATTAACAGAAGTCCCTTCTGACTTAAACACCAGACGTCGAGCTCGGGGTTGAGGTCAGATTTTTACTTTATTTGGGAAATCTTCTTCTTTTTACCGTTACCGAAATATTGGGGAAATTTCTTCATTTGAGTGACGTGATGCGAACAGACTAATTTATCTTCGAATTAATTTGATTGCGTTATGGAAGTCCCCGAGATTTTTTACCGTTACCAGAATCTTGGGGAGATCTTCCTCTTAACTGCGTAAGTGATGTGGCGTGAGATGATTAGCCCGCTTTTGAGTTTAATCCGGTTACGTTACTGTAGTCGATTTTTTACCGATACTAACCGAGTATCTCGGTAGCTCGTGCTGTTGCCCTCCTGCCTATATATATGTCTATTTTCCTCCTCATCTTCCTCACATCTCTTCGAGCTAAAAATTTTTTGCTGAGAAATATTTCCATAGCTTTTCCTCTAAGCTTGCTTCTTTCTTCATTCTTCGTCATTTTATCCTTCTACAATGTCAAAAAACAGTCGCGACTCAGCTGATTCCATAATCGACGGCGAGGAGGTCGTCAGTTTTACTCTGGGGAAGCGGGCTAGGAAAAGTTTTGACGGTGACGATTCCCCGCCCACCTTGCAACGTCGGCGGTCAAGTAGGAATGTATCCATCGGGACTGGGTTCTCCAACCATCCTAACAACCCTTTTGATATCATCGATGAAGATTCCGACAAAGAAGCGGACGGTGGCACCGCGGGGGAAGCGTCGGGTCTCGACTCCTGGTCCCCTTGTGGAGAGGCTCTCTCCTTACGATTTCCGGGTTGTCCTAGATTCCACTGTTGACTTGGTGTCGATTGACCGCTTGAGGTCAAAGTTTGGCATCCCCGACAGCGTATCCATCTCGGTGCATCACAAAAATTCCGAGTTCTTCAACCCCCCTAAAGGCGTGCTTCCGATTAATGTGGCCGCTCTTGAGAACGGGGTCAGGCTTCCTCTCCATCTGACTCTTCGGCGGGCTCTCAACACCATCCAGCTCGCTCTCCTCCAGTTGACGCCTAGCTTCACGAGGCATCTGATTAGTTTCATTGTATTATGGAGGGAACAATGCCAGATGAGTAAGGTGATGAGAGAGCCGGGTGCAGAGGAGCTGGCCTATCTCTTCCAGATTGAGAGCCTGTCTGGGGCTCCTCGAGGCCAGTTCTATGCCAAGGCCAAGAACAAACTCAACTTCATCGTTCCTAGTGCCTCGAAGAAGGACCCCGCTTGGAAAGAAGAATTGATCCTGGCGGGGGATGACTGGGGTAGCTCGATTTTAATCGGAGGGCATGAATTCGAGGTTCCCACAGCTTTTAGTGACAAGCCCCCATGGGACCGGGACTCCCTGCCTTCTGAGTCCGAAGCCGTTTTAAAGGCTATTCTAGCCCGGAATTATTTGAATCTGAAGTTCCCTACTACTGAAGCTTTTCATCCTCGTAGGGTGAACAAATATTTGCGGATTTCAGACGCTATTCATCGTAAGTGTCATTGAGTTGCTTCGCCTTATTACTCAGCTTGGTTCTAACACTTTCTTTTTTAATCTGCTTATTCACAGTTTTTGTCGTGGAACCGGCCACCCGTCACGACTCACGCTCTCCTTAAGGTGGAGTTTCTCTTCCCTCCTCTGAGGTCGAACCTGCTCTAGCTTCGTCTGTCTCTCCGGCTGGGTCTAAGATGGCCATTCTTGCCTCGCGGGCTTTCCGGGCTTTGGGTAAAGCTCCCCAGGTGGTTGGCCCGACTGCTTCTGTCCCTTCGGCCGTGGCCGCTAAAGTTGCTACCCCTTCGACTCAAACACCTGATTCCGCTGCGCTTCCAACAACCAAAGCTTCAGAGGTTTCTGGGAAAGGTGTCGCTTCTGGGAAAGGTGTCGTAAAGGTTCCTTCTAGTCGCTCCCGGCCTCAGTCGAGCTCGACAGGGCGGGATGAGGTCCTGGAGCAATTCATAGCGTCCTGTCCGGGTGGCGGGATCTCTAAGATGGCTTCCATGCCTGTGGACGTCCTTATAACCAAGGGGTCTACTATTTTAGCTGAGGTAATTGTATTTCCTTCGTGCTACTCTTGTTAATTCGTTCAGTTTTTAACTTGGGTTCTGTATTTTGTAGGCCTTCAAGTTTAATGTTGCGATGGGCCAGCAGGTAGCCCTCCTCCGTGATCGGTCTGTAAAAGCTGAAGCTGAAGCCGAGAAAGCCGGGGAACTGCTCAAGTAGGCTCGGTCTTTAGTGGAAGAGGTGACTTCCAGCCAGGGAAAAGTCGAGGTCGAGATGGCTGAGCTTCGCTGCGATCATGAGAGGATGAAGCAATCTTATGATCAGGAGTGTCTTCAATCTCTCCGGCGGGCTAGGCAGCGGGATTCCTGGAGATCTGAGGATAAGAAGTTGGATCTCGAGAACCAGTCTCTGATTACTCAGGTGACCAAGCTGCAAGCTGATGTGGAGAACTCATTCAGCGACGGGTATTTCTATGCTTCCTTTCAGGCCGCGGAAGCTCTTCCTCTTCCCTTTGATTTGTCATCTATTGCTGGCGGGGATAGATAGGAAATAATGCTCAAGGCTGCCGAGTTATCTCGCCCTGAAGGCGATAAGGTAGTCCCTTCGAGCCAAGTAGGAGCTAGGAAGCAGCCCGCTCAGACAGATCCTTCATTCCCTCTTCCTACCTTTACCACCTCAGGTCCTAGGGAGTCTTCCAGTAAAGTGATGTCCTCTCGATCCGAGGAGGACCAGTCAGGAGCTGGTGAAGAGGTTAGGAGCCCATCTGAGGATCCCCCTTTAACAGAGATGGAGGTCGACAGGAGCCAGACGGGGTCCATGGCTGCCCTTCTTGATGCGGCTATCCCACTTGAGGTTATGGGCATAATTAATGAGGTTTTGGAGGAAGATCCAGCTGATCATCCGATAGAGCCTCTAAATGGAGAAGCGGTCGACGAGGATCACCAAGATGGACAGCTATCTGTAGAGGGGGTTGATGGCGAGGATCAATAAGAAGGAGGAGGGCCAGCGGAGGGGAGCCAAGAGAGTCCCAAAGCTTGAAGCAGTTCATCATAATTTGTCTTTGATTGCCCGGAGAAGGGGGTAGGCACCCCATTTTTCCCTTATTAGCTTTCTTTCTCTTTTTTTTTAGCCCGAGTTCGGGGGTTGGGCTCCCCATTTGGTGGATGTAGCCTTATCGGGGGATAGGCTCCCCTTGTCCTTAATGAGAAATTGAATCGCTTTTAAGGACTTTTATTTTATTTCTAGTCTTGAATGGGATCCAAAGTAGCATCTATAGCAACATTTAAGATTCGTGTAGGGAATTATGATGATTTTGATCCTGCACACGAAAGCAAACATTATATATGTATATATATATATATATTTTTTATGGGGTGATAGCCCAACCAAGACATCAGGAAGGCTACTTAGCTATTTCCTAGTCTTTGAGATCTGGAGGGCAACTATGCTCTTACACTCAGATCCTTCTTGGGGGTGGTAGCCCGACCAAGGCATCAGGAGGGCTATCGAGCTATTTCCTGATCTCGAGATCTGGAGGGCAACTATGCTCTTACACTCAGATCCTTCTTGGGGTGGTAGCCCGACAAAGGCATCATGAGGGCTATCGAGCTATTTCCTGGTCTCGAGATCTGGAGGGTAACTATGTTCTTACACTCAGATCCTTCTTGGGGGTGGTAGCCCGACCACGGCATCAGGAGGGCTATCGAGCTATTTCCTGGTCTCGAGATCTAGAGGGCAACTATGCTCTTACACTCAGATCCTTCTTGGGGGTGGTAGCCCGACCAAGGCATCAGGAGGGCTATCGAGTTATTTCCTGGTCTCGAGATCTGGAGGGCAACTATGCTCTTACACTCAGATCCTTCTTGGGGGTGGTAGCCCGACCAAGGCATCAGGAGGGCTATTCAGCTATTTCCTGGTCTCAAGATCTGGAGGGCAACTATGCTCTCACACTCAGATCCTTCTTGGGGGTGGTAGCCCGACCAAGGCATCAGGAGGGCTATCGAGATATTTCCTGGTCTCGAGATCTGGAGGGCAACTATGCTCTTACACTCAGATCCTTCTTAGGGGTGGTAGCCCGACCAAGGCATCAGGAGGGCTATTCAGCTATTTCCTGGTCTAAAATTCTGGAGGGCAACTATGCTCTTACACTCAGATCCTTCTTGGGGGTGGTAGCCCGACCAAGGCATCATGAGGGCTATAGAGCTATTTCCTGGTCTCGAGATCTAGAGGGCAACTATGCTCTTACACTCAGATCCTTCTTGGGGGTGGTAGCCCGACCAAGGCATCAGGAGGGCTATCGAGCTTTTTCCTAGTCTCGAGATCTGGAGGGCAACTATGCTCTTACACTCAGATCCTTCTTGGGGGCGGTAGCCCGGCCAAGGCATCAGGAGGGCTATTCAGCTATTTCCTGGTCTCGAAACGTTTATGTTGAGTTTCTCATACAAGGGTGCAGTAACTAATGTTGAACATAGTTGGAGACAAAGATGGAGGACAAAAGGAAAATTACTTTATTGATGATTGAGATGTAGTACATCTTTATTAGGGTCGGTAATGAAAACTAAGTGGGGGTAGTCTACTGGGGAACTTCCTTCAAGGGTAGAATTTCCTCAAATGATCTGCATTCCAAGTGTGGTCGATGGATCGTCTGTCCATGTCTTCGAGTTTATAAGCTCCATTGCGAACAACTAGCTTTATCAAATATGGCCCTTCCCAATTTGGACTTAAGACTCTATCCGACCTTTTCCGAGTGTTCAGGGTCACTTTCCTAAATACCAGATCTTCTTCTTTGAATTCCCGGACTCTAATCTTTTGGTTGAAGTATATAGCGATCTTGCTCTGGTAGATCACTACTTTCTCTACTACCCGGTCTTGTTTTTCTTCTAAGAGGTCTAGATTAGCCCGGAGCTTGACTTCGTTACTTTCAGGCTCAAAGTGCTGTACCCTGAACGAGGTTAATTTATGCTCGATGGGGAGGACTGCTTCAACCCCGAAAGCCAGGGAGTAAGGTGTCTCCCTAGTAGCTGTTCTTTTTGTAGTTCGGTATGCCCAGAGGACTTCTGGTAGCTCTTCGGCCCATTTACCTTTCTTCTGCTGAAGCTTCTTTTTCAGAAGTTTCTTGATAGTCTTGTTGGTGGATTCTACCAGCCCGTTAGTCTGAGGATGAGCCACTGAAGCGAGCCTGAGGTCGATCCCCAATCCCTTGCAGAAGTCTTTGAATCGGGCGTTGTCGAATTGCTTTCCTAGGTCAGCTATAATGATGAGAGTGGTCCCGAATCTGTATACTACGTTAGTCTTAATGAACTTGGTTGTATTCTTTTCTGATATTCGAGAAAGAGGTCTTACCTCGACCCATCCTGTGAAGTAGTCGATAGCCACGGTAGAATGTTTCATCTGTCCTGGAGCGGTAGGAAGTGGCCCAATTAGGTCGATTCCCCACATGGCAAAGGGGTAAGGTGAACTGAGGGACGACAGTTGCTCGGGTGGCTGGTGGTTGAAGTTTGAAGTTCTTTGACAAGGTTCGTAAGATTGTAGAAAACTCTTTGCATCTTGATGGATGGTCGGCCAATAATACCCCATACGAAGCACCTGATAGGCTAGAGCTTCCTCACCTATGTGGTTCCCACAGTCCCCAGAGTGGACCTCTCTCAATGCCCACTTAGCATCATCGGGATGCAAGCACCTAAGTAAGGGGAGGGATCTGCCCCTCCTGTAGAGGTATCCGTCCACCATACAGTATCGAACTGAGAGTCTCTTAATTCTTCGGGCTTGGTCGGGCCCTTCGGGAAGCTCTCCTTCAAGGAGGTAGGCGACAATTGGGTCCATCCAGCAAGGCAGGTGATCTAGAGAACAAATTTCTCCATTTGTGGCTATGCTTGGCTGGGTGATTACTTGGAGGGGAATTCCACTTGGTAGGGACTGGCCTCCGTTCGCCGTTATTTTAGCCAGAACATCTGCGCGATGGTTTTGGTGTCGAGGCACTTGATCGATCTTGAGTCCCTTAAATTTGCTTTTTAGCAGCCGAGATAGATTTAGGTAGGCAGCCATATTATCTCCCTTTTGCCTGGTAGATCCCAGTCACCTGGTTTACAACAAGCAATGAATCGCTCTTGATCTGCAGGTAGTCGGCCTTTAGTTCAATGGCTACCTTCATCCCGGCTAGGAGGGCTTCATATTCCGCTTCGTTGTTATTAGCTTTAAACTCGAATCTGAAACAGTGATAGAATTTGGTCCCCTCCGGATCTATTAAAACTATGCCAGCTCCTCCCCCGGCTTGCCCGGATGCTCCATCTGAAAAGAGGATCCATGGCTTGCAGCCTTCCGGCCAATTTTCGACCTCAGATATCTTCTCAGGGACCTCATTTGATACTGAGGGATCATCTGGATATGGGATCACTGAGAATTCTACCACGAATTTGGTCAAAGCCTGTGCCTTAATCGTAGTCCGAGGCTTATACTTTAGGTCGAACTGAGTGAGCTTTAGTGCCCATAAGACTAGCCTTCCTGACACGTCTGGTCTTTGCAAGAATTGGCGGAGGGGTTGGTCTATCACCACTGCTATTCTGTGAGCTTGAAAATAGGGACGGAGTTTCCTCGCTGAGATCACCAGAGCATAAGCGAGCTTTTCCAGGAGAATGTAATTCCTTTCTGATTTGGTCAAAGCATGACTCACATAGTATATAGGTCTTGAAAACCGTCGCTACAATCCTTGGCCAAAGCCCCGCTTACTGCAGTTTCTGATACGGCCAGGTAGATCTGCAACTCATCTCCGAGAACCGGCTTGAGTAACAATGAGGGGCTTGTTAGGTACTCTTTCAAAGCTTGAAATGCCTGTTCGATCTCATGGCTCCATTTCATGTTCTTCCCTTGTTTGATGGCTTTGAAGAAAGGGAGACATTTATCTGTGGAGCGAGAGATAAACCTGTTGAGTGCCGCCACCCGTCCAGTCAGAATCTTTACTTGCTTGAGCGATGTCGGGGATTCCAGGTCCAAGATAGCTTTGATTTTTTCTTGGTTGGCTTCTATACCTCTCTCATGAACCATGAAGCCCAGAAACTTCCCTGCCGTTACCCCAAAGGCACATTTGGAGGGGTTCAAACGCATCTGGTTTTCCCTTAGTATGAGGAAGGTTTTACGAAGGTCTTCCTGATACCCCTTTGTGGTTGGGGATTTCGTGATCATGTCGTCGATATACACTTCCATCGTCCTTCCTATCTCGGGCTTGAACAGTTTGTTAACCAGCCGCTGGTATGTGTCCCCCGCATTCTTCAAACCAAACTGCATCACCTTGTAGCAGTATAAGCCCTGCCCAGTAATGAAACTGGTCTTATCTTTGTCAGCCGAGTGCATTTTAATTTGGTAGTATCCTGAGAATGCGTCCATAAAACTCAAAAGTTTATTTCCAGATATGGAGTCAACCAGCTGGTCAATCTTTGGTAAAGGAAAACTGTCTTTCGGACAAGCCCGGTTAAGGTCGGTGTAATCGACACACTTACGCCATTTCCCATTCGCCTTCGTGACCATGACCACATTGGCGATCCATTCGGGGTAACGTACTTCTCTGACGAACCCTCTTTTGATCAATTTATCAACCTCTTCCTGCACCGCCGCGTTCCTATCAGCGTTGAAGTGGCGCCTCTTCTGCTTGACGGGCTTGACTGTTGGATCTACTCCTAGTCGGTTGGTGACCAACGATGCTGGGATTCCAGGCATTTCATCATGGTTCCAGGCGAAGATGTCGCTGAATTCCCTGAGAAGATCAATCAGTCCTCTTTTTACTTCTAGATCAAGGGTGGCTCCGACCCTGACGACCTTAGAGGGATCGTCATTCCTGATAGGTATCTCTTCTAGTTTATCTACGGGCTGCCCGCAGGCCCTTTCCTTACTCCGTTCTTCCTCGTAGGGCATAATAGGTTCGCTCTCCGGATGCCCAAGATGTTCCGCAGGCTCATTCTTCTCCAGGATTATCCAGGACGTATCCATGTCTTCCTGGACTAATGTCACATGTACACACTATTTTGCTAGGGCTATAGGATTGGCAGATACTGCGTAGCATTTCCTGGCTGCCTACTGATCTCCGCATACCTCTCCTACTTTGGTTCTAACCGGGAATTTCAAGACGTTGTGGTATATGAACAAGACTCCCTTCAAGGAGGACAGGAAAGGTCTCCCTAGGATGGCGTTGTAGGCAGATGAGGTGTCCACCACAACAAAGTCGATCATAACATTCTATTGGAGCGGGGTGATCCCGATGACTACTGGGAGGATCATTGACCTCACTGGTATGATCGAGTCCCTAGTGAAATCGTAAAGCGGAGTGGTACAGCTGTTGTAACAACGTTGCTTCAGGTTCAATTTTTCCAGGGTATCCTTGAAGAGGATATCTACACTGCTACCTGTATCAACGAGCACGCGATGGACCAGACAGTTGGCGATATGTATCGTGATTACCATAGGATCATCATGAGGTTACACAGTGTTGAAGACATCTGCTTCAATTAATACGATCTGTGCTGATTGGGAGGGCTCTGTCAGGCTCTGGCTGACTTCGAAGATCCCCTGGATTTCTCCAATTCGGGGAACCTTTCTTGTGTGGTTTTTCCGGGAGTTATTGGAAACGCCAGCCAATGTAGGACCTCCGCTGATAGTGTGTATCACCTGGATCTATTGCATTAAGTCAGCCTGCTCCCCTTTCCTCTTTTCTGCATCCTCACGGATTTCAGCTTGTACCTCCCTTCCAGTCCTGATATTATCTCTGACCTGTTGTAAGAACTCAATCAGACATCCTCCCCTTATCAGGGCCTCAATCTGGTTGCGCAAATTATAGCACTCTGAGATGTTGTGGCCCACGTCTTCGTGGAAGTCACAGTACTTGTACCGGTTTCTCCTGTCAGCTGGGGCCTTCATGGGAGCGGGCTTTTGGAGCAACCCTTTATCTCGTATGGCAAGGTAGATGGTTTCCCTGGAAGCATTCAAAGGGGTGTAGTAGTCATACCCTTTTTCTATAGGGAAAAATTGATATAAAACGCAGCGAAAGAAACGAAAAATAGATTTCGTATGGTTTTAAAATTTTTCTCAAAGTTGAACCTTAACCTTTTAATTAATTAAACTCAAATATATACGGTTAGAGTTAAATACCTCTTGACGCGTGATCCGATTGACTTACGTCGATTGGTAATCCGCAAAATCTTTTCCGATGCCCTTGAACAGTACCCGCGAGAACAGTACCCGTGTGAACAGTACCTGCTTGAACAGTGATCGTGAACAGTAACCCCCCCCCGTGAACAGTACCGTGAGATCTTCCAATCCGAACACGTACGTGAATCACCTAGGAGCGTGGTTTCCCTTTTTCTTTGAATTGCAAACCCGAGAATGGATGAACAAAGTTTTCTTTTTCTTTTGTTAGTCACAAAACAATCAAAAGAAGACAAAAATTATTCCGGTCACTTTTGAGTTCTCAATCTAATGATCGAAACTCGTGTGAACCTAATTCGATGTTGTACACACAAGCTTATTGATGAACAAGCAATCAGTGTACTATCAAAGAATAATCTCTTCTCTCTTTTATGTTTAGTAGAATAAAAATTATCCTTTTCTATGAATTGAGAAGAAGAAGAAAAATTGAATCATTCCATCAACTATGGTGACCGAATTCTATATGTGGTATTATATAGGTGGCCGAAATTTTGCTTCCTCTTCTATTTTGGATTGCCGAAATCTTCCTCTAAATGGACTAGGGTTGCCGCAAATGACATACCAAAAAGAGTTTGTGTTGCACCATAATTTCCATCAGCCTTTAGACTTCAAAACCTAATCCAACTCATAGATATTTTTATTCTTTTATTGACTAAATAAAAAGACTTCTTATTTGATAAAATAAATAAAATTAATTATTTATTTTCTTATCAAACAAGTCTTTTACTTTTAATATACTACTACCAATAGTATAACTTTAGGAAATATATTTCCTGATCAGAAAAAGATTTGTTTCTTAATTAAACAATTAATTAATAAATTAACTAATTCTTATTTAATTAAAACAATGAAACAAAATAATATATTAGGTTAATATATACACCTTGCCGCCCCACTTATATAAATTGGCCATATATTATTTTCTTATTTCATTTAATCCATTAGACTTTAAATAAAAGCCCACATGTGAACCAGACCCATTCTTACTAAAAGAAACAAGCCCACATGTCTCCTTTTAATATATTAATATAATAGTGCAGCCCATTAATTAAATAATAGACATATTATATTCTTAATATATTAAAAACAATTCTAGATGGACCCTTAAATCGGCCCGGTAGAATATATCAAGTGATCCATGCAAATACGTGTGGATGGGGGATCTTGGCGGGCTATCTAAATTTAAGCTTCAATAGACACAACCTAATCACAATCAACAAATGATTCACTTAGGTCCAATCTGTTAATTTTAACTCATTCCACTAAAGAGCTAAAATTGAATTCTTAAATAAAGATAGAATAAGGAGATGTTTCTCATTCATACCCTAGACAATCTTATAGGAGATGGTGTATCCTCGTGAATAATATCAGTAATCGCCAAGAGCTCATAGACCGCCTATAGCTCTCCAAGTTACCATATTTCCTCATATGACCACATTTCGAACTTGGATACTTTGACTTGTCCAGAAGCCATGTTTTCAATAATCATTATTGAAAACTCAACGTTGAGATTTAATATCCAATACCTCAAAACATCCATATGATGATATTATACTCTCATTTAATAAATGGAGCCACGATGTCCATATCTATAAATGAAGTCCTCTATCGATTAACAAATGTATACCACCAAACTATCGAGGATAGACTATGCTATATAATCATACTCATTGATAGCTCTAATGATAACACTTGCAACCATAAGTCCATCATTTATCTCAGGATTAAGATAGACTCTCCGATTGTCCTCTTTAATGAAAAGACTTATATCTAGTGACGGTTCTAGATAAAGTATTTCATTGTGATCCAGTTCAATGCACCTAGTGCACTAGATTCTTTTACTCGAAAACCTTTCGATGATTTTAGACTCATCATATTCATTTGATCCCACTCAAATGCTAGTAAAAGAATTCTACAACTTTAACAAGATAGAGGTGCCCAACCTTTAACTTAAGTTGTGAACGTTATTCAAGACTAACTAAAGAATTGTGTATACCTCATACATATCCGGATGTATGAACAATTCTTCATGTCTCATAGTCTTTTGACCTTATGATTATTTACCTTGACAATTATAATAATAAATGCTATAAGTAATTGTAAGATTCAAAATCCACTTTATTAATATGAGAAGATTGTCAATTATAATATTACACTCTTGCCATTGAGCATAATCCTAACATTTTCCCCTTGCATTACTGGAGCCATGGTCCTGGGAGGCGGCGAAGCCCGGGGAGGGGTTCATTTTGCTGGATATCTTTCTGGCCTATGTAGAGGAGCAGAGAGGTGATAGGTTAACCTGTTGGGAGGTTTATTCTGAGTTTTCTGCACTGGCTCAAATTTAGGGGCTTCTTTCTTCAGAAGCTTTTCCGTTCTCATGTCGTCGTGTTCCATCTTGACCTTGAGTTGTTTGTCGATCTTGACCTGCTGAAGAGCCCGGTCGTAGGCCTCCTGGTAAGTCTCGGGAGGTCTCTTGGTGAAGGAACGAAAAAGCTTTCCTGCCCATAGGTTTCGTCTAAAGTTGGCGAGGGTTTCTTTTTCAGTGAAAACTCCCATTTGTATGACCTCCTTGTGAAATCGTTCCACGTATGATCGAAGAGTTTCACTCCGTTCCTGGATCACATATTGGAGGTGTATGGGATCTTTCGGGCGAGGTTTGACTCCTTGGAATTGTGAGCAAAAATCTGTTGATAATTTCGTGAAAGAATTCAAGCTACTAACGGGCAGTTTCCTAACCAGGTTTTCGTGTAGTCGGTCAAGGTCGTTGGAAACATTCTGCACATAGCTGCTCTGGTAGTGTTTTGGACTTCCATCTATTGAACGAAGCTCTCTAGATGGCTTAGAGGATCTTCCCTTCCAGAGAACTTATCTGCTGGCATTTTGAATTTTATGGGGAGATCTGCTTCCCGGATCCTCTTAGTGAAGGGAGCGTTCATCTCGCTCAGGGATTCTTTTTGTCCTCCTTACTCTTTCCCTTCCTTATCTGCTGGACCTCTTTTTGTAGCTTTGCCAGCTGATCCCTCAGTCGCTTGTTCCCAGGTCTCTTCGAGCTAACCTCAGATTCCTCACTGTCGAATCTTTCTGATGAACTGGCAATTTCTATCCGGTCCTCCTCCTGGACATGATCCACTCGGGGAGTTTGTCTACTTTCCTCCTCTAGGGCGCGGGTAGTTCTCCTAGATGTAGTTGGATGAGATAGCCCTCGTGGCTTCCGGGTAAAAGCATCCGCAACAGACTTAACTAGCCTGGGTTGATATTGTGAAAGTCTTTTTGGAACTGGGGGCATGGGTCCCAGCCTATCCCGGATCGAACGTTGGGGCCCTGTCTTTCCCTGATCATTCAGGTCTGTTTGCTGGATCGTGATGCCTTCAGCGAGGAGGCGGACGCGGATGGATTCTATAAAGGCCGCCGTTTGTTGGTCGAGCGCTGCCTGGCTCACTATAGGGTGGCCAGTAGCCCGTGTATTGGTTGTCTGGATCAGAGCTTGACTACAATATCCAGACTTTCTCCCCTTTCTAGGGGCTTTTTATGTTAGCCTCGCCGGAGGTTGCTCCGGGACTCTATGTTGGCCTTGGGGGGAGGGGAGCCTCATAGTTCCTGTAAAACAACGAATATGTAAATGCAAATAATTGGTTAATTGGGTGTAGGGTCTTTCCCACAGACGGCGCCAGAAGGTGTTAACAGAAATTTTGCTCGGGATGAGAAATCTCAGTTAACGCCCTTGAGACCACTACCACATAGGTGGTGGCCAAGATTTATTGTATGTGTAGCAACGATTTATAAAATGACAAGGAATGATGATACCATTCATCCAAAAGAAAGCAAGAATATTTTTATTGAACGTGCATGGTATACAAATACAGAGATTCTTTTATCTTTGCTCTCAACTCTCTCTAGGGAGTGGTTAATTGTTTGTCGTATGCCTGTCAAATAGTAGTCCCCTTTTTTTCATTTTCTTTCTTTCTATTTATACATAGTTTTGTAGGTCAAACAAACTGATTCTCCCCTTGATTTTCTCAGTCTCTCCCCTCCTTATCGGGCGGGATTTCTCGCTTTAATGTCATTGACTTTGAGTTAACAAACGAATTGAGAGTATCGTGGTGGAGATCAGTTTGTTTCCTCTTTGGATTCTATTACTTGTTCTGCATATAGGTAACGTTTCCAAATATGATCCAGTGTATCCCTCGTATCCATTCAGCATGATCCTTTATAGAGGTCGTTGAATATGGCATGGTGTGGTGCATCAACCAGTGAGGTTGATTGGTGTTCTGACCTTGATATCTGAGAAGTTTCATCAGGCTTGGAGCCAGATCTGGCTTCCCTTGATCTTTTCGAAGCTAGGTGTGGCTTCCCCTGACCTTTCGAAGCTAGATATGGCTTCCCTGACCTTTCGAAGCTAGGTGCGGCCTTCTAGGGACATTTTTCTGTGTCAATCGAGGTACATGCGAGTCTCTGGAGCATTTGCGAGGTGACCTCGACTTTGGGGAGCTTGTAGTTTTGGTGATGCGGGCTAGATCTGATCGTTCAGGTCTCTATCCCGGATGTTTCCGGAGCCCGTCCTTGTTCCTAGGGTGGTATCGTAGTTCGGCTCTGGATAGAGAGATCTCCTAGTGGAAACTCTCGGGTATGGAACCAGGTCTAGGAGGTGGAAAATTTTCCTTTGGTCCTTAGCCAATTTTGGCTATTAACTGTAATATTAAACAAATATTTTAGTAATATTAATAAATAGATGTTATTATTAAAATTCAACGATTATTAAATGTAATATTAAACATAGTATATAAGATGTTATATACATGAGGATTATGTTTGAATATAATATCTTAATTGTCCATAATTAATAATTAAAGTTGGGATCTTTAATTAATTAAAATTGCTAGTACGGTTCATTCCCATTAATAATGGAACAGTCTTATCCGAACTGTTGATCTTGTGACATTAGAATGATGGTACTTTGTATAATAAGATTATACAGGACGTGGACATGATAAATTGGAATTTTTAATAATCTCCATTTTCAACACATATTCTCATTTATCAAATTAGATTGTCATAAATGGAACGATCTTAATCCTGAGTATTTAACGGACTCCTACTTATAGATTTGTGTCTTTTGACTTACTCAGTATGGTTTGTTTATAATGTCAAACCTAAACATTCTATCTTGGAGACATAATAATATATTTAGCCGGGAATAATAATATACAAAATGGAATCCATTCCTTCTTAAATGAAGTTAGACAAATAGTTCTCTTGAGTAAACGATTCGAGTCTTGAACAATAGAGCACTCAAATTATGATAAGAGCATAAATAATTGTTCATTAGAGAATCACCGAACTCAAGGATAAAGATGTAATTGAGAGGTCAACAGATTTGAACCTAGCTCAAATTACGAACTATTAATGGAGGATTGACCTATACGTAATGATTATATCAGTGGGTTGTTCGATTCCTATTCGAGTAATTAAATCTATAATGACAAGAGTGCAGTTCCAGCTTTTTAGTAGAATAATTCTGGAATTGATAAATCATATAATTAATTAAAGAGTTTTATTAATTATTAAAGATTTATTGGAGCTTGGAATTATAGGTCCATGTGTCCCCATGCCATCTCCATAACACTGTATTGAACATTAAGGTATAAAGAGGCTTAGTGATTAATTTGGAATTAATCATCAATACATAAAGTAGTTTATGCATTTTTTTAATTAATTGTGAAATAATTAAATATTAACCATTTTTTTCATTAGTTATGAATAAGTTATGTTAACATAAATTTTGCTCAGGACGAGAAATCTCAGTTAGCACCCTCGAGACCACTACCACGTAGGTGGTGGCCAAGGTTGAACATATGCGTAACAATGGCTAATAAAATGACAAGGAACATTGATACTATTGACCACCCAAAAGAATCAAAAATACTTTCTTTATTGATAGTGTGTGATATACAAATCTCTCTCAAATTGCTCTCAATTTTCTCTAGGGTGTAGTCGGGTACTTGTCGTATGCCTGTCGAAAAGTAGTCTCCTCTTTCAGAAGGCCGAAGTCCTTCTTTTATACATTATCTTCATAGGTTAAACTAATTGATTCTCCCCTTGATTTTCTCCATCCCTTCCCTCCTTATCAGACGGGATTTTATATTTAAATGTCATTGACTTTGAGTTAATTGCTGAGTTGAGGATATCTTCGTGGAGATCAATTTGTTTCCTACTTGGACTCTATTAATTATTCTGTACGTATGTAACGTCTCAAGATGTGATCCTGTGTGTCTTTAGGTTTAGCATGATTCCTCATAGGGATCGTTGAATATGGTGTATATTATGGTGAGGTACATCAGATAGTGAGGTCGATCAGTGTCCTAGCCCTGATATTCAGGAGTTTCGTCTAGCCAGGAGCTAGGTCTGGCCTCCCTTGACCTTTTGGAGCTAGGTCTGGCCTCCCTTGACCTTTTGGAGCTAGGTACGGCCTCTTTTGGACACCCCACTATGTCAACGAGGTATAGGCGAGCTTCTGGAGAAATTGCGAGGTAATCTCGACTTCGGAGGGATTTCCTGGTTTCAGGTTCGGTGATGCGGGCTCGATCTGACCGTGCCGGGTTCTACTCCGGGTGTTCCTGGAGCCCGTCCTTATTCCTGTGGGGCGGTATCGTAGCTCAGCTTCGGGTAATATGGTCTCCTGGTGGATGACCTCGGGCATGGAGCCAGGTTTAGAGGGTGGAAAATTTCCCTCTAGTCCCTAGCCGAATTTGGCTATTAATAGAAGTCTCCTCTGACTTGAACACCGGTTGTCGAGCTTGGGGTTGGGAAAGATTTGAAATTTGAGAGATGTGAGGAAGACGTTGAGATAAACAAGTATATATAGGCAAGAGGGCAGCAGCACGAGCTGTCGAGATCTTCAGTTAAGATCACAAAGAATCTCAGAGACTGCTGTAACACAGCCGGATTAACTCAAAAATAAGCCAGTCAGCTCACTCCACATCAGTTGCGCAGTTAATGAGGAGATTTCCCCAAGATTTTGGTAACGGTAAAGAATTTCGGGAACTGCCGTAACGCAACCAGATTAATTCGGAAATAAGTCAGTCAGTTCGTTCATGCCACGTCACTTACGCATTAATGAGAAGATTTCCCCAATATTCTGGTAATGGTAAAGAAGGAAAGATTTCCCAAATAAAATAAAAAAATCGGACCCCAACCCCAAGCTCGACAACCAGTGTTCAAGTCAGATGAGACTTCTGTTAATAGCCAAATTTGGCTAGGGACCAAAGGGAAATTTTCCACTCTCTAAACCTGGCTCCATGCCCGAGGTCATCCACCAGGAGACCATGTTACCCGAACTACGGTACCGCCCCACAGGAACAAGGACGGGCACCAGAAACACCCGGAGTAGAGCCTGGCACGGTCAGATCAAGCCCGCGTCACCAAACCTGAAAACAGGAAATCCCCCTGAAGTCGGGATTACCTCACAATTTCTCCAGAAGCTCGCCTATACCTCACTGACATAGTGAGGTGTCCGTAGGAGGCCGCACCTAGCTTCAAAAGGTCAAGGGAGGCTAGACCTAGCTTCTGATTAGAAGAAATTTCTTTATATCAGGGCTAGAACACTGATCGACCTCACTATCTGATGTACCTCGCCACGTTACATGCCATATTCGACGACCCCTAAGGGAGAACATGCTAGACCTGAAGACACACAGGATCATATCTTAAGACCTTACATACGTACAGAACAAGTAATAGAGTCCAAGTAGGAAACAAATTGATCTCCACCAAGATATCCTCGATTCAGCAATTAACTCAAAGTCAATAACATTTTAAATATAAAATCCTGTCCTATAAGGAAGGAAGAGATGGAGAAAATCAAGGGGGGAAATCAGTTAGTTTGACCTATGAAGACAAGGTATTAAAGGAGGACTTGAACCTTCTGAAAGAGGAGACTACTTTTCGACAGGCATACAACAAGGACCCGACTATACCCTAGAGAAAAATTGAGACCAATTTGAGAGAGATTTGTATATCATACATTATCAATGAAGAGAGTATTTTTCTTTCTTTTGGGTGGTGAATAGTATCATTGTTCCTAGTCATTTTATTAAGCTCTGTTACACATACGTTCAACCTTGGCCACCACCTACGTGGTAGTGGTCTCGAGGGTGTTAACTGAGATTTCTCGACTTGAGCAAAATTTCCATTAAAAGATTTTTTCTGGGTTGGCCTCTATGCCTCTCTCATGAACTATGAAACCTAGAAACTTCCCTGTTGTTACCCTGAAGGCACACTTGGAAGGGTTCAACCGTATCTGGTTTTCTCTCAGTATAAGAAAGGTTTTACGAAGGTCTTCCCGATGTCCTTCTATGGTTGGTGATTTTGTGATCATGTCATCGATGTATACCTCCATCTTCCTTCCTATCTCGAGATTGAATAGCTTGTTAACCAGCCGCTGGTATGTAGCCCCTGCATTCTTCAAACCAAATGGCATCACCTTATAGCAGTACAAGCCCTGCCCAGTAATGAAACTGGTTTTATCTTGGTCAGCTGGGTGTATCTTAATTTGGTTGTATCCTGAGAACACATCCATAAAACTCAGACATTTATTTTCGGATGTAGAGTCAACCAGATGGTCCATCTTTGGTAAAGGAAAACTGTCTTTTGGACAGGTCCGGTTGAGGCCGGTTGAGCTGGTCCATCTTTGGTAAAGGAAAACTGATGGGTATCTCCTCTAGTCTATCTACGGGCTGCCCGCTGGCCCACTCATTGCTCCATTCCTCCTCATAAGGCATAATAGGTTCGCTCTCTGGATGCTCAGGAAGCTCCGTGGGCTCCATCTCTTCCTGGATTATCCGGGATGTTTCCATGTCTTCCTAGACTAATGCAACATGTACGCATTGTTTTCCTAAAGCTGTAGGATTGGTAGACACTGTGTAGCACTTCCTAGCTTCTTGTTGGTCTCCACGTACCTCCCCCACCTTGGTTCCCACTGAGAACTTCATGACATTGTGGTATACAGACAAGACTCCCTTCAAGGAGGACAGGAATGGTCTCCCTAGGATGGCGTTGTAGGCCGATGGGGTGTCAACCACAACAAAGTCGGTCATAACACTCTGTTAGAGAGGGGTGGTTCCAACGATTACTGGGAGGATCATCAACCCCACCGGTATGATCGAATCCTCAGTGAACCCATAAAGTGGAGTTGTACAGCTATTGTAACACCACTGCTTTAGATTTAATTTTTTTAAAGTATCCTTGAGGAGGATATCTACACTGCTGCCTGTATCTACGAGCACGCGATGGACCAGACAATTGGCAATTTGTATTGTGATCACCATGGGATCATAATGAGGTTGCACAGTGTTGAAGACATCTGCTTTAGTGAAAACGATATGTGCTGACTGAGAGGGCTCCATCGGGTTTTGGCTTACCTTGAAGACTCTCTGGCTTTCTTCTATGTGGGGAATCTTCCTTGCATGGTTTTTTCAGGAATTATTGGAAGTGCCAGCCAGTGTGGACCCTCCGCTAATGGTATGTATCACCTGGATTTGTTGCATTAAATCAGTCTGTTCCCACTTTCTCTTCTCTGGATCCTCACGGATCTCGCCTTGTACCTTCCTTCCAGTTCAACTGTTATCTCTGATCTGCTATAAGAATTCAATCAAGCATTCCCCCCCCCCCCTCCCTTATCAGGGCTTCAATCTGGTTGTGCAAATTATAACACTCTAAAGTGTTATGGCCCACGTCTTCATGGAAGTCACAGTACTTATACCGGTTCCTCCTGTCAACTGGGGCTTTCATGGGAGCAGGCTTTTGGAGTAGCCCCTTGTCTTGTATAGCAAGGTAGACTGTTTCCCTGGAAGCGTTCAAGGGAGTGTAGTAGTCATACCCTTTCTCCCCTCGTATTACGGGGGCTACGGTCCTGGGAGGTGGTGAAGCCCGAGGAGGGGTTCGTTTTGCTGGATATTTTTCTTGCCTGTGCTAAGGAGCGGGGATACTATAGGTCAACCTATTGGGAGGTTTATTCTGAGTTCTCTGAGCTGGCTCAGATTTGGGGGCTTCTTTTTTCTGAAGCTTCGCCGTTCTCATATCGTCGTGTTCCATCTTGACTTTGAGTTGCTCGTCGATCTAGACCTGCTCAAGAGCCCGATCATAGGCTTCCTGGTAAGTCTCGGGAGGTCTCTTGGCGAAGGACCGAAAAAGCTTTCCCGCCCACATGTTCCGCCTGAAATTGGCGAGAGTCTCTTTCTCTACGAAAACTCCCATTTGAATGACCTCTATGTGAAAACGTTCTACATACGATCGAAGTGTCTCACTTCATTCCTGAATCATATATTGGAGATGTATGGGATCCTTCGGACGAGGTTTGACCCCTTGGAACTGCGAGTAAAAATCTATTGATAATTTCGTGAAAGAATCCACGCTACCAGTAGGCAGCTTCCTGAACCAAGTTTTCACGTAGTCGGTTAGGGTCGTTGGAAACATCCTACACATAGCTGCTCTGGTAGTGTTCTGGACCTCCATCTGTTGGACGAAGCTCTCCAGGTGGCTTGGAGGGTCTTCTGTTCTGGAGAACTTATCTGCTGGCATTTTAAATTTTGGTGGGAGCTCCGCTTCCCGGATCCTCCTAGTGAAGGGAGCGTTCATCTCGCTCAATGGATCCTTTTTATCCTCCTTGTTCTTTCCTTTTCTTATCTGCTTGACCTTCTTATGTAGCTTTGCCAGCTGACCCCTCAGTCGCTTGTTCTAAGTTTCTTTGAATTGACCTCGGATTCTTCGCAGTCAAGTCCCTCAGATGAACTGGCGACCTCTATCTGGTCCCCTTCATGGGCAGGATCCACTCGAGAAGTTTGTCGATTCTCTTCCTCTTGGGCCCGGACGTTCCTCCTCCATGCAGTTGGGCGAGGTACCTCTCGTTGCTACCGGGTTAAGGCATCTGTGGCAGACTTAACTCTCCTGGGCTGATATTGTGAAGGCTTTCGTGTAGGCCTCGCTGAGGGTTGTTCCGAAACTCCATGTTGGCCTTGGGAAGAGCGGAGCCTCATGGTTCCTGTAAAATAACGAATATGTAAATGTAAATAGTTGACTTGATTAACTGGGTGTAGGATTTTCCCACAGACAGCGCCAGAAAGTGTTAATAGAAATTTTGCTCAGGATGAAAAATCTCAGTTAGCACCCTCGAGACCACTACCACGTAGGTGGTGGCCAAGGTTGAACGTATGTGTTACAGTGCCTAATAAAATGACAAGGAACATTGATACTATTCACCACCCAAAAGAATCAAAAATACTTTTTTTGTTGATAGTGTGTGATATACAAATCTATCTCAAATTGCTCTCAATTTTCTCTAGGGTGTAGTCGGGTACTTGTCGTATGCCTGTCAAAAAGTAGTCTCCTCTTTCAGAAGGCCGAAGTCCTTCTTTTATACACTATCTTCATAGGTCAAACTAATTGATTCTCCCCTTGATTTTCTCCATCCCTTCCCTCCTTATCGGACGGGATTTTACATTTAAATGTCATTGACTTTGAGTTAATTGCTGAGTTGAGGATATCTTGGTGGAGATCAATTTGTTTCCTACTTGGACTCTATTACTTATTCTGTACATATGTAACATCTCAAGATGTGATCCTGTGTGTCTTCAGGTTTAGCATGATCCCCCATAGGGGTCGTTGAATATGGTGTATATTATAGTGAGGTACATCGGATAGTGAGGTCGATCAGTGTCTTAGCCCAGATATTCAGGAGTTTCGTCTAGCCAGGAGCTAGGTCTAGCCTCCCTTGACCTTTTGGAGCTAGGTGTGGTCTCCTTCGGACACCCCACTATGTCAGTGAGGTATAGGCAAGCTTCTGGAGAAATTGCGAGGTAATCCCGACTTCGTGGGGATTTCCTGGTTTCAGGTTCGATGATACGGGCTCGATCTGACCGAGCCAGGCTCTACTCCGGGTGTTCCTAGAGCCCGTCCTTATTCCTGTGGGGCGGTATCGTAGCTCAACTTTGGGTAACATGGTCTCCTGGTGGATGACCTTGGGCATGGAGCCAGGTTTAGAGGGTGGAAAATTTCCCTCTGGTCCCTAGCCGAATTTGGCTATTAACAAGTTAAATGTTATTTAAATAATATTGTTAATAGCCAAAATGAGGTAAGGACCAAAGGGAAATTTTCCACCTTCCAGACCTGGCTCCATGCCCGAGAGTTTCCACCAGGAGACCATTCTACCCAAAGCCGAGCTACGATACCGCCCTGCAGGAACAAGGACGGGCTCCAGAAACATCCGGAATAGAGCCCGAAATAATCAGATCTAAGCCCGCATCACCAAATCTGAAAACAGGAAATTCCCCGAAGTTGAGGTCGCCTCGTAATTTCTCCAGAAACTCACATATACCTCGCTGATACAGGGGGATGCCCATAAGAGGCCGCACCTAGCTTCTAAAGGTCAAAGGAAGCCAGACATGGCTACTAGCTGGACGAAACTTCTCAGATATCGAGGTCGGAACACTGATCGACCTCTCTAATTGATGCACCACACCATGATACATTCAACGACCCCTATGGGAATCATGCCATACCAGAAGATACACAGTATCACATCTACAGACATTATACACGTGCAGAACAAGTAATATAGTCTAAATGGGAAACAAATTGATTTCTACCAAGATACCCTCAACTGAGCAATTAACTCAAAGTCAACGACATTTAAAGGTAAAAATCCCATCCGATAAGAGGGGGATGAGAAAATCAAGGGGAAATCAATGAGTTTAAACCTATGAAGACATTGTATAAAGGAGATCCTTCAGGAAGAAGAGACTACTATTCGACAGGCATACAAAAAACACCCAACTATCTCCCAGAAAAAAAGTGAGAGCAATTCGAAAGAAAGATAGAGAGATGTATATCATATGTTATCAATAAAGAAAGATTTTTATTTCTTTTGAGTAGCTAACGAAATCGTTATCTCCATGTCATTTCATTAGGCATTGTTTTATACACATATATATTCTACCATTGGTCATCACCTACGAGGTAATGATCTTGAGGGTGCTAACTGAGATTTATTGCCCTGAGCAAGATTTTTGTTAACAAATATGATTATTTATATATTTAATTGAATGACACAGTGTGGTAGGACCATACTGTAATTTTTGAAAACAACATAGTGACATTCACTATGCAATTTCGAAATTAATAGTTTAAAATTATCTGTTAAATTATTTAGTTATTTGAATAATTAGATTATTTCAAATAAAATAATTATTTAATAATTGGATTATTATGTATTTAAATTTTGCATTTAAATTAAGCAGATAAAGATGTAAAGCACAATGGATATTTTCCCTTTGTTAGCTAAATCGATATTTGTCTGTTATAATAATGATTAAATAATTGTTATTTAATTATTTTATTAGGATAATTGAATTTTTTTTAAACATTCAAATAAATTGTTTATTTTATTGTTTTATTAATATTATAATCCAATTAGGTTTCTAAAACATGAGATACAATTTGACTATGAGACAAATGTCTGTCTCTCTCTCGAATAGCAAGAAAGAGAAAAAGAGATAAAAAGTTTGTTTTTTTTTAACTCTGATCTATCACTGTACGTGTACATCACTTTAAAAATACAAAGAAGTCTTCCTGTTTTTGTTTTACACTAGAAGACGAAAGAAAAGTTTTCTAATTCATAAAAACAGTACAAGCAAAAAGAAATGAGAGATGGAGAAAATAAAAGAGAAAAATATTTTCTAACTTCAAAGCCTCTAGAGAAATATTGTGAGAGAGTCTCTAAATACTTTTCTTGTTGTCTCATATGATGAGTACATAATTTGAATAGATAATTCGAGAGTCGTAATTATTCTGTTAAATACTGAGACGCTCACCGGTCCGTTCTTTGGTGTTGAAGATTCGGCGTGGAAGAACTTGGTTCGAGGAAATCACGAAGATTCTACGGTAGATGAACTTAGTTCGAGGGAATCACAAAAATTCTACAAGAGTAACAATTTCTTCCTTACTTTTTATAATTAAATATTAGAATCTATATAATCAAAACAATCTGGCTAAAACGGTTTTATTTTTTTTTTATAGAAAGTTTTTAAAAACTGGGCCCACCGCCTTTCCACTACGCTATGCCAATTTTGGTTTTCGAAACCAACAGTTGAGCCCTGTTTGAGTCGTGTTCGGTGCACACCGCTAGGCTAGACTCTCTTGTCTTCAACATTGAGGACAATGTTAGGTTTTGGTTTGGGGGTGTAGATGTCTTTGTTAATTCGTCATTTTAATTTTTTGAGTCATTTTTCGTGTCAAATTTTTGAAATTTGCTACTGTGCCAAAAGTTTCGAGCTTAATTTAGTTTGGTGAGATACCTTGAGCATAGTGTTTGTGTCGAATTTGTGTATACTTAGTGTGCTTGTTCATAGCTCGTAGTCATTTTAGGGGTCTCACTTGCACTTCATGGGTTAGTCCCATCTTTTGGTGTCCAAGTTGAGGGGCTTCGATGCTCAAGCATCTTGTTCTAATAGTGGTGATACCCATGTGAGTTCACAAACACGAGCCAAAAGCGTACAAATATGAGGGAAAATGTTTTCAAATTTGTAAACACTATGCAAACACCATGTATAGTCGCATTACATCACACAATCATCTTGTGTCATAGAAAATGCATCATATATATGGACTGCTTACCAAAGCTCGTATTCCCTTTTTAGATGGAATGTTAGAAATGATACTAGGCAATGTGTGTGCATAACTACTAAAATAGCCTAAACACATTTCCATGTCCCTATATGTGTGCTCCATTGCTAATTTTGAGGCCAAACATTAACCGTTCATTTCATACCCACAACATAACCATATAGCCATATAGCTTAAACACATGCCTTACCTTTGTTATCAATCATGTGAGGATGTGTAGTTGTGGAAGTCAAAAGAAAAAGCTCTAATATGTAAAGATAGAGTGTACTTAGGCAATATTTGTAAATGTGCAAGGCAAATCGATCACAAATGTAAAAGTGCAAAAAATGTGCACTTATGAGCTTAAATTATCAAAATGTAAAATGTGCAAAAGAAAAGACAAAAGAACAGAAAAAATGAAATGCACAAAGAGTCTTGAATCTTAAATGTAAAGTACTCACCAAGTAGAGTACATAATTGTTGCACAATGTAATTAAAGTTAAGCTGAGACGCTAGTGTTTTAAGTTGTTAAGTAACGCTATGTATGGGTGTGTAATGTGTTAGGTTTTAGATTTGTGTTTGCTTGATTCCATAACAAAACTTTCTTTCTTTGTAATGTCTAGTTGCTTAGGTGGTTCGTGGTTTATACAAGCTTCAAAGAAAAAAAAGCAACTTCACATGCAAAGCTCGTCTTTAAGAGGAAATGTGCTTTCTTGATATGCTTACCAGGTTTGGTGCGCGGGTTTGTTCCCACCGTGAGAAGTTGCCAAATCTCCTACTGTTTTGGTGAGACCTCTATCTGCTACTTCATTCCCGCTAGACAGAAGGACTGAACTCGCAAGTGCTTTGGGCGTTTCTCCGCGGCTTTGCTTAGCTGGATATTTCTCACGGGTCAGGGGAGTGGAACTCGCTAGTCTGATGGAGTTGTCCTGTGGCTTCTTTCCGAGGGTTCATTCCTGCAAGACAAAGTGTCTGAATTTGCATGGAGTGTTTGAACACTCTAATTTGACCCCTTTTTGCCTCCTTGTTGCTCCTTTGGACTAAAATTCCCTTAAAGCACTTAGAATACCTGAAAACACTTATTTACAACGGTAAAACACCTAATATGCTTAGAAAACTGTTACAAAAGCCAAGTAAAGGGAGCACAAAATGTGAAAATTTATAGCACGATCATTCAATCTCTATTCATTGATTTTGATCACTGCAATCCATTCAATTTGATGAAATATTTTGTAATGCCAAAATTTCACCCAATGCATTTGATTCTTAATCTGCATAATTAAATTCTAAGCAAATTTGTCCAACCAATTCCATACAGATATAGATTTTGATCAAATAAATTTAACCAACTTTTTGTTTAACAACCAGTGTCCATTTGCATGTCATACACATCTACTCTGATGGCAAAACAAACTCATACTATTTGTTTAAAAGATATCTATTTTCTATAACTGATTCTGAATCCATTTATTATTGTCTTTGAGAAAATAGTCAAAGTTGATGTATACATTCGGGTATAGTAGCGTTCATCAAATACACCAAGCTACCAATGATTTGCGAATATTCCAATTGACTAATTGCTTATCCAATGTGTTTATGTACTTTACAATTTGCATCAAATAGAGTCACCACAAGTTTGCAATCAACTCGTTCAAACCTTGTTAATATCTTTTCCACATAATGAGATTGAGTAAGGATATATCCTTCATTATTTTGTTTAATTTGAATTCCTAAAATGACAGAAAATTCGAGAGTCGTAATTATTCTGTTTAAATATCGAGACGCTCACCCGTACGTTCTTTGGTTTTGAAGATTCGGTGTGGAAGAACTTGGTTAGAGGGAATCATGAAGATTCTACAGTGGAAGAACTTGGTTTAAGGGAATCACGAAGATTCTACAAGGGTAACAATTTCTTCCTTACTGTTTATTATTAAATATTAGAATCTATATAATTACAACGATCTGACTAAAACAGTTTTGTTTTTATAGAAAATTTTTAAAACCATGCCCACCACCTTTCTTTTACGTTGTGCCAATTTTGGTTTTCGGAACCAATATCAGAGCCACGTTGTAATTTATATTGATTTTAATATTAAAATTGATTCTGGTAGTAGGCACTTCACATTAAATGTGATTTAATGGTTATTTTTATTCATGTGATGAATGGTAAATAAAAAATGATTTTTGGTCGTTCATTATATGGTTCCTTTGGATTTTATATTTTATCGCTTCTTCAATTTTTCGATAAAATTTGTAAACCCTATGGGTATAGGATTTTTTAATTGTAAATAGTGATATTGAAGATGACGGCGTTATCATCCAATCGATGCGATTGGATCGGATCTTTAAAGAAAATTACAACAAGACCATTTTTGTAATTTAATTTAATTTTGGGTTGTAATTTAAATATCCAAAAAAACTCGGCCAAAATTCATTTAGTTTCTATTTTGCTTTTTCATATTATATTTTATGCGACAATTATATAATTTATTCATGCATATAATATGTCATCTAAGTTAATAAGTGCCTACTGGAATTGTGATAACATGACATGCATTCATATTCTATTCTAAAAATTGTTTTAGATTAGAAACATGTTTCTCTGTTATATTTTTTTTAATAGTTAAAATTTGATTTTTCACATTAATCTAAGCTATTCATTATAAAAGAGTTCATATTTATAAATAACTTAAAATTTCATAATAAATTTGGATTTTGAGAAAATCCGGTAAATTTATTAGATGTAAATAAACATAAGTCTAAGTTGATAATTTTAAAGAGTTTGATATTATCATAACTTAGAGCTTCTTAATAAATTTAGTTTCTGTAGAAATCTAGTAAATTTATTATGTGTAGATATGATCAACACAACAAACCTAGTAAATAAAAATTTGGTTAAATCTATTTTATCATTATTTTTTTTTTTACTAGGATTATAAAATATTAGATATTTTATAAATAAAATACATCATATTCAAAATATTGAGTGAGAGAGGGTAATATGACAATATTACTCATGGTCTCTACCATTAGTACAACAACGTGAGATTTAAATGGCGCCTCGAGACGCTTTGATTTCATCCTCCCTACGGAGGGTGTCCATTTAAGTCAATAGCAAGGTTGTCTTCCAAGCGATAGGATTTTTATATGTGTTTCAAAATTGATCTACCCTACGGCGGCAATTTTTAAGTTAAGTCGGAAAAATCTTAAATGGTAGGTTACACTCAAAAGATGTTATTAAGTTAGTTAATTACAATCTTGACCAAATTCAACGGTGGGTAATAAAAGTTGAAAATATGAGATATTTTGAGTTAACTTTTATTAATTGAGAAAGTCCTAATTCAATAATCAAATACGTGACATATCCTGGGATGGAACGTTATTTGTGAAAATTGAATTATAGTGGTAATTGAGTAAATAACGTTTTCTGTATTTTTACACATGCATCATGCATCATGTTTACATTACCAAATTTTATATATGTGATATATATATATATATATACATATATATATATATATACACATATTGTGGACACAAATTAAATGAAATTGATTGCTATATAATTTCAGCATGTCAAACATGACCAATCCAATAATCACGATACTCGCTACTGAAAAACTAACCGGTGAAAATTTTGTCAATTGGAAAAGTAACATGAACATCGTGCTTGTATGTGAAAACTTCAAGTTCGTCCTGATGGAGGATTGTCCTCCACGCCCTTACGCCAAGCCTTCAGCAAATGTTGTTGAGGCATATGATCATTGGCAAAATGCCAACAACAAAGCCCGATGCTACCTGTTAGCAGGCATGTCTGATGTGCTTAGAAGTAAGCTCGAAGCGGTTGAAACCGCGAAAGGAATTATGGATTCCCTACAGGCTATGTTTGGGCGCCCTTCTGAACAGTCTCGTCATGAGGCCGTAAAAGCAGTTATGAATGCCAGAATGAAGAAAGGCACTTCAGTCCGTGAGCATGTGCTTAAGATGATTGAACACATAAACGAGGCTGAAATAAATGGCGAACAAATCGACGAAGCCACACAAGTGGGGATGATTTTGGAAACCCTATCCCCTAACTTCCTTCAGTTTAAGAGCAACTATTTTATGAACAAATTAAAATATAACATGACTCAGTTTCTCAACGAGCTTCAAACCTTCGAATCCATTACGAATGAAAAAAAAGGTGAGGAAAATGTTGCCGAAGCCATAACTTCCTCGTCTGGAAAGTCCAAAAAGAGGAAGAATAAGAAAGGAGGAAGTGGGGAGTCGAAAAAGAAAAAGGGCAATAACAAGGCTAAGAAAACCAACAACAAAGTGAAGAGCTCTGACAAGAAGGTCAAGGGAAAATATTTCCATAGTGGCATATAAGGTCACTGGAAGAGGAACTATAAAAAGTACCTCCAAGAGCTCAAGAATAAAAAGAAAGGTAAATCACATTTACTTGTTTTAGAAGCTTGTTTAGTTGAAGATGATATGTCTTCCTGGATAGTTGATTCATGTGCGACTAACCATGTTTGTTGTTCTATGCAGATGCTTGATTCTGCAACAGAGCTGGCCGATGGGGACTACACGATGAGAGTGGGCAATGGGGCTATGGAGTCAGCAAAAGCAGTTGGAGAAGTGCGACTTCTTTTTAATAATAAATTTCTTGTTTTGAACAATGTTAATTATATTTCAGGTTTTAAGAGAAATTTGATTTCCGTTTCGAGACTATATGAATAACTATTTAAGGCTTCTTTTGATAATAAAGTTGCTACTATTTCTAGAAAGGGTTTAAATATTTGTTATGGAATTTTAGATAATGGTCTCTATCTTTTAAGACCAACCACTAATACACTGATTAACACTGAAATGTTCAAAGTCGAACAACCAAAGTCTAAAATGCAAAAGGTTTCTCCTAACGATAACACATACCTATGGCATCTTAGACTGGGTCATATAAACCTAAATAGGATTGAAAGACTGGTAAAGGAAGGTCCTTTTCGAGAGCTAAAAGTTGGCACTCTTCCAGTTTGTGAATCTTTTGTAGAAGGTAAAATGACCAAACGACCATTTTCAGCAAAAGGTCAAAGAGCCAAAGAACCTCTTGAGTTGATACATTCTGATGTGTGCGGTCCCATTAATGTACAAGCAAGAAGAGGTTATGAATATTTCGTCACTTTCATTGACGATTATTCTAGGTATGGTTATATTTATTTAATGCGAAGGAAATCTGAAACTTTTGGAAAGTTTAAGGAATTCCAAGCCGAGGCTGAAAAGCAATTAAATAGATCGATTAAAACTCATCGATCAAATCGAGTAAGCGAATACCTTGATATTGAATTCTTGGATCCTTTAATCGAACATGGGATTTTGTCCCAACTTGCTACATCTGGGACACCGTAACAAAACGGTGTCGCAGAAAGGAGAAATAGAAAATTGCTTGATATGGTAAGATCCATGTTGAGTTACTCATCATTACCCATGTCATTTTGGGGATATGCACTACAAACTTCAGTATACATACTTAATTTAGTTCCATCTAAGTCTATACCTAAGACACCCTTAGAGTTGTGGAATGGTAGCAAAGTTAGTTTGCGACACATTCGCATATGGGGGTGTCCTGCACATGTACTAAAAGGTAAGACTGGGAAGTTGGAACCTCGATCTGAAGTATGTATATTCGTAGGAAATCCAAATCGAACAAGATGAGGATTGTTTTATAGTCCTCAAGATAATAAGTATTTGTATCGACAAATGCAACTTTTCTTGAAAATAGCTATATGACAAACTTTAAACCTTGTAGTAAAGTTATACTTGAGGAGTTACTTTCTGATGAGATCAGACCAACAACGAAAACTGTTGTTGAACGACATAGTGAGAAGACCAGAACTCAAAATCAGAATGATTTACCACCTCGTCGAAGTGGAAGGGTTGTGAGAAAACCTATTCGCTTCAGAAAAATCGGGGAAGCACAAGTTGCAATTTTTGATTATGGTAAAGACGATCTATTGACATATAGATGTGCAATTGAAGATTCTGACAATGAGAAATGGCAACAAGCGATGAATCTCGAGATGGAGTCAATGTACTCCAACTTAGTCTGGAAACTTGTAGACAAACCCGAAAGGGTTAAACCTATTGGTTGCAAATGGATCTACAAGAGAAAGATGGGAGTGGATGGGAAAGTGGAAACTTTCAAAGCTAGACTAGTGGCAAAGGGTTTTACCCAAAAATAAGAAGTTGACTATGAAGAGACTTTCTCGCCAGTAGCTATGCTCAAATCCATTCGCATACTCTTGTCCATTGCCACATATTATGATTATGAAATATGGCAAATGGACTGTCAAGATGGCTTTTCCTAATGGTCATCTTGACGAAAGTATCTATATGCTGCAACCAGAGGGGTTCATTGCTAAAGGCCAAGAGTAAAACGTTTGCTAGTTGCAAAGGTCCATCTACGGACTTAAGCAAGCTTCTCGATCTTGGAATATTAGATTTGATGAAGCGGGCAAATCGTATGGATTTGATCAAAACGTTGATGAGCCTTATGTCTACAAGTACATCAAAGAAAAGAAGGTGGTCTTCTTAGTTCCTTACGTTGATGATATTCTTCTCGTTGGGAATGATGTAGAATCTTTATCAAGTGTAAAGAAATGGCTAGCTAACCAATTATAAATGAAATATTTGGGAGAGGCAAGCTAAGTTCTTGGGATCCAACTTATACGAGATCGTAAGAACAAGTTGTTAGTGTTGTCTCAGGCATCGTATATTGATAAAGTGTTAATCAAGTTTTCGATGCTTAACTCCAAAAAAAGGTAATTGTCATAGAGTTACTCTTTCTAAAGAGTAGTGTCCTAAAACACCTCAAAAGGAAGAGAATATGAGACACATTCCCTATGCCTCTGCAATAGGCAGTCTTATGTATGATATGTTATGTGCTAGACCTGACATATGCTATGCAGTGGGAGTGGTCAGTCGGTATCAATCTAACCCAGGATTAGATCATTGGATAGCGGTCAAACACATTCTCAAGTATCTTAGGGGAACGAAAAACTATATGCTAGTATACTCTGGTAAGGATTTGATTCCTATTCGCTACATTGATTCTGAATTTCAATCAAACAAAGATATTCGAAAGTCGATATCTAGATCAGTGTTTACCATTAGTGGAGGAGCCATAGTTTGGAGAAGCATCAAACAATATTGTATTGTTGATTCCACTATGGAGGCTGAATACGTGGTAGCATATGAAGCAGCTAAAGAAGCAGTCTGGCTCCAAAAGTTTTTGTCTGATCTGGAAGTTGTTTGAGATTTGGAAAAACCCATGACATTATATTTTGACAACAGTGGAGCTGTGGATTTGATCGAGCCAAAAATGTTATACATTTTGGCCCTCATATCATTTCTCTTTGTTTTGTTCTTGAGCGTTTTTATGTGTATTTATGGCTCGTTTGGTTTTTTATTGCAGGCATTATGTAAAAAGGCATGAAGGGGGGCAAAACGGACCAATTAGTGCACATATAAAGTGAAGGAAGCAACAGTGCACAGGTAGCATACGCGTGCACTCACCCGTGCACCGGAAGGTGGATTTTGAGAAGATCAAACTGCACGGGTATCTGCACGAGTAACACCCGTGCACACACTCGTGCAGTTCACCAGACCAGGGAGCAAGGCCACGGGCGAAGAAAACTTAACGAGTGGTGCACGGGTCATCCAACTGTGCATATACCCGTGCACATTGTGCAAATTTGAAGGGAAATGAAAAATACACGGGTAACCTACCCGTTCTACACGGGATACCCACCTTGCCACATCAGCATTTTTGACTAGTTTTTGAAGGAAGTATAAATAGTTTTCAATTCTGATTTTCAGAGGGGAGACCCACGACCATACACCATTCCATTCATTCATTTCTCTCTCTAAATCTCAAAAACCTTTCTCACTAAAAATCCATCATCATCTTCATCAATTGCTACTTATAAGGACATAGGAGGTGGATTGAAGCTGGAAGAAAGAAGGTCCTACATGGGTCCTCTCTACTTCCCTCATTTTTATTATTGTATTCCATTTGTTATGAGTAGCTAAATACAATTAAGGGATTGATGTGATTCACTTGTAAATATGGGTATTTGTAATGAACTCAATATCTTTTATTAAAATCTATCTCATTTGTTCTATTCAATGTTTCCCTACATGGACGACATCCTACTCATTGGGAATGATGTGGGAGTGTTATCTGATGTAAAGGGTTGGCTGGCTAGCCAATTCCAAATGAAAGATTTGGGAGAGGCGAGTTATGTTCTAGGAATCCAACTTATAAGGGATCGAAAGAACAAACTCATAGCACTGTCTCATGCATCGTATATCGACAAGATTCTTGTGCGTTTTTTGATGCAGAACTCCAAGAAAGGTAATTTACCTTCTAGGCATGGAGTTCACTTGTCTAAGGAACAGTGTCCTAAGACACCTCAAGAAGTTGAGGATATGAGACATGTACCCTATGCATCAGCAGTAGGTATTCTCATGTATGCTATGTTATGCACGAGACCGGACATCTGCTATGTAGTGGGAGTAGTCAGTAGGTACCAGTCCAACCCAGGATTGGATCGTTGGGTTGCTGTCAAGACTAATCTCAAGTATCTTCGGAGAACGAGAAACTATATGCTAGTGTATTCCGGGACAGGATTTGATCCCGTTAGGATACACAGATTCTGATTTTCAGTCAGACAGGGATTATAGAAAATCCACGTCTGGATCAATTTTCACCCTAGGTGGTGGAGCCATTGTGTAGAGAAGTATAAAGCAATCTTTCATTGCTGACTCCACCATGGAAGCCGAATATGTAGCCACTTGTGAAGCTGCTAAAGAGGCTGTTTGGCTCCGTAAATTCTTGAGTGATCTGGAAGTTGTTCCAGATCTGGATAAGTCCATCACACTTTATTGTGATAATAGTGGTGCTGTGGCTAATTCCAAAGAACCAAGAAGCCATAAGAGAGGGAAGCATATAGAGAGAAAGTATCATCTCATTAGAGAGATAGTGCAAGGAGGAGATGTGATCGTCAACAAGATAGCCTCACAAGATAATCATGCTGATCCATTTACGAAGACCTTATCGGCTAAAGTGTTTTCGGGTCACCTAGATGGTCTAGGATTACAAGACATACCTCACATGCTTTAGTGCAAGTGGGAGATTGTTGGGGTTTATGCCCTAAAGATGTAATTTGCAAATGGATTTATGAAATAAATAAAAAGAAAAGTTCAATTCATTCTTGTTGTGTTGTTTATTTTATAACTTGTGCATATATTAACATCCTAGATTGCCGGATGTAATCTCGAACTGTGTATATGAGTGTCATATACGGATGGATACAGTAAGAGACGTGCAATCTAAAGAGTCCATAGATAACAAATAAAGCTGGGTACTTTATTTGTGGTTAATCTATAGCTGCGGTCCATTCCATAATGTACGGTGATTCTATCCTGAATCATTCATATGAGATATGGGAATTGAGTCACCTTGTATGATGTGATCATATAAGACTGGGCCATGATCTATATGAATCTCTCACCAAGATCTGTTTACTGATGAGATTCATATATATCAACTAATTTTGGCTAAATGTGGGTGATCTTAATCCTGAGTGTCTTATCGACTCCTTCAGGTTAGATCGTGGTCTTTGATATACCATGGGTGAGGTCAGATGCAGTTCCTGATCAATATACTCCGTATGTTGGGATTGCGGTTTGGCTTGTGGCTGGGAAGGTATGTACACAATAGTGGAATCCACTCCTTCTTATGAGAAGTAGATGGTAGTTCCCTTAAGGGTTGATTCGGGGCTTGGACAATATGAGCGCTCTCCTAATTCCGTGAGGAAATAGGATTTATTGTCCATTAGGGAATCAACGGTACTTAAAGGATATATGTAATTAGAGGGGTATAACAGACATTATGATCTAGCTTTAATTATGAACTACTGTGGAGGATCACACCATGTGTAATAGCTATATCGATGGACACCAAGTTGTATCGGTCTGTGTAAAAACGTCTGCATTTGAGAGAGTCCAGCTTCGGGTTTTTAGTGGAATAACACCGGAGTTAATAATCAAGGAATATTAATTAAAGAGTTTAATTAATGATTCCAAAAATTACTGGAGCTCAAAATATTGTGGGTCCATTAGGTCCCCTTGCTAGCCCGATCGATTTAGGTAACAAGGGTCACGGATAATTAATTGGAAAGTCCAATTAATTGTGTTACGAAAGTGACACGTATTTATTCAGGAATTAATTGAATAATGAGATTATTTAATTAATGAATAATGGTGATTAAATAAATTAAATAATAAGATTATTGAATCATGTTATTAATCACTAAATGGAGGATGTTTGTTGATATTTGTTTTTTGAATAAATAAGATAATATGATTATTTTATTTTATTAAATTAAATTTTGAATTTTGAATTTAAGTAGTTTAATTCAAATCATATTAAATAAAATAAATATTAATCAATATCTTTAAAGATATTTTATATCTGAAAAGATTAGATTGATTTGTTTTTTGATTAAAATTGATTTTGAATTAAAAAAAAAACAACAAGAGAAAGTAATCAGCACAAAATGGTGTGCGTTTGATATTTTTCTAAAAAGTGAAAGCACAAGTGTTGTGCATGAGAAACAAAGAGAGAAAAAGGCACTATTTGAAAAATAAAATAAAATTATATATTTTTTTTAAAGAACAAGAGTTGTTCTTAGTTTTTTTTTTTTGGAAGAAATAGTTTCTTCATATTCTCTCTACATCCTCCTAAGTTCCTGAGTACGTGACGCGCCCACACGCAGTTACCAGTTCCGGTATATAGCTAGGAAGATCAGTGGTACAGACCAGGAGCATATCGTAAAGTGAAGGAGCCTCCAAACGTTGGTAAGGTTCTATATATTTTTATATTGATTACAATTTCCTGAGTTTACATATTGTATTTATTATTAGTTCCAGAAAAATAATTACAGTCTCAAGTTCACTGGTTCCAAATCATTTATGATCTGTATTAAAAATTTTAAAACATATTTCCGCTGCGTTACCAGTGAACGGGGTTCCAACAATCAAGACTATACATCCTAGGATTGTTTGCATGTGATAGATTAAGCATCAACCTATACATGATGGGTTGGTGATTTTTAACAAAGAGATGTGTCCCTTATGTGATAGATGTTTCATTCATTGTATAACCAATGTGGGTGGCCAATGCTATACATGATGGTTTGGGCAGTCACAGGAGGTAAATAATCACTCCTATACATCCTAGGGTGGTTACATTAGTTAATGACAATCATTGTGAGTTCATTCTTTACCCATTGTTTGCTAGTTGAATTCATCAATTCCTTAATCAACATATCACATATCCATACCTTTTTAGAATAGTACATTTTAGTGCATTTTAGCTTAGTTTACATTTTAGTTTTACTTCTTCTCCAAAACCATATCAATTTACTTTTCTAGCATTTTTAACTAAAGCATCAATTTACTCATAACTATCACTCGATCTCTGAGGAACGATACCCATACTTGCCACATACTAGTTTTATATTTGTTTGAGTGCATCTTGGGATCTTATAAATTTGTTTGAATAGTGCATATCACGGCATATAAAATATTGCGCGTTCAAAATGGCGCCACTGCCGAGGATCGGCGTACATAGTTGTGATAAGGTTTTGTTTTAGTATAAAATTTTGTATTTTTGTTTCTTTTCTTTGATTTGAATTTTGAGTGTTATCTTTATTGTACCATTACACTATTGATATTATTCTAGTTGTGTTAGTTTCGTGTGATTGCATTGTGTTGTGCATCTTATGGCAGGATACATGGATTACTATCCAGGACCAAGTTTTGGACCATTTAAAGACCAGAGTTATCAAGATTGGGATCATTACCAAGGGTTTCAACCAGAATGTCTTGAGGGTGAAGCCCTAACTCTAGAAGAAGAAATGCGGGATTTTATGAGAAATAGTTTTCAGAGAAAGAAGGATATAATGTCGTCACAGCAAAGGACTTTACGAGCTTTGCAGGCATCACAACCAACATATGAAGAGTGTTACGACATTAGTGAGTTTGATGATGGGCTATTGGGTGAGGAGCTTAGAAGTTTCATGCAGTCAACTATACAAAGAACACAGGGATTCATAGCTTCACAACAAGCAATTAGAAGGATACTAAGGATTACATGCCAGCGAATGATAGAAGAGCAAGAAAAATTGATGCTGCCATACATAGACTCGAGGGACAGATTGGACAGCAAGCTGATATTTTACCAGAAAAAGAGAAAGGAAGATTTCCAAGCCAGCCAGAGTAAGCAAAGGCAGTCCTTAGAAATGGACGGGTACTGGGGAATGGAAACAGAGAGAGCACTGAAGAAGAAAAAGGAAAGGCACAAGAAGAAGACACAATTGAGAAAGAGATAGAAGATGAGAGTAAGAATGAAGATATGCCACTAGAATAGAGGAAACAACTTCACAAGCCGTCCAAGATGGAAAAATCTTTCCAAGACATTTTTACATCCTATCCAAAGTGAGTATCAATCTACCTTTGTTGGATGCGATCCAAAAGATGCCAGCTTATGGGAAATTCTTCAAGGAACTGAGTAAGGATAAAGAAAGATTTCAGCCAAGGCAGCAAGAAAGGTTAAACATGAATGTGAGTGCAGTAATTCAGAAGACATTGCCTCAGAAAATGAAGGACCCATGTAGCTTCATCATCGACATCACCTTTGGAGGGGTAAACCAAGAAAAGGCTATGTCAGATTCGGGTGCAAGCATTAACCTGATGCAGTTCTCAGTTTACAAGAAGTTAGGATTAAATGACCTCAGATCTACCACCATGTCTTTAATTCTAGCAGATTCATCATTGAGAAACCCTAAGGGAATTGGGGAGGACGTGTTGATTCAAGTTAAGGAGTTAATCATTCCCACATATTTTGTTGTCATTGACATGGATGAAGGCCGAGACGAAAAGGATGTGAAATTACTTTGGGGGCGACCGTTTATGGCAACAGCTAGAGTAGTGATTGATATGCACAAAGGGAAACTTATTATGAAGGTATTAGATGAGATGGTGGAGTTTAACATATTTGAGACTATTTCTTATCCGGTGAGGTCTCATGACTACTATAGGTTGGATGCATTGGAGGAAGAAGTTGAAGGGGCAGTGGAAGAAGAGTTTAGTAGGGCATAAGTTAATGAGGAAATGAGCCTTGGAGACAAGGAGGAGAGTCCAGAACAATGAAATGAGTATTTGGGGGATAGTTTAAGGGAGTCAGAGGGAGGAGAGTGTGAGCAACATTGAAGACCTTCCCAAACTCTTGAGTTAAAGCCACTTCCATCAGATTTAAAGTATGGGTTTTTGGATGAGGACAAGAAGAACCCAGTGATTATTGCTGCAAATTTGGATAACAATCAGGAAAAAAAGCTGCTTGAAGTATTGAAGAAGCATAAGAATGCCATTGGATGGACAATTGAAGATATAAGGGGGATCAGTCCTACTATCTGCATGCACAGAATCTTATTAGAGGAAGGCTTTAAACCATCTAGAGAACCACAGAGAAGATTAAATTCTATTATGCAAGAGGTAGTGAAAAAAGAAATCCTCAAGTTACTAGATGTAGGAATCATTTATTCTATCCCTGATAGTAAATGGGTGAGTCTAATTCATGTAGTACCTAAGAAGTCAGGAGTCACGGTAGTTAAGAATGAAAGGGATGAGTTGGTGGCTCAGAGACTTCAAACTGTGTGTATAGACTATAGGAAATTGAATGCCATGACCAAAAAGGATCATTTCCCGTTGCCCTTCATAGATCAAGTTTTGGAACGATTGGCGGGACACAGTTTCTATTGTTTCCTAGATGGCTATTCAGGTTACAATTAGATAGTGATAGCCCCAGAAGACCAAGAGAAGACAATATTCACATGCCCATTTGGGACATACGCTTACAGAAGAATGCCATTTGGGCTTTGTAATGCTCCGAGAACCTTCCAAAGATGAATGACCTCTATTTTCTCAGATATGATTGGGGAAATCATAGAAGTGTTTATGGATGATTTCTTAGTGTATGGAGATTCATTTAGTTTGTGTCTTCAGAATTTGGCTAATGTACATGAGAGATGCTCCGAGAACAATTTAGTAGTAACTTGGAAAAAATGCAATTTCATGGTGCAGCAGGGAATAGTCTTGGGGCATGTCATTTCTTGCAGAGGCATAGAAGTGGACAAAGCCAAAGTGGAAGTTATCAAGAGCTTACCACCACCTCGGGGCATTAAAGATATAAGATCTTTTCTAGGACATGCTGGGTTTTACAGAAGGTTCATTAGGGATTTCTCAAAAATTTCTAGACCGTTGTGTGTGCTCCTTCAGAGAGACAGAGAATTCAAGCTGGATCAGAATTTCTTGGTAGCATTTGAAACGTTGAAGGAAGCATTGACCACAGCACCCATGATAGCACCACCTAACTGCGAGCTACCTTTTGAATTGATGTGTGACGCCTCGGATTATGCTATAGGTGCAGTATTAGGACAAAGAGTTGACAAGGTCCCTCATATAGTATACTATTCATCACGAACTTTGAATGATGCTCAGTTGAATTACTCTACAACAGAGAAGGAATTGCTTGCAGTAGTGTTTGCGCTTGAAATTTTTTGACAATATTTGGTGGGCACCAAGGTGGTAGTATATTTGGATCACTCAGCTCTTAGATACTTATTGCAGAAAAAGGATGCTAAGCCTAGGTTGATCATATAGGTCTTATTACTACAGGAGTTTGACTTAGAAATCAGAGATAATAAGGGGTGTGAGAATGTGGTAGCAGACCATCTAAGTAGATTAGTTCATGAGTGTCCATCTGGAAAGAAGGAGGTTCCATTAAGAGAAAATTTGCCAGATGAGCAGTTGTGGGTAGTACACAACGAGGAACCGTGGTATGCCGATCTGGCTAATTATCTGACCCACGATATTCTGCCTTTAGAGTTAGACTCACAGGGAAAGAAATGGTTCATAGCAAAAGCTCGACAATTTTTCTAGGACAAACCATATTTATTTAAACATGGGCTGATCAGGTTATCCAAAGGTGTGTACCAGAATCAGAACATGGAGATATTCTTAGATTTTGCCACAAATTACAGTGTGGAGGCCATTTTGGGGCAAGAAAAATTGTGTTTAAAGTGCTTCAGTCAGGATTTTACTGGGAATCCTTGTTTAAAGATGCTCTCAAATTTTGTGTAGCATGTGATAAGTGCCAGCGCATTGTGAATATTGGTAAAAAGAATGAGATGCCTCAATCAGGAATCTTAGTAATGGAAGTTTTTGACACATGGGGAATTGATTTCATGGGACCCTTTCCACCATCAGAAGGGAAGAGTTATATCCTTGTGGGAGTGGATTATGTTTCGAAATGGGTTGAAGCAGTTGCTACAAGGACAAATGATAGTAAGGTGGTGGTGAAATTTGTGACAGAAAACATTCTAGCCAGATTTGGAACTCCGAGAGTGATAATCAGTTATGGAGGGAGTCATTTTTGCAAAGACATTTTTGGGAACTTGATGAAGAAATATGGAGTCCGTCACAAGGTAGCCACCCCGTATCATCCACGGACATCCAGGCAAGTAGAAGTGAGCAACAGGCACATCAAGCAGATTTTGGAGAAAACAGTGAAGTATACACAAAAAGACTGGGCAGCAAGATTGAATGATGCTTTATGGGCATATAGGACAGCATACAAAACTCCGATTGGGATGAGCCCTTATAGGTTGGTATTTGGAAAAGCGTGCCATCTCCATGTGGAGTTGGAATACCGTGCTTGGTGGGCTATCAAGAAGCTAAATTGGGAATGTGACAAGGAAGAAGAAGAGAGAAGCCTCCAGTTGAATGAATTGGAAGAATTTAGACTACAAGCTTATGAGAACGCAAGGATTTATAAGGAAAAGACCAAGCTAATCCATGACAGGAATTTGATGTCACGATTATGCTCAATGGCAAGAGTGTAATATTGTAATTGACAATCTTCTCATATTAATAAAGTGAATTCTGATTCTTACAATTACTTATAGCATTTATTATTATAATTGTCAAGGTAACTAATCATAACGTCAAAAGACTATGAGACATGAAGAATTGTTCATACATCCGGATATGTATGAGGTAGACACAATTCTTTAGTTAGTCTTGAATAACGTTCACAACTTAAGTTAAAGGTTGGGCACCTCTATCTTGTTAAAGTTGTAGAATTCTTTTACTAGCATTTGAGTGGGATCAAATGAATATGATGAGTCTAAAATCATCGAAAGGTTTTCGAGTAAAAGAATCTAGTGAACTAGGTGCATTGAACTGGATCACAATGAAATACTTTATCTAGAACCGTCACTAGATATAAGTCTTTTCATTAAAGAGGACAATCGGAGAGTCTATCTTAATCCTGAGATAAATGATGGACTTATGGTTGCAAGTGTTATCATTAGAGCTATCAATGAGTACGATTATATAGCATAGTCTATCCTCGATAGTTTGGTGGTATACATTTGTTAATCGATAGAGGACTTCATTTATAGATATGGACATCGTGGCTCCATTTATTAAATGAGAGTATAATATCATCATATGGATGTTTTGAGGTATTGGATATTAAATCTCAATGTTGAGTTTTCAATAATGATTATTGAAAACATGGCTTCTGGACAAGTCAAAGTATCCAAGTTCGAAATGTGGTCATATGAGGAAATATGGTAACTTGGAGAGCTATAGGCGGTCTATGAGCTCTTGGAGATTACTGATATTATTTACGAGGATACACCATCTCCTATAAGATTGTCTAGGGCATGAATGCGAAACATCTCCTTATTCTATCTTTATTTAAGAGTTCAATTTTAGCTCTTTAGTGGAATGAGTTAAAATTAATAGATTGGACCTAAGTGAATCATTTGTTGATTGTGATTAGGTTGTGTCTATTGAAGCTTAAATTTAGATAGCCCGCCAAGATCCCCCATCCACACGTATTTGCATGGATCACTTGATATATTCTACCGGGCCGATTTAAGGGTCCATCTAGAATTGTTTTTAATATATTAAGAATATAATATGTCTATTATTTAATTAATGGGCTGCACTATTATATTAATATATTAAAAGGAGACATGTGGGCTTGTTTCTTTTAGTAAGAATGGGTCTGGTTCACATGTGGGCTTTTATTTAAAGTCCAATGGATTAAATGAAATAAGAAAATAATATATGGCCCATTTATATAAGTGGGGTGGCAAGGTGTATTTATAACCTAATATATTATTTTGTTTCATTGTTTTAATTAAATAAGAATTAGTTAATTTATTAATTAATTGTTTAATTAAGAAACAAATCTTTTTCTGATCAGGAAATATATTTCCGAAAGTTATACTATTGGTAGTAGTATATTAAAAGTAAAAGACTTGTTTGATAAGAAAATAAATAATTAATTTTATTTATTTAATCAAATAAGAAGTCTTTTTATTTAGTCAATAAAAGAATAAAAATATCTATGAGTTGGATTAGGTTTTGAAGTCTAAAGGTTGATGGAAATTAGGGTGCAACACAAACACTTTTTGGTATGTGATTTGCGGCAATCCTAGTCCATTTAGAGGAAGATTTCGGCAATCCTAAATAGAAGAGGAAGCAAAATTTCGGCCACCTATATAATACCACATATAGAATTCGGCCACCATAGTTGATTGAATGATTCAATTTTTCTTCTTCTTCTCAATTGATAGAAAAGGATAATTTTTATTCTACTAAACATAAAAGAGAGAAGAGATTATTCTTTGATAGTACACTGATTGCTTGTTCATCAATAAGCTTGTGTGTACAACATCGAATTAGGTTCACGCGAGTTTCGATCATTAGATTGAGAACTCAAAAGTGACCGGAATAATGTTTGTCTTCTTTTGATTGTTTTGTCACTAACAAAAGAAAAAGAAAACTTTGTTCATCCATTCTTAGGTTTGCAATTCAAAGAAAAAGGGAGACCACGCTCCTAGGTGATTCACGTATGTGTTCAGATTGGAAGATCTCGCGGTACTGTTCATGATCACTGTTCACGGCGGGGGTACTGTTCACGATCACTGCTCACGCAGGTACTGTTCACAATCAATGTTCACGCGGGTACTGTTCACGGGCATCGGAAAAGATTTTGCGGATTACCAATCAAAGTAAGTCAATCGGATCACGCGTCAAGAGGTATTTAACTCTAACCGTATATATTTGAGTTTAACTCTAACCGTATATATTTTATTGTGATTATACATGTTTTAGAAAGAGATGGCACTCTAGGTATTCGCATATATAATTACATGTTGAATGTATGGATTTATATATGTTTTATAAAGTGAATTGTTATTGCTCAATTTTGGTCCTAGAATTTCAATGTAATTTTTGTTTCGGATTTGTAACAAGAAGGGTGGTCTATTATCGCCATAATTCCTTCTTGGTAGTTGCTAGGGTTTTGTTTTTTTTGTATGTAAAATAAGTGCAATATTGTTTTTTGTAATCAGGTGCAGTATTTTTTTTTGTAAAGCTTACTGCAGTAAAATAAAAAATAAAAAAAAATTTGCAGCAGTAATTTATTCGTAATATGATGTAATGTATTCAGGTATTGAAAATTCGAAGACACGAAGAAAAACGAAGCAACCGGAACCGAGAACGAGCACCGTGCGCACCCTTGGACTGGATTGGGTTGCGCATGGCAAGCCCAATCCTTGGTGGGCTGCGCACGGAAGCCTCGTGTGGCCTCATGGGCTGCGCAAGGCAGCCCCTTTGTGGGGTTGTGGGCTGTGCACGTCCATGGGAGGAGGCCGAGGGATGAGCGTATGGTTGATGGCCACCTGAAGATCTTGTATTCCTAACAATTGTAATTTACTTGCTTTTCTAGGATCGGCCAAAATTGTTGCTATTTAATTTTTGCTTAAATATTACAATATTTGTTGTTGTATGATAACATGACATTTTAGAATACGAGTGCCACTCATATATCTCTTTTGGTATGAACATGCATTGAATGATTTAGGTATCTAATTGGCATCTAGATAACTTGGTAAAAATCATTCTTTGGGATTTAATCACAGGCCTTAAATAATTGAGTGGGAGAAGGTGTGCAAGAACGCCTATGGCCTCCAAGATTAGTTGAGTTTTATTATTTTTGGTAATCCCCCCAAGGGGCTTCCATAAATGGAATTTAACAATATACTTCCTTACAAGGATAGACTAGACAATTGACTTAAACGAAATCTACTCCCCAAGGAGAGATTTTCGTGAGAGAAAATTGAGGGTCGATATCTTGGTAACACACTCAATGTAATTTTATTAATATCCTCCCAAGAGTTCTTGTTAATAAAAATTACAAGGCTAAAATTAAAAACGCTGGTTGTTACGTTAACAATTAGGTGGGACCTAGTCTAACTAGTAAATAGTGCGAACTCCCAAAGAAGGCGTAATATTTATGGGTGTTGGATCACCGTTGAATTTTTATGATTGAATTATTTATTTTAATTCAAGATAAATTTTTAAAAGTGCTATTATCATGATTATTTACTTATATATGTTTTTGTTTTAATCAGAAATCATGACCCCATCACTTATGAACATCCTGAAAGATAACACCTTAACTAGAGATAACTACGTAACATGGAAAAGGAAAATTGGGTTGTTGCTGCAAAGTGAAAAACATAAGTTTGTTCTGACCACTCCTAAACAACCCTTTCCTAATAATGAATCTAATGTGATGCAAAGAGATGAGTATGAGCAGTGGAAGACTTCTGATGATATGGCAAAATGTTACATTATGGCCACTATCTCCGACGTGTTGCAACAGCAACATGAAGGAATGGAGTCCGCTGCTAATATAATGATGTCTCTAGAGGAAATGTTTGCTATGAGGTATAGGACGACTAAGAGAGAGGCAGTGACTGCTTTTATGAATCTTAGGATGAAACCTGGACAATCTGTGAAAGATCACATGATGAAAGTCATAGCACATCTCAATATTGCTGAACTAAATGGTGCTGAGATTGATGGTGAGACCAAAATTGATATGCTAGTTAACTCACTGTCAGATTCCTTTGATCAGTTCAAGTTGGACTACACCTTGAACAAAAAGGAATACACCTTGCAGGGCCTGATGCAAGATGTTCAAAGCGCTGAAAAGATCCTTGTGAAAAAAAAAGGTCAAGAGATTCATTTGGTTGGTAAAGTTGCTACCGTTAAGATCCGTAAGAAGGTCAAGAAACAACAGAAGAAAAAGCAACTTAGGCCTACCAAGAAGGAAACCAAGAAAGTAACCAAGATCAAAGGGAAATGCTTCCTTTGTGGTGAAAAGGGACATTGGAAAAGAGATTGCCCAAAGTCCCAGAAAAAGAAGGAAGAATGTAATGTTAATTATCTAGAAACATGTTTTCTGGTAGATTCTACTGATTCTTGGATCATAGACTCTGGAGCCACTAATCATGTTTGTTATTCCTTGCAGGGGTTTCAGGAAAAGAGAAGGTTGAATGAAGATGAAGTCAATTTGCGCTTGGGCAACAGAACGTTAGTGTCTGCAAGTGCAGTGGGAGATATTAGAGTTATTTTAGATTCTAGTAGGCATTTAGATTTAATAGACGTTTATTATGTACCTCAATTCAAGAGGAATTTAATTTAAGTTTCTTGTTTAAATAAGTTTGGATATTCGGTTACTTTTAATAAAACTTTTATTATTAGTAAGAATGACAAAGTTGTTTGCAAAGGTACATTGGAAAACGGTTTATTCTTTTTGCATAGAAATATCTCTCACTCGTTAGACACAGAAATAACGGAACCTAATCATAAAAGAGTAAAATTATCAAAAGATGAAACCTATCTTTAGCAATTACGCCTAGGTCACATTAACCTTAATACGATTAAAAGATTGGTATGTGACGGACCTTTAAGTGACTTAAAGGTTGATGATCTACCAACTTGTGAATCTTGTTTGGAAGGTTAAATGACCAAAAGGCCGTTCAATACCAAAGGTGCAAGAGCCACTGAATGTTTAGGACTAGTACACACTGATGTATGTGGTCCTATGAGCATTCAAGCTAGAGGTGGATATGAGTACTTCATCACCTTCACAGATGATTACTCAAGATTTGGTTTTGTGTATCTCATAAGACATAAGTCGGATGCATTTGATATGTTCAAAGCATTCAAAGCTGAAGTAGAAAATCAGCTTGAGAAACATATAAAAATCTTGAGATCTGATCGTGGTGGAGAATATCTATCTGGAGAGTTTCAGCAATATCTTATTGATAATGGGATAGTTTCTCAGCTTTCTGCACCAGGTACACCTCAACAAAATGGGGTAGCAGAAAGGAGAAATATGACTCTTTTAGAGATGGTTAGATCAATGTTGAGTTATTCAACACTTCCTATTTCTTTTTGGGGATATGCTCTACAAACAGCAATATATATTCTAAACGATGTACCATCTAAATCTGTCCCTAAAACCCCACATGAATTATGGACTGGGCGAAAGCCTAGTTTATAACACATGAGGATATTTGGTTGTCCTGCATATATGTTGAAAGGAAAGACAGAAAAGATGGAGTCCAGTTCGGAAACATGTATATTTGTGGGGTATCCAAAAGGAACTAAAGGATATTATTTCTATAGTCCTTCTGATCTAAAAGTATTTGTTTCAACAAATGCTTCATTTCTAGAAAAGGACTATATGAATATTTTTGTGCCCAAAAGTAGAATTGTCCTGAATGAGATGTCAGGAGATACAATTCCACAAGAGGTTTCACAAGCCAGCCCAATTGTAAGTTCCACTCCAACACAAGATCAACAACCTACCATTCCTCATCGTAGTGGGAGGGTTAGAACACAACCCAAAAGATATATCAGTCTAGGAGAATCTGTTGAGAATCTCCCAGACGACGATGATCCCTACATGTATAAGGAAGCTATGGAGGATGTTGATTGTCGTCATTGGCAAAAGGCAGTGCCATCCGAGATTGAATCGATGTTCAATAACAAAGTCTGGTCCCTTGTAGACTTGCCTAAAGGGATAAAACCCATTGGGTGCAAGTGAGTATACAAGAGGAAAAGAGGTATGGATGGTAAGGTGGAAACCTTTAAAGCTAGACTAGTAGCTAAAGGTTATACACAGAAAGAAGGTATCGATTACGAGGAAACCTTCTCACCTGTGGCCATGCTTAAATCCATTAGGATACTCTTATCCATTGCAGCATCCCTAGACCTAGAGATTTGGCAAATGGACGTTAAGACAACTTTCCTTAATGGAAGTCTTAACGAGAGCATCTACATGATGCAACCAGAGGTATTCATTGAAAAAGGCCAAGAAGAAAGAGTATGCAAGTTGCAAAAGTCCATATATGGACTAAAGCAAGCATCCAGATCCTGGAACATAAGGTTCGATCAAGCTGTAAAGGGTTTTGGATTTATTCAAAACCCTGACGAACCTTGTGTATACAAGAGGATCAAAGGCGACAAGTTGTTTTTCCTCATTCTTTTTGTTGATGATATACTACTCATTGGAAATGATGTAGGTGTATTTACATCAGTGAAAGAATGGTTAGCAAAACAATTTGATATGAAGGACTTAGGAGAAGCAAGTTATATTCTTGGTATCCAAGTAATAAGGGATAGAAAGAATAGAACGATTGCATTATCCCAAGCTTCATACATTGATAAAATCTTGTCTAGATTCACCATGCAAGATTCCAAGAAAGGTATGTTACCTTTTAGACATGGAATCAAACTTTCTAAGGGTCAAGCACCTAAGAATGTGCATGAAGAGCAATTCATGAGTAGAGTTCCATATGCCTCGGCAGTTGGAAGTCTCATGTATGCAATGCTCTGTACTAGACCAGATATCTGTGTTTTGCTGTTGGCATAGTTAGCAGGTTTCAATCGAAACCTGGTCCTGATCATTGGACGGCAGTCAAGCATATTTTCAAGTATCTCAAGAGAACTAGAGATTATATGCATGTATACTCTGGAGGGGATTTAATTCCCGTTGGGTATACAGATTCTGATTTTCAATCGGATTCTGACTCCAAAAAATCCACATCAGGATCTGTGTTTACCATTGGAGGAGGAGCAGTCATATGGAGGAGTATCAAGCAATCTTGTATTGCTGATTCCACCATGGAAGCTGAGTATGTTGCTGCATGCGAAGCTGCCAAAGAGGCTGTTTTGCTCCGCCAATTCTTGATTGACTTAGAAGTGGTTCCTAGTGCGAATAAGCAGATCACTATACACTGTGACAACAGTGGTACAGTGGCTAATTCGAAAGAACCAAGAAGTCATAAGAGAGGTAAACACATTGAAAGGAAGTATCACCTTTTGAGGGAAATTGTTCATAGGGGAGACGTGACGATCACCAAAATCGCGTCAACAGAAAATCTAGCGGATCCTTTCACAAAGGCTCTACCTCAGAAGAGCTTTGATGGACATCTAGAGAACATGGGAATGAGAGATATGACACACTTGCTATAGAGCAAGTGGGAGATTGTTATGATTATGCTCAATGGCAAGAGTGTAATATTGTAATTGACAATCTTCTCATATTAATAAAGTGAATTCTGATTCTTACAATTACTTATAGCATTTATTATTATAATTGTCAAGGTAAATAATCATAAGGTCAAAAGACTATGAGACATAAAGAATTTTTCATACATCCGGATATGTATGAGGTAGACACAATTCTTTAGTTAGTCTTGAATAACGTTCACAACTTAAGTCAAAGGTTGGGCACCTCTATCTTGTTAAAGTTGTAGAATTCTTTTACTAGCATTTGAGTGGGATCAAATGAATATGATGAGTCTAAAACCATCGAAAGGTTTTCGAGTAAAAGAATCTAGTGCACTAGGTGCATTGAACTGGATCACAATGAAATACTTTATCTAGAACTGTCACTCGATATAAGTCTTTTCATTAAAGAGGACAATCGGAGAGTCTATCTTAATCCTGAGATAAATGATGGACTTATGGTTGCAAGTGTTATCATTAGAGCTATCAATGAGTACGATTATATAGCATAGTCTATCCTCGATAGTTTGGTGGTATACATTTGTTAATCGATAGAGGACTTCATTTATAGATATGGACATCGTGGCTCCATTTATTAAATGAGAGTATAATATCATCATATGGATGTTTTGAGGTATTGGATATTAAATCTCAATGTTGAGTTTTCAATAATGATTATTGAAAACATGGCTTCTGGACAAGTCAAAGTATCCAAGTTCGAAATGTGGTCATATGAGGAAATATGGTAACTTGGAGAGCTATAGGCGGTCTATGAGCTCTTGGCGATTACTGATATTATTCACGAGGATACACCATCTCCTATAAGATTGTATAGGGTATGAATGAGAAACATCTCCTTATTCTATCTTTATTTAAGAGTTCAATTTTAGCTCTTTAGTGGAATGAGTTAAAATTAATAGATTGGACCTAAGTAAATCATTTGTTGATTGTGATTAGGTTGTGTCTATTGAAGCTTAAATTTAGATAGCTCGCCAAGATCCCCAATCCACACGTATTTGCATGGATCACTTGATATATTCTACCAGGCCGATTTAAGGGTCCATCTAGAATTGTTTTTAATATATCAAGAATATAATATGTCTATTATTTAATTAATGGGCTGCACTATTATATTAATATATTAAAAGGAGACATGTGGGCTTGTTTCTTTTAGTAAGAATGGGTATGGTTCACATGTGGGCTTTTATTTAAAGTCCAATGGATTAAATGAAATAAGAAAATAATATATAGCCCATTTATATAAGTGGGGCGGCAAGGTGTATTTATAACCTAATATATTATTTTGTTTCATTGTTTTAATTAAATAAGAATTAGTTAATTTATTAATTAATTGTTTAATTAAGAAACAAATCTTTTTCTGATCAGGAAATATATTTCCTAAAGTTATACTATTGGTAGTAGTATATTAAAAGTAAAAGACTTGTTTGATAAGAAAATAAATAATTAATTTTATTTATTTAATCAAATAAGAAGTCTTTTTATTTAGTCAATAAAAGAATAAAAATATCTATGAGTTGGATTAGGTTTTGAAGTCTAAAGGTTGATGGAAATTAGGGTGCAACACAAACTCTTTTTGGTATGTGATTTGCGGCAACCCTAGTCCATTTAGAGGAAGATTTCGGCAATCCTAAATAGAAGAGGAAGCAAAATTTCGGCCACCTATATAATACCACATATAGAATTCGGCCACCATAGTTGATTGAATGATTCAATTTTTCTTCTTCTTCTCAATTGATAGAAAAGGATAATTTTTATTCTACTAAACATAAAAGAGAGAAGAGATTATTCTTTGATAGTACACTGATTGCTTGTTCATCAATAAGCTTGTGTGTACAACATCAAATTAGGTTCACGCGAGTTTCGATCATTAGATTGAGAACTCAAAAGTGACCTGAATAATGTTTGTCTTCTTTTGATTGTTTTGTCACTAACAAAAGAAAAAGAAAACTTTGTTCATCCATTCTCAGGTTTGCAATTCAAAGAAAAAGGGAGACCACGCTCCTAGGTGATTCACGTACGTGTTCGGATTGGAAGATCTCGCGGTACTGTTCACGATCACTGTTCACGGCGGAGGTACTGTTCACGATCACTGTTCACGCGGGTACTGTTCACAATCAATGTTCACGCGAGTACTGTTCACGGGCATCGGAAAAGATTTTGCGGATTACCAATTGACGTAAGTCAATTGGATCACACGTCAAGAGTTATTTAACTCTAACCGTATATATTTGAGTTTAATTAATTAAAAGGTTAAGGTTCAACTTTGAGAAAAATTTTAAAACCATACGAAATCTATTTTTCATTTCTTCCGCTGCGTTTTATATCAATTTTTCCCTACATTTGATGAGGAAAGAATTCCACCCAGGAATGCTTGTACTACTATATCTCTCTCGGCTAAGGATTGTTCCAGGAAAACTGCAATGACCATGGTCTGGACCATATCGGGTGGTGGATGTTCTACAAAATGGAGCAGTGGAGATCCAAAGTCTAAGAAATGAGGAAAAATTTAAGGTGAACGGACAAAGACTGAAACCATACAGAGGTGTGGAAGAAAATCTTGAGGGAGTTGGATCATTGGCTATGAATGATGATTAATGCAACCATCAATGTCTTGCCAATATGATAACTAAGGCGCTCATGGGAGGCAACCCATTTAATCCTTAACACTTTGATTTCAATATGATTTTCTTGTTTTGTTTTATTTTAGGATGTTTTAGTTATGATGATGATGGATAATATTTTGTTTTTTGGGATATTTAGCTTGTGATGATTTGAAATGTTAACCTTTGTGGCCAGAAATGGTGCTTAATGCTAGGTTCTTATCTCTTGGATTCAACACACCGGCTACTTGCAAGTCTTGGAGGGATGAGCAAGCCAAGAGTGCTCATAAAATGGGTGAGAACCTACTCATTTTGAGTCTACAACTAGCTTCCACATTGGTTTATTCTATCCAACTTTAACCCTAGCTCTTAATTTTCTATTTTTCTTTTTGAGCATATGTGGATATTTGACTGAATGCGAATATTCTTTGGTAAATATCAATTTTGGGTTGCATGCGTGGATATATTTGTGAATGAGAGAAGATGTCTATAATTGATGATACAATTTTGAAGTCCATATTATGAGTTCATTGATTTATTCTTTCTTGATGAGATAAGCCGAAGGCTTTTGTGGATATACAGGTTTTCTTTTTATATAGCCCAACACGGTTTGGGGGTTTTGATTGCATATATATACCTGTACAAGAATGAGCATATGATAGAAATCGGTTTGGGGGTTAATTCCCACTTTCCGACAATTTGGTACTAGATGCTTGATTTTGGTGAATGTTAAAGTTTAATTGCCATATTTACATAAGATGCCGTATTTTGTGATGAACCAGTGTTGTGTCTTTTATTTTGTGGTCATTGATTATGTTTGATTAGTGCCTAGGTTTTTGTGTTGCGTCAGTTGGTGCGCGCCGTTAGGCAAGTCTCTCTTGTCTTCAACATTGAGGACAATGTTGGGTTTTGGTTTGGGGGTGTAGACGCCTCCGTGAGTTGTTATTTTTTGTGTCTTGAGTCATTTTTCGTGTCATTTTTTTCAAATTTGCTGCCTAGCCAAAAGTTTTGAGCTTTAATTAGTTTGGTGAGATAATCCTGAGCAAAGTGATTGTGGCGAATTTGTGTATGCTTTGTGTGCTTGTTCATAGCTCTTAGTCACTTTAGGGGTCTCACTTGCACTACATGGGTTAGTCCCATCTTTTGGTGTCTAAGTTGAGGGGACTCGGTGCTCAAGCGCCTTGTTCTAATAGTGGATACAACCCTTGTGAGTTTCACAAACACAAGCCAAAAGTGAGCAATTTGAGGGAAAATTTTTTTTTTTTTCAAATCTTTAAACACTTTTCAAACACAATGCATAGTCTCATTGCACCAAAATCATCATGTGTCATAGAACATGCATCATTACAGTGGAATGCTTGACTAAAACTTTTATTCCCTTGGTAGATGGATTCTTTGAGGTGATGTTAGGCAATGTGTGTTTAGCCACTTTAAAATGCCAAATACTTCTCATCCAATAATGTGTGTGCTCCCAAGCAAATTTTGAAGCCAAACACATTTAGACTTGTTCATTCTACACCTATATTACCCATAACCCAAGCAACCCAAACACTAAGCCAACCCTCACTTTATTGATCTTGTTAAGGCTTAGGAATAAATGTAAATGTGCTCTAATTGTCAAATGGCGTGTACCAAGGCAAATAAGTGTTGCTTGTAAAAATATGTGCAAAAGTCAAAGGCAAGAAAATAGAGCAAAGAGACAATCAAAAGAGAAAAGAAAAGAAAGAGAAGCAAATGAAAATAAAAATAAAAAAATTAGAAAAGGAATATGCTTCAATTGCCTTGTTTAAATTGTAAACACTACTCAAAAGGATAACAAGAGTAGTTAGTGATTGCACTTGGAATTTATGTAAACCTAGACACCTTAATTATACTTGTATTTAGAAGTGGTGTTATTGCCTTAACTTGGTTGATTAGTGCATTGTGCCTAAATTACCATTCTTTCTAATCACCAATCACCTTAACCCCATTACAACCAAATGGAAAAGACCTAGTTGATCTTAGGGGAAGTTTAACTTGGGAATATTTGTCGATACATGCTCTTTCCATGTTCATGGTACTTGATTCTTACATGAGACTGTTTCACTAAAAAGAGCGTTTATCTCGTATGAAATGTATTCAATAACTTTGATTCCATTACATAAATTCTTTTGCATACATATTGCATGAGTGTGAACCTAGGTTCTGAGAGGAAAAATAAGAGAGAACCCATGTGAGAATTTAGGTCGAAGCGAATTATGTTCATGGCTTGAGAGTGAGTAGTTTCCAAGGCAAGGGCACTTAAAGTGTGGGATTCGTGTCGTGCGAGTTTCCTCTTGTGGTTCCTAGGAGTTATTTAGAATTATCTATCAGTTAGTTGACTTGCAGCTTATTTGTTTGAGTCTGGGTGTTTTTAGATCCAGTCATGTTTGCGTATTTAGAGTTATATTTGGTTTTGTTTGGAGTTTGCTCGAGGACGAGCAAATGTATGGTTTGGGGGTATTTGATGGCCCTCATATCCTTTCTCTTTGTTTTGTTCTTGAGTGTTTTTATGTGTATTTATGGCTCGTTTGGTTTTTTATTGCAGGCATTAGGTAAAAAGGTATGAGGGGGGGGAGGGGGGGGGGGGGGGGGCAAATGGATCAATTAGTGCACATATGAAGTGAAGGAAGCAACAGTGCACGGGTAGCGTACCCGTGCACTGGAAGGTGGATTTTGAGAAGATCAAACTGCACGGGTATCTGCATGAGTAACACCCGTGCGGTTCACCAGACCAGGGAGCAAGGCCACGGGAGAAGAAAACTGCACGAGTGGTGCACGGATCATCCACCCGTGCATATACCCGTGCACATTGTACAAATTTGAAGGGAAATGAAAACTGTATGGGTAACCTACCCATGCTATACCCGTGCTATAGGAGAAACCGAGCTTGCCACATCAGCATTTTGGACTAGTTTTTAAAGGAAATATAAATAGTTTTCAATTCTGATTTTCATAGGGGAGACCCATGACTATACACCATTCCATTCATTCATTTCTCTCTCTAAATCTCAAAAACCTTTCTCACTAAAAACCCATCATCATCTTCATCAATTGCTACTCATAAGGATATAAGAGGTGGATTGAAGCTTGAAGAAAGAAGGTTATACATGGGTCATCTCTACTTCCCTCCTTTTTATTCTTGTATTCCATTTGTTATGAGTAGCTAAATCTCATTAAGGGATTGATGTGATTCACTTGTAAATATGGGTATTTGCAATGAACTCAATATCTTTTATTAAAATCTATCTCATTTGTTCTATTCAATGTTTCACTTGATTTCAAAAGCAATTTGTGTTTGATTGTACATGACTCTCTTCATGAGTTGTTTGAGAAATTATATGTGTAGAGAATCAAGTATACATGATGCTTGGCTCTCTAAGCTCAATTGAATAGGAGTATTGAACAAGGGTACATGACCCAAGTAATATCCGGACTTAGTAATCTCACATATTCTAATCTTTCATGGGTAATCAAGACTATACATCCTAGGATTGTTTGCATGTGATAGATTAAGCATCAACCTATACATGATGGGTTAGTGATTTTTAACAAAGAGATGTGTCCCTTATGTGATAGATGTTCTTTCATTGTATAACCAATTGTGGGTGGCAAATGCTATACATGATGGTTTGGGCACTCAGAAGAGGTAAATAATCACTCCTATACATCCGAGGGTGGTTACATTAGTTAATGACAATCATTGTGAGTTCATTCTTTACCCATTGCTTGCTAGTTGAATTCATCAATTTCTTAATCCACATATCACATATCCATACTTTTTAGATTAGTGCATTTTAGCTTAGTTTACATTTTAGTTTTACTTCTTCTCCAAAACCATATCAGTTTACTTTTCTAGCATTTTTAACTAAAGCATTAATTTACTCATAACTATCGCTCGATCTCTGAGGAATGATACACATACTTGCCACATACTAGTTTTATATTTGTTTGAGTGCATCTTGGGATCTTATAAATTTGTTTGAATAGTGCATATCACGGCATATAAAATATTGCGCGTTCAGGCTAATTCGAAAGAACCTAAAAGCCACAAACGAGGAAAGCATATAGAGCAAAAATATCACCTAATTAGGGAGATTGTACATCGTGGCGATGTGTCTGTTCTGAAGATTAGATCTAAAGACAACCTTGTAGATCCCTTCACAAAGACTATACCAACAAAGAGTTTTGAAGGCCATCTAGAAGTACTAGGATTAAAGGACATGTCTCATTTGCTTTAGGGCAAGTGGGAGATTGTTGGAGAAAGTACCCTAAGAACAAAAGTTGTTATTCTTTTTGCTGAATTAATAAATAGATTTACATTTTATTTTATATTTGTGTGCATTTAATGTTATTAATATTGTATTAATGACATAAAAGTCCATGATTATTAAATGTAATATTAAACATAGTACATAAGATGTTATATACATCAGGATTACGTTTAAATATAATAATCTTAATTGTCCGTAATTAATAATTAAAGTTGGGATCTTTAATTAATTAAAATTACTAGTACGGTTCATTCCATTCAGAATGGAACAGTCTTATCCGAACTGTTGATGTGGTGACATTAGAATGAAGGTACTTTGTATAATAAGATTATACAGGACGTGGACACGATAAATTGGAATCTTTAATAATCTCCGTTTTAAACAAAGTATTCTCATTTATCAAATCAGATTGTCATATGTGGAACGATCTTAATCATGAGTATTTAACAGACTTCTACTTATAGAGTTGTGTCTTTTGACTTACTCAGTATGGTTTGTTTATAATGTCAAACCTAAACTTTGTCTTGGAGACATAATAATAAATTTAGCCAGGAATGATAATATGCAAAATGGAATCAATTCCTTCTTAAATGAAGTTAGACAAATAGTTCTCTTGAGTAAATGATTCTGGTCTTGAACAATAAAGTGATCAATTTATGATAAGATCATAAATAATTATTAATTAGTGAATCAACGGAACTCAAGGATAAATATGTAATTGAGAGGTCAACGGATTTGAACCTAGCTCAAATTACGAACTATTAATGAAGGATTGATCTATATATAATGATTATATCAGTGGATTGTTCGATTCCTATTCGAGTAATTAATTCTATAATGACAAAAGTGCATTTCCTACTTCTTAGTGGAATAATTCTGGAGTTGATAAATCAGATAATTAATTAAAGAGTTTTATTAATTATTAAAGATTTATTGGAGCTTGAAATTATTGGTCCATGTGTCCCCATGTCATCTCCATAACACTGTATTGAACATTAAGGTATAAATAGGCTTAATGATTAATTTGGAATTAATCATCTATACATAAAGTAGTTTTTGCACTGTTTAATTAATTGTGAATTAATTAAATATTAACTGTTTTATTTAATTAGTTATGAATTAGTTAAATGTTATTTAAATAATTTGATTATTTAAATATTTAATTGGATGTCGCATTGTGGTGGGACCACACTGTAATTTTTGAAAACTACACGGTGACAGTCACTATACAATTTCAAAAATAATAGTTTAAAATTATCTGTTAAATTAATTAGTTATTTGAATAATTAGATTATTTCAAATAAAATAATTATTAATAATTGGATTATTACGTATTTAAATTTTGAATTTAAATTAAGCAGATAAAAATGAAAAGCACAAAGGATATTTTCCCTTTATTAACTGAATCGATATTTGTCTGTTATAATAATTATTAAATAATTGTTATTTAATTATTTTTATTAGGATAATTGAATTTTTTTTAAAACATTCAAATAAATTGTTTATTTTAATGTTTAATTAATATTATAATCCAATTAGATTTCTTAAACATGAGATACAATTTGACTATGAGACAAATAGCTCTCATTCTCTCGGATAGCACGAAGGAGTTAAAGAGATAAAAGTTTTTTTTTTACTCTTCTTCTATCAGTTCACGTGTACACTACTTAAATAAACCTAGAAGTCTTCTTGAAAAAAGCTGACACTAGAAGACGGAAAAAAAAAGGTGTACACACAGGGAGAGGAACGAGAGATAAAGAAAATAAAAAATAAAAAAAAGGAAATTTTTATTCTAAGTTCAAAGCCTCTAGAAAAATATTCTGAGAGAGTCTCTAAATATTTTTCTTGTTGTCTCATATGATAATTATATAATTAGAACAGAAAATTTGAGAGTCGTTATTATTCTGTTTAAATACCAAGACGCACACCCGTCCGTTCTTTGGTGTTGAAGATTCGATGTGGAAGAACTGGATTCAAGGGAATCACAAAGATTCTCTAGTGGAAGAACTTGGTTCGAGGGAATCAGAAAAATTCTACAAAGGTAACGATTTCTTCCTTACTGTTTATTATTAATTATTCTAACCTATATAATTACAACGATCCGACTAAAACAGTTTTATTTTTATAGAAAATTTTTAAAACCGGGCCCACCGCCTTTCCGCTGGGCTGTGCCAATTTTGGTTTTCGGAACCGACGTTGATCACATCTTTACTTGTTCCCATGATTAACATGTCATAAAAATACAAGCATACAAGTACAGAAGAATCTTTCATATTCTTGATGTAAACACATTTATCATATTCCTTGATTTTAAAACCATGTGTTAGCATTGTATGATCAAACTTTTCATGCCACTGTTTTGGTGCTTGTTTAAGTCCATACAAAGACTTAACAAGTCTACAGACTTTTGAATAAATCACAATATGAACAATATGAATTCCATTCCATTTATTGAGTAAGATCATTTATATATATTATTTGATACTCATACATGCATATTTTATTGGTTATTATTTGCGTTGATTTTACCTGCCTGATTTATAAAGTAAAAATAGATTATATGAATTTATAAATGCATGTGGTTTGATTGATTGGTAGGGGCGGGCACGGTTCATTGAACCGAACCGAACCAATCCAAACCGAACCGAAATATGGTGTTTGGTTCGGTTCAATTCGGTTCGAACCGAATGAACCGCATAGAATATGGTTCAGTTTCGGTTTTGGACCTTCCAAAACCGAACCGAACCGACGAACCGAACTATAAATACAAAAAATATACAAATTTTATTATGGATTGTATGTTGGATTATTTATGTATAATCTTATTTTATTTTGGACTTCTATCATTCTATGTAATGTATGGACTGAATTTGGTAGAATAGTAACTATTGAGTAGGTACTTATGATTGAATTGTACTACATTTGATTAGTTAAATTGTAATGTGGTCTATTTAGATGTGTTTTGAATATAAGGGATTGTTAAAAAAAACATAGCCCAAAGTCAATTGCCCAAAGGCCAAAGGTCTAAATACAAAAATAAGGTTGTTAAAGGATACAAAAATTGAAAAAATATGTAAAACAACCTCAAAGCCGAATAGGCCCAATAGGCCCAAAACTGAATTGAACCGAACCGAACCGAACCGAACCGAGATAAAGGTGTTCGGTTCAATTCGGTTTTGTGGTCCAATACGGTTCAAACCGATTCAAATTTTCAAAAACCGAAAATATAATGGTTCAATACGGTTTTGATCAAAACCGAACTGAACCGAACTGCGCTCACCCTTAGATATTGATTGTAGAATAAAAAAAAAAGTTATAAAGCGATGCAATGTCTCAATAAAAGACATTTTGAACATTTAATTGGATACAAATTGTTGTGTCGGTTTGGAGAATAAATACAATCTTATTGTTTGATTCAAAGAGTTATGTCTCTTGGAATTTATCGTTTAAATTTCCAGAGTAATGTCTTTTAAGTAAAAGACATGTTGATAATTATAAGACAATAACTAAAGGTTGTGTCTTTTAATTACAATAGGATATGTCTCTTAGAATTAAAACCTCTTTAAGTGTTGTAACTTAAATGAATGGTTACATGGTTCACTATAAATAGAACATGTAATCAAAGTTAATTAATCATCTTTTATTCTCATGCATTATCCAATTCTTCTCTTTTTTTCCTACAAACATATAGTATTACCATTTCCAAAATAATCAAGACTAGAAAGGTGCTAGGAAACCTATCAAACCCTATACACCAAATGGCAAGGATTTCAAGAAAATCAAAGGTCGTTGTTGGGTTTGTGGGAAATCAGGACACATGGCACAAGATTGTCATGATTCTCCTTAGTATTAAAATGTTCAAACTAGTATTTGAGTTTGATACTTATGTATTAACCAAAAATGTTAATGTATGTGGGAAATGGTTGTTTGGATAGTGTCCTAAATTGTTGGGTTTGTTACCAATGATGTTAATAAAGTTAATAAGGGTTTTATTTACTTGAAAAGACGAATTTCAACTTATAAGACCCCTAAAGTGTAGGGTTACCTTGCAAAAGTTGAAGTTATTTTACCAAAGAGAACTAAACTAGGATCTAAGATAGTTGATTGTGTTTTCATAGAATTTGCAAACACAAGTGCAACATATAGGTTCTTAATTATTAAATTTGATGTTATCTAATATACATCATAAATTTATTAAGCAGTTGGTCTGAAAATGGAGTTATATCCAATGAATATGTAAAGTCAAACGGAAAAATTGTAGATCCTTTTACAAAAGGATTATAGAGAGCAAATTAAATTTTTATCGAGGGTAATGAGTTTAAAGCAACTAAATGAGTCGAACTGGATGGAACCTAACCTAGCTGATTAGAGATCCCATGGTCTATGTTCAATAGGCAAACTGGTTTGGTAAGAATTAAATTGTATAACACACAATTCAACTCATTCATTTGATGGTTAGTGTCTTGTTTGCAGATCTGAAGGATATGCTTTGCATTTAGTGACACTAATATATTGTTATCAAAAGGAGTTAAGCATAAAAAAATTAATTAGTGTCACCTATATGATAGTAAATGTGGGGTCGCATTAATGAGAATGAAATAAGGCTAAATTCTCTAAAGCTATCATGAAAACCGGGATCTGTTCAGGACCAAAATGAACAAAAACGTATGAACTAACATATATTAAGTTGTGTTTATGTGTGAGGCATATTGTCTTGATTTACTACAACGAGTAAACACTTCAAGATCATCTATATGCACACGTCACCAAGTAAATTCGATGTGTCTTCACTAGGGTAAGTTCAAGTCCAAAAGAAACTTCTCTCGGTGCATAACACTTATGTTTCTCTCAAATACATTCACTTAGTAGTCTGATGTCGTAGCATAAATATCGAGTCATGAATTTCAATTCAAATGTGGGGTACTGTAGGAATTTTGAGTGAAATTCAAGAGTCGTGTCTTTTCACCTGAAAATTGTGTCTCTTCATCAAGATATACAATTCTTCCTAAGAGATGTGTCTTTACCAAGAGAACCATCTGAATCTATAATTGGAATGAAATTCATTCCAATAAAAAGAAGTTTTAATATGAGTTTTGATATGTGTTAGATAGAAGAATTTTTACTAATTATTCTTCACTTTTGTTTACATACTGCATTGAGAGGAAATAGACAACGCTCGCTACGATTCTATTTTCTAGTACTGAAAATTAGAATATAGATAGTTTTATCTTGGAAAATAGTCACCTGTAGAACTTCAAGCACAAGAGAAGAGGTGAAATACTGTTTTAGATTGTTGAGGACACAACAATCAATGATGGAAATTAGAAGAAGAATATAAATTTTATACAGCAAAATATGCATACAACAATATTTCAACTTACTAAAGAAAAGAAAAGTACTTCAATAAACTTGTTATTGCAGTATTTTTCTTTTCTTTAGTTAGTTAAAATATTGCTGTATGCATATTTTGCTGTATAAAATTTCTATTCTTCTTCTAATTTCCTTCATTGCTGTTGTGTCCCCAACAATACTATTCATTCAACCATTGACTTTGAATCCAAAATTTGCTAAAAGAATACTTACTGTTTCAGTATATTCAAAAAGTATTCAGTATGTCCATCTGTCTGTATATTGTATATACTGAATATACTGAATTTGTATGACAGGTTTTTAGTTATTGAATCAAAGGTATTTGATATACATGTGAACACTATTATTGAATCTGCAGATGTTGAATTTTTTGAGGAAATTTTTCCTTACAAAGAAAGCCGGTCTGATTCAACCAGAAAAAAAGCTCGTGATGAATGTCATGATAGACCTTCCACTTCAAGTATTCAAGAACAGAACTTGGAACCAAGAAGAGGAAATAGGATGAAAATTATAAAGAATTTTGGTCCAAATTTGTTTTGCTATTTGACAGAAGCATAACCACAAATTTATAAAGAAGCAGTGACTTCACCTGAGGCTCCTTTATGGAAGGAAGCAATTACCAATGAAGTCGAATCCATTTTACACAGCCATACATGGGAATTGGTTGACTTTCCACCAGGTAATAAACCAATAGGCTATAAATAGATTTATAAAAGAAAGCTAAAAGCCGACAGTACAATAGAAAAATATAAGGCACGTTTGGTTGCTAAAGGGTATCGGAAAAAACTAAGGGTTAGATTATTTTGACACTTATTCTATGTTGTATCGAGAATAACATCTATCAAGATGTTAACTGCGATAGTTGCTACATAATATGGATATAAATCAAATGGATGTAAAAACAGCATTTTAAATGGAGAATTAGACGAAAAAATATATATGGAACAACCAGAAGACTATGAGGTAAAAGGTCAAGAAAACAAAGTCTGTAGACTTGTTAAGTCTTTGTATGGACTTAAACAAGCACTAAAATACTGGCATGAAAAGTTTGATCATATAATGCTAACACATGGTTTTAAAATCAATGAATTCGATAAATGTGTTTACATCAAGAATATGAAAGATTCATGTGTACTTGTATGCTTGTATGTTGACGACATGTTAATCATGGGAACAAGTAAGAATGTGATAAATTCTACCAAAATGATGTTAAATTCTAATTTTGACATGAAAGACTTAGGTCAAGCCGATGTCATTTTAGGAATTCAAATTAAACAAAAAAATGAAGGATATATCCTTACTCAATCTCATTACATGGAAAAGATATTAATGTTGTGCTAAATTTTAAAAACAAATACTCGCAAGTGCACGAGTCTATTGTAAAATAGCTTATGCAGAGTACAAGGTCGTTCCCACTAGGATTGTGAAAAACTAATCGAATCTAAATTTAATCTAATCCTAAATTCTGATCTCATTCCAAAGAAAAGGAAAAAAAAATAAGAAAACTGAAAAAAAAAAAAATGAATGAGATGATGAATCAAATGAAAGTGAAAGGGGGAAAACGTATGTCCATGAATGGTTTAAGAAGCCTTGATGCAAGTTAAATGAAGACAAAGTTCAAAGACATTCAACTGAGCATTGAAGACCGCTAGAAAATTTCTCGATATGGTCCCAGGTTTTGTTGCTTACTTTTTTCCCATTCTTCTTAGTCTTCACCTCATGGCCCCATTACAACCAAATTAAAGTCCTAATTGATCTTTTAGGAATGATGGGTTAAGAGTAAAGGAAATATGTGCTCTATCTTGTTCTTAATGTCTGATTCCGTTCATGAGATCCTTTGCATACATTCAAGTATTTTTCCTATATTCATATGCGATAATAATTTGAAATTTCTTGTGTATAAACTCCATTTGCATATGCTTGATGAGTGTATTTTCCTAGGTTATGTGTGAAATATGAGTGATATCTTATGAGAATTAGAGTCGAGATGAATTACATCTATGGCATTTGACTGATCGAGCAAAAATTGTCATATATTTTGGCCCTCAATTCCATATCCTTTAGCTTGTTTTCGACCATATTTTGGTGTCTAATGGCTCATTTTGTAGTGATTACAGGCACTCAATGGATTTCAGGAGCTGGAAGCAAAAACCGGGACTTTCGGACGAAAAAGGAGTCAAATTTCAGTGGAAAAGTGCCCAGAAGCATGGTGCAGAGGTCCCTTACCCATGCACTACCCGTGCACCGGGTGAAGATCAGACAGAAAGGCCTGTGCACATGTAACTGCACGGGTAACTGCGCGGGTCTTACCCGCGCACTCTCATTCGTGCAATTACCCGTGCACCGGGTGATGTAAGATTGTGAAGAGCCTGTGCGCGGGTAGGTGCGCGGGTATGATACCTGCGCACTTCGTGATCCAACTATGCCAAAGTCTTGTTTTCAGCCATTTCAAGAAAGGGCAAAGTTTTCTTGTCAAGCCTATTTCGTACCCTAGCCTCCCAAGCATATAAATACACCAGTTTTATCATTTAAAAGGATCTTAATCACTCTCTCTCTTCCCTTCTCCAATACAATTCTATCCTTAATTACTAAACCTAAATCTAACCATCATCCTACTCATCTACTCAAGGACACATAGGAGATTGGATTCAAGCTTGAAGGAAGGAGAATGTCTACATGAGTCTTCTCTATCTCTCTTCTCTTATTTATGTTCATTAATTTGTCATGAGTAGCTAAATCCCATTAAGGGATTGATGTGATTCACTTGTAAATATGGGTATTTGTAATGAACTCAATATCTTTTATGGAAATCTATCTAATTTGTTCTATTCAATGTTTTACTTGATTTCAAAAGCAATTTATGTTTGATTGTACATGACTCTCTTCATGAGTTGTTTAAGAAATTATTTGTGTAGAGAATCAAGTATACATGATGCTTGGCTCTCTAAGCTCAATTGAATACAAGGATTTAATAAGGGTACATGACCCAAGTGATATCCGGACTTATTAATCTCACCTAATTATAGTCTTTCATGGGTAATCAAGGCTATACATCCTAAGATTGTTTGCATGTGATAGATTAAGCATCAACCTATACATGATGGGTTGGTGAATTTAAAACTAAGAGATTAGTCCCTTATGTGATGGATGTTCTTTCATTGTATAACCAATTGTGGGTGGCCAATGCTATACATGATGGTTTGGGCAATCAAAAGTGGTAAAATAATCACTCATATACATCTGAGGGTGGTTACATTAGTTAATTACAATTAAAGTGAGTTCATTCTTTACCCATGGTTTGCTAGTTGAATTCATCAATTCCTTAATCCACATATCACATATCCATACTTTTTAGACTAGTGCATTTTAGTTTAGTTTACATTTTAGTTTTACTTTTTCTCAAAAAACCATATCAATTTACTTTTCTTGTATTTTTAACTAAAGCATTAGTTTAATCTTAACTATTGCTCAATGTCTGAGGAACGATACCCATACCTTCCACATGCTAGTTTTATACTTGTTTGAGTGCATCTTGGGATCTTATAATTTTTTTTGAATACTGCATGTCATGACATATATAAAAATGCTTGTTCATTAACGACTTTGTTTTTGAAGCTAGTGTGTCTTGAGTATGTGGGTTTTTCATCAAACTAGTGATGCATTCAAATAAGTGACATAATTTTAGTCTTTGTTTAGTGGCTTTAGCATGCATTTGTCTTTATTCCCATCTTGATCTAATTGGTTTTTGCATAAATATATTAGTGGGTATCATAACTGGTAAACCCTCAGGAGACAAAACCCAAGGAAGTTGCTTAGCTTAGGTATAGTTAGGATTTTAATTTTTAGCTTTTTTATTTTTATTTATTTTGCTCGAGGACTAGCAAAATCTAGGTTTGGGGGTATTTGATGGGCATATTTTATATCATATTGATAACCCTTTATTTAGATTTGTTAGCTACTTGAATTATTTATTTTGGTTTAATTAGAGTTATTTTTGTGATTTAGGTGAAATAGCATGAAATTTGGAAAATAATTAATAATATGTGGGCTTATTTTAATTATTTGAATATTTGACGACTAAAGCCCAAATCAAAGAAAGTCCAAGGAAAGGAAAGAAACTAGAGGGCATGTGAGAGGCAAGTTGAAGACAAATCCATGTGGACCAATTGCATTCAAAAAGAAATTTGACTTTCCTAATTGCTTTGAAGACCGACACATAAGAGGATAACGAGGGCATCTGATGTAATATAAAAACTCCTCTTTGGCGCACAAAAAGAGGGAGGAGTTCGTGACTAGTCTTGGTGTGGGAGCTCTCGGCTAGAAGCTTGGTTCGAGTTGGGAGTTGCGGATCGAATTCTTCAAGTTCCTGGTTCTTTTATATTAATTATGTCTTTCTAATTTTCTTTGTACTAGGGTAGACGATGAAACCCTGTGTTATGGAATAATTTTCAGATATATTTATTAATTCCCAATTATTGTTCTTCAATGTTTATGGTTTTCGCTTCTATTTATTTTTAAATATAAAACCCTTTCATCTCTAATAGCATGTATTTTTGATAGTTAGGTATATATTTTAATCAATGCTTGGATTCATAAGGCTAATTATAATTCCTTTGATTCTTTGTTTTTCATTAATTTGGATACATAGAATGCTTAGGGATTGTATTTTGAAGCGAAGGAAAACCAATTTAAGATTTTGATTAATGTGCTTATTGTTAAATTCATTGGTAGACAATAAATTGATTTTTAATTGTCACTCTAATTTGGGGAATTAATAAATTATCAGGAAGTTAGGAAATTTCACAATGGTGGATTTTGATACCTTAGTATTCTTTAATTGATTGCTTTCGACATTATTTGCTTTAGTTTAGTTTAATTTTTGTCTTAATTCATCACATTCGATTAACTAGGTTAGGATTAGATTAAATTTAGATTCGATTAGTTTTTCACAATCCTCGTGGTAACGACCTCGTACTCCACATAAGCTATTTTACAATAGACTCATCCGAATGAGATGAGAATTTATACAACAATTTCATAATTTCCAACACCTCTCATACATTGCTTACATATAGCTTCTTTCTTTCGCTCTAGATGTACATTCCACGATCCACCAACTTTTTTTAATTCATGTGTCTTCGAACCCTCTTCATCACTTCCTCAATATAATCCCAAGCTATAAGGTATGGTTAAATATTAAAGCTTATTGGGTTTTCAGTTAAAGTCGGTGATGAAAGAAAAAGGCTTATAGTGTTTGGCTTCAAAATTGGCTATGGAGCACACACACAATGTAGGAAATATTTATGGCCTTTTTAAGTGAGTTTAAGCACACATTGCCTATGTCACTTCTAACGGTTAAACAAAATCAAGAGCAATTCCACATGTGATATCTTTTATGATGAATGTTCTTTAATATCCAATGCATAACCTATTGAGATCAATTTCTAATTCTAAGAACTTGATAAGTGTTTAGGAGTAGGAATAAATAAACCCTCTAATATGTACACTTTCTGGCTTAGTAAACTCACAAGGGTAGTCTCCACTATTAATCATGGCAGTCCAACTGAGCATCCTATCCACCATCACATCATGAGCATGTCATAATTTTGTAAAAATGCAATGCAATACTCTAAGTGGTAAAACGTTAGTCTAAGCTCAGTGATTAAACCATACACTTACTTCTCTAAAGGAAAACCTAAGAGCATCTCGAACTTGGTTATTTTGCAGAAGACAGACACAAAAAAGAACAAGACTTTTTTTTTTTGAAACCAACTTCTTTTGAAAATTAAATTCCCCACCCCCAAACCAATTGTAAACATTGTCCTCAATGTTTCCTCAACATAATAACCATAAATGCACAAGAAAATATCAAAAATATGTAGGAAAAATAAAAGACAACATCAAATTGTAAGGGAAAGATCACACCTGGTTGGTTCTGTAATGCATTCTAACAAAATTTATATATGAAATCAAAACCATACGTTAGAGAAGCATTAACAATATAGAAAATATATAAATAGAAAACAAAATAGGTAAAAGCTAACGGATACAAACACATAAAAAAAATTAAGAAAAAATAAAAAAATAAAAACTATAAAACATACAAACCAATGAAATAACTTTAAAAAAATGAAATTGATGACTGGTCCCAAATTTTTTTTAAATCTAACAACCTAGGACACAAAGAATAAAGGAAAAAAACTAAGAAACTAAAGAAAAAAATGGCAACGAAATGGATCAACCATAATCATCCAAAAGAATCTCCTCCACTTTCGAGTGTAACTGTGAAGTTTTCCCTACAAATAACAATGGTGTAGACTCAAAAGATGGAAAAGATTTAGTCACAACATTTGGCCCATCACTCACACAATCTCCTTAATTCCTATGTCAAACCGAGTTAATTTCTTTTTTATTGGGTCATCATCAAAATATTCTAAGAATAGATCATGATATGCATGATCAACCATATTAATCTCTCTTACCTCTTCTTGCTCTTGAAGTTGCTGACTAACATTAAAAACCTTAAGCTTGACAATCATATTCCCAAAAGACAACTTCATCATACCATTATGACAATTAATTATCGCATTAGATGTAGCCAAGAAATAACGACCCAAAATCACAGGAATTTACCCATTAGTGTTCATTACAAGTTGAGTATCAATAACAATAAAGTCCACAGGAAAATAAAATTTGTCAACCTTAATCAAAACATCATCTATGATTCCCCTACGAATTTTAATAGACCTATCACCTAACTGGAGTCTCACGGAAGTGGGTTTCAGCTCCCCTAATTCTAATTGCACATACATAGAATATGGCAATAAATTAACACTCACCCCTAAATCAAGCAAGGCCCTATCAATTACATGATCACCTATAACACAAGAAATAGTAGGACATCCAGGATCCTTAAACTTGATAGGAGTTTTCATTTGGATTATGGAACTAACATGCTCAATCAAAAATGCCTCTTTTGGAACATTTGTTTTTCTTTTCACAACACAGAGATCTTTCAAAAATTTGGCATATGCAGGCACTTGCTGAATAGCATCAAGAAAAAGGATGTTTATGTGAACTTGCTTAAACACCTCCAAAATATCATTATGTGGTGTGCCTTTCTTTAATGGGGCAAGTCTCTGTGGAAATGAAGCTCTAGGAATATAAGGTGCAGTAGGCAAATCTGGCTTAAGTGACTCTCTAGAAGTGGGTTTCTCAATTATGTTCTCTTCACTAGGCTTACGACCATGTCTCTCAGTTTCTTTCCTCTCTCTAGGTACACTCATTTGATTATCAATTATCTTACCAGGCCTAAAAGTGGTGACAGATTTAACTTCCTCATGATGAACATTAAAGACAGGTGACAATCCTACCTCATATTGACCTTTTGGATTAGAAACTGTCTGACTCGGGATTTTCCTCTTTTTCTCTCTCCTATGATAATGGCTAACTGAACCACTTGAGTTTCAATCTTCAAGATAGCTTGTTGGGTAGTTTTCATAAATTACTGCAAAATGGGGAGTAGACTGAAAACTAGGAGGATGTGATGGAGGAGCAAATTGTTGCCCTTCATGACTCATTGGAGACTGGTTTTGCCTCCAAGGAAAATTTGGGTGATTCCCATAAGCATTGAGTGCATTTGCTTGCTCAACATAGCTCTCAGGATAGGTAGAGGATGGGTTAGCACATGAAGCACACATCTCACTCCTAACACTATTGGCTGTGTTTATCTTTTAACTCAAAGCTAATGCTTCTACCTTCCTATTGAAACTCAATAAAGCATTCTTCAAATGTACATCATCACTCACCTCATACAACCCCCTTTCTTAGGTATTTGTATTGACCTCCCCCCTTGGATAGAAAAATCCCACTGTTGAGAACTCTCAGACAATGTCTCAAAAAAGTCTCAAGTATCCCTCTCCCTAAGGTTTAAAAATGCCCCACCATTCATAGACTCGATCATGTGTTGATTTGACTTGGTCAAACCATTATAAAATATTGCATGAGTCTCCAAACCTCAAAACCATGGTTGGGACATTTTAAAAGAAAGTCTTTAAATCTTTCCCAAAACTCATAAAAAATTTCACCCTCTCTTTGATAAAAATTAGAAATTTCTCTCCTAAGGGCATTAGTTTTGGCCATGGGGAAAAATTTATTTAAAAACTTGTTAACTAATGTGTCCCAACTAGTGACAGATTTAGGAGCTAAGGAGCTCAACCATGATTTTCCCTTATCTTTCAATGAAAAGGGAAACAAACGAAGCCTAACTGACTCATCTGAAAAATTCTGGAAATGGAATGTATAACAGATATCAAGAAATTCCTTAACATGCAGGTAGGGATCCTCTCTATCTAACCCATAAAAAGATGGAAGAAGCTGAATAACAACTGACTTAAGTTCAAAGTGTGTAGCCACAGTATCCGGCAACACGATGCAAGATGGATGATTAGATGTAATGGGTGAAAAGTACTCCCTAAGAGTTTTCTCATTTGGTTCTACAATTTGTGCCATATCAAATCTAATGCCTTAATGATTCAGGTTGTCAAACACTCCAAACTAACAAAAACAATAAAAAATAAAAAAATAAAAAATTTAAAATAAAAATAAAATAAAAATAAAAAAAAAATGCAAAACAAAAATTAACAAATAAACACAAGCCAAATAAAAAAATTGATATTAGAACAACAATTATAAAATAACAGACCTGACGCACACAAAAAAAAAAAACAAAACAAAACAAATAAAAAAATTAATTAAAACACAATGACTCTAACACCTAACATCCCAAAAATACTAAGAATAACAACCTAACAAAGACAAGGCTATGGTCCTTATCATTTTTATTATTATTATTCAAACAATAAAAAAAAAATATAAACTACACCTAGTGGAAGAATCGAATTAATCAAGAGTAAACTAATTTTTCAAGCAATACCTCACAGCGGCGCTAAAAACTTGTTGTGCTAAATTCTGAAAATAAATACTCACAAATGCACGAATCTATTGTAAAATAGCTTATGTGGAGTACGAGGTCATTCCCAAGAGGATTGTGATGAGACTAAAGGAGCGGGACCAAGGGATCCATTGCATGTTCCAATTGGCTTAATAACAAGAGCAAGGGCTAAGAGACTCAAAAAAGAAATCAATGGTTTGATTCAAGAAAATTGGGCTGATTCTGTAATGTTGAAGTCCAAGATGGGCCTACGTGAAGATCAAGGCTTAGTCAACGTCATCAAGGCAACTAATTGGGTTGAGTAAGAGAGTTTGGGCGTGTGGCACAACATGGGTAGTGTATGGTTGTAGGATATCCTTATTTCAGCATATTTCCTATTTCATGGGCAACATATGGTTAGAGGTGATCATTATTTCAACATATTTCCTATTTCGTGGGCGGTGTATGGTTGGAGGAGATCCTTATTTCAGCATATTTCCTATTTTTTTTGTCTAAAGAATAATGAGTTGATTTGTTTCCCAAATAAAGGAGCTGATTTGTTTCCCAAATTCAAATTTCCAAATAAGGAGCAAGTCAACTAGTTGCTAGTTTTAGTCTTTATTTCTTTCCTGATTGTAAGGTAATTATTGCCCATTTAATTTCCTAATTGTAAAGGCATTAATTGCCAAATATTTGTTCCCTTTCTTGTGCTAGGCGTGTAGCCTTTCTTTTCCCTTTTAGGTCTTAGGTATTTTTTTAGTTTAAAAAGGGATGTATGAATGTTTTATGGAGTAGTTTTTTTTAGAATTGAAATAATATTGAGAAAGAGTTCTCCTTTTAGTCCTCAAATCTTGACTTATCACTCATAATCCTTCTTATTTCTTGAGTGTGGTGTCTACAATCTTTCTTTTACTTTTGGTTCTTATCTCTTTATAGATAACGGGTCAAGGTCCTTTTATTTTTTTCCTTTGTTATAAAACTGAATTAAGAACACAATCCTAATTACGTTACCTAGCTATTGATTTCGGGTCTCACTACCCTTTGTGAGGTTCATATCATTTGGTATCATAGCTTAGGGTTCTAAATCAGGTTTGATCTATTCTTGTTCTTCATTCTCTAATTAATTCTTTTATTCCATTTGCCTTATTTCTCCTTGGCCGAAATGTGCATTCCCAAATTTTGCTTGATTTCGTTTGATCTAAGTACGGAAAAAAACAAATTATTGAAAATTCTGGTCGTAACTGTTGGTATTCCTTCTTCTTGATTTCGTTGCTTTGAGATTAAAAAAAATTTGGTAATTGAATTGGTTATTCTTGTCCTATTGCATCACTTGTTACAACTTGCTTCTTGAACCTGTATGATTTCTCTTCTGAGTGTCTGTCTAAGTTCAATAAAGAACTTAAAGAGCGAACAAATAGTGGAAAAAGGCAAGAGAGTGAAGCTCATAAAAGGGTAAAAGACAAAATTGAGTGAAAACACGAGTGTGAGTGCCATCGTTATAGAGAGTAAACATGTGAGGGAGTGTTTGTGAGGCTTACTAACTTTGTTTTCTTCGCAGGTTATTAAATATGTCTCAAAAAACAACTAAAGATTTTTCTGAAGACGCACCAGAGAAAATAGATTTCAAGCTTTTTTTCAAGGCCTTGGAACAAACGTTTGAGCGGTTGGAGTTGAGGTTTTGTGAGGTGCATGATAGGATAGACAAAGTGGAGTCTCGTTCACAAAGGGGGCAGCCACTCAGAGCTTCTAATATGGAACGAAGAGAAAGGAATCCACCTAGGTTTGCTTATGAAGATGAATATGGGAATGACCTAGGAGAAGATGAACATATTTCTAATGAGGGTTTGGGCAGATTTAGGCGTGGTATTGGAGGTAGAGGAGTTAGGTATGGGAATAGAAGAGATAGGTATGGAGAGTGGGTTGATAACAACTTGGGAAGCATTAAGGTGAAGATTCCATCTTTCCAAGGCAAAACTGTAGGGAAAAATCGATATAAAACGCAGCGGAAGAAAAGAAAAATTGATTTCGTATGGTTTTAAAATTTTTCTCAAAGCTGAACCTTAACCTTTTAATTAATTAAACTCAAATATATACGGTTAGAGTTAAATACCTCTTGACGCGTGATCCGATTGACTTACGTCGATTGGTAATCCGAAAATCTTTTCCGATGCCCGTGAACAGTACCCGGGTGAACAGTGATTGTGAACAGTACCCGTGTGAACAGTGATCGTGAACAGAACCGCATGAACAGTGATCGTAAACAGTACCGCGTGAACAGTGATCGTGAACAGTACCCCCGCTGTGAACAGTGATCGTGAACAGTACCTCGAGATCTTCCAATCCGAACACGTACGTGAATCACCTAGGAGCGTGGTCTCCCTTTTTCTTTGAATTGCAAACCTGAGAATGGATGAACAAAGTTTTCTTTTTCTTTTGTTAGTCACAAAACTATCAAAAGAAGACAAAAATTATTCCGGTCACTTTTGAGTTCTCAATCTAATGATCGAAACTCGCGTGAACCTAATTCGATGTTGTATACACAAGCTTATTGATGAACAAGCAATCAGTGTACTATCAAAGAATAATCTCTTCTCTCTTTTATGTTTTTTAGAATAAAAATTATCCTTTTCTATGAATTGAGAAGAAGAAGAAAAATTGAATCATTCAATCAACTATGGTGGCTGAATTCTATATGTGGTATTATATAGGTGGCCGAAATTTTGCTTCCTCTTCTATTTAGGATTGCCGAAATCTTCCTCTAAATGGACTAGGGTTGCCGCAAATCATATACCAAAAAGAGTTTATGTTGCACCCTAATTTCCATCAACCTTTAGACTTCAAAACCTAATCCAACTCATAGATATTTTTATTTTTTTATTGACTAAATAAAAAGACTTCTTATTTGATTAAATAAATAAAATTAATTATTTATTTTCTTATCAAACAAGTCTTTTACTTTTAATATACTACTACCAATAGTATAACTTTAGGAAATATATTTCCTGATCAGAAAAAGATTTGTTTCTTAATTAAACAATTAATTAATAAATTAACTAATTCTTATTTAATTACAACAATGAAACAAAATAATATATTAGGTTAATATATACACCTTGCCACCCCACTTATATAAATGGGCCTATATTATTTTCTTATTTCATTTAATCTATTGGACTTTAAATAAAAGCCCATATGTGAACCAGACCCATTCTTACTAAAAGGAACAAGCCCACATGTCTCCTTTTAATATATTAATATAATAGCGCAGCCCATTAATTAAATAATAGACATATTATATTCTTGACATATTAAAAACAATTTTAGATGGACCCTTAAATCGGCCCGGTAGAATATATCAAGTGATCCATGCAAATACGTTTGGATTGGGGATCTTGGCGGGCTATCTAAATTTAAGCTTCAATAGACACAACCTAATCACAATCAACAAATGATTCACTTAGGTCCAATCTATTAATTTTAACTCATTCCACTAAAGAGCTAAAATTGAACTCTTAAATAAATATAGAATAAGGAGATGTTTCTCATTCATACCCTAGACAATCTTATAGGAGATGGTGTATCCTCGTGAATAATATCAGTAATCGCCAAGAGCTCATAGACCGCCTATAGCTCTCCAAGTTACCATATTTCCTCATATGACCACATTTCGAACTTGGATACTTTGACTTGTCCAGAAGCCATGTTTTCAATAATCATTATTGAAAACTCAACGTTGAGATTTAATATCCAATACCTCAAAACATCCATATGATGATATTATACTCTCATTTAATAAATGGAGCCACGATGTCCATATCTATAAATGAAGTCCTCTATCGATTAACAAATGTATACCACCAAACTATCTAGGATAGACTATGCTATATAATCGTACTCATTGATAGCTCTAATGATAATACTTGCAACCATAAGTCCATCATTTATCTTAGGATTAAGATAGACTCTCCGATTGTCCTCTTTAATGAAAAGACTTATATCTAGTGACGGTTCTAGATAAAGTATTTCATTGTGATCCAGTTCAATGCACCTAGTGCACTAGATTCTTTTACTCGAAAACCTTTCGATGATTTTAGACTCATCATATTCATTTGATCCCACTCAAATGCTAGTAAAAGAATTCTACAACTTTAACAAGATAGAGGTGCCCAACCTTTAACTTAAGTTGTGAACGTTATTCAAGACTAACTAAAGAATTTTGTCTACCTCATACATATCCGGATGTATGAACAATTCTTCATGTCTCATAGTCTTTTGATCTTATGATTATTTACCTTGACAATTATAATAATAAATGCTATAAGTAATTGTAAGAATCAGAATTCAATTTATTAATATGAGAAGATTGTCAATTACAATATTACACTCTTGCCATTGAGCATAATCCTAACAATCTCCCACTTGCTCTATAGCAAGTGTGTCATATCTCTCATTCCCATGTTCTCTAGATGTCCATCAAAGCTCTTCTGAGGTAGAGCCTTTGTGAAAGGATCCGCTAGATTTTCTGCTGACGCGATTTTGGTGATCGTCACGTCTCCCCTATGAACAATTTCCCTCAAAAGGTGATACTTCATTTCAATGTGTTTACCTCTCTTATGACTTCTTGGTTCTTTCGAATTAACCACTGCACCACTGTTGTCACAGTGTATAGTGATCTGCTTATTTGCACTAGGAACCACTTCTAAGTCAATCAAGAATTGGCGGAGCCAAACAGCCTCTTTGGCAGGTTCGCATGCAGCAACATACTTAGCTGCCATGGTGGAATCAGTAATACAAGATTGCTTGATACTCCTCCATATGACTGCTCCTCCTTCAATGGTAAACACAGATCCTGATGTGGATTTTCTGGAGTCAGAATCCGACTGGAAATCAGAATCTGTATACCCAACGGGAATTAAATCCCCTCCAGAGTATACAAGCATATAATCTCTAGTTCTCTTGAGATACTTGAAAATATGCTTGACTGCCGTCCAATGATCAGGACCTGCTAACTATGCCAATAGCAAAACAAATATCTGGTCTAGTACAGAGCATTGCATACATGAGACTTCCAACTACCGAGGCATATGGAACTCTACTCATGAATTGCTCTTCATGCACATTCTTAGGTGCTTGACCCTTAGAAAGTTTGATTCCATGTCTAAAAGGTAACATACCTTTCTTGGAATCTTGCATGTTGAATCTAGACAAGATTTATCAATGTATGAAGCTTGGGATAATGCAATCGTTCTATTCTTTCTATCCCTTATTACTTGGATACCAAGAATATAACTTGCTTCTCCTAAGTCCTTCATATCAAATTGTTTTGCTAACCATTCTTTCACTGATGTCAATACACCTACATCGTTTCCAATGAGTAGTATATCATCAACATAAAGAATGAGGAAAACCAACTTGTCGCCTTTGATCCTCTTGTATACACAAGGTTCGTCAGGGTTTTGAATAAATCCAAAACCCTTTACAGCTTGATCGAACCTTATGTTCCAGGATCTGGATGCTTGCTTTAGTCCATATATGGACTTTTGCAACTTGCATACTCTTTCTTCTTAGCCTTTTTTCAATGAATCCCTCTGGTTGCATCATGTAGATGCTCTCGTCAAGACTTTCATTAAGGAAAGTTGTCTTGACGTCCATTTGCCAAATCTCTAGGTCTAGAGATGCTGCAATGGATAAGAGTATCCTAATGGATTTAAGCATGGCCACAGGTGAGAAGGTTTCCTCGTAATCGATACCTTCTTTCTGTGTATAACCTTTAGCTACTAGTCTAGCTTTAAAGGTTTCCACCTTACCATCCATACCTCTTTTCCTCTTGTATACCCACTTGCACCCAATGGGTTTTATCCCTTTAGGCAAGTCTACAAAGGACCAGACTTTGTTATTGAACATCGATTCAATCTCGGATTGCATTGCCTTTTGCCAATGATGACAATCAACATCCTCCATAGCTTCCTTGTACGTGTAGGGATCATCATCGTCCGGGAGATTCTCAACAGATTCTCCTAGACCGATATATCTTTCGGGTTGTGTTCTAACCCTCCCACTACGACAAGGAATGGTAGGTTGTTGATCTTGTGTTGGAGTGGAACTTACAATTGGGCTGGGTTGTGAAACCTCTTGTGGAATTGTATCTCCTGACATCTCATTCAGGACAATTCTACTTTTGGGCACAAAATTATTCATATAGTCCTTTTCTAGAAATGAAGCATTTGTTGAAACAAATACTTTTAGATCAGAAGGACTATAGAAATAATATCATTTAGTTCCTTTTGGATACCCCACAAATATACATGTTTCCGAACGGGACTCCATCTTTTCTGTCTTTCCTTTCAACACATGTGCAGGACAACCAAATATCCTCATGTGTTATAATCTAGGCTTTCGCCCAGTCCACATTTCATGTGGGGTTTTAGGGACAGATTTAGATGGCACATCGTTTAGAATATATATTGCTGTTTGTAGAGCATATCCCTAAAAAAATAAGAAGTGTTGAATAACTCAACATTGATCTAACCATCTCTAAAAGAGTCCTATTTCTCCTTTCTGCTACCCCATTTTGTTGAGCTGTACCTGGTGCAGAAAGCTGAGAAACTATCCCATTATCAATAAGATATTGCTGAAACTCTCCAGATAGATATTCTCTACCACGATCAGATCTCAAGATTTTTATATGTTTCTCAAGCTTATTTTCTACTTCAGCTTTGAATGCTTTGAACATATCAAATGCATCCGACTTATGTCTCATGAGATACACAAAACCAAATCTTGAGTAATCATCTGTGAAGGTGATGAAGTACTCATATCCACCTCTAGCTTGAATGCTCATAGGACCACATACATCAGTGTGTACTAGTCCTAAACATTCTGTGGCTCTTGCACCTTTGGTATTGAACGGCCTTTTGGTCATTTTACCTTCCAAACAAGATTCACAAGTTGGTAGATCATCAACCTTTAAGTCACTTAAAGGTCCGTCACATACCAATCTTTTAATCCTATTAAGGTTAATGTGACCTAGGCATAAATGCCAAAGATAGGTTTCATCTTTTGATAATTTTACTCTTTAATGATTAGGTTCCGTTATTTCTGCGTCTAACGAGTGAGAGATATTTCTATGCAAAAAGAATAAACCGTTTTCCAATGTACCTTTGCAAAAAACTTTGTCATTCTTACTAATAATAAAAGTTTTATTAAAAGTAACCGAATATCCAAACTTATTTAAACAAGAAACTGAAATTAAATTCCTCTTGAATTGAGGTACATAATAAACGTCTATTAAATCTAAATGCCTACTAGAATCTAAAATAACTCTAATATCTCCCACTGCACTTGCAGACACTAACGTTTCGTTGCCCAAGCGTAAATTGACTTCATCTTCATTCAACCTTCTCTTTTCCTGAAACCTCTGCAAGGAATAACAAACATGATTAGTGGCTCCAGAGTCTATGATCCAAGAATCAGTAGAATCTGCCAGAAAACATGTTTCTAGATAATTAACATTACCTTCTTCCTTCTTATTCTGGGACTTTGGGCAATCTCTTTTCCAATGTCCCTTTTCATCACAAAGGAAGTATTTCCCTTTGATCTTGGTTACTTTCTTGGTTTCCTTCTTGGTAGGCCCAAGTTGCTTTTTCTTCTGTTGTTTCTTGACTTTTGTTTTTCACAAGGATCTTTTCAGCGCTTTGAACATCTTGCATCAGGCCATGCAAGGTGTATTCCTTTTTGTTCAAGGTGTAGTCCAACTTGAACTGATTAGAGGAATCTGACAGTGAGTTAACTACCATATCAATTTTGGTCTCACCATCAATCTCAGCACCATTTAGTTCAGCAATATTGAGATGTGCTATGACTTTCATCATGTGATCTTTCACAGATTGTCAAGGTTTCATCCTAAGATTCATAAAAGCAGTCACTCCCTCTCTCTTAGTCGTCCTAGACCTCATAGCAAACATTTGCTCTAGAGACATCATTATATCAGCAGCGGACTCCATTCCTTCATGTTGCTGTTGCAACACGTCGGAGATAGTGGCCATAATATAACATTTTGCCATATCATCAGAAGTCTTCCACTACTCATACTCATCTCTTTGCATCACACTAGATTCATTATTAGGAAGGGGTGGTTTAGGAGTAGTCAGAACAAATTTATGTCTTTAACTTTGCAGCAACAACCCAATTTTCCTTTTCCATGTGACATAATTATCTCCAGTTAAGGTGTTATCTTTCAGGATGTTCATAAGTGATAGGGTCATGATTTCTGATTAAAACAAAAACATATATAAGTAAATAATCATGATAATAGCACTTTTAAAAATTTATCTTGAATTAAAATAAATAATTCAATCATAAAAATTCAACGGTGATCCAACACCCATAAATATTACGCCTCCTTTGGGAGTTCGCACTATTTACTAGTTAGACTAGGTCCCACCTAATTGTTAACATAACAACCAGCGTTTTTAATTTTAGCCTTGTAATTTTTATTAACAAGAACTCTTGGGAGGATATTAATAAAATTACATTGAGTGTGTTACCAAGATATCGACCCTCAATTTTCTCTCACGAAAATCCCTCCTTGGGGAGTAGATTTCGTTTAAGTCAATTGTCTAGTCTATCCTTGTAAGGAAGTATATTGTTAAATTCCATTTATGGACTCCCCTTGGGGGGATTACCAAAAATAATAAAACTCAACTAATCTTGGAGGCCATAGGCGTTCTTGGACACCTTCTCCCACTCAATTATTTAAGGCGTGTGATTAAATCCCAAAGAATGATTTTTACCAAGTTATCTAGATGCCAATTAGATACCTAAATCATTCAATGCATGTTCATACCAAAAGAGATATATGAGTGGCACTCCTATTCTAAAATGTCATGTTATCATACAACAACAAATATTGTAATATTTAAGCAAAAATTAAATAGCAACAATTTTGGCCCATCCTAGAAAAGCAAGTAAATTACAATTGTTAGGAATACAAGATCTTCAGGTGGCCATCAACCATACGCTCATCCCTCGGCCTCCTCCCATGGACTTGCACAGCCCACAACCCCACAAAGGGGCTGCCTTGCGCAGCCCATAAGGCCACACAAGGCTGCCGTGCGCAGCCCACCAAGGATTGGGCTTGCCATGCGCAGCCCAATCCAGTCCTAGGGTGCGCACGGTGCTCGTTCTCGGTTCCGGTTGCTTCGTTTTTCTTCGTGTCTTCGAATTTTCAATACCTGAATACATTACATCATATTATGAATAAATTACTACAACAAATTTTTTTTATTTTTTTATTTTACTGCAGTAAGATTTACAAAAAAAATACTGCACCTGATTACAAAAACAAATACTGCACTTATTTTACATACAAAAAAAATAAAACCCTAGCAACTACCAAGAAGGAATTATGGCGATAATAGACCACCCTTCTTGTTACAAATCCGAAACAAAAATTACATTGAAATTCTATGACCAAAATCGAGCAATAACAATTCACTTTATAAAACAAATATAAATCCATACATTCAATATGTAATTATATATGCGAATACCTAGAGTGCCATCTCTTTCTAAAACATGTATAATCACAATAAAAAAGAAATAGATTCACGTATATATACGTTAATTAATTAAAAGGTACAACCAAGGCTCTGATACCAATTGTATGGAAAAATCGATATAAAACGCAGCGGAAGAAACGAAAAATAGATTTCGTATGGTTTTAAAATTTTTCTCAAAGTTGAACCTTAACCTTTTAATTAATTAAACTCAAATATATACGGTTAGAGTTAAATACCTCTTCACGCGTGATCAGATTGACTTACGTCGATTGGTAATCCGCAAAATCTTTTCCGATGCCCGTGAACAGTACCCGCGTGAACAGTGATCGTGACCAGTACCCCGCCGTGAATAGTGATGGTGAACAGTACCGCGAGATCTTCCAATTCGAACACGTACGTGAATCACCTAGGAGCGTGGTCTCCCTTTTTCTTTGAATTGCAAACCTGAGAATGGATGAACAAAGTTTTCTTTTTCTTTTGTTAGTCACAAAACAATCAAAAGAAGACAAAAATTATTCCGGTCACTTTTGAGTTCTCAATCTAATGATCGAAACTCGCGTGAACCTAATTCGATGTTGTACACACAAGCTTATTGATGAACAAGCAATCAGTGTACTATCAAAGAATAATCTCTTCTCTCTTTTATGTTTAGTAGAATAAAAATTATCCTTTTCTATGAATTGAGAAGAAGAAGAAAAATTGAATCATTCCATCAACTATGGTGGCCGAATTCTATATGTAGTATTATATAGGTGGCCGAAATTTTGCTTCCTCTTCTATTTAGGATTGCCGAAATCTTCCTCTAAATGGAATAGGGTTGCCGCAAATCACATACCAAAAAGAGTTTGTGTTGCACCCTAATTTCCATCAACCTTTAGACTTCAAAACCTAATTCAACTCATATATATTTTTATTCTTTTATTGACTAAATAAAAAGACTTCTTATTTGATTAAATAAATAAAATTAATTATTTATTTTCTTATCAAACAAGTCTTTTACTTTTAATATACTACTACCAATAGTATAACTTTCGGAAATATATTTCCTGATCAGAAAAAGATTTGTTTCTTAATTAAACAATTAATTAATAAATTAACTAATTCTTATTTAATTAAAACAATGAAACAAAATAATATATTAGGTTAATATATACACCTTGCCGCCCCACTTATATAAATGGGCCATATATTATTTTCTTATTTCATTTAATCCATTGGACTTTAAATAAAAGCCCACATGTGAACCAGACCCATTCTTACTAAAAGAAACAAGCCCACATGTCTCCTTTTAATATATTAATATAATAGTGCAGCCCATTAATTAAATAATAGACATATTATATTCTTGATATATTAAAAACAATTCTAGATGGACCCTTAAATCGGCCCGGTAGAATATATCAAGTGATCCATGCAAATACGTGTGGATTGGGGATCTTGGCGGGCTATCTAAATTTAAGCTTCAATAGACACAACCTAATCACAATCAACAAATGATTCACTTAGGTACAATCTATTAATTTTAACTCATTCCACTAAAGAGCTAAAATTGAACTCTTAAATGAAGATAGAATAAGGAGATGTTTCTCATTCATACCCTAGACAATCTTATAGGAGATGGTGTATCCTCGTGAATAATATCAGTAATCGCCAAGAGCTCATAGACCGCCTATAGCTCTCCAAGTTACCATATTTCCTCATATGACCACATTTCGAACTTGGATACTTTGACTTGTCCAGAAGCCATGTTTTCAATAATCATTATTGAAAACTCAACGTTGAGATTTAATATCCAATACCTCAAAACATCCATATGATGATATTATACTCTCATTTAATAAATGGAGCCACGATGTCCATATCTATAAATGAAGTCCTCTATCGATTAACAAATGTATACCACCAAACTATCGAGGATAGACTATGCTATATAATCGTACTCATTGATAGCTCTAATGATAACACTTGCAACCATAAGTCCATCATTTATCTCAGGATTAAGATAGACTCTCCGATTGTCCTCTTTAATGAAAAGACTTATATCTAGTGACGGTTCTAGATAAAGTATTTCATTGTGATCCAGTTCAATGCACCTAGTGCACTAGATTCTTTTACTCGAAAACCTTTCGATGATTTTAGACTCATCATATTCATTTGATCCCACTCAAATGCTAGTAAAAGAATTCTACAACTTTAACAAGATAGAGGTGCCCAACCTTTAACTTAAGTTGTGAACGTTATTCAAGACTAACTAAAGAATTGTGTCTACCTCATACATATCCGGATGTATGAACAATTCTTCATGTCTCATAGTCTTTTGACCTTATGATTATTTACCTTGACAATTATAATAATAAATGCTATAAGTAATTGTAAGAATCAGAATTCACTTTATTAATATGAGAAGATTGTCAATTACAATATTACACTCTTGCCATTGAGCATAATCCTAACAATAGCCCGACCAAGGCATAAGGAGGGCTATCGAGCTATTTCCTGGTCTCGAGATCTGGAGGGCAACTATGCTATTACACTCAGATCCTTCTTGGGGGTGGTAGCCCGACCAAGGCATCAGGAGGGCTATCGAGCTATTTCCTGGTCTCGAGCTCTAGAGGGCAACTATGCTCTTACACTCAGATCCTTCTTGGGGGTGGTAGCCCGACCAATGCATCAGGAGGGCTATCGAGCTATTTCTTGGTCTCAAGAGGTTTATGTCGAATTCCCATACAAGGGTATAGTCACTAATGTTGAACATAGTTGGAGACAAAGATGGAAGAGAAAAGGAAAATGACTTTATTGATGATCGAGATGTAGTACATCTTTATTAGGATTTGTAATGAAAACTAAGTGGGGGTAGTCTGCTTGAGAGCTCTTTTCAAGGGTAGAATTTCTTCAAATGATCTGCATTCCAAGTGTGGTTTATGGATCGTCCGTCCATGTCTTCAAGTTTATAAGCTCCATTGCGAACAACTAGCTTTACCAAATATAGCCCTTCCCAATTTGGACTTAAGACTCCATCCGACATTTTTCGAGTGTTCAGGGTCACCTTCCTAAGTACCAGATACCCTTCTTTGAATTTCCGGGCTCTAACCTTTTGGTTGAAGTATCTAGCGATCTTGATCAGGTAGATTGCTACTTTCTCTACTACCCGGTCTTGTTTTTCTTCTAAGAGGTCTAGATTAATCCGGAGCTTGACTTCGTTGCTTTCGGGCTCAAAGTGTTGTACCCTGAACGAGGTCAACTTATGCTCAATGGGGAGGACTGCTTCAACCTCGAAAACTAGGGAGTAAGGTGTCTCCCTGGTAGCTGTTCTTTTTGTAGTCCGGTATGCCCAGATGACCTTTGGTAGCTTATCGGCCCACTTGCCTTTCTTCTGCTGTAGCTTCTTCTTCAGAAGTTTCTTAATAGTCTTGTTGGTGGATTCTACCAGCCCGTTAGTCTAGGGATGAGCAATGGAAGCGAGTCTGAGGTCGATCCCCAATCCCTTGCAGAAGTCTTTGAACCGGGCGTTGTCGAATTGCTTTCCTAGGTCGGCTATAATGATGAGAGGGGTCCCGAATCTGCATACCACGTTAGTCTTGATGAACTTGGTTGTGTTCTTTTCTGATATTCGACAAAAAGAGGTCCTGCCTCGACCCATCTTGTGAAGTAGTCCATGGCCACGATAGCATGTTTCATCTGTCCAAGAGCGGTAGGAAGTGGCCCAATTAGGTCGATTTCCCACATGGCAAAGGGGTAAGGTGAACTGAGGGACGACAGTCGCTCGGGTGGCTGGTGGTTCAAGTACGAAGCACCTGATATGCTAGAGCTTCCCCACCTATATGGTTCCCACAGTCCCCAGAGTAGACCTCTCTCAATGCCCACTTAGCATCATCGGGATGTACGCACCTAAGTAAGGGGAGGGATCTGCCCCTCCTGTAGAGGTATCCGTCCACCATACAGTATCGAACCGAGAGTCTCTTAATTCTTCGGGCTTGGTCGGGCTCTTCGGGAAGCTCTCCTTCAAGGAGGTAAGCGACAATTGGGTCCATCCAGCAAGGCAGGCGATCCAGGGTACACATTTCTCCATTTGTGGCTATGCTTGGCTGGGTGATTACTTAGAGGGGAATTCCCCTTGGTAGGGATTGGCCTCCGTTCGCCGCTATTTTAGCCAGAACATCTGCACGATGGTTTTGGTGTCGAGGAACCTGATCGATTTTGAGTCCCTTAAATTTTCTTTTTAGTAGCCGAGCTAGATTTAGGTAGGCAGCCATATTATCTCCCTTTGCCTGGTAGACCCCAGTCACCTGGTTTACAACAAGCAACGAATCGTTCTTGATCTGTAGGTAGTCGGCCTTTAGTTCAATGGCTTGAAGAGGTGTTTTGCGCACTTGAATCTCTATCAATAACAATACCTTCATCCCGGCTAGGAGGGCTTCATATTCCGCTTCGTTGCTGGTAGCTTTAAACTCGAATCTGAAACAGTGACAGAATTCAGTGCTCTCCGGATCTATTAAAACTATGCCAGCTCCTCCCCCGGCTCGCTCGGATGCTCCATCTGAAAAGAGAATCCATGGCTTGCAACCTTTCGGCCAATTTTTGACCTCGAATATCTTCTCCGGGACCTCTTTTGATACTGAAGGATGATCTGGATCTGGGATCGCTGAGAATTCTGCCACGAAGTTGGCCAAAGCCTGTGCGTTAATCGTAGTCCGGGGCTTATACTTTAGGTCGAACTGAGTGAGCTCTAGTGCCCATAATACTAGCCTGTAGGGAAAAATTGCTTAAAACCGCAGCAGAAGGCGAAAAAATAATTTTCGTATAGTTTAAAATTTTTCTAAAGATTTGAACCTTAACCCTTTAATTAATTAAACTCAAATATACGGTTAGAGTTAAATACCTCTTGTCGCGTGATCCGATTGACTTACGTCGATGGTAATCCGCAAGATCTTCAATCCTAGCACGTACGTGAATCACCTAGGAGCGTTGTCTCCCTTTTTCTTTGAATTGCTTACCTTAGAATGGATGTATGGAATTTCTGATCTTGATCTTCAATAGTAAAACATCAAGAGCCTAAAAAAATAGTTCCGGTCACTTTTGAATTCACAATCAATATGATTGAAACTCGCGTAACCCTAAATCGAAAGTGTGCACAAAACCTTTTGATGTTAAAGGCTTGTAAGTGCATTATCGAATGAGAACTTATTTTCTTTTTCTCTCTTGGCCGAAAATCTAAGTGTATAGAGTAGGATTTTTATTTTCAAAACAAACAAAAATCTCTCTCTATTTTGCTTTTCTTAGTGGCCGAAAATTCATAACCTTATATTTATAGGTTGGCCGAATTTTTTCCTTCACCAAGTAGGGTTGGCCGAATTTTTTCCTTCACCAAGTAGGGTTGGCCGAATTTTCTCCTTCACCAAATAGGGTTGGTTATTCTTACTAAAAGAAACAAGCCTACATGTCTCCTTTTAATATATTAATATAATAGTGCAGCCCATTAAATAAATAATAGACATATTATATTCTTAATATATTAATTGCAATTCTAGATGGACCCATAAATTGGTCCGGTAGAATATATCAAGTGATCCATGCAAGTACGTGTGGATTGTGGATCTTGGCGGGCTATCTAAATTAAAGCTTCAATAGACATAACCTAATCACAATCAACAAATGATTCACTTAGGTCCGATCTATTAATTTTAACTCATTCCACTAAAGAGCTAAAATTGAACTCTTAAATAAATATAGAATAAGGAGATGTTTCGCATTCATACCCTAGACAATCTTATAGGAGATGGTGTATCCTCGTGCATAATATCAGTAATCGCCAAGAGCTCATAGACCGCCTATAGCTCTCCAAGTTACCATATTTCCTCATATGACCACATTTTGAACTTGGATATTTTGACTTGTCCAGAAGCCATGTCTTCAATAATCATTATTGAAAACTCAACGTTGAGATTTAATATCCAATACCTCAAAACATCCATATGATGATATTATACTCTCATTTAATAAATGGAGCCACGATGTCCATATCTATAAATGAAGTCCTCTATCGATTAACAAATGAATACCACCAAACCATCGAGGATAGACTATGCTATATAATCGTACTCATTGATAGCTCAAATGATAACACTTGCAACCATAAGTCCATCATTTATCTCAGGATTTAGATAGACTCTCCGATTGTCCTGATAATGAAAAGACTTATATCTAGTGACGGTTCTAGATAAAGTATTTCATTGTGATCCAGTTCAATGCACCCAGTGCACTAGATTCTTTTACTCGAAAACGTTTCGATAATTTTAGACTCATCATAACTCATTTGATCCCACTCAAATGCTAGTAAAAGAATTCTACAACTTTATCAAGATAGAGGTGCCCAACCTTTAACTTAAGGTGTGAACGTTATTCAAGACTAACTAAAGAATTGTGTCTACCTCATACATATCCGGATGTACAAACAATTCTTCATATCTCATAGTCTTTTGACCTTATGATTATTTACCCTGACAATTATAATTATAAATGCTATAAGATTTTGCAGAATCAGAAATCACTTTATTTATATGAAAAGATTGTCAATTACAATATTACACTCTTGCTATTGAGCATAATCCTAACATAACCTTCCTGACACGTCTGGTCTTTGCAAAAATTGGCTGAGGGGTTGGCCTGTCACCACTGCTATTGTGTGAGCTTGAAAATAGGGACGGAGTTTCCTCGCTGAGATCACCAGAGCATAAGCGAGCTTCTCCAGGAGAATGTAATTTCTTTCTGATTTGGTCAAAGCATGACTAACATAGTATATGGGTCTTTGAAAACCGTCGCTACAATCCTTGGCCAAAGCCCCGCTTAATGCAGTTTCTAATACGGCCAGGTAGATCTGCAACTCATCTCCGAGAACCGGCTTGACTAACAATGGGGGCCTTGTTAGGTACTCTTTTAAAGCTTGAAATGCCTGTTCGCTCTCCAGGCTCCATTTCATGTTCTTCCCTTGTTTGATGGCCTTGAATAAAGGGATACATTTATCGGTGGAGCGAGAGATAAACCTGTTGAGTGCCGCCACCCGTCCAGTCAGAATCTATACTTGCTTCAGCGAGATCGGGGATTCCAAGTCCAAGATAGCTTTGATTTTTTCTGGGTTGGCTTCTATACCTCTCTCATGAACCTTGAAGCCCAGAAACTTCCCTGCCGTTACCCCAAAGGCACATTTGGAGGGGTTCAAACACATCTGGTTTTCCCTCAGTATGAGGAAGGTTTTACGAAGGTCTTCCTGATGTCCCTTTGTGGTTGGGGATTTCGTGATCTTGTCGTCGATGTACACTTCCATCGTCCTTCCTATCTCGGGCTTGAACAGCTTGTTAACCAGCCGCTGGTATGTGGCCCCTGCATTCTTCAAACCAAACGGCATCACCTTGTAGCAGTATAAGCCCTGCCCTGTAATGAAACTGGTCTTATCTTGGTCAGCCGGGTGCATTTTAATTTGGTTGTATCCAGAGAATGCGTCCATAAAACTCAAAAGTTTATTTCCGGATGTGGAGTCAATCAGCTGGTCGATCTTTGGTAAAGGAAAACTGTTTTTTGGACAAGTCCGGTTGAGCTCGGTGTAATCGACACACATACTGTTAGGATTATGCTCAATAGCAAGAGTGTAATATTGTAATTGACAATCTTTTCATATAAATAAAGTGATTTCTGATTCTGCAAAATCTTATAGCATTTATAATTATAATTGTCAAGGTAAATAATCATAAGGTCAAAAGACTATGAGATATGAAGAATTGTTTGTACATCCGGATATGTATGAGGTAGACACAATTCTATAGTTTGTCTTGAATAACGTTCACAACTTAAGTTAAAGGTTGGGCACCTCTATCTTGATAAAGTTGTAGAATTCTTTTACTAGCATTTGAGTGGGATCAAATGAGTTATGATGAGTCTAAAATCATTGAAAGGTTTTCGAGTAAAAGAATCTAGTGCACTGGGTGCATTGAACTGGATCACAATGAAATACTTTATCTAGAACCGTCACTAGATATAAGTCTTTTCATTATCAGGACAATCAGAGAGTCTATCTAAATCCTGAGATAAATGATGGACTTATGCTTGCAAGTGTTATCATTTGAGCTATCAATGAGTACGATTATATAGCATAGTCTATCCTCGATAGTTTGGTGGTATTCATTTGTTAATCGATAGAGGACTTCATTTATAGATATGGACATCGTGGCTCCATTTATTAAATTAGAGTATAATATCATCATATGGATGTTTTGAGGTATTGGATACTAAATCTCAACGTTGAGTTTTCAATAATGATTATTGAAGACATGGCTTCTGGACAAGTCAAAATATCCAAGTTCAAAATGTGGTCATATGAGGAAATATGGTAACTTGGAGAGCTATAGGCGGTCTATGAGCTCTTGGCGATTACTGATATTATTCACGAGGATACACCATCTCCTATAAAATTGTCTAGGGTATGAATGAGAAACATCTCCTTATTCTATCTTTATTTAAGAGTTCAATTTTAGCTCTTTAGTGGAATGAGTTAAAATTAATAGATCGGACCTAAGTGAATCATTTGTTGATTGTGATTAGGTTATGTCTATTGAAGCTTAAATTTAGATAGCCCGCCAAGATCCACAATCCACACGTACTTGCATGGATCACTTGATATATTCTACCGGACCAATTTATGGGTCCATCTAGAATTGCATTTAATATATTAAGAATATAATATATCTATTATTTATTTAATGGGCTGCACTATTATATTAATATATTAAAAGGAGACATGTAGGCTTGTTTCTTTTAGTAAGAATAAGTCTGGTTCACATGTGGGCTTTTATTTAAAGTCTAATGGATTAAATAAAATAAGAAAAATAATATTGGGCCCATATATACATGGAGTGGGCGGCAAGGCTAAATAAAATAGCCCAAGATATTATTTTATTTTATTGTTTTGATTAAATGGGAATTAATTAATTATTTAATTAATTAATAGTTTAAATCAAAATCTTTTCCTGATCAGTAAATTAAATACTATGTGTTGGATTAGGGTTGGAATTCTTTTAAGTGATAGGAGTTCTAATGTGGTAAGGATTAAGTCCACATACACTCCTTATTATACAAAGATTTCAGCCACCACTAGTCCTACAAGGGTTAGGATTCTTGAATTGATAGGAATTAGGGAAAAAGATAATTCCTTTTAAAGTAAGGAAATTAACCAACCCTAGATTTCCTATTCAATGAATTCGGCCAACACTACTTGGTGAAGGAGAAAATTCGGCCAACCTATAAATATAAGGTTATGAATTTTCGGCCACCATAAGAAGCAAAATAGAGAGAGATTTTTGTTTGTTTTGAAAATAAAAAAATCCTAATCTATACACATAGATTTTCGGCCAAGAGAGAAAAAGAAAATAAGTTCTCATTCGATAGTGTACTTACAAGCCTTTAACATCAAAAGGTTTTGTGCACACTTTCGATTTAGGGTTACGCGAGTTTCAATCATATTGATTGTGAATTCAAAAGTGACCGGAACTATTTTTTTAGGCTCTTGGTGTTTTACTATTGAAGATCAAGATCAGAAATTCCATACATCCATTCTAAGGTAAGCAATTCAAAGAAAAAGGGAGACCACGCTCCTAGGTGATTCACGTACGTGCTAGGATTGAAGATCTTGCGGATTACCATCGACGTAAGTCAATCGGATCACGTGACAAGAGGTATTTAACTCTAACCATATATTTGAGTTTAATTAATTAAAGGGTTAAGGTTCAAATCTTTAGAAAAATTTTAAACTATATGAAAATTATTTTTTCGCCTTCCGCTGCGGTTTTAAGCAATTTTTCCCTACAATTGGTATCAGAGCCTTGGTTGTACCCTTAATTAATTAACGTATATATACGTGAATCTATTTCTTTTTATTGTGATTATGCATGTTTTAGAAAGAGATGGCACTCTAGGTATTCGCATATATAATTACATGTGGAATGTATGGATTTATATATGTTGTTATAAAGTGAATTGTTATTGCTCGATTTTGGTCCTAGAATTTCAATGTATTTTTGTTTTGGAATTGTAACAAGAAGGGTGGTCTATTATCGCCATAATTCCTTCTTGGTAGTTGCTAAGTTCTTATTAATTTTATTGTAAAAATACTGCAGTTTTTTATTGTATTAAAATTTAGTGCAGTTTTTTTTATTGTATTAAAATTTAGTTCAGTTTTTTATTTGTAAAAAATACTGCAGTAGTTTAAATAAAAAATAAAAACAATTCTGCAGTATTTTATTGTATAAAATAAGTTATAATATATTCAAGATTCGAAGACTCGAAGATTTGAAGAAATTGGACATCCGGAACCGAGCTTGGCACCCGCGCACCGAGACAACAAGCGTGCACGCAACCAAGCGTGCAGCTGCGCTTGTTGCGGTGCAGCAGCGCGCGCAACCCATGCATGGGCTGGCCATGCGGCAGCTCATGCCCTTGCATGGGCTAGGCGTGTGCATGGGCTGCTTGGTGATCTTCGGGCGCGCGAGTTACGTGCGCGAGATGGTCGCTTGAAGTCTTGTTCGCCAAGAAAGGAGTTTTTTGTATTCCGTACAATTGTAATTTACATGCTTTTCTAGGATGGACCAAAATTGTGGCTATTTATTTTTATGTATAAATATTACAATATTTGTTATTGTATGATAACATGTCATATAGAATAGGAGTGCCACTCATATATCTCTTTTGGTATGAACATGCATTGAATGATTTAGGTATCTAATTGGCATCTAGATAACTTGGTAAAATCATTCTTTGGAATTTAATCACACGCCTTAAATAATTGAGTGGGAGAAGGTGTGTTAGAACACCTATGGCCTCCAAGGTTAGTTGAGCTTTATTATTTATTGGTAATCCCCCCGAGGGGCGTCCATAAATGGAATTTAGCAAAATACTTCTTTACAAGGATAGACTAGACAATTGACTCAAACGAGATCTACTCCCAGAGGAGGGATTTTAGTGAGAGAAAATTGAGGGTCGATATCTTGGTAATACACTCAATGTAATTTTATTAATATCCTCCCGAGAGTTCTTGTTAATAAAATTGCAAGGCTAAAATTGAAAACGCTGGTTGTTATGTTAACAATTAGGTGGGACCTAGTCCAACAAGTAAATGGTGCGAACTCCCGAAGGAGGCGTAACATTTATGGGTGTTGGATCACCGTTGAATTTTTCACGATTGAGTTATTTAATTAATTCAAGATAAATATTCGAAAGTGCTTTATCATGATTATTTACTTATCTATGCTTTTTGTTTTATTCAGAAATCATGACCCCATCACTTATGAACATCCTGAAAGATAACACTTTAACTTGAGATAATTATGTCACATGGAAAAGGAAAATAGGGTTGTTGCTGCAAAGTGAAAAACATAAGTTTATTCTAACTACTCCTAAACCACCTGCTCCTAATAATGAATCAAGTATTTTGCAAAGAGATGAGTATGAGCAGTGGAAGACCTCAGATGATATGGCCAAATGTTACATTATGGCTACTATCTCCGACGTGTTGCAACAGCAGCATGAAGGAATGGGGTCTGCTGCTGATATTATGATGTCTCTGGAAGAGATGTTTGCTATGAGGTCTAGGACGACTAAGAGAGAGGCAGTGAATGCTTTTACTGAATCTTAGGATGAAACCTGGACAGGCTGTGAAAGATCACATGATGAAAGTCATAGCACATCTAAATATTGCAGAATTAAATGGCGCTGAGATAGATGGTGAGACCAAAATTGACATGGTTGTCAACTCACTATCAGATTCCTTTGATCAGTTCAAGTTGGACTAAACCTTGAACAAAAAGGAATACACCTTGTAGGGCCTGATGCAAGATGTTCAAAGCGTTGAAAAGATCCTTGTGAAAAGCAAAAGTCAAGAGATTCATATGGTTGGTAAAGTTGCTACTGTTAAGACCCGTCAGAAGGTCAAGAAACAACAGAAGAAAAAGCAACTTGGGCCTACCAAGAAGGAGACCAAGAAAGTAACCAAGATCAAAGGGAAACGCTTCCTTTGTGGTGAAAAGGGACATAGGAAAAGAAATTGCCCAAAGTCCCAGAACAAGAAGGAAGAATGTAATATCAATTATCTTGAAACATGTTTTCTGGCAGATTCTACAGATTCTTGGATCATAGACTCTAGAGCCACTAATCATGTTTGTTATTCCTTACAGGGGTTCCAAGAAAGGAGAAGGCTGAATAAGAACGAAATCAATTTGCGCTTGGGCAACGGATCGTTAGTGTCTGCAAGTGCAGTGGGAGATATTAGAGTTATTATAGATTCTAGTAGGCATTTAGATTTAATAGACGTTTATTATGTACCACAATTCAAGAGGAATTTAATTTCAGTTTCTTGTTTAAATAAATTTGGATATTCGGTTACTTTTAATAAAGCTTTTATTATTAGTAAGAATGACAAAATTGTTTGCAAAGGTACATTGGAAAACGGTCTATTCTTTTTGCATAGAAATATCTCTTACTCGTTAGACACAGAAATAATGGAACTTAATCATAAAATAGTAAAATTATCAAAAGATGAAACCTACCTTTGGCATTTACGCCTAGGTCACATTAACCTTAATAGGATTAAAAGATTGGTATGTGACAGACCTTTAAGTAACTTAAAGGTTGATGATCTACCAACTTGTGAATCTTGTTTGGAAGGTAAAATGACCAAAAGGCCATTCAATACCAAAGGTGCAAGAGCCACTGAATGTTTAGGACTAATACACACAGATGTATGTGGTCCTATGTGTAGGGAAAAATCGATATAAAACGCAGTGGAAGAAACGAAAAATAGATTTCGTATGGTTTTAAAATTTTTCTCAAAGTTGAACCTTAACATTTTAATTAATTAAACTCAAATATATACGGTTAGAGTTAAATACCTCTTGACGGGTGATCCGATTGACTTACGTCGATTGGTAATCAGCAAAATCTTTTCCGATGCCCGTGAACAGTACCCTCGTGAACAGTGATCGTGAACAGTACCCCCGCCGTGAACAGTACCGCGAGATCTTCCAATCCGAACACGTACGTGAATCACCTAGGAGCATGGTCTCCCTTTTTCTTTGAATTGCAAACCTGAGAATGGATGAACAAAGTTTTCTCTTTCTTTTGTTAGTCACAAAACAATCAAAAGAAGACAAAGATTATTCCTGTCACTTTTGAGTTCTCAATCTAATGATCGAAACTCGCGTGAACCTAATTCGATGTTGTACACACAAGCTTATTGATGAACAAGCAATCAGTGTACTATCAAAGAATAATCTCTTCTCTCTTTTATGTTTGTAGAATAAAAATTATCCTTTTCTAGTGAATTGAGAAGAAGAAGAAAAATTGAATCATTCAATCAACTATGGTGGCCGAATTCTATATGTTGTATTATATAGGTGGCCGAAATTTTGCTTCCTCTTCTATTTAGGATTGCTGAAATCTTTCTCTAAATGGACTAAGGTTGCCGCAAATCACATACCAAAAAGAGTTTGTGTTGCACCCTAATTTCCATCAACCTTTAGACTTCAAATTTAATCCAACTCATAGATATTTTTATTCTTTTATTGACTAAATAAAAAGACTTCTTATTTGATTAAATAAATAAAATTAATTATTTATTTTCTTATCAAACAAGTCTTTTACTTTTAATATACTACTACCAATAGTATAACTTTAGGAAATATATTTCCTGATCAGAAAAAGATTTGTTTCTTAATTAAACAATTAATTAATAAATTAACTAATTCTTATTTAATTAAAACAATGAAACAAAATAATATATTAGGTTAATATATACACCTTGCCCCCCCCCCCCCCCCCCCCCCCCCCCCCCCCACTTATATAAATGGGCCATATATTATTTTCTTATTTCATTTAATCCATTGGACTTTAAATAAAAGCCCACATATGAACCAGGCCCATTCTTACTAAAAGAAACAAGCCCACATGTCTCCTTTTAATATATTAATATAATAGTGCAGCCCATTAATTAAATAATAGACATATTATATTCTTGATATATTAAAAACAATTCTAGATGGACCCTTAAATCGGCCCGGTAGAATATATCAAGTGATCCATGCAAATACGTGTGGATTGGGGATCTTGGCGGGCTATCTAAATTTAAGCTTCAATAGACACAACCTAATCACAATCAGCAAATGATTCACTTAGGTCCAATCTATTAATTTTAACTCATTCCACTAAAGAGCTAAAATTGAACTCTTAAATAAAGATAGAATAAGGAGATGTTTCTCATTCATACCGTAGACAATCTTATAGGAGATGGTGTATCCTCGTGAATAATATCAGTAATCACCAAGAGCTCATAGACCACCTATAGCTCTCCAAGTTACCATATTTCCTCATATGACCACATTTCGAACTTGGATACTTTGACTTGTCCAGAAGCCATGTTTTCAATAATCATTATTGAAAACTCAACGTTGAGATTTAATATCCAATACCTCAAAACATCCATATGATGATATTATACTCTCATTTAATAAATGGAGCCACGATGTCCATATCTATAAATGAAGTCCTCTATCGATTAACAAATGTATACCACCAAACTATCGAGGATAGACTATGCTATATAATCGTACTCATTGATAGCTCTAATGATAACACCTGCAACCATAAGTCCATCATTTATCTCAGGATTAAGATAGACTCTCTGATTGTCCTCATTAATGAAAGGACTTATATCTAGTGACGGTTCTAGATAAAGTATTGCATTGTAATCCAGTTCAATGCACCTAGTGCACTAGATTCTTTTACTCAAAAACCTTTCGATGATTTTAGACTCATCATATTCATTTGATCCCACTCAAATGCTAGTAAAAGAATTCTACAACTTTAACAAGATAGAGGTGCCCAACCTTTAACTTAAGTTGTGAACGTTATTCAAGACTAACTAAAGAATTGTGTCTACCTCATACATATCCGAATGTATGAACAATTCTTCATGTCTCATAGTCTTTTGACCTTATGATTATTTACCTTGACAATTACAATAATAAATGCTATAAGTAATTGTAAGAATCAAAATTCACTTTATTAATATGAGAAGATAGTTAATTACAATATTACACTCTTGCCATTGAGCGTAATCCTAACACTGTGAGCATTCAAGCTAAAGGTGGATATGAGTACTTCATCACCTTCACAAATGATTACTCAAGATTTGGTTATGTGTATCTCATGAGACATAAGTCGGATGCTTTTGACATGTTCAAAGCATTCAAAGCTGAAGTAGAAAATCAGCTTGAGAAACGCATAAAAATCTTGAGATCTGATCGTGGTGGAGAATATCTATCTGGTGAGTTTCAACAATATCTTATTGATAATGGGATAGTTTCTCAGTTTTCTGCACCAGGTACACCTCAACAAAATGGGGTAGCAGAAAGGAGAAATAGAACTCTTTTGAACATGGTTAGGTCTATGTTGAGTTATTCAACACTTCCTATTTCTTTTTGGGGATATGCTCTACAAACTGCAATATATATTCTAAAGGTGGTACCATCGAAGTCGGTTCCTGGAACACCATATGAGTTGTGGACTGAGCGAAAGCCTAGTTTACAACACATAAGGATATTTGGTTGTCCTGCATATGTGTTAAAAGGAAAGACAGAAAAGATGGAGTCCCGTTCGGAAACATGCATATTTGTGGGGTATCCAAAAGGAACTAAAGGATATTATTTCTATAGTCCTTCAGATCTAAAAGTATTTGTTTCAACAAATGCTACATTTCTGGAAAAGGACTATATGAATGATTTTGTTCCCAAAAGTAGAATTGTCCTGAATGATATGTCAGGAGATACAATTCCACAAGAGGTTTCACAACCTAACCCAATTGTAATTTCCACTCCAACACAAAATCAACAACCTACCATTCCTCATCGTAGTGGGAGGGTTAGAACCCAACCTGAAAGATACATCGGTCTAGGAGAATCTGTTGAGAATCTCCCTGACGACGATGATCCCTACACGTACAAGGAAGCAATGGAGGATGTTGATTGTCACCATTGGCAAAAGGCAATGCAATCTGAGATTGAATCCATGTTCGATAACAAAGTCTGGTACCTTGTAGACTTGCCTAAAGGGATAAAACCCATTGGGTGCAAGTGGGTATACAAGAGGAAAAGAGGTATGGATGGAAAGGTGGAAACTTTTAAAGCTAGATTGGTAGCTAAAGGTTACACACAGAAAGAAGGTATCGATTACGAGGAAACCTTCTCTCCTGTGGCCATGCTTAAATCCATTAGGATACTCTTATCCATTGCAGCATCTTTATATTTAGAGATTTGCCAAATGGACGTCAAGACAGCTTTCCTTAATGGAAGTCTTGACGAAAGCATCTATATGATGCAACCAGAAGGATTCATTGAAAAGGGCCAAATGGAAAAGGTATGCAAGTTGCAGAAATCAATTTATGGATTAAAGCAAGCATCCAGATCCTGGAACATAAGGTTTGACCAAGCTGTAAAAGGTTTTGGATTTTTACAGAACCTTGAAGAACCTTGTGTATACAAAAGGATCAAAGGTGACAAGTTGGTTTTCCTTATTCTTTATGTAGATGATATATTACTCATTGGAAACGATGTGGGAGTATTGACATCAGTAACAGAATGGTTAGCAAAACAATTTGATATGAAGGACTTAGGAGAAGCAAGTTTTATTCTAGGTATCCAAGTAATAAGGGATAGAAAGAATAAAACGATTGCATTATCCCAAGCTTCATACATAGACAAAATCTTGTCTAGGTTTTCCATGCAAGATTCCAAGAAAGGTATGTTACCTTTTAGGCATGGAATCAACCTTTCTAAAGAACAAGTTCCTAAGAATGAGCATGAAGAGCAATTCATGAGCAGAATTCCATATGCCTCGGCAGTTGGAAGTCTCATCATGTATGCAATGCTCTGTACTAGACCAGATATTTGTTTTGCTGTTGGCATAGTTAGCAGGTTTCAATCGAAACCTGGTCCTGATCACTGGACGGCAGTCAAGCATATTTTCAAGTATCTTAGGAGAACGAAAGATAATATGGTTGTATACGCTGGAGGGGATTTAATCCCCGTTGGGTATACAGATTCTGATTTCCAATCGGATTCTGACTCTAGAAAATCCACATCAAGATTTGTGTTTACTCTTGGAGGAGGAGCAGTCATTTGGAGGAGTATCAAGCAATCTTGTATTGCTGACTCCACCATGGAAGCAGAGTATGTAGCTGCATGCGAAACTGCCAAGGAGGCTGTTTGGCTTCGCCAATTCTTGATTGACTTAGAAGTAGTTCCTAGTGCGAATAAGCAGATCACTATCTACTGTGACAACAGTGGAGCAGTGGCTAATTCGAAAGAACCAAGAAGTCATAAGAGAGGAAAACACATTGAAAGAAAGTATCATCTTTTAAGGGAGATTGTTCATAAGGGAGACGTGACGATTACCAAAATCGCGTCGGCAAAAAATCTAGCAGATCCCTTCACAAAGGGTCTACCTCAGAAGAGTTTTGATGGGCACCTAGAGAACATGGGAATGAGAGATATGACACATTTGCTATAGCGCAAGTGGGAGATTGTTAGGATTATGCTCAATAGCAAGAGTGTAATATTGTAATTAACAATCTTTTCATATAAATAAAGTGATTTCTGATTCTGCAAAATCTTATAGCATTTATAATTATAATTGTCAAGGTAAATAATCATAAGGTCAAAAGACTATGAGATATGAAGAATTGTTTGTACATCCGGATATGTATGAGGTAGACACAATTCTTTAGCTAGTCTTGAATAACGTTCACAACTTAAGTTAAAGGTTGGGCACCTCTATCTTGATAAAGTTGTAGAATTCTTTTTCTAGCATTTGAGTGGGATCAAATGAGTTATGATGAGTCTAAAATCATCGAAAGGTTTTCGAGTAAAAGAATCTAGTGCACTAGGTGCATTGAACTGGATCACAATGACATACTTTATCTAGAACCGTCACTAGATATAAGTCTTTTCATTAAAGAGGACAATCGGAGAGTCTATCTTAATCCTGAGATAAATGATGGACTTATGGTTGCAAGTGTTATCATTAGAGCTATCAATGAGTACGATTATATAGCATAGTCTATCCTCGATAGTTTGGTGGTATTCATTTGTTAATCGATAGAGGACTTCATTTATAGATATGGACATCGTGACTCCATTTATTAAATGGGAGTATAATATCATCATATGGATGTTTTGAGGTATTGGATACTAAATCTGAACGTTGAGTTTTCAATAATGATTATTGAAGACATGGCTTCTGGACAAGTCAAAATATCCAAGTTCAAAATGTGGTCATATGAGGAAATATGGTAACTTGGAGAGCTATAGGCGGTCTATGAGCTCTTGGCGATTACTAATATTATTCACGAGGATACACCATCTCCTATAAAATTGTCTAGGGTATGAATGAGAAACATCTCCTTATTCCATCTTTATTTAAGAGTTCAATTTTAGCTCTTTAGTGGAATGAGTTAAAATTAATAGATCGGACCTAAGTGAATCATTTGTTGATTGTGATTAGGTTATGTCTATTGAAGCTTAAATTTAGATAGCCCACTAAGATCCACAATCCACACGTACTTGCATGGATCACTTGATATATTCTACCGGACCAATTTATGGGTCCATCTAGAATTGCATTTAATATATTAAGAATATAATATGTCTATTATTTATTTAATGGGCTGCACTATTATATTAATATATTAAAAGGAGACATGTAGGCTTATTTCTTTTAGTAAGAATAAGTCTGGTTCACATGTGGGCTTTTATTTAAAGTCTAATGGATTAAATAAAATAAGAAAAATAATATTGGGCCCATATATACATGGAGTGGGCGGCAAGGCTAAATAAAATAGCCCAAGATATTATGTTATTTTATTGTTTTGATTAAATGGGAATTAATTAATTATTTAATTAATTAATAGTTTAAATCAAAATCTTTTCCTGATCAGTAAATTAAATACTATGTGTTGGATTAGGGTTGGAATTCTTTTAAGTGATAGGAGTTCTAATGTGGTAAGGATTAAGTCCAGATACACTCCTTATCATACAAAGAATTCGGCCACCACTAGTTCTACAAGGGTTAGGATTCTTGAATTGATAGGAATTAGGGAAAAGGATAATTCCTTTTCAAGTAAGGAAATTAACCAACCCTAGATTTCCTATTCAATGAATTCGGCCAACCCTACTTGGTGAAGGAGAAAATTCGGCCAACCTATAAATATAAGGTTATGAATTTTCGGCCACCATAAGAAGCAAAATAGAGAGAGATTATTGTTTATTTGAAAATAAAAAAATCCTACTCTATAAACATAGATTTTCGGCCAATAGAGAAAAAGAAAATAAGTTCTCATTCGATAGTGCACTTACAAGCCTTTAACATCAAAAGGTTTTGTGCACACTTTCGATTTAGGGTTACGCGAGTTTCAATCATATTGATTGTGAATTCAAAAGTGACCGGAACTATTTTTTTAGGCTCTTGGTGTTTTACTATTGAAGATCAAGATCAGAAATTCCATACATCCATTCTAAGGTAAGCAATTTAAAGAAAAAGGGAGACCATGCTCCTAGGTGATTCACGTATGTGCTAGGATTGAAGATCTTGCGGATTACCATTAACGTAAGTCAATCGGATCACGCGACAAGAGGTATTTAACTCTAACCGTATATTTGAGTTTAATTAATTAAAAGGTTAAGGTTCAAATCTTTAGAAAAATTTTAAACTATACGAAAATTATTTTTTCGCCTTCCGCTGCAGTTTTAATCAATTTTTCCCTACACATACGCCATTTCCCATTCGCCTTCGTGACCATGACCATGTTGGCAATCCATTCGGGGTAACGCACCTCTCTGACGAACCCTGCTTTGATCAATTTATCAACCTCTTCCTGCACCGCCGCGTTCCTATCAGCGTTGAAGTGACGCCTCTTCTGCTTGACGGGCTTGACTGTTGGATCTACTGCTAGTCGGTGGGTGGCCAGCGATCCCAGGATTCTAGGCATTTCATCATGGTTCCAGGTGAAGATGTCGCTGAATTCCCTGAGAAGGTCAATCAGTCCTCTTTTTACTTCTAGATCAAGGGTGGCTCCGACCTTGACGACCTTGGAGGGATCGTCATTCCTCATAGGTATCTCTTCTAGTTTATCTACGGCTGCCCGCTGTCCTATTCCTTACTCCGTTCTTCCTCGTAGGGCATGATAGGTTCGCTCTCCGGATGCCCAGGATGCTCCGCGGGCTCCTTCTCCTCTTGGATTATCCGGGACGTATCCATGTCTTCCTGGACTAATGTCACCTGTACACATTGTTTCACTAAGGTTGTAGGATTGGCAGATACTGCATAGCATTTCCTGGCTGCCTGCTGGTCTCCGCGTACCTTTCCTACTTTGGTTCCAACCGGGAATTTCAGGACGTTGTGGTATATGGACAAGACTCCCTTCAAGGAGGACAGGAAAGGTCTCCCTAGGATGGCGTTGTCGGCCGATGGAGTGTCCACCATAACAAAGTCGGTCATAACATTCAGTTGGAGCGGGGTGATCCCGATGATTACTGGGAGGATCATTGACCCCATTGGTATAATCGAGTCCCTAGTGAAACCGTAAAGCGGAGTGGTACAGCTGTTGTAACAACGTTGCTTCAGGTTCAGTTTTTCCAGGGTATCCTTGAAGAGGATATCTACACTGCTACATGTATCCACGAGCATGCGATAGACCAGACAGTTGGTAATTTGTATCGTGATTACCATAGGATCATCATGAGGTTGCACAGTGTTGAAGACATTTGCTTCAGTGAATACGATCTGTGCTGATTGAGAGGGCTCTGTGGGCTCTGGCTGACTTCGAAGATCCCTCGGCTTTCTCCAATGCGGGGAACCTTTCTTGCGTGGTTTTTCTGGGAATTATTGGAAACTCCAGCCAGTGTAGGACCTCCGCTGATAGTGTGTATCACCTGGATCTATTGCATTAAGTCAGCCTACTCCCCTTTCCTCTTTTCCACGTCCTCACGGATTTTGGCTTGTACCTCCCTCCCAGTCCTGATATTATCTCTGACCTGTTGTAAGAACTCAATCAAGCATCCTAACCTTATCAAGGCTTCAATCTGGTTGCGCAAATTATAGCACTCTGAGGTGTTGTGGCCCACATCTTCATGGAAGTCGCAGTACTTGTACCGGTTTCTCCTGTCAGCTGGGGCCTTCATGGGAGTGGGCTTTTGGAGCAACCCTTTATCTTGTACGGCAAGGTAGACTGTTTACCTGGAAGCATTCAAAGGGGTGTAGTAGTCATACCCTTTTTCCCTTTGCATTACTGGAGCCACGGTCCTGGGAGGCGGTGAAGCCCGGGGAGGGGTTCGTTTTGCTCGATATCTTTCTGGCCTATGCAGAGGAGTAGGGAAGCGATAGTTCAACCTGTTGGGAGGTTTATTCTGAGTTTTCTGTGCTGGCTCAAATTTGGGGGCTTCTTTCTTCAAACGCTTCGCCGTTCTCATGTTGTCGTGTTCCATCTTGACCTTGAGTTGTTCGTCGATCTCAACCTGCTCAAGAGCCCGGTCATAGGCCTCCTGGTAAGTCTCGGGAGGTCTCTTGGCGAAGGAACGGAAAAGCTTTCCTGCCCATAGATTTCACCTGAAGTTGGCGAGGGTTTCTTTTTAAGTGAAGAATCCCATTTGTATGACTTCCTTGTGAAATCGCTCCACATACGATCGAAGAGTTTCACTCTGTTCCTGGATCACATATTTGAGGTGTATGGGATCTTTCGGGTGAGGTTTGACTCCTTGGAATTGTGAGCAAAAATTTGTTGATAATTTGGTGAAAGAATCCACGCTACCAACGGGCAGTTTCCTGAACCAGGTTTTCGCGTAGTCGGTCAAGGTCGTTAGAAACATTCTGCACATAGCTGCTCTGGTAGTGTTCTGGACCTCCATCTTTAGAACGAAGCTCTCTAGGTGGCTTAGAGGATCTTCCGCTCCAGAGAACTTATCTGCTGGCATGTTGAATTTCTGGGGGAGCTCTGCTTCCCGGATCCTCCTAGTGAAGGGAGCGTTCATCTCACTCAGGGGATCCTTTTTGTCTTCCTTATTCTTTTCCTTCCTTATCTGCTGGACCTCTTTTTGTAGCTTTGCCAGCTGATCCCTCAGTCGCTTATTCCCAGGTCTGTTCGAGTTAACCTCAGATTCCTCACTGTCGAATCTTTCTGATGAACTAGCAATTTCTATCCGGTCCTCCTCCTGGACATGATCCACTCGGGGAGTTTGTCTACTTTCCTCCTCTAGAGCCCAGGGCAGTTCTCCTGGATATAGTTGGATGAGATAGCCCTCGTGGCTTCCGGGTAAAAGCATCTGCGGCAGACTTAACTAGCCTGGGTTGATATTGTGAAATCTTTTCGGAACTGGGGGCATGGGTCCCAGCCTATCCCGGATCGAACTTTGGGGCCCTGATATATCTCGAGCCGGCTCCAGAAGGGGAGGTCCTAGGCAATCGAAAGCAGATGGCCTAGCTCTGAGCCTACTCGGCTCTCTCTGATCATTCAGGTTGGTAGGCTGGATCGTGATTCCTTCAGGGAGAAGGCGGACGCGGATGGATTCTACGAAGGCCGCCGCTTGTTGGTCGAGCGCTGCCTGGCTTACTATAGGGTGGCCAGTAGCCCGCGTATTGGTTGTCTGGATCGGAGCTTGACTACTTTATCCAGACTTTCTCCTCTTTCTTGGGGCTTTTCGTGTTAGCCTCGCCGGAGGTCGCTCCGGGACTCTATGCTGGCCTTGGGAGGAGCGGAGCCTCATAGTTCCTATAAAACAACTGAAATGTAAATGCAAATAACTGGTTAATTGGGTGTAGGGTAAATTCCCACAGACGGCACCAGAAAATGTTAACGGAAATTTTGCTCAAGGTGAGAAATCTCAGTTAACACCCTCGAGACCACTACCACGTAGGTGGTGGCCAAGGTTTATTGTATGTGTAGCAGAGATTTATAAAATGACAAGAAAGCAAGAATATTTTATTGAACGTGCATGGTATACAAATACATAAATTCTTTTATCTTTGCTCTCAACTCTCTCTAGGGAATGGTTGATTGTTTGTCGTATGTCTGTCGAATAGTAGTCTCCTCTTTATCAATTTCTTTCTTTTCTATTTATACATAGTTTGTAGGTCAACAGACTGATTCTCCCTTGATTTTCTCAGTCTCCTCCTTATCGGGCGGGATTTCTCGCATTAATGTCATTGACTCAGTATTAACATCGGAATTGAGAGTATCATGGTGGAGATCAGTTTGTTTCCTTTTTGGATTTTGTTACTTGTTCTGCATATAGGTAACGTTTTCAGATATGATTCAGTGTATCCCTCGTATCCTTTCAGCATGATCCTTTATAGAGGTCGTTGGATATGACATGGTATGGTGCATCAACCAGGGAGGTTGATTAGTGTTTTGACCTTGATATCTGAGAAGTTTCATCCAGCTTAGAGCCAGATCTGGCTTCCCTTGACCTTTTCGAAGCTAAGTGTGGCCTCGACTGACCTTTTGAAGCTAGGTGTGGCTTCGACTGACCTCGCGGCCTTTTAGGGACATTCTTCTGTGTTAATCGAGGTACAGACGAGTCTCTGGAGCATTTGCAGGTGACCTCGACTTCCGGGAGTTTCTAGTTTTGGTGACGCGGGCTAGATCTGATCGTTCCGGGCTCTATCCCGGATGTTTCCGGAGCCCGTCCTTGTTCCTGGGGTGGTATCGCAATTCGGCTCTTGATGGAGGTCTCCTGGTTGAAGCTCTCGGGTTCGGGCTCTATCCCGGATGTTTCCGGAGCCCGCCCTTGTTCCTGGGGTGGTATCGCAGTTCGGCTCTGGATTGAGAAGTCTCCTGGTGAAACTCTCGGGTATGGAACCAGGTCTGGGAGGTGGAAAATTTTCCTTTGGTCCTTAGCCAATTTTGGCTATTAACTAAATTTGATGAGAAAATTTAGGAGGAGACAGAGCAATTTGTAAGTAAACTAGTTAAGTTTCTGATCTTTTGCAAGTGGTGTACATGGTCCAATTTATAGAGTGTTATACACCCTTTCACCAATCATTACAACTTTTACAGACCATTACAACTTTTAATACAATAGTGTCTGTTAAATTTAAATCAACACAAAAACATCTCTGTGTGAAAGTTACATCTCTTTGTAAGGTTGTAACTGTTCATACAAAAAATACAATTAACACCAATTTGGAAAGTTGCATCCTTTCCACTCAAATTTAATTTGAAAATTCTCTAACAATAAATACCTAGAACCATTCTAGGAGCTAAAAAAAATTATCTTATATATATATTTTTAATAATGCACCGAATGCACAACACTTTTTTCTCTCTTTTTAAAAACATGCACCAATTGCTCACTTTGATTTTTCTTCTCACGCACACCGGTGCTCTTTATTTTTTTCTTTATAACATGCATAGCAAAAAAAAAAAAAAAACTTGTTTTCTCTTTTTGTTTCTCTAGTGCACGCACACCTCTGTTTGTATTGGATACAAACACTAATATATTTGTTGTTGTGTGCTTCTTGTTTTTGTTATCTAAATATATATCATATATATATATATATATATATATTATTATAACTAAAACCCTTTAATTGATATCTCTTTAGATTTTAAAACAAAATCTTTTAAAAGTGATATCTCATATCTTTTATTTTAAAAGATAATTAAATATGTATTTTGAATTTAAACATTTTAAATTCAATTTCAAATATTTAATTTAATAAAATAAAATAATCATATTATTTAATCACCATTATTCATTAATTAAATAATCTCATTATTCAATTAATTCCCGAATAAATACGTGTCACTTTCGTAACACAATGCATTGGACAATCCAATTAATTAACAGTGACCCTTGTTACCTAATTCGATCGGGCTAGCAAGGGGACCTAATGGACCCACAGTATTTTGAGCTCCGATAATCCTTAGAATCATTAATTAAACTCTTTAATTAATATTCATTGATTATTAACTCCGGTGTTATTCCACTAAAAACCTAAAGCTGCACTCTCTCAACTGTAGACGCTTTTACAAAGACCGATACAACTCGGTGTCCATCGATATAGCTATCACACATGGTGTGATCCTCCACAGTAGTTCATAATTAGAGCTGGGTCATAATGTCCGTTATACCCCTATAATTACATATATCCTTTAAGTACCGTTGATTCTCTAATGGACAATAAATCCTATTTCCTCACGGAATTAGGAGAGCGCTCATATTATCCAAGCCCCGAATCAACCCTTAAGGGAACTACCATCTACTTCTCACAAGAATGAGTGGATTCCACTATTGTGTACATACCTTCCCAGCCACAAGCCAAACCGCAATCCCAACATACGGAGTATATTGATCAGGAATTGCATCTGACCTCACCCATGGTATATCAAAGACCACGATCTAACCTGAAGGAGTCGATAAGACCCTCAGGATTAAGATCACCCACATATAGCCATCATTAGTTGATATATATTAATCTCATCAGTAAACGGATCTTGGTGAGAGATTCATATAGATCATGGCCCAGTCCTATATGATCACATCATACAAGGTGCCTCCATTCCCATATCTCATATGAATGATTCAGGATAGAATCACCATACATTACGGAATGGACCGCAGCTATAGATTAACAACAAATAAAGTACCCAGCTTTATTTGCTATCTATGGACTCTTTAGATTGCACGTCTCTTATTGTATCCATCTGTATATGACATTCATATACACAGTTCGAGATTACATCCGGCAATCTAGGATGTTAATATATGGACAAGTCATAAAATAAACAACACAACAAGAATGAATTGAACTTTTCTTTTTATTTATTTCATAAATCCATTTAAAAATTACATCTTTATGGCATAAACCCCAACATTTGTACCCTTTTGTCATAACTAAACAAGATATAGCTTTAAAATTTTTGTAACACACACAAGCAATTATGTCAATCCTTAGTGGTCAATCAAGACTTGGATATGAAATCCTTATTAATTGAATGAATATAAAATCCTTATTGATTGGTGTCTTGCTCAACCATTAAAAAGAGAGACAAGGCTAAATTGGATGAGACATCCTTATTTATTGAATGGACACAAGGTCCTTATTGAGTTTTGCCTTGTCAATTGCTTCCACACACATTTACACATATAATTCATGCATAATATTTAAGCATGTCAAAATCAAGTTCACATGTCATGGAGATAAATTATAGGTCATTCAAATGTACTTCCTAATCAATTCTCCTAGTCCAAAAATGCATGTTTGAACATGGAGGTGGCATGGATTACAAACAAAGCAAGGCACACTTATTGAATAAAAAGCTATATAATAATATATAAGCACAACCAAAATACTCAAGCAATTAATGAAGAAGCATAAAGTTGATCAAATTTTTGCTTATTGCAACTATGTAAGGTTGCTCTCTTTGCTTGAGCTCCCCATATAGGGTCAATCACCAAAACACATCAAGGCATATCACAAATCCCAATAAACCTACTAAGTGACTTGAACCTAGTTAAGTCTAAGGGCTTTGTAAATAAATCCGCTAGTTGATCATTAGTGCCCACATGCTCAAGTGCAATGCATTTGTTTTCAACTAGTTCTATAATGAAATGATGTCTAATGTCTATATGCTTTGTCCTAGAGTGCTGAACCGGATTCCTTGAAATGTAAATTGCACTCATATTATCACAATAAATGGTTAGAGTACCTTGATCAAAGCCATAGTCCACAAGCATTTGCTTCATCCAAAGGAGTTGTGTGCAAGCACTCCCGGCGGCTATGTATTCCGCTTCAGCTGTGGATAGAGATATGAAATTTTGCTTCTTGGAAAACCATGAGATCAAGTTGTTGCCTAGGAAGAAGCAACCGCCCTGATGTACTCTTCCAATAATCACAATTTCCTGCCCAATCTACATCACTAAAGCCAACTAAGCTAGCGTTAATGTCAAAAGAGTACCATATCCCATAGTTGGATGTCCCATTCACATATCGAATGATTCTCTTCACGGAGGAGAGATGGGATTCCTTGGGATCCGTTTGGTACCTAGCACACACACCCACACTAAAAGCTATATCGGGTCTACTTGCGGTCAAGTAAAGCAAGCTACCAATCATGCCACGATAAAGACTTTGTTCCACACTCTTGCCACTAGCATCCTTGCTTAGTTTCAAGGTGGTACTCATGAGTGTGTCACAATGTTTGGCATTCTCAAGGCCAAACTTCTTCACTAGGTTCTTAGCATACTTAGCTTGGGATATGAAAATCCCATCATGCAATTGCTTGATTTGTAAACCTAGGAAGTAATTGAGCTCCCCAACAAGACTCATCTCAAACTCATGAAACATGACATCAACAAATTGTTGGACTTTGGATTTGTTGGTAGAGCCAAAAACAATATCAACAACATATATTTGAGCTATGAAAAGCTCATCTTTGTTGCCCTTGATGAACAAAGTCTTGTCAACACTACCTCTTGAGTAGCCATTGTCAACAGGATAGAGAGTGAGGCGCCCATACCAAGCCATCGGTGCTTGTTTCAACCCATATAAGGCCTTCTTGAGGCAATAGACATGGTTGGGGTGGTGTGGATCCACAAACCCCTTGGGTTGCTTAACAAACACTTCCTCTTGCAAGAAACCATTGAGGAAGGCACTATTAACATCCATTTGATGCAATTTGAACTTGTGCACACATGATATGGATAAGAGAAGCCTTATGGACTCAAGACGGGCAACCAGAGTAAAAGTCTCCTCAAAGTCAATACCCTCAATTTGAAAGTATCCTTGTGCCACAAGTCTAGCCTTGTTGCGTACAATGTTGCCATCCTCATCCGACTTGTTCCTATACACCCATTTAGTGCCAATGACAGTAGAGTTCTTAGGTCAAGGAACTAGAGTCCAAACCTCATTTCTTTTAAATTGGTTTAGCTCTTCTTGCATGGCAAGATCCCAAAACTCATCATTCAAGGCTTCATTAACCTTTTTGGGTTCAATTTGAGAGGTGTAACAAGTACAGCTAATTTGATTAGCTATTTGACGCCTAGTCCTAACACCCTCATTCACATCTCCAAAAATGTCATTCTTGTTGTGGAGAGGTCTAACCCATGGAGCGGGTTCTTTAGAGTCCAAAGATGGATCTCTATCGAGAGGTTTAGTGACCTCTTCATCAAGACTTGACTTCACATCAATTGAAGTCTCACCATTCTTCTCTAAGGGAGAATCATCAATCACAACAACCTCCTCATCATGGTCTCTTATCTTAGGCCTACAATCATCTATGACAACATTAGATGATTCCATGACATTTCGAGTTTTTAAATTGAAAACTCTATAGGCCTTACTATTAAGGGCGTAGCCAATGAAAATCCCCTTATCACTCTTGGCATCAAACTTTCCAAGTTGATCTCGGTCATTAAGAATGTAGCATTTGCTCCCCAAATTAGTGGAAGTAGCTAACATTTGGCTTCATACCCTTCCATAATTCATAGGAGGTTTGCCTAGTACCGGGCCTTAGAAAGACTCTATTGCCTATGTAGCAAGCCGTATTGACGGGTTCGGCCCAAAGGTTCCTAGGGACATTGTTGCTAAGCAACATCACACGAGCCATCTCTTGAAGGACCCTATTCTTCCTCTCAACAACCCCATTTTGTTGAGGAGTTCTAGGAGCCGAAAACTCATGGGAAATGACTAAGCTATTGCAATAGCTTTCAAAACAAGCATTCTCAAATTCCCTCCCATGGTCACTCCTTATCCTTTTAATGCTTTTAATGTGTAAGTTCTTTTCATTTTGAATTTTAGTGCAAAGCATTTTAAATTTTTCAAAAGTTTCAAATTTTTCGCTAAGATAATAAGTCCATGTGAACCTAGAGAAATCATCTACACAAACAAAAATGTATCTCTTGCCACCGAGACTCTCGGATTGCATGGGACCCATAAGGTCCATATGTAGAAGCTCTAATGGCTCCTTAGTGGCGAGATACTTGCCTTTCTTGTGCATATGTTTGGTTTGTTTTCCTTGTTGACAAGGTCCACAAATGCCATCGACTTTCTTCCCAAGCTTAAGAAGGCCACACACAACCTTGAACTTATCTAAGATCCTCAAATCTTGATAGTTCATGTGGCCAAGTCTTTGATGCCACAACTCAACTTCCTCACACTTAGACATGTTGCAAGAGATAGCACTAGCTTCAAGACAATAGCAATTGTCACTAGATCTCTTTCCTTTTAGCAAGGTTTGTCCATTTGGCATTAAAATAGAGCAATCATTTTTGTTAAACAAGACGAAGAGTCCATCATCATTAAGATGAGAAATGCTTATAAGATTGGCTTGCAAACCATCAACAAGTAAAGCATTGGACAAGAAGGGTAAATAGGGAATGGAAATTGTTCATTTCCCTATGACTTTCTTTCTAGACCCATCACCAAAGGTGACAAATCCTCCATCCTTAGTGACAAGAGATTTAAAGAAACTCTTGTTCCCCGCCATATGCCTAGAACACCCACTATCCAAATACCAAGTGTTAGAGGCATTTGCCTTCAAGGCAATTTGAGCCACATAGCAAAAATAGTCATCTCTTCTAATCCACCTAGGTGAAATGTTCTCATTCCTAGGTGTATTAGTCATATTGGCTCTAGATTTCATAGGAGCATGCAAATTGGCTCTAGGTTTCCTAGGAACATGCATTTTGGCTCTAGCTCTATTTCTTTCAATCATGCTCTTGATTCTACACATTTCCATGTATTTGAAGCAATTAGGTCTAATGTGACCATCAACACCACAAAAATGTCAAGTGGGAATGAAATAAGAAGACATACTATGCCCTTGTGAATACAAAGAGGTTTTCCCATGCATTTGAGCTTGCCTTTGGTGTTGGATTGGTTCTCTCCTTCTTTGTTGTTGAGTTAGAGTAGATTGCTTCCTTGGTTGAGCTTGCATGAATTGCTTCTTGGCTTGGTGGTATTTAGGTTGAGGAAAGCTTGCTTGATGAACCCTTGTTGGTTGAGCTTGAGGTTGTTTCCCTTGTCCCACCTTGACTTGGGAATCCTTAGAGCACTCTCCTAGTTCAATCTTCTTCTTAGGATGTTGTGGAGTTGAAGACTCTTAGATATCCAAGCTCTTGACAAACACAGTCTTGCTTGAGGATGAGGTCTCTTTGTCATCTTCAAAGCCAAGACCTTTCTTATCACTTGGCCTCTTGCCAACTCCCAACATTTGGTCAAGTTTCTTCCTGCTAGAAGTCATCTTAACAATGATCTCTCTTGCTTCTTCAAGCTCCTTTTCCATCAATTCCTCATTTCTTTTGGCTATCTTCACTTCTCTATTTAAGTGAGTAACTTCAGTAGATAGCTTGAGATTCTCTCCCTTTAGCCTTTGAATCTCTTTCTTCATCTTCAATCTTGAGCTTTGAAAATGCTCAATGAACCCTTCAAGATCCATTCTTCCTACATCCATATTTGTTGAATGGGATGAAGAGTATGTTGGAACCCCGTTCACTGGTAACGCAGCGGAAATATGTTTTAAAATTTTTAATACAGACCATAAACGATCTGGAACCAGTGAACTTGAGACCGTAATTATTTTTCTGGAACTAATACATACAATATGTAAAGACAGGAAATTGTAATCAATAATTAAAAGAAAATTTAGAACCTTACCAACGTTTGGAGGCTCCTTCACTTTATGATATGCTTCTGGTCTATACCACAGATCTTCCTAGCTATTCCCGGAACTGGTAACTGCGTGTGAGAGCAACACGTACTCAGGAACTTAGGAGGATGTTGAGAAAAGAAGAAGAAACTATTTCTTCCAAAGAGAAAACCAAAACTAGAACAATTCTAGTTGTTAAAAAAATATATATCTTATATATATATATATATATATATATATATATATTTGTATCAAATTGTGCACCCACGCACAACTCTCTTTTTTCTCTCTTTTTGTTGTATTCTCACGCATGCCACCAATTGCTCTCTATTGATGCATGCGTTTTTTTGTTTGTTTTTTTTTTTCTTTTTAAATTCAAAATCAGTTTTAATCAAAAAACAAATCAATCTAATCTTTTAAGATATCAAATATCTTTAAAGATATTGACTAATATTTATTTTATTTAATATGATTTGAATTCAAACTACTTAAATTCAAAATTCAAAATTTAATTTAATAAAATAAAATAATCATATTATCTTATTTATTCAAAAAACAAATATCAACAAACATCCTCCATTTAGTGATTAATAACATGATTAAATAATCTTATTATTTAATTTATTTAATCACCATTATTCATTAATTAAATAATCTCATTATTCAATTAATTCCTGAATAAATACGTGTCACTTTCGTAACACAATTAATTGGACTTTCCAATTAATTATCCGTGACCCTTGTTACCTAATTCGATCGGGCTAGCAAGGGGACCTAATGGACCCACAGTATTTTGAGCTCCAATAATTTTTGGAATCATTAATTAAACTCTTTAATTAATATTCCATGATTATTAACTCCGGTGTTATTCCACTAAAAACCCGAAGCTGCACTCTCTCAACTGCAGACGTTTTTACACAAACCGATACAACTCGGTGTCCATCGATATAGCTATTACACATGGTGTGATCCTCCACAGTAGTTCATAATTAAAGCTGGATCATAATGTCCGTTATACCCCTCTAATTACATATATCCTTTAAGTACCGTTGATTCTCTAATGAACAGTAAATCCTATTTCCTCACGGAATTAGGAGAGCGCTCATATTGTCCAAACCCAGAATCAACCGTTAAGGGAACTACCATCTAATTCTCACAAGAAGGAGTGGATTCCACTATTGTGTACATACCTTCCCAGCCACAAGCCAAACCGTAATCCCAACATATGGAGTATATTGATCAGGAACTGCATCTAACCTCACCCATGGTATATCAAAGACCACGATCTAACCTGAAGGAGTCGATAAGACACTCAGGATTAAGATCACCCACATATAGCCATCATTAGTTGATATATATGAATCTCATTAGTAAACGGATCTTGGTGAGAGATTCATATAGATCATGGCCCAGTCCTATATGATCACATCATACAAGGTGCCTCTATTCCCATATCTCATATGAATGATTCAGGATACAATCACTGTACATTACGGAATGGACCGCAGCTATAGATTAACCACAAATAAAGTACCCAGCTTTATTTGTTATCTATGGACTTTTTAGATTGCACGTCTCTTACTGTATCCATCCGTATATGACACTCATATACACAGTTCAAGATTACATCCAGCAATCTAGGATGTTAATATATGCACAAGTTATAAAATAAACAACACAACAAGAATGAATTGAACTTTTCTTTTAATTTATTTCATAAATCCATTTACAAATTACATCTTTAACGCATAAACCCCAACAATCTCCCACTTGCACTAAAGCATGTGAGGCATGTCTTGTAACCCTAGACCATCTAGGTGACCCGAAAGCACTTTAGTCGGTAAGGTCTTCGTAAATGGATCAGCATGATTGTCTTGTGAGGCTATCTTGGTGACGATCACATCTCCTCTATACACTATTTCTCTAATGAGATGATATTTTCTCTCTAATGAGATGATACTTTCTCTCTATATGCTTCCCTCTCTTGTGGCTTCTTGGTTATTTAGAATTAGCAACAGCACCACTATTATCACAATAAATTGTGATGGGCTTATCCAGATCTGGAACAACTTCCAGATAACTCAAGAATTTACGGAGCCAAACAGCCTCTTTAGCAGCTTCACAAGCGGCTACATATTCGACTTCCATGGTGGAGTCAGCAATGCAAGATTGCTTTATACTTCTCCATACAATGGCTCCACCACCTAGGATGAAAACTGATCCAGACGTGGATTTTCTAGAACCCCTGTCTGACTGAAAATCAGAATCTGTGTATCCTAACGGGATCAAATCCTGTCCGGAATACACTAGCATATAGTTTCTCATTCTCCAAAGATACTTGAGAATAGTCTTGACAACAACCCAATGATCCAATCCTGGGTTGGACTGGTACCTGCTGAGTACTCCCATTACATAGCAAATGTCCAGTCTCGTGCATAAAATAGCATACATGAGACTACCTACTACTGATGCATAGGGTACACGTCTCATATCCTCAATTTCTTAAGGTGTCTTAGGACACTGTTCCTTAGACAATTAAACTCCATGCCTAGAGGGTAAATTACCTTTCTTGGAGTTCTGCATCAAAAAACGCACAAGAATCCTATCGATATACGATGCTTGAGACAGTGCTATGAGTTTGTTCTTACGATCCCTTATAAGTTGGATTCCTAGAACATAACTCGCCTCTCCCAAATCTTTCATTTGGAAATGGCTAGCCAGCCAGCCCTTTACATCAGATAACACACCCACATCATTCCCAATGAGTAGGATGTCGTCCACGTATAGGACTAAGAAAACTACCTTTTTATCAATGACGCGCTTGTAAACACAAGGCTCATCGACATTCTGCTCAAAGCCATAGGTTTTGATCACATCATCAAACCTGATGTTCCAAGATCTAGATGCTTGCTTAAGTCTATATATGGACCTTTGCAACTTGCAAACCTTTTGCTCTTGATCTGGAGACATAAATCCCTCTGGTTGCATCATATAGATGCTCTCGTCAAGATTGCCATTCAAGAATGCAGTCTTGACGTCCATTTGCCAAATTTCATAATCGAAATAGGCAGCAATGGATAAGAGAATCCTAATAGACTTAAACATGGCTACTGGCGAGAAGGTCTCTTCATAATCAACCCCCTCTTTTTGGGTATAACCCTTAGCCACTAGCCTTGCTTTGAAGGTCTCTACCTTCCCGTCTACTCATCCCTTTCTCTTGTAGATCCACTTACATCTTATGGGTTTTAACTCACCCGGTAAGTCTACAAGATCCCAGACTGAGTTAGAGTACATGGACTCCATCTCGAGATTTATGGCTTTAAGCCATTCCTCTCTATCAGGATCTTCCATTGCATTCTTAAATGTCAATGGATCATCCACACTATCAGCACAGACAACACTTTGTCCTTCACCTATACCTAAATAGCGTTCAGGTTGTCTTACAACTCTCCCACTATGTCTAGGTGATAGTGTATCCTGATCAGGAACCATCTGACTCTCAGATGTTTATGGATCAACAACTCTTGTTGATGAAGCACTAGTCTCACCAGGCTCCAACTCATTCAATACAATCTTAGAATGATGTTTATGGTCACTAATATAATTTTCCTCAAGAAACGTTGCATTTGTCGATACATATACTTTGTTATCTTCGGGACTATAAAAGTGTCCACCTCTGGTCTCCTTGGAGTATCCTACAAACAGGCAGACCACGGACTTGGACTCTAGCTTTCCACTTCTATTTTTCAGCACGTGTGCTGGACACCCCCATACACGGAAATGTCACAAACTAGCTTTACGACAATTCCACAACTATAGGGGAGTCTTAGGAACAAATTTGGATGGCATTACATTCAAAATGTATGCCGCTGTTTGTAACGCATATCCCTAGAAGGAATTTGGTAATGATGAGAAACTAATCATAGATCTTACCATTTCCATCAGGGTTCTATTTCTCCTCTCCGCTACACCATTTTGCTGAGGTGTACCAGGAGCTGTGAGTTGGGAAACTATCCCATGCTTGATCGGGCCAAATATGTAGAATATTTAGGCCCTCAAATCCTTACCTTTTGTTCTGTTTTCGTGCATTTTTGTATCTTTGATAGGTTGTTTTGTGTGGAATTGTAGGAAATGGTGCAAAGATGGGTTTGGAAGCATGTCGCGGTGATTCCGGCAGAAAAGGGGCGAAAGGAAAGACAAAGGAGCGCAAGCAGCTCTAAAGTGCGGGTCAAGTGCAGGTCAAGTGCGGGTCACAACCGCACTCCAACCGCATTCCAACCGCACTTCAGCCGCACTCATGCTCATAGCCGGGACATGATGCAAGTGAAGAGATAAAGTGCGCGTACAGTGCGGGTCATCCAACCGCACTCCACCCGCACTGTTGCCAAACCAGAGAAGCTGAAGTTGAACCTGACGTTAAAGTGCAGGTACTGTGCGGGTCATCCAACCGCAGTATACCCGCACTAATGCCAAACCAGAGAAGTTGAAGATGCACCTGACATTAGAGTGCGGGTACTGTACGGGTCATCCAACCGCACTCTACCCGCACTGTTGCTCAAGACAGAAGGTAGATTTTGCACCTGACAGGGAAGTGCGATTCAAGTGCGATCACAGTACGATTCCAAGTGCGGGTCAAGTGCGGGTAATTCAACCGCACTCTACCCGCATTATTGCCCAGACCCGAGAACTGAAGATGAAGACAAACCATACAGTGCGGGTAATTCACCCGCACTCCAAACGCATTCCACAAGCGCCAGATTGATTTTTGAAGTTAAAGTAACCTACTTTTTATGGGTTGTATAAATAGAAAATGATAGAAATGTTTTAGGGAGCTTTTGACTCCGTTTTTCAGAGGTAAAACACATTTAGACCTAGAATCTATCTCTCTCTCTCTCTCTCATCCTTACATTCTTTACTCAACTTTAAGGAAGTTAGGAGATTGAAGCCACTTCAAGGAAGGAGATGACCTCCAAGGAATCTTTCTCTTTCTCTTCTCTTAGTTTCCTGGTTGTAATAAGTAGCTAAATCCCCTCTAAGGGGTTGATGGAGTAGTTAGTTGAATATTGGGCTTGTATATAAACTTGATATTATATTGATATTCATGTCTATCTTTCATTGATCTATTCTTGTTGTGAATTTTTACCATTAATTTCTTGTGTAGATACATTCTCTTTGCAAGATGTCTTTGTATTATGTATGAGTATTGCATCTAGATATACATCCTATTTAGTTGTTTAATGCTCTAAAGAATGGACGGAACGTCATGAATTCTGACTCTTAAACCGCAGTCTTAATCTAACCTCGATCGAGTTTCCAGCACTATACATCCTAGGTCGGAACCCGCGAGAGAGTTAGAAGTCATCACTATACATCTTAGGGTGACTACGTTTAATCGGTTGAGTCATTGTTAGGTAGACGAGCTTCATTTCCAGAATCTGATAAACAACTAACACTATACATCCTAGGTTGGTAGTTTACGGCGGATTAATCCCTAATAGGTGGTCTGCACTATACATCCTTGACTGGCAACCTTCTAGGGATAAATAACTGACTCTATACATCCTAGGTCGGTTACCTTGAATAGTCGTGCTATTGACAAGTTTGTTGCATTGCCCAGTATTTACTTTCGTATCCATTAACTCCTTAGTTTCCATCATCTATATATATCCTTCATCCCATTTCCCCCTTCATTTAGCTTGCATAATTAATTTAGTGTTATTAATAGTGTAATTCACCATCTTCATCTTCCTCATTTCATGTTTCGTTATTATATATATATATACATAACATTACTTTAGCAATAACTAATTTTAGCTAACTCCGCTCCCTGTGGACGACACCCCACTTGCCACTATAATTGTGTTTTCAAACTAATTTAGGCTTTGTGAGGTTTTATCAAATATTGTTGACGGATTGATCTTTTAAAACGACACTAGAAAAAACGTCTTGTCAAATGGCGCCGCTGCCGGGGAGCGGCATGTTTAGTTCGATTAGTTTTGGATAAGCAATAGTTAGTCTAGTAACATTTCTGATCTACCCTATTTGTTTCTCGTTTACGTTGTGTGTTATTTGTTGTGAAATTTCAGGATTCTAGGTATATGCAAGGAAGAAGATCGTTAAGAGGAACAGTGTTGCCAGTTATCGACAACATCAATCAGTTGGGTAGAAGAACCGGTCAGTTAGAGGGAAACATGGAAGCCGGTGTTCCTATGGATTACCCTGGGCAGAATAGGGAAGACAGAAACGATAAGAATCAGAATGAGCAGCAGGCTCGAGAGCATGAGGGAAGTGTACATGGAGATGAACAGCTAGGTCTCACCATGGGCGAGTACATTCTCCCGTTTGTAGGTAATGTGCCCGCTGCCATAGTACTGAATGATGTAACAAGGCAGTATGAGTTGAAGACTATGCATATTAGCCTCCTACCATCTTTTAGTGGGAGAATTACCAAGGATTGCCTTCAATTTATGAAATAGTATGGAGCCACCCTAGAAACCTTCCAGTAATGGCTCGCCAAGCAGTACTGACAAGAGAGCAGCTTCATCTCAGGTGTTTCCAGTATTGTCTGAAAGATGCAGCCATGACATGGTACATTAATTTTAGGCCAGGATCACTGGTGACATGGAGTCAGGTATGCAAGGTCTTTTTCAACAAGTATTTTCTGTCGCAGAAAGCAAAGGACCTAAGGTTAAAGATAGCATCCTTTGTTGAGGAGGACGGTGAACCATTCCATGAGGCATGAGAGAGGTTTAACTTGTTGTTAGCATAAATGCTGCCGCATACATACCACCCAGAGTTGAAGGCTAATTCCTTCTATAGTGGACTTTCACCGATAACACAAATGCTAGTGGACAATGCATTCGGAGGTACAATAGCAGACAAGAGAGCAGTTGAGGGGTATGAAATCTTGGAGAAGATTGCCCAGAACTCACAGCAGAGGACATCACATGTGAGAAGGGGCGGAAGAATAGAAGTGGGTCAGGATACCCAAGTTCAAATTCAGATGTCCAGAATGAACAAAGAGCTCCAATCTATCAAGGAGCTTATAACCGGAAAACCAGGGTCCTCCCAAGGAGTGAGTCAAGTAATGGGGGAGATAGAAGGAGGAGAAGGGCATTTCGGTCAAGAAGAGCAAGCCAAGCCCTTGGGGAATTTCCAAGGCCAAGGAATGACCCATATTCAAACACATACAACCCAGGGTTGAGAAACCACCCAAACTTGTCTTGGTCCAACAACAACCACCTAGGAGCAACAACTTACCAAGGTGGCAACAAAACTTACCAAGGTGGCAACAACAATTTCCAAGATGGAAACAACAATCAAGGGTACCAAAACCGTGGGTACAATAGATACAACCAGGAAGAGTTAGATATCACTGTTGAGGAGGAATTCGAAAGAGAAGGAAATGCAAATGACCTGGTACCATTAGAAGAACTTCCTCCAAGAGTTGAGTTGAAACTTGAAAGCACTCCTATCAAACTTGAAGTATGTATTTCTCGACGAAAAAAAGTTGAACCCAGTGATCATTGCCGCTAATTTGGAGGCAAGTCAAGAAGATGAGTTACTTGGAGTGTTGAAAGAGTACAGAGAAGCCATTGGTTGGTTCATGGATAATATAAAGGGAATAAGTTCTACCATGTGTATGCATAAGATTTTGCTAGAAGAAAACGCCAAACCGACACGGGAGGCACAAAGGAGGCTGAATCTAATCATGCAAGAGGTAGTAAAAAAGGAGATATTGAAGCTTCTTGATGCAGGGATTATCTACCCCATATCAGATAGTAGATGGGTTAGTCCCATTCATGTTATCCCAAATAAATCCGGAGTTACATTAGTGAAGAATGAGAGGAGTGAGTTAGTAGCACAAAGGCTCCAGACAGGGTGGCGCGTTTGCGCAGACTACCGCAAGTTGAATGCGGTCACCAAGAAGGACCATTTTCCCTTACCTTTCATCGATCAAGTCTTAGAGCGGTTGGCAGGGCATCAGTTCTACTACTTTCTAGATGGATATTCTGGGTAAAATAAGATAGTTATTGCTCCAGAAGACCAAGAGAAAACCACTTTTACCTGTCCCTATGGAACTTATGCCTTCCGAAAATGCCCTTTGGCTATTGCAATGCCCCAGGTACGTTTCAAAGGTGTATGGTTTCCTTGTTTTCTGATATAGTGGGAGAGATTATTGAAGTCTTCATGGATGACTTCTCAGTATTCGGGGACTCTTTCAAGTTGTGCCTTGATAACTTATCGTTAGTGCTACAAAGATGTGTGAAAAACAACTTGGTTTTGAACTGGGAGAAATGCCACTTCATGGTGCAACACGGGATTGTCTTGGGTCACATAATATCTGAAAAAGGGATTGAAGTAGACAAGGCAAAGGTTGAAGTGATCAAGAGTTTGCCACCTCCTTGCAATGTCAAAGACATCCTGTCGTTTCTTGGTCATGCGGGTTTCTACAGGAGATTCATCAAGGATTTTTCTAAGATCTCCAGGCCACTATGCTTGCTGCTACAAAAGGACAAAGATTTACTGTTTAGTTCAGAATATGTGGTGGCGTTTGAATCTTTAAAAGAGGCTTTAACCTCATCTCCAGTAATTGCTCCACCAGTTTGGGATTTGCCATTTGAAATAATGTGTGATGCCTCTGAATTTGCTGTAAGTGCAGTTTTGGGTCAAAGGATTGGAAAAGACCCACATGACATATATTACTCATCCCGGATTTTGAACGACGCACAGATGAACTATTCAACAACAGAGAAGGAATTACTGGCGGTCATTTTTGCTCTTGAGAAATTCAGATAGTACTTGGTAGGTGCCAAGGTTGTGGTATACTCAGACCACGCGGCTTTGCGATATCTGCTCCAAAAGAAAAAAGCAAAGCCCATGCTGATTAGGTGGGTGTTGCTGTTGCAAGAGTTTGATTTAGAAATTCGGGACAAGAAGGGGTGCGAGAATGTGGTCGCATATCACCTTAGCAGGATAGTTCATGAGAGACAAATAGATGGGGACAAGATTTCGTTGAGAGAAAATTTCCCTGACAAACATCTGTGGGCAATATAGGATAAGGAACATTAGTATGCGGATCTAGCAAACTATCTAACACATGGGGTTTTCCCCCCTGATCTAGATTGGTAGGGCAAGAAAAGGTTTGCTAGGAGATCAAGGGAATATTTCTGGGATAAGCCTTACCTTTTAAAACATGGGGCATATCAGGTAATTAGAAGGTGTGTGCCAGAAAATGAGCAGTATGATATGTTACGATTCTGCCATGACTTGCATTGTGGAGGCCATTTCAGCGCACGGAAGACAACACTGAAGGTGCTGCAATCAGGTTTCTTATGGGTTTCACTGTCAAGTAGGGTGTCGTCCCCAGGGAGCGGAGTTAGCTAAATTAGTTATTGCTAAAGTAATGTTATGTATATATATATATATATATATTATCGAAACACGAGTTGGTGAAAATGTAGATGGTGAATTACACTATAAATAACACTAAATTAATTATGCAAACTAAATGAAGGGGGAAATGGGATGAAGGATATATATAGATGATGGAAACTCAGGAGTTAATGGATACGAAAGTAAATACTGGGCAATGCAACAAACTTGTCAATAGCACGGCTATTCAAGGTAACCGACCTAGGATGTATAGAGTCAGTTATTTATCCCTAGAAGATGGCCAACCTAGGATGTATAGTGCGGACCACCTATTAGGGATTAATCTATCGTAAACTACCAACCTAGGATGTATAGTGTTGGTTGTTTATCGGATTCTAGAAATGAAGCTCGTTTACCTAACAATGACTCAACCGATTAAACATAGTCACCCTAGGATGTATAGTGATGACTTCTAACTCTCTCACGGGTTCCGACCTAGGATGTATTGTGCCGGAAACTCGATCGAGGTTAGATTAAAACCGCGGTTTAAGAGTCGGAATTCATGACTTTTCGTCCATTCTTTTAGAGCATTAAACAACTAAATAGGATGTATATCTAGATGCAATACTCATACATAATACAAAGACATCTTGCAAAGAGGATGTATCTACACAAGAAATCAATGGTAAACATTCACAACAAGAATAGATCAATGAAAGATAGACATGAATATCAATATAATATCAAGTTTATGTACAAGCCCAATATTCAACTAACTACTCCATCAACCCCTTAGAGGGGATTTAGCTACTCATTACAACTAGGAAACTAAGAGAAAGGAAAGAGAAAGAACCTTGGAGAACATCTCCTTCCTTGAAGTGGCTTCAATCTCCTAACTTCCTTGAAGTTGAGTAGAGAATGTAAGGATGAGAGAGAGAGAGAGATTCTAGGTCTAAATGTGTTTAACCTCTGCAAAATGGAGTCAAAGGCTACCTAAAACGTTTCTATACTTTTCTATTTATACAAGATACAAAAATAGGTCACTTAAGCTTCAAAAATCAAACGGGCGCGCTCGGAGTGCGGGTGGAGTGCGGGTGAATTACCCGCACTGTACCCGCACTTTATGGGTTATCTTCATCTTCAGTTCTCGGATCAGGGCAATAGTGCGGGTGGAGTGCGGTTAAATTACCCACACTTGACCCTCACTTGGAATCGCACTGTGATCTCACTTGAATCGCACTTCCCTGTCAGGTGCAAAATCTACCTTCTGTCTTGAGCAACAGTGCGGGTAGAGTGCGGGTGGATGACCCGGACTCTAATGTAAGGTACAACTCTGCTCTTCTGTTCTTGGTGACAGTGTGGGTGGAGTGCGGTTTGATGACCCGCACAGTACCCGCACTCTAACGTCAGATGCATCTTCAACTTCTCTAGTTTTGCATTAGTGCCAGTAGAGTGCGGTTGGATGACCCGCACAGTACCCGTACTTTATCGTCAGGTGCAACATCACCTTCTCTGGTTTGGCATTAGTGCGGGTAGAGTGCGGTTGGATGACCCGCACTGTACCCGCACCTTATCTCTTCACTTGCATCCTGTCCCGGCTATGAACATGAGTGCGGCTGGAGTACAGTTGGAGTGCGGTTGCGACCCGCACTTGACCCGCACTGTAGAGCTGTTTGTGCTCATTTGCCTTTACTTTTGCCTCTTTTCTGCCAGAATCACCGCAATGTGCTTCCAAACCTGTCTTTGCATCATTTCCTACAAATACGCACAAAACAACCCATCAGAGATACAAAAACGCACGAAAACAGAACATAAGGTAGGGATCTGAGGGCCTAAATATACTACATATTTGGCCCGATCAGGGGTTGACTATGTTTCCAAACGGGTTGAGGCCGTTGCGACAAAGACCAATGACAGTAATATGGTGGTTAAATTCATAAAGGAACATATTCTGACCCGATTTGGGATCCCAAGGGTGATCATTAGTGATGGCGGGAGCAATTTCTGTAACAAAGCTTTAGGAAATCTATTGAAGAAGTATGGAGTGCGTCACAGGTGGCCACACCATACCACCCTCAGACATCAGGATAGGTTGAAGTAAGTAACAGGCACATTAAGAAGATTCTGGAGAAGACAGTCTCCTCCACTAGGAAGGATTGGGCATTGAAACTATCTGACGCCTTATGGGCGTACCGAACGGCTTTCAAAACTCCTATTGGGTTGAGCCCGTATAGGTTGGTTTTTTTTAACGCTTGCCACCTTCCGGTAGATCTAGAACATAAAGCATGGTGGGCAATTAAGAAGTTGAATTGGGAATATGACAAAGCATGCGAAGAAAGATGCAATCAGTTGAACGAGTTAGATGAATTCAGATTGGAAGCCTATGAGAGTTCACGACTCTACAAAGAAAAAACAAAAGCTATTCATGACAAACGATTGGTAACGAAAGAGTTCCAACCGAGCATGCTGGTGTTACTTTATGAGTCTCGTTTGAAGTTGTTCCCTGGGAAGTTGAAATCAAGATAGTCAGGCCCACATCGTGTTATTAATGTCTCTCCTAACGGAGCTGTAGACATTCAGAATTTGAGGAACGATGGGATATTCAAAGTTAATGGGCATAGGCTAAAACTCTATTTTAGACCAGAGACCTGCTGCAAGGGTGTTGGTTCCATGGAACTTACTGAGCCATAGCACATCTATCATGTCTGAGCACCGGTGGGAGGCAGCCCGCTCAAGTCATTTTTAAACTTTTAGCCTTCGGAGTTTTATTTCGGCTTGGACTTATTTTTCTTTTCTTTTCGCATTTGATTTTTGTTTGGTAGAGTTGTTGTGTGGTTTTAAGCTAGGTTATGCATCTTTTGGGAAGCACACAATAACACGCATGGACAACGAACTAGCTTCCTTCTAAAGAGAGTTTTCTACCTTCGATTTTGTACTTAAGCTTTCAATGAATGCGATTTAGATTTTGTTATTATGAATGAGCATGGTCGAGTGTATGTCTAGATTCAGTTTGGGGGTGTTGAACCCTCATTCCGCCAATTATTGAGATTATGCTTGTTATTTCCAACAATAGGGACATTGTTGAGTTTTGGTTTGGGGGTGTGTTACGCCTTGTACAGTTGTTATTACAGTTTTTTTTTGTTATTACAGTTTTTTAGTGTCCAATTTTTTAATTTTCTTGCTTGTCCATTTTTCAAACTGTATCCAGTATGGGTATGATGCCTCTAGAGTGTGCTTTTGATGAGTTCCTTATATGTGCTCTGACCTTGTGATATAGTTTGGTGTTACTTGAGGGTTCGCTTGCACCACCATGGGGTCGTCCCACCCGTTGGTGTTAAGTATTGGGGACTCATTGTTCCCATGTCTTGTTCTAATAGTGGAGATACCCGCGAGATCACAAACACAAGCATGAAAATTCATTTTCTGAGTGCATTATTGATTATTCTTAAACACGCCTCTCGTCATTTATGTCATGTGCCATAGGACTTGCATATCATTTTGTGAATTGCGTGATGGATGCTTTCATTACCTTTTTAGATGGTTGTGGAAGTGATATTAGGGAATGTATGTGTATTGAATTACCTCTATAGCCTAAACACCACATACCATATTGTGTGCTCCAAAGCCAAGTTGAGGCCAAACACTTACTCTTTCATTTGGTACCACATTCAACCATATACCCAATAGCCTAAACACATGCCTAGCCTTGTACTAATCATGTTAGGATGGGAAATGGTAGTGATGAAAAGAGTTAAGATGATCCTACAACGGGTAAAATGAAATAATTGTTGAAAATATGCAAGGAGAGGGGTAAGAACCGTAGTTGTGTGCCATAAATGCCTAAGAAAGGGAAATTGTAACAACTCAAATGGAGTACAACATTGTGATTGGGAAATTGTTAAAAGAAAAATTAAAAGAGAAATTGTACTTGAAGTGCCATAATGGGGATTGTATTATGCTAAATACGCTCAAACAGAATGCAACATTGAAGGCACAAATGTGGGTTAAATGATTTCCTAGAGGGTTACGTTTAAGTGATAAAAGAACATGGTGTGGGAGTAGGGATATATTCTAGCATGATTGGTGAGTTTGAGCTCCAAATATCCATATTCTTTGTGTAACCTCATTCAACCCCACAGCCACAATATAACCGGTTGAAAAGCCCTATTTGATCCATATAAGTCTAGTTTGGGAATGTCGGTTGAAGCACGATCTTTCACATCCATGGCATGGTGACTCGTTCCTAGGATAATTCATTGCTTAAATTTTATGCAGAATCTTCTTTGCATACTTGTTTGTGTGGAACTTAGGACTCTTGAGGAAAGAAAAGAGAGAATCCATGTGAGTTTTAGAATTGAAGCGAATTATGCTCAAGGTATGGGAGTAAGTTGTCCCTAATTCATGAATGCCTTTAGGTGTGGGATTCGTGTTCGTACGAGCCTCCCTTGGGGGTGTCTCCAAATTGCTCTTGATCTTATACATATGTTTTTTTTTCTCTCCTCTCTATCACACCTATTTGTATCATATCACACATTGGACTTGCGGCATTTTTGAGGTATTGTTTAGGTGTCTAGAAATTACAATCAGTTGGCGTCTTACTGTTTAGATTAAATTTGCTCGAGGACGAGCAAAGGTTTGGTTTGGGGGTGTTTGATCGAGCCAAATATATAGCTTATTTAGGCCCTCAAATCCTTACCTTTAGTTCTGTTTTCGTGCGTTTTTGTATCTCTGATGGGTTGTTTTGTGTGTAATTGTAGGAAATGGTGCAAAGATGGGTTTGGAAGCATATTGCGGTGATTCCGGCAGAAAAGGGGCGAAAGGAAAAACAAAGGAGCACAAGCAGCTCTACAGTGCGGGTCAAGTGCAAGTCAAGTGCGGGTCACAACCGCACTCTAGCCGCACTCATGCTCATAGCCGGGACAGGATGCAAGTGAAGAGATAAAGTACGGGTACAGTGCGGGTCATCCAACCGCACTCCACCCGCAGTTTTGTCAAACCAGAGAAGCTGAAGTTGCACCTGACGTTAAAGTGCGGGTACTGTGCGGGTCACCCAACCGCACTATACCCGCACTAATGCCAAACCGAAGAAGTTGAAGATGCACCTGACATTAGAGTGTGGGTACTGTACGGGTCATCCAACCGCACTCTACCCGCACTGTTGCTCAAGATAAAAGGTAGATTTTGCACCTGACAGGGAAGTGCGATTCAAGTGCGATCACAGTGCGATTCCAAGTGCGGGTCAAGTGCGGGTAATTCAACCGCACTCCACCCGCACTATTGCCCAGACCCGAGAACTGAAGATGAAGACAAACCATACAGTGCGGGTAATTCACCCACACTCCACCCGTACTCCACGCATGCCAGATTGATTTTTGAAGTTTAAGTGACCTACTTTTTGTGGGATGTATAAATAGAAAATGATAGAAATGTTTAGGGAGCTTTTGACTCCGTTTTTCAGAGATAAAACACATTTAGACCTAGAATCTCTCTCTCTCTCTCTCATCCTTACATTCTCTACTCAACTTCAAGGAAGTTAGGAGATTGAAGCCACTTCAAGGAAGGAGATGTTCTCCAAGGGTTCTTTCTCTTTCCTTTCTCTTAGTTTCCTAGTTGTAATGAGTAGCTAAATCCCCTCTAAGGGGCTGATGGAGTAGTTAGTTGAATATTGGGCTTGTACATAAACTTGATATTATATTAATATTGATGTCTATCTTTCATTAATCTATTCTTGTTGTGAATGTTTACCATTGATTTTTTGTGTAGATACATCCTCTTTGCAAGATGTCTTTGTATTATGTATGAGTATTGCATCTAGATATACATCCCATTTTGTTGTTTAATGCTCTAAAGAATGGACGGAACGTCATGAATTCCGACTCTTAAACCGCAGTCTTAATCTAACCTCGATCGAGTTTCCAGCACTATACATCCTAGGTAGGAACCCGCGAGAGAGTTAGAAGTCATCACTATACATCCTAGGGTGACTACGTTTAATCGGTTGAGTCATTGTTAGGTAGACGAGCTTCATTTCCAGAATCGGATAAACAACCAACACTATACATCCTAGGTTTGTAGTTTACGACGGATTAATCCCTAATAGGTGGTCCGCACTATACATCCTAGGTTGGCCACCTTCTAGGGACAAATAACCGACTCTATACATCTTAGGTCGGTTACCTTGAATAGTCGTGCTATTGACAAGTTTTTTGCATTGCCTAGTATTTACTTTCGTATCCATTAACTCCTTAGTTTCCATCATCTATATATATCCTTCATCCCATTTCCCCCTTCATTTAGCTTGCATAATTAATTTAGTATTATTAATAGTGTAATTCACCATCTACATCTTCCCCATTTCATGTTTCGTTATTATATATATACATAACATTACTTTAGCAATAACTAATTTTAGCTAACTCTGCTCCCTGTGGACGACACCCCACTTGCCACTTTAATTGTGTTTTCAAACTAATTTAGGTTTTGTGAGGTTTTATCAAATATTGTTGACGGATTGATCTTTTAAAACGACACTAGAAAAAACTTCTTGTCAATGCTCGACCATGAAGTCTTCAAACTCTTGGTCAAGGTACTCACCTCCACAATCTGATTGTAGTGACTTGATAGTCCTACCTAATTGATTCTCAACTTCAGCTCGGAATTCCTTGAACTTTTCAAATGTTTCCGACTTTCGTTGCATCAAGTAGGCATATCCGTATCTTGAGTAGTCATCTATAAAGGTGACATAATACTCATAGCCGCCCCTAGCTCTAACATTCATCGGTCCACAGGATTCGCGGACAGTAAAAGGTCTCTTAGTCATCTTACCTTCTAAACAGGATTCGCGGACAGGTAAGGTGCCAACCTTTAACTCACTTAAAGGTCCACTTTTTACTAGTCTGTTTATCTGGTCAAGGTTAATATGACCAAGCCTTAGATGCTAGAGATACGTGTCATTATCTGGAGAAATCTTATGTCTTTTAGTTTTAGGTTTTTCAACCTTAAACATTTCGGTGTTAAGCAGTGTAGTATGTATTAACGGTCTTAACACATACAAATTATTTTCATTAATTCGTGAACAAATATTCAGACCATTCTTTCCAATAATAACAAACTTATTATTAAAAGAAACAGAATATAATTGTTCTAACAACTTAGAAACGGAAATCAAATTCCATGTAAATCCAGGAATATAAAAAACATTGTTCAATAATAAAAAACTATTATTATTACAAAATTGCAATCTTATTGCTCCCACTGCTTTGGCCGACACGACATCCCCTGACCCCACACGCATGGAGAAGGCTCCCTTCTCCAGCTGTGTCCAAGAATCAGTCCACTGCAAAGAAGAACAAACATGGTTAGTGGCCCCCGAATCAACAATCCAGGGTGAACAATCATCTTCCACTAAACAAGATTCAAGAACAAGTAAATCATATTTACCTTTCTTCTTCTTCTTGGCTACCTCCTCCAGGTACTGAGGACAATTCTTTTGCTATTACCCGACCTTGTTACAATGGAAACATTTTCCTTTGCCTTGGTCGGTGGAGGTGTCCTTCTTTTTGCTTTGGACCTTCTTGGGTTTGGGCTTACCCTTCGCCTTTACAGCAGACCTCTTCCTTTTCTTATTATTGGAGGAAGATGGTTCGGCAACATTTGCCTCACCGGTCTTACGTTTGCTGTCCTTAGTCAAGGACTCAAAAGTAGTGAGCTCATTAAACAACTGTGTGAGACTAAACCTTAACTTGTTCATCCCGTAGTTGCTCTTAAACTGATCAAAACTCTTTGGAAGAGTCATGAGTATGATGCTCACTTGACTGGGTTCGTCAATGGCCCCGCCATTGACTTCTGCCGTGTTGAAGTAGGACATCATGCTCAGGACATGTTCCCGATTTGATGTATCTTCCTTCATCCGAGCGAGCATAGCAGAACGAACAGCTTCATGTCGCTTTTGCTCAGAGGGCTGCCCGAACATAGCTTGCAATGACTCCATAATTTCGAATACTGTAGTCATTGCTTCGTGCTTTGTGACAAGCACGTCTGTCATAGAAGCTAACAGATATGTTCGGGCCTTCTCATCAGATGAGACCCATCGCTGGTATGTCTCACGAACAGTTCGTGTGGCATTGGCAGTAGGCACCGGAGGACATTCCTCTGTAAGCACAAACTTGAGGTCTTTGGTGACCAATATTGCATTAATATTAAGTTTCCACTTAGTGTAGTTATCACCAGTTAATTTGTCGTTTGTGAAAATTTGAAGTAATGCAGAAGACATAATTGCTGAAATAAATAAAACATTCATTCAGTCATTTATTAAAACAAGTGCGAGTGCTTTGGCATAAATTTAAACATGATGCGTGAACATGTTTAACAAACTAGAAATACCCAAAAAACAGTTACTATACCACGATAATCCAGCATACCACAAAGAAGTGCCGCCTTAGGGTCGGTCAAGTCTTTGCATGTTGGACCAAGACATTCTCAATCAAATGATATTCTAGAATAACTCTTATTCCATATCATTCAACCATCGTTTATTCAGTCAGGTTTTTAATTAACAAAACTTAATCAAAACCTTCGTGAGTGTAACCCACCATTTCAGATCTCACGAGCTTGACTCGAGAATTGCCGCCTTAGGGTCGGTCAATCCCGAAATACCCTCAGAAATCCTATCTGTTAGGAAGTCAACCTTGGTATTGATCTTTGTGGAAACCCTCCTTAGGGAGGACGAAAGCAAAGCCGTCACGAGGCCCCACTCGGATCTCACGGTGTTGAACTAATGATGGAGACTGTGGGATATATATGTCATATATCCCTCTCCCACTCACTATTTAAAAATTAGGGTTTTCTATTATCCGTTAATGCACCTAGACTATATTGGATCAAACGGCTAACTTTAATCAAGTTATCTAGCGCATTAACAAACTCATTATTAGAAATAAATTCTCATTAACTAATAAATTATTAATGATTTTTAACTATTAAAAATCTAATCTATTAGTGAATAATCTAAGCTTTTGTAAACTATTTACTAAGCTCGGATTATTATGATAGTGTTTACCAAGTTTTAACTATTAAAACTCTAACACTTTATACGGTTCATTTATTATTAGGTCATTAATTATATTAATACTAATTACAATAAATGACCATATTAATCCAACTTATTAAACACTTTAATAACCAGATTAATATTAATGAGAATTAACAAGTTTTCTAACAATTAAAAAACTAATCTCATTTTCATAGCCAATAATGTATTTACTGATTTTAATCATATTAAAAAAATACATAAAAAATAGGCTATGATGCATGTATGACATATCAAATATATTTGTGTAGGCAAATCTAATCTAAATGACATACGTATGCATGACAATGCTTTTATCATCACATAATATAAAGCATACATGAATTGACCGAGTACTGTGGATTATTCAACCTAAAAAAATAGGAATCTAAAATTATAGAAATATCCCCAAGGCATTCATTGGTCTTCTTGTAATTTTCGAGTCTTCCAGTACTCCGATTCATCTCATGAATCCGAAATAGGAAATCCGCACGGAACGCACTAGGCAACACTTGCCAACGGAACCGTGCAGAAATATGTGAACAGTGCCTAACAACGTCCGCATGAACAGTAACCCCCCCCCCCCATGAACAGTGTCGTGAACAGTAACGGTGAACAGTACTTCGTCACAAATTCTCAATTTTTCCAGGTCTTCAACATAGGTTAAATTTTTTTTTATATTACAATAACAGAAAAAAATAATAAAAAAAAATTATACAACCCATGAACCCTAAATCCACAGTACCATATAATTAATGATCAATCATGTTTTTGTAAATTAACATATTTAATATACATACAAAAACAACATACAGTCAATTTAAATAGTGCCTACACAATCATACATACAGGAGCATCGAAAACAATTTCCTGTGCCGAAAAAAAAAGATTGGCTCTGATACCAATTGTTGGAACCCCGTTCGCTGGTAACGCAGCGGAAATATGTTTTAAAATTTTTAATACATATCATAAACGATCTGGAACCAGTGAACTTGAGACCGTAATTATTTTTCCGAAACTAATACATACAATATGTAAACATAGGAAATTGTAATCAATATATTAAAAGAAAATTTAGAACCTTACCAACGTTTGGAGTCTCCTTCACTTTACGATATGCTCCTGGTCTATACCACTGATCTTCCTAGCTATTCCCGGAACTAGTAACTGCGTGTGGGCGCGTCACGTACTCAGGAACTTAGGAGGATGTTGAGAAAAAAAGAAGAAACTATTTCTTCCAAAGAGAAAACCAAAACTAGAACAATTCTAGTTGTTAAAAAAATATATATCTTATATATATATATATATATGTATATATATATATATATATATATATATATATATTTGTATCAAATTGTGCACCCACGCACAGCTCTCTTTTTTCTCTCTTTTTGTTGTATTCTCACGCATGCCACCAATTGCTCTCTATTGATGCATGCGTTTTTTTTTTTGTTTTTTTTTTCTTTTTAAATTCAAAATCAATTTTAATCAAAAAACAAATCAATCTAATCTTTTAAGATATCAAATATCTTTAAAGATATTGACTGATATTTATTTTATTTAATATCATTTGAATTCAAACTACTTAAATTCAAAATTCAAAATTTAATTTAATAAAATAAAATAATCATATTATCTTATTTATTCAAAAAATAAATATCAACAAACATCCTCCATTTAGTGATTAATAACATGATTAAATAATCTTATTATTTAATTTATTTAATCGCCATTATTCATTAATTAAATAATCTCATTATTCAATTAATTCGCGAATAAATACGTGTCACTTTCGTAACACAATTAATTGGACTTTCCAATTAATTATCCGTGACCCTTGTTACCTAAATCGATCGGGCTAGCAAGGGGACCTAATGGACCCACAGTATTTTGAGCTCCAATAATTTTTGGAATCATTAATTAAACTCTTTAATTAATATTCCTTGATTATTAACTCCGGTGTTATTCCACTAAAAACCCGAAGCTGCACTCTCTCAACTGCAGACGTTTTTACACAGACCGATACAACTCGGTGTCCATCGATATAGCTATTACACATGGTGTGATCCTCCACAGTAGTTCATAATTAAAGCTGGATCATAATGTCCGTTATACCCTTCTAATTACATATATCCTTTAAGTACTGTTGATTTCTAATGGACAGTAAATCCTATTTCCTCACGGAATTAGGAGAGCGCTCATATTGTCCAAACCCAGAATCAACCCTTAAGGGAACTACCATCTAATTCTCACAAGAAGGAGTGGATTCCACTATTGTGTACATACCTTCCCAGCCACAAGCCAAACCGTAATCCCAACATACGGAGTATATTGATCAGGAACTGCATCTGACCTCATCTATGGTATATCAAAGACCACGATCTAACCTGAAGGAGTCGATAAGACACTCAAGATTAAGATCACCCACATATAGCCATCATTAGTTGATATATATGAATCTCATCAGTAAACAGATCTTGGTGAGAGATTCATATAGATCATGGCCCAGTCCTATATGATCACATCATACAAGGTGCCTCTATTCCCATATCTCATATGAATGATTTAGGATACAATCACTGTACATTACGGAATGGACCGCAGCTATAGATTAACCACAAATAAAGTACCCAGCTTTATTTGTTATCTATGGACTTTTTAGATTGCACGTCTCTTACTGTATCCATCCGTATATGACACTCATATACACAGTTCGAGATTACATCCGGCAATCTAGGATGTTAATATATGCACAAGTTATAAAATAAACAACACAACAAGAATGAATTGAACTTTTCTTTTTATTTATTTCATAAATCCATTTACAAATTACATCTTTAGGGCATAAACCCCAACAGAGTCGCCATCACTTGAGTCATCTTCACTTTGTTTCTCTTCCTCTTCATCATCTATTGCTTCCTTACTCTTGAGAGAAGATACGAAGGCAATAAAGTTTGCCACATGGTCCTCATCATCCGAGGATTCTCTTTCTTCTTCCAAGTCATCACAATCGCTCCACGTGGCGGCCATAGCCTTTCCTTTCTTCTTGTTCTTTAAATTTTCGCAATCCGTGGAGATGTGTCTGAAGCCTCCACATTCGAAGCATTGAATCTCTTTTCTTATGGGCTTGTCTTCACTTGACTCAAACTTCTTGAAATGAGTCTTCTTCTTCATTTTCTTTCCTTCGGATCCAAAGCCCTTCTTTTGAAATTTGATGAATTTCTTGAACCTTTTGACCATAAGGGCCATCTCTTCATCCGAGTCTTTCTTCTCCTTCTCAACCATAGAGATTTTCAAAGCAATAGTTTTTTGCTTCTTTGGAGGTGTAGGTGTAGGAGTCCACCTAGACTCATATGCTAGAAGTCTTCCAATAACTTCACTTGGCTTCATGTTCTTATAGTCACTATTTTCCTCAACTGCCGTCACTTTTGACTCAAATCTTGGCGGAAGCGACCTCATAATTTTTTGCTTGGTTCTCCTATCCGAATAAGGATCACCAAGTTGATGGCTTTGATTGACTATGTCCATCAGCTTCACTTGAAAGTCGTTGAAGCATTCATCCTCCTCCATTCTAATTTGCTCAAATTGTGTTTGGAGGACTTGAAGCTTGGAGTCCTTGACGACCTCGGTTCCCTCATGGGCCGTCTCTAGAATCTCCCATGCCTCTTTTGCAATCCTAGTTGTTTGAATCAACTTGTATTGGTTGTCATCCATTGCACAAAGAATGGCATGCAAGGCCTTGTTGTTCCACTTGGATGCTTCGAACTCTTGAGTTGACCATTTTGACTTTGGCTTGGGAACTACACTTTCGTCTTCAAAAGTCTTTTCCGGAGGAGTGTAGCCATCTTCAATTGCCATCCATGCTTGGTCATTTATTTGGCAAATGTAAGACTCCATCTTGCCTTTCCAAGAGGCATAGTTCACTTCGGTGAGCAAAAGGGGTCTTGTGCTAGAAGCTCCCTCATTTCCACTTCCGTTTCCACTCATAGTGTTTGGGTATGAATGAGATGAATGTTAATGTATGCAACAAACAACAAACAAAATGCAAGATGCAGGACACACAAAGAGCAAGGATCACCTAAGTATATCTAGGAACCCGCTCTGATACCAATTGAAAATAATATACGCGTGTGTCTACTAACCTAGAGGGGGGGTGAATAGGTTTTAGTTGATTTATTACCAACTTTTCGACTTAATCAATTTTAATAATGCTACCCCATATTAGCAATCAACCAATCCAAAATAAACATGCGGAAAACAATAAAAACACAAGGATTGATTTACGTGAGAAACCCTCCAACTGGGCAAAACTCACGGGCTATCCTTCTAGCCACACACGGTCCTCAAATCCACTATTTGAATGAAAGTTTACAACCTAGGTTGACCTCAAGTCACACCATACTTGGTCACTGACCCTTTCACTCTACCCAACGGGCCTTTAATAGTGATCATAGACCAACAAGCTTGTGCACTAGTCCATTTAGTCACGAGGCTTAACAATTAATGCAGAGGTTAAACAACCTATGTGAATATGTAAAAATATGTTATCATGCAATTAATGCTAGGCAACACTAAATGCTTATCTAGGGATTTAAAGATGTCAATGAGTGCAAATCCTAGATGTCAATATCTAAATGCAACGGCATAAAAATTTAGCTAGAAGGGTAAAATCGTCCTAGATGCTAGCTATCAATGAACATGCAATCTCAACCAACAAACAAGGTCACAAACATACTCAAATCATACTAAACAAAATAAACATGCAATTAATCAACTAATCATTGTTAAACCTAGGTAAACTAAGAACATAGAGATGAAACAAGAAGTTTTAGTTCATAGTTAATTACCTAGTCAAGAAAAGCATGAAGACCCATGGAGAAAAGATGCAAGGATGAAGCTAGATGCACATGGGTATGAGTTTAGTTGAGTAAAAAATGAGTTCTTGGAGCTCTCTCTCTTGGATTTACTTTCTCTCTCTTAAAGATGTGATTTTCAGAGCTCTATGGTTAAAAGGTGGAGAAGATGATGTATTTATAGGGACCAAAAAACGAGCTGGTGTGAAATACCCGAATTGCCCAGTTCGGGTGAAAAAGGCGACATGTAAGGCGACATGAGCAAGTCCCCTTGGAAGTCGCCTAACACACTATGTGAAAAACAATGTCCCTAAGGCGACATGTGAGGCGACATACACAAGTCGCCTTGGAAGTCGCCTAACACACTGTGGAAAAATTTCAAGACTAAGGCAACATCTGAGGTGACATGCACAAGTGGCATTGCATATCGCCTAAAACACTGTGGGAAAAATTCAAGTCTAAGGCGACTTGTCAGGCGATATGCACAAGTGGCCTTGCATGTCGCCTAACCCACTGTGCACCCCATCAACTCCAAAATGCAAGAAGTGTGTGTGTGTGCAATAATACATGCATGTCAATACAATATGCATAAGATGTGAGTGTGTGCAACTAAAACCTCTTCAAGGAGAATTAAGCAAATGATATACCTTTGAAGTGCTCTTGAGAATAATGATGCCCTTGAAGCTTGATCACACACAAAGAGGCTTAATCTACCCTTACAAAATTAATCCCCAATGTGGTTTGTCAACGAAATGAGCCAATCAAAAATATGAGGAACTTACACATCTATATCCACTGCATCACCAAGTGAATCCAATGTGCCTTCACTAGGGTAAGTTCAAGTCCAAAAGACACTTCTCCCAATGCATGACACTTCTGGTCTTCTCAACTACATTCATTTAGTAGACTAAGGTCGTAGCATAAATGTGGAGTATTGAATTTTATATCAAATGTGGGGTATTGTTGAAGATGTTTGATTTAAAAAAACAATAAAAAGCATCCCACATTGAATTTTCTGTATTAATTTTAAACTCATACAGTTATTAACTGCAGTGTTCAAAATGGTGTATGTTTTTGTTATTTTAGCAGACACAATCATGTCTTTTTATTTTAACAGGCACAACTCTACAACACTTGTCTTTACAAAAAGGCATGTCTGGGTTTAAAAATAGGACAAGTGAGTCAAGTTTGTAGAAAAATGAGAGGAAAATATATAGTTCGTCAAGATTCGAAATTTTGTGCTACAATTTCGAACATAAATAGTTGTATCCTGGTAGGCAGTCACCTATCGATCTTCAAGCACAACGATAGGGTGAAATACTGTCTTTAGGACATTACTGAACGCAATCCGCTATCTTCATTCAAACAATTGCAGATACAAGTTAGTGTTTTTATATTACAGTATTATTAAATTCTGTTTTATTTGTTTTTCATTAGAAAAAAATCAGTAAAAATATTTTTATTTTTTTTTAGCAGTAGATATAGAAAAGCAGTATTTCATTTATATTGTTAAAGTGTTGTATATCATTAGTTTATTTATTTATTTTTAAAATAAAAGTTACCACACTTATTTTCTTCACACATTTGTGTTTCCAACAGAGTACTGATGCAGGACACTTTGGTAGACATTTAGATTAATCAAAGTATAAATTCCTATTTTCCACTTGAGGTGGATTTTGTTTGTCAGAAAGATCCAGGCGTCCAGCATCACCAATTTAGTTGGAGCTATTAGAAGCTGTAGATTAATGATTAATCTGTATGTTTTTTTTTTTTTAAGTGAAGCCAAAGCAATTAGAAGTTGCCATGCATGCAGGTTCTACAATTGATGACGATATATTCTTATCACATTAGCTATTATTCTTGGTTTTCTTATTCTAAGATTTCACAGTAGTTAATAGTTATGTTTATATAAGCATTGCCACAATTTATTATTCCCCTGCAATGCTAGGTTGTTCAGATTACCCAGAGAAGCAGGAATTGGACCATGTCAATAGTTCCTATACAAGGCAAGGTCTTGTAGAGACCTTGAACTACCTATTTCCGGAGGAATCGAGCCATTTCATTGATTTTCAACAAGGTAAGATTTCTCCAAGAGAAGTAAATAGTGGATAGATCGAGAGAAACGAGTCTGGAAGGTATGCAATATGAGATGGAAAACTACCGGAGAGTAAATTCATTGCAAGATCAACATATTTAAGATTTATGTTTAGGAAAAGCCGAGAATGAAAACTCATCAATCAAGTGTACCATTCAAACCAAAACTTGTTAGGTTGATCCCAATGACGCTTCCATTTCAGAAGGGAATTTGCCTCCTCAATAGAAGCAGAAGCCATATATGGTTTTGATGAAAATACATTAAAAACAGGGGACAGTATCTTTAATAAGTTCAATCTGTTAGCCATATATGTCGCCAGATTTTGCTGTAGTACACAATCTTTGATTTCTTCTCATATGTTGTTACCAGATTTCTGCAACTCCCCTTTTGATTTCTCATTTTCCTCACCATAATTCAGATCTTCCTCATCTTTTTCTCACTGCTGCAATTATGCTGCTCGTGAATGTGGCAGTTAAGTTTACTTGCTCTCTGGTCTCTAAGTGAGCCTGAGTTACACCGCAGAAAGAAATTACCACTCTCAACGTCTCAATGGAGAGTCATAAAAAGGGGAGGGGAGAAATCACCACAGTTAAGTACGTTCTCAATGTCTTAAATAGAGTATCATGAATTATGGGTAATCGACTGATACAAGAGAATTAGTGTCTATAATTCATACATAGAGACGAAAATTAATCATGTACAAGTTTTATCAAATTTCTACCAGAGCTTAGATGACTACAAATCATGCAATCTCAATTAACCCCCTATGATCAAATTTGAATCCTACTTTCTATTTTCGACTAGCCTATTAAAAAACTGTCACTAATAAGTAAACGCACCATTATAGGTGCATGAGGGCAGAAGCCTAATATTTGCCAAAAAGTTTTGTTGTACGGAAAAATAAATCAACTAAATACAACAATCCGTAATCGTACTATACCATGAGAAATGCTAATAACAGAAAAGCTTTCAGAATTTTCCTACGAAATCCAGCTTCATGAAATGGATATTCATTCAAGCACAGGCCGTCAAAACTACCGCTAATCTATCGAAAATTAAAGGATCAGATAAACATCTGGTCATTAATTTAAGTCCAATTTCCAAGGTTTTTAAGTGACCAACGGAGGGGCCTAATGCCATTTAAAACCGTTCAAGTAAGCTACAAGGTTTAGATATAAGTAAAACATAACTAGAGAGAGTAATTTGTGCTACTCCAAACATGTCATGGAGAGAAAAGCAATACCTTCACCACATTAAAGAGTCTGTTCTCCATATTCCCTGCTCAATTTGCCCCCATAGACAAATCTCAGCAATCTGTTACTCCAGCAACATTTTCCACTGCTTCTTTATTAGATTCTTCAGCCAACACCACATCATTTGTTGTTTCTTTATTAGCTTCTTCAGCCATCCAATCATTTTCTGCTACTTCTTTATTAGCTTCTTCAGCCACCACATCATCTTCTGCGATTTTCTTCTCATTCGCATCTTCAACCACCACATCATCTTCTGCTGTTTTCTCATTCGCATCTTCAACCATCTCATCAATTTCTGCTGTTTTCTCATTTGCTTCTTCAACCATTGCATCATTTCCTGCTAGTTCTTCACTTGATTCCTTGACCATCTCATCCTTTTCTGATGCTTTCTCTTCAACTATGGCATCATTTTCAACTGTTTCCCCATTTATTTCTTCAACCATAACAACGTTTATTTCTTCAACCGTGGCATCATTTTCTGTTTTCTCAATTGCACCTTCGACCAAAGCATCATTTTCTGTAGTTTTCTCATTTGCTTCTTTGGCCACAGCATACACATCTTTCCCCTTCTCAGTACAGTTTGGCGATGCCTGAATGGTCATGTTTGTAGTGGTGATGGTAGGGGTAGCTTCAACATTTAGTTTCTGTTCCTTGAGCCGAGTAAGGTGCTTTCTCCCCTTTTTATGACTCTCCATCACAATCGCCGAGTGAGCACCAATTTGGCAAACTGCACACCAGAACTTGAACTTTTTCTTCCTATTTTTTGCATTCTGATTCTTCTTTACCACGTTTTCATTTTTATTATCCTGATTATTCTGCAGCTTCTCATCTTTATTCTTTAAATCTACTCCATCCATTTTTTGATCTGAACCATTCTCAGCTTTACTAGGTTGACCTGATACCTCTTCAGCCTTCATCTTCTGTTCTATGTTTGCAGTATCTCCACCCACTGTAACCTTAGTTTGCTTTCCAGATTCTTTTGAATGTGATGAAGTCGAGTTGTTGCGCATCTTCTGAGCCTGAGCTCTCAGTCTTGCTTCCTTGGATTTATGTTTCCTACCTTGAAGATGTTCATTTAAGCCTCTCTCACTGGTTGCACTAACCTCACAAAGAGCACAACTCCATTCCTCCTTGGCTTTCTTTTTCATGTTTGTGAAAGGGAGCTCTCCCGGAGCTGCAGGTGGTATTTCAGCTTTCCGCTTTACTCCACAAATATTTGGATCGGGCTTAGCCTGCACACACACTCATAACAGGGAACATAACCAGGAAGTCTTGTATGACAACTTCGGGAATGGTGAATACTGATAATTTTTACCATTGTGAACTACACCCTTCTGCTATAAGTACAGATCCACATTTTCATTTAGGAGTACAGAGTAACATTGATATGCACTAATCATCTTATTTTGAACAACATGAGTCTAAGAAATGGGGAAAAAGAGCAGTATTGCGAAAAAAATTTAGAGTATCAAGAATCCATGTCAACTGGTGAATTATAGGAATTAATAATATTACCAAGAATATGGTTTCAAAACACAAATTACAAAGAATAGATTGTTATAGCAATATCATAAATGATACCATGACTCAAATAGCTTTGGAAAAATATCAAGTTATTCGATTCAAAAGTTAGAATGTTAGATAACAGGATTTCCACAACCATGATCCTTCACCATTTCTCTAAGAATTGAACACTGGCATATGAATCCTATGATACCACAAAGTAGTTAATAATTTTGAACATGTGTGACAAAATACTTCAATACCAAACTAAGTACAGTATACAGTGTTCATGAAACATTTTCCAGCCATGACTACCCTAGATTTAAAAATTCTATACATATAAAATCAAGGCTTTTACATACTCTACAAATAACAGTACAAGTTTACTGAGCTGATTTAATGTCTGTTCACCGGAGACTTCTAGTAAATGAAATTTGATTATAACAACAGGCAAATTCATCAAAAACTTCAGATAATCCTAGTATCAATTTGAAAACAAGCATTAGTATCAATTTGATCAACACAACTAGTGTAGAATTTTCTTGCCTTAAACCGTTTTAACTGAGGACTTAATTAGAGTAAAATCCAAAAGAGGGGGAAAAAATTAAAAGCCGCCTTAAACTAAAAGACAATATAACATAAAATATCATTATGATCACAGAAAAGCTAAACCACTTCCGGAATCAGAATCCTACAAGACTTTGAGTACAGAGGACAATCTCAACCCAAACAATTACATAGACTTATACAGTTATATAAGCTACCAGAGAGGTAAAATGTAGGACCTTTGGTTTATAGCAACCTCATCTCCACTCAGGGCATTAAGAAAAGATTTTGAAACATGAAGTGGTTCCAGATTGTGGGGGATTACATGTCCTCACTGCCCAAATTTAAAAACAAAATGCATTAGCATTTGCATGCATGGTCAAGAGTTAAAAATTCTCTCATCGACTTTAGTTGGCCAACCAAACCAACTCGTGAACTTTGACCAATGTACATAACAAAATGCCGATGTGTTTGGAACCAAATCAAGATAGTGAGTCCAAATGTACTCCCCAACAAACTATGTCATCTGTATAACAAAACCAATTCAAAAGGTACTGATTGAAGGTATGCTAGATTGTCTCAAACTCTCAGCAATGACCAAGGATATAACATTCAAAGCAAGGTATGCTATAGTGTTGATTTAAATTTCACAAATGTTTAAAACATATTATAGTCAGTCATTAAGAAGGGCATGGAAAATTTCAAAAATGTTTAAAACATATTAGTCACAAATGTTTAAAACAATTTTTTTTTTTAAGATTTGATATTAATTTACCAATTTCAAGTTTCAACTAGGTGTACATTTAATTTTAATTTATGAAAATTCTCTGGTTCCGTAAAAATTCACCAATAAAATGAAACAAAAAACAAGAACTACACAACAAATATGCACTGCTTTTCTTTTTATAAGTAATATTTATACCTAATATCCACCACAGCACAACTACCCTTTCAATACTTGAGCTATAACCACAAGAACAAAAAATACTCTTTTGGACAAATAGACAAATGAAAGTATGATTCAAGTCAAGGTGCCAGAGATTGTCATGATCTCGTTCCTTTCTTCCTTCCACCTAAATTCTGTGGTCCACTAAAAAATATAAGAATGCATGCATAAGTACATGTAAGGACAGGGTCAAAACCAGAAACGTTTTTCTGGCTGGGCTGTTATGATGAAATGTTTTTATTGGTATTGGGATAATGTTCGTACATTCAAAAATTAAATAATAATTTTTAATTTAATGGAGGATTTGACTGTTGGAGAGAAATTTCATTAATAAAAATAAAATGTATGTACATCTGAAATTGACAAATTAATAACAAAAACAACTTGGAGAGGAAAAGTTGAGATCATCTCATAGTCTTATTACCTTTTTCTAGTTTATTTTTTTAAGAGTAAGTTAGTTTGAATCGAACACGAAAATACTTACCTACATAAAAGTGAGAAAAAAAAAAAGCTTAATCGAAATTTAATTCTTTTATGAGTCCCACATATATATATATATATATATATATATATAGATGTATACATATACAAAGGAAAATTTTCAAGTGCGGGATCCCGTACGAATTTTTCGTTCGGGATCACAGATTCTCGCCTGTGGTAATTAGTGATCCCACAAGAAAAGTTCGTACAGGATCTCGCATTAGAAAGTTACTTCCATATACAAGTATACATGTAATACACATGTGTATATATATATATATATATATCGGAAAATATTAATATATATTTATTTATTTTTCCAAAAGCTTGGCTGGGCTATAGCCTAGCCCAGCAAGCCTTGGTTCCCCCATTGTAAGTACTAAGGGGTCGTTTGTTTTTTTGTCTGAAGACTGAACAGTCCTGAATTTTTCTGAAAACTGAATAGGGACTGAAATCTGAACCTGAATGACATGTTTGTTTGTTTTTTTCTCACATCTGAATGTACTGTCAACATGTTTGTTTTTTAAAAATAAAATTGTCTGAAAATACCTAATTTTACATTTATACCTATACTAATTAAAAGAAGTAATTTAACATGCACAATCCTTTATAACATTTTGTATGTGTTTTTTTTTTTTTTTTTGCAAACAAAGTTCAATTTAACAAAATAAAAAAATTAATCAAAGAATATAATTTTGCATATTTTACAAACAAAGTTTAAGTTAAATTTATTGTCAAAAAAAAAGTTCAAGTTCAAGTTCAATTTTTATGTTGTCCACGTTTCCGGTGAATATAATTCATGAAACCATTCTTGTTTTTTAGTTTCCTGGATCATATGCACCAGAAACCAAATAAAAGAAAAATTCTTGAATTTTTCTTATACAATAATTCTATAACATCTTAAAGCCACGAAATCTACTCAATATAATAGACAAATTTATTGAGCACTATACGAATAGTTAGATAAAAAAAATAAAGAGTTTTTACCGGGATTTGGCAAGAGAGAAATTCAATTGTTCAATCTTTGAAAATTTTCATTATGAGAAGTGATTAGGGTTTTTTTTCTTTTCTAAAACTTGTTTAAATAAGAAATATGTTAAAAGAAATTTTTTTATACCATATCAAATTAAGATAAATTTGGAAATATATCTTTTTTTAAAGGATAGACTTGGAAGAGAATATTTTAATTGTAATCCAGTGATTTGGAATTAAGTTAAAAGTCAGGATTTCTTACTTTTTATTTTAAGTTGTTTTTTGATATTTTTAAGTTGTTTGACCACTTAAAAAAAAAAAACAAAACAACTTAATGAGTTCAATTCAGACCTATTAAGTTTTAAGTGAAAAAAACAAACGACCCCTAAGTATGCATGAACCAACAAATAAAGTGTGAACCTGATATAGAGCAATCATTATCTACATCAGAACACATAAACTGAGTCCGGGCAAGTAGAGAAGTCTGCTGCATATACATATGGGAAAACTTCTCCAGGAAAACTTGAAAAAGCAAAAATCAGCACTAAATGCATCAAAGACGCAAAAAATTTCGACAACTGGTCACCACAAATTGCACCTTTCTGGTAACCCCCAAAATAATTTAAAAGACAAATCGAAGATAGATATAACTCATCCTAAATAAACTACACAAAACATTATCATCCACTGATCAACATGCTTCCCAGTTTAGCATCTTGATTAGACCAACCCCATCAAATTTGCAGGAAATTGGAACACACCAAAAAGCCTTTAACCAAGATTGAAGAGTGTATATATATATATATATATATATATATGAAAAGAAAAAATAAAAAACCTACCAAAAAAGATAAATTTATCATTTAAAGAAGTTAGCAACATGCACACTTACCAGTATAATCAACTTGCCCTTCTTGTTAACCTCCAATGCACTCTTATTGTCATCCGTCACAGCATCTGACAACTGTGGAAGAATAGGGGGCAACATATCAAGGCCAAAAGGCCCAAAACCCAGGCTGCGACTCTCAGGAAATGCTAATCGGTCCTCAAGCAAACGGTTATCCAACTTGTGTGTGAATGGAAACCTTGAGTCAAGCTGCGTTGTGTGACTTTCTTCAGTTGATAGCCCAGTTTCACTTGATCCTCGCGCTGCTGTCTCTCTTTCCATCATCAGCTCCCTCCTCACCTCTTCCTCAAGCAATCGCCGTCGCACATTTTCTGCAGCAATTATTTCTAGTCTGATTTTCTCCTTCTCTATCTCACGTTGGATTGTGTACATTTCTATTTGGCTTCGAATGAAATTGGGATCCGATGAGTAGTTAGCTGAAAGAGAGTTTCTATAAGATCAAAATTATGAAGTTGACCCGATTGTTAAGAAAATGTGCGAAATGAAAGAAAATTATGTTTTCAAGCATGAAAACTCTCAAGGTTCTGAAGGTTTTCTGTTTCTCCTCTTTCTTATATCTGCCTCACTTTTCTTAATGACTGAACAGTAATTGAATAGAATTAGAAAGAAACAAAATAAAAAACAAAATAAAAGGAGATGAAAATATTTAAATAAAAAATGTCTGTTTCCAAGATAGAAGTTGAATTCCTGAATTTCTTTCTCTTTCCAATGTCAACATTTGTTTTCTCAGCAACTAAACACTGATTAACTATTACTCAAATTTGAATAGGAAACAAAAAATATCTTCATTGAACTAAGATCTAACATCCAATAGCAGAATACTCTTCATAGAGTGTGCTAGGAACACACACACATGAGAGGTGTGTGTGAGAGAGAGAGAGAGAGCGAAAGAAAGAACACTTTGGTTGCATAAAAAATGAGGGTGATATGAGATATCATTTGCTAACATTCCCAGAAACAGTTTTTTAACGTTTTCAGTGTTATATCATCAACAGAATTCAAACCACAACTCAAATTTCATAAACTAATGTTACACTCAAAATCAACTTAAAGACCTATCCTCACCTTTTGAAAAAACAAGATTTGGAATTCAAAAAGAAATTAGTATCTACCACATTCTTCCACTTTCATTCTAAGAAAAATATTTCCACTACATTCAATCTGACAAGTTCTCATGTATTAAAACTACAAAATTCATTTTTTATTTTTACTTTACACATTAGTTGAAGAAAACCTTAACAGAAGAACATTAATTTTAGTCTTCAACCTCCAATTCAGTTGTCACAAAAACCATCAATCCCATTCTGTTGTTTGTTTCACCTATTTGATTTTGTTTTATCTTTCATAAATTTGTCTTCTGAATTTTCCATCAAAGCACGGTTTTGTTTTTTCGTAACAATCAGTTCACTTCTCTTTCAACTCGATGCAAATTATCAACTATAATTTCAATTTAACTATATTCATTATCGTTAATACTTCCCATCTTTTACAACACCAACCTATGAGAAGGTTATAACAAGTTAACAACAACACCAAAAAAAGAATCATTTCGTGAGTTCTTGTACAAGAGAAATGTTAAGTTATCAAGATTTTAAGATTAAGCCGGTTCTTATTAATCTGATAGACATGACCTCTAGAAACCATGAGAGGCTCGATCAACTACTTTTTCCTCGACATATACTATATCAGCCTCAATTTTCTCAGCAAACAAACAATGACAATAACAAAATTTGAAACCTTGAAAAAAATATTAACACACCTATCAGTAAAAAAAAATTTGACATGATGGTTGTTACAAAAGTCAATATATACAATTATTACTGGTCAAAATTACAGTCCAGCAAAGTTAATATAAATATTAATTTGCTAACCACTACCATACAAAGAATTTAAAGTCTCAACACACATTGTCGATTAATTTGCTATATTTGGCAATCCAGATAAGGGACAGTTTCAAATTTCGAAATCAATAATGATTACTCCTATATAACCAAATTACCAAAGAGAATCTCGAGAAATTAAATTCACCTAAAATGCGAAGATTATCTCGTGCTATGCTTAATAATGCGGTTCTAAAAAAATTAAAAGAAAAGTAAAAGAAATTTTCAATTACTTTCATTTTCTCAGCAACCAAACAGAGACGCGTTAAGTAAAATGACAGAATATCTCAAAAAGTTGAATTCAAGTAAATTTGCGCAGAATATTTACAGCACCAAAATGTTTTTTTAAAAATAATAAAATTTTACGGGGAATGACATAAAATGTCAAGAAATTGAATTCAAGAAAAATCCACAGACTATCACATGTTTTTTTTCCAGTGATACAGAAAAGTGAACAGACAAAATTAATTTTTTCTTTACCCTCTATTACAATTATAATAATTATTTTCTCACTTTCTCAGCAACCAAACAGAGCAGAGAGAGACTACTGACACACAAAAAATAAAATAAAATAAAACGTACGGACCTCGCAATGCTTGTTCGGAGATGAAAGTCATGGTTGAAGAAGAAGAAGCAGGGAGATTCGGCGGCGGCCTATCGTCTCCAGCTCGGAACTTGAACTCCATTATTGAACCGGAAAAGAAAAAAAAAAAAGGAACCCCAGAGAGATTTTGAATTATTAGAATTATTTGAGCTTTGTCTGAGTCTGGTGTGTTGAAAGAGAGAGGGACCTTTTACTAGTGGAATCAATTGGAAGATTAAAAAAAAGGTCGGGCGTGTTAGGACGCGCTGGCGTGGAGCGTGGAGAGTGAGTGGTCTCGGTGAAAGGGTTTAGGCGCGTCACAGGTGTGTCAGTTGTAAAGAGTGAAGCCCTTGTACATTGTGTATTTAAGTACAGAAAAGTTCTATCAGTATACATGCAACCCACAGTTAGTTGCTGATGTATGCGAATAACAGTATGACACGTTAGCTGAGAAAATCTTTATTGGACATTAGTTCATCGACAAAATCGTCAATGAGATTTTATTGCCACTCGAGACCGTTCCAATAAGGTGGGGGTATTATCACTCAAATATATATTTTTTCCAGAATTGTCATATTTTTAAATGTTCTTGTTATATTAGTCATTTTAGTCCATTTTTTTTTAAATATATCACTTTAGTCCATTTGACAAAAAACTAACGGTTAACCGTAATATAATGTATAAAAATACAATTTTACCTTTATTGTTATTTTTTTAACTTTTTTTCTTTTAGTCCCTCCATCAGAGTTCGAACTAATGTTGAAAAACACAAGCTCTAATCAGTTGAACTATATTATCTCATTGTTAAAGATTTGTTGATTTATATGTATATATATAGTTATATAATTTGTTTAAACCAATTTAAATATATTTATATAATTTAAAATAAACTCATATATATAATTTAAAATAAACTCATATTTAATAATAATATATAAAAACATATTATGAAAATGAAAAAGAAAATAACAAAACAAAAGGAAACTCAGAAAATCCAAACTATCAAATCCCGTAAATTTTTTCTTTCTTCCTTTTTTTTTTGGACTTTTTTCCCATTCAAAAAATATATTATTTCAATTTGATAAAAAAAACTCAGAAAATCAAAACTCATAAATTGAAAAGGTAAAAAATCAACAATAATAATAATAATAATAATAATAATAATAATAATTTACTTTTTTTCCTTTATTTCCTTTTGTTTTATTATTTTCTTTTTCATTTTCATAAATATTTTTATATATTATTATTATATATGAGTTTATTTTAAATTATATAAATATGAGTTTATTACTTTTTTTATTTTTCTTTTCTTGTTGTTGATTTTTTTTCCCTTTTCAATTTATGGGCTTTGATTTTCTGGGTTTTTTTTTATTCAAACTGAAATAATGTCTTTTTTGGATCCAAAAAAAAAAATTACGGGCTTTGATTTTTTGGATTTTCTAGGTTTCCTTTTGTTTTGTTATTTTCTTTTTCATTTTCATAAATATGTTTTTATATATTATTATTAATGTAAGGACCTCGATTTTATGATTGGCTTATTTCATGACAAACCACCACATTGGGGATGATTGTGTAATGGGTAGCTTAGGTCCGTATTGGCAAGCTTCCAAGCATCTCCATGACTTCAAGAGCAAAAGGTATATTCACTTGACTTTGTCTCTTGAAGAGTTTAGGTGCACACACACACTTCATGCATGTTTTGTTTATCTTGCATTTGTGTTCTTTATTGTTTGTATAAGTGTGCATCCTTTTCTAAAACACTCACTAGCTTACATTAGATATCATATCTTGCATTGTATCTTAGTTGATAACATGTTTGACATGTTAATTGTGCTTCATTGTGTGCATCTCACTCACTTCACACTTGCACAACATTCATGTAAGATTGACTTTTGTCTTGAGTGTTAAAAAGGGATTTTTCCCTTTGGCGCGGCCTAGACCGCTCGGCAGGCTTTGCTTGCACCGCGGCGCACGGAGCGGTATTCTCCAGTGCGTCATGCGCGACGTGGACCGCGACCTGTGCACTTGCACGAACAGCGGTCCCAACCGCGGTGTAGTCCAGACGGTGCACTGCTGTATGTACCGCGGTCTGGACACTTACCTGTGCCGCGGTCTAGCAAGCGGTTTTGACGGGATTCTGTTTCCCAAGTTCAAAACGACGTAGTTTTAACTAGGGCTTCATATATATTCTTCCTCTTCTCTTCTTGGCCGACCAAGAGCTCAAAAATTCATATTTAGAGAGAGGTTAGAGCTCCTAGAGAGAGAAAGCTTCAAGAAAGCATCTTTGACTCTCCAAACCCAAAACCCATCTCCATCTTGCATCATTCAACATCATATGAGCATGGGTCTTCATTGTTTCATGACTAGGTAAGCAAGAACTTCTTTGAATATCATTTATTGTTCTTCTTACTCTAGATTAGGTATTTATTGCATGATTAAATACCTAGACTCTACTTATTGCATATATTTATGAGTCTTTATAACATGATTGGGTTTGTTTGTGATAGCTTAATTGATTAGGTCATTTTTGCCTAAAAGCTAGGTCATAAATATTCATGTGTGATTAATTGATAACTAGGTTGAGAAATTGTGTTTTAATCAACTAGTTAATGTTCATGAATATTTGATTGTGTTTGTTTGTGATAGCTTGCATTATTAGGTCATATATGCCTAAATAGCTAATCCATAAATATTCATGTATGCTTAATTGATGATTAGGTTGACTTTGTGCATCTAGTCAAGTTTATGAATGTTTATGTGAATTTAATTGACAATTAGTTTGTTAGAATTTCTCTACAACTAATTGAGACCTCATGTGTGTACATGTAGGCATTATTTGATAACTAGGATGTTGTATTGCATTATCTACATCTAGTTAAGCATTGTATGTTTGGTCTAACATATATTGTGTTGAGCATTCATTGATTGTTCACTTAGACCCTATACTCTTCATTGAGTCAAAGTCTTGTGGCTTCGGGGTGAAGTTGCACAAGCATTGTAGTCTTGCAACCAAGTTGTGGCTGGCAAGCATTGGTCAAGAATCCATTGTAAAAGGCCTGCAGGTAGAGTAGGAGGTGCTCACGCCGATAGTAGTGTATCAGTGGATATCACTAGGGATTGAACCAAGAGTGGCGAGTGGTAGTGTCCATAGCCTGAGGTTATCTAGAGTGAGAGTCCGAGTATCACTTGAGGGTGTAACGTTTTACTCATATAGTGGATTTGAGGATCGTATGTGGCTAGAAGGATAGCTCATGGTTTTTCCCTTTGTTTAAGGGTTTCCACGTAAAAATCAAGTGTTATTTATTATTCCGTACTTTACACTTGATTTTGTATGTTTGATTTAATTGGGTTATTTGTTTAATATTGACTAATCGAAAAAGTTGGTAATAATCGATTAACAACCCATTCACCCCCCCCCCCCCCCCCCCCCCTCTAGGTTGTAGACACATGTTAAGAGCTGTATTTTCAATTAAATATGAGTTTATTTTAAATTATATATATGAGTTTATTTTAAATTATATAAATAGATTTATATTAGTTTAAACAAATTATATAAATATATATATATATATACACATTTAAATCAACAAATCTTCAACAATTAGCTAGTGTAGTTCAGCTGGCTAGAGCTTGTGTCTTTCAACCTTGGTTCGAACCCTGGTGGAGGCATTTTAATTTTTTTCAGGGGTTGACTAGCTATTATTGAAACTAGAGGGACTAAAAGAAAAAAATTTTAAAATAACATTAAGGGTAAAATTGTATTTTTAGACATTTTTTTATAGTTGACCATTATTTTTTGGTCAAATGGACTAAAGTGATGTATTTAAAAAAAGACAAGGAACTAAAGTTACTAATATAACAAAAATGTTTTAAAAGGTGACGATTCGTGAAAAAAGTAGGGACTTTAGTGATAATACCCCCAATACGATTGTAACATTTATCCCCAAGAACATAAATATATATTATTAAATTATAATTTGGTACAATCATATTAGACGATCTTACCGATTACCAATAAGACCATCCCATTGAAGATTTTCTCTAATTCATAATATGTACTTTTACATTTTTTTTTTACTACGTATAGCGTCTTTTAATCCAAAATTTCATTTCTTCACAACATTATATTTGGTTTGATGAAATAAAGAGAAATGAAAGGAAATGAAAAATCTTTGTTTTAATTGTTAAACAAGAATGAAAGGAAAAGATAAGGAGATAAAGAGAGTGAAATGGAGAGAATAGACTCTTCTTGTTTCACCTCATTTAGTTTTGCCAATTTAGGGATTGATTGTTTTTTTTTTTAACTTAAATCTTAAAATTCATAAGTATTTAATGGGTCTTAACTATCAGGACACATAGATTTGTTTGCTTTTTTCTTGGGATGTTTTAACTTAAATATTTAGTGGTTTTATTTTTACTAGTATACCCCTTATTTTAAGTATTTTCATTTTAATTTTATTATTATTACATTTAAATTGATTTTAATATTATTTTATATTTAAAATAATTAATAATAATTGTTAATAGCCAAATTTGGCTACGGACCAACGGGAAATTCTCCACCCTCCTAGCCCGAATCCAGGCCCAAGATTACCCACCATGGAACAGCGAGTCCCGTGGTCGAGCTGTAGAGCCACCCCGTAGAAGCGAAGAAAGGTCGTCGAGCTCTGGAAACATCTGAGATGGAGCCCGACATGATCAGATCAAGCTCCTAACACCGAAGTGCAATAATTCAAGGCATGCTAGACGCATGACGATCCAGGCTCCCCAAGGTCAAGATTATCTAGCAGCCTCCCCATCAGCCCGCCATTCTCTCCAAGCTCAGAGAGAACCTATTAGGCACCTGGCTCGCATTACAGTATTGCTCTACATCACTGTTGGAACCTTGTTCACTGGTAACGTAGAGGAAATATATTTTAAAATTTTTAATACAGATCATAAACGATCTGGAACCAGTGAACTTGAGACCGTAAATATTTTTCTGGAACTAATACATACAATATGTAAACACAGGAAATTGTAATCAATATATTAAAAGAAAATTTAGAACCTTACCAACGTTTGGAGGCTCATCACTTTACTATATGCTCCAGGTCTGTACCACTGATCTTCTTAGCTATTCCCGAAACTGATAACTGCGTGTGGGCGCGTCAAGTACTCAGGAACTTAGGAGAATGTTGAGAAAAGAAGAAGAAACTATTTCTTCCAAAGAGAAAACCAAAACTAGAACAATTCTAGTTGTTAAAAATATATATATCTTATATATATATATATATATATATATATATATATATTTGTATCAAAATGTGCACCCACGCACAGCTCTCTTTTTTCTCTCTTTTTGTTGTACTCTCACGCATTCCACCAATTGCTCTCTATTGATGCATGCGTTTTTTTTTTCTTTTTAAATTCAAAATCAATTTTAATCAAAAAATAAATAATTTAATCTTTTAAGATATCAAATATCTTTAAAGATATTGATTAAAATTTATTTTATTTAATATGATTTGAATTCAAACTACTTAAATTCAAAATTCAAAATTTAATTTAATAAAATAAAATAATCATATTATCTTATTAATTCAAAAAACAAATATCAACAAACATCCTTCATTTAGTGATTAATAACATGATTGAATAATCTTATTATTTAATTTATTTAATCACCATTATTCATTAATTAAATAATCTCATTATTCAATTAATTCCTGAATAAATACGTGTCATTTTCGTAACACAATTAATTGGACTTTTCAATTAATTATCCGTGACCCTTGTTACCTAAATCGATCGGACTAGCAAGGGGACCTAATGGACTCACAGTATTTTGAGCTCCAATAATTTTTGGAATCATTAATTAAACTCTTTAATTAATATTCCTTGATTATTAACTCCGGTGTTATTCTATTAAAAACTTGAAGCTGCACTCTCTCAACTGCTGACGTTTTTACAAAGACTGATACAATTCGGTGTCCATCGATGTAGCTATTACACATGGTGTGATCCTCCACAGTAGTTCATAATTAAAGCTGGGTTATAATGTCCGTTATACCCCTCTAATTACATATATCATTTAAGTACCGTTGATTCTCTAATGGACAATAAATCCTATTTCCTCAGGGAATTAGGAGAGCGCTCATATTGTCCAAGCCCCGAATCAACCCTTAAGAGAACTACCATCTACTTCTCACAAGAAGGAGTGGATTCCACTATTGTGTACATGTCTTCCCAGCCACAAGCCAAACCGCAATCCCAACATACGGAGTATATTGATCCGCAGCTATAGATTAACCACAAATAAAGTACCCAACTTTATTTGTTCTCTATGGACTCTTTAGATTGCACGTCTCTTACTGTATCCATCCGCATATGACACTCATATACACAGTTCGAGATTACATCCGGTAATCTAGGATGTTAATATATGCACAAGTTATAAAATAAACAACACAACAAGAATGAATTGAACTTTTCTTTTTATTTATTTCATAAATCCATTTACAAATTACATCTTTAGGGCATAAACCCCAACAATCTCCCACTTGCATTAAAGCATGTGAGTCATGTCTCGTAACCCTAGACCATCTAGGTGACCCGAAAACACTTTAGCCGGTAAGGTCTTCGTAAATGGATCAGCATGATTGTCTTGTGAGGCTATCTTGGTGACGATCACATTTCCTCTCTGCACTATCTCTCTAATGAGATGATACTTTCTCTCTACATGCTTCCCTCTCTTGTGGCTTCTTGGTTCTTTGGAATTAGCTACAGCACCACTATTATCACAATAAAAGTGTGATGGGCTTATCCAGATCTGGAACAACTTCCAGATCACTTAAGAATTTACGGAGCCAAACAGCCTCTTTAGCAGCTTCACAAGCGGCTACATATTCGGCTTCCATGGTGGAGTCAACAATGCAAGATTGTTTTATACTTCTCCACACAATGGCTCCACCACCTAGGGTGAAAACTGATCTAGACGTGGATTTTCTAGAATCCCTGTCTGACTGAAAATCAGAATCTGTGTATCCTAATGGGATCGAATCCTATCCGGAATACACTAGCATATAGTTTCTCATTCTCCGAAGATACTTGAGAATAGTCTTAATAGCAACCCAATGATCCAATCATGGGTTGGACTGGTACCTGCTGACTACTCTCACTGCATAGCAGATGTCTGGTCTCGTGCATAACATAGCATACATGAGACTACCTACTGCTGATGCATAGGGTACACGTCTCATATCCTCAACTTCTTGAGGTTTCTTAGGACACTGTTCCTTAGACATGTGAACTCCATGCCTAAAAGGTAAATTACCTTTCTTGGAGTTCTGCATCGAAAAACGCACAAGAATCTTGTCGATATACGATGCCTGAGACAGTGCTATGAGTTTGTTCTTACGATCCCTTATAAGTTGGATCCCTAGAACATAACTCGCCTCTCCCAAATCTTTCATTTGGAATTGGCTAGCCAGCCAACCCTTTACATTAGATAACACTCCCACATCATTCCCAAAGAGTAGGATGTCGTCCACGTATAGGACTAAGAAAACTACCTTTTTGTCAATGACACGCTTGTAAACACAAGGCTCATCGACTTTGATCACATTATCAAACCTGATGTTCCAAGATCTAGATGCTTGCTTAAGTCCATATATGGACCTTTGCAACTTGCAAACCTTTTGCTCTTGATCTGGAGACACGAATCCCTCTGGTTCCATCATATAGATGCTCTCGTTAAGATTGCCATTCAAGAATACAGTCTTGACGTCCATTTGCCAAATTTCATAATCGAAATAGGCAGCAATAGATAAGAGAATCTTAATAGACTTAAACATAGCTACTGGCGAGAAGGTCTCTTCATAATCAACCCCCTCTTTCTAGGTATAACCCTTAGCCACTAGCCTTGCTTTGAAGGTCTCTACCTTCCCATCTACTCCTCTCTTTCTCTTGTAGATCCACTTACATCCTATGGGTTTTACCATATTTGGTAAGTCTACAAGATCCCAGACTGAGTTAGAGTACATGGACTTCATCTCGAGATTCATGGCTTTAAGCCATTCCTCTTTATCAGGATCTTCCATTGCATTCTTAAATGTCAATGGATCATCCACACTATCAGCAGAGACAACACTTTGTCCTTCACCTATACCTAAATAGCGTTCAGGTTGTCTTACAACCCTCCTACTACGTCTAGATGATAGTGTATCCTGATCAGGAACCATCTGACTCTCAGATGTTTGTGGATCAACAACTCTTGTTGATGAAGCACTAGTCTCACCAGGCTCTAACTCATTCAGTACAATCTTGGAACGAGGTTTATGGTCACTAATATAATTGTCCTCAAGAAACGTTGCATTTGTCGATACAAATACTCTGTTATCTTCGGGACTATAGAAGTGTCCACCTCTTGTCTCCTTGGAGTATCCTACAAACAGTCAGACCACAGACTTGGAGTCTAGCTTTCCACTTCTATTTTTCAGCACGTGTGCTGGACACCCCCATACGTAAAAATGTCACAAACTAGCTTTACGACCATTCCACAACTCTAAGGGAGTCTTAGGAATAGATTTGGATGGCACTACATTCAAAATGTATGCTGTTATTTGTAACGCATATCCCCAAAAGGAATTTGGTAATGATGAGAAACTAATCATAGATCTCACCATTTCTATCAGGGTTCTATTTATCCTCTCTGCTACACCATTTTGCTGAGGTGTACTAGGAGCTGTGAGTTGGGAAACTATCCCATGCTCGACCATGAATTCTTCAAACTCTTGGTCAAGGTACTCACCTCCACGATCTGATCATGGTGACTTGATAGTCATACCTAATTGATTCTCAACTTCAGCTCGGAATTCCTTGAACTTTTCAATTGTTTCCGACTTTCGTTGCATCAGGTAGACATATCCGTATCTTGAGTAGTCATCTATAAAGGTGACATAATACTCATAGCCGCCCCTAGCTCTAACATTCTTCGGTCCGCAGACGACTAAATGTATGAGTTCTAGTGGCTCTATAGCTCTAAGCCATTTTCCAGTAAAAGGTCTCCTAGTCATCTTACCTTCTAAACAGGATTCACGGACATGTAAGGTGCCAACCTTTAACTCACTTAAAGGTCCACTTTTTACTAGTCTGTCTATCCGGTCAAGGTTGATATGACCAAGCCTTAGATGCCAAAGATACGTGTCATTATCTGGAGAAATCTTATGTCGTTTAGTTTTAGGTTTTTCAACCTTAAACATTTCGGTGTTAAGCAGTGCAGTATGTATTAACGGTCTTAACACATACAAATTGTTTTCATTAATTCCTGAACAAATATTCAGACAATTCTTTCCAATAAAAACAAACTTATTATTAAAAGAAACAGAATATAATTGTTCTAACAACTTAGAAACTGAAATCGAATTCTGTGTAAATCCAGGAATATAAAAAATATTGTTCAATAATAAAAAACTACTATTATTACAAAATTGCAATCTTATTGCTCCCACTACTTTGGCCGACACGACATCCCCCGGCCCCACACGCATGGAGAAGGCTCTCTCCTCTAGCTGTGTCAAAGAATCAGTCCACTGCAAAGAAGAACAAACATGGTTAGTAGCGCCCGAATCAACAATCCAGGGTGAAGAATCATCTTCCACTAAACAAGATTCAAGAACAAGTAAATCATATGTACCTTTCTTCTTCTTCTTGGCTACCTCCTTCAGGTACTAAGGACAGTTCCTTTTCTAGTGCCCGACCTTGTTACAATGGAAACATTTTCCTTTGTCTTGGTCGGTAGAGGTGCCCTTCTTTTTTCTTTGGGCCTTCTTGGGTTTAGGCTTACCCTTTGCCTTTCCAGCAGACCTCTTCCTCTTCTTATTATTGGAGGAAAATGGTTCGGCAACATTTGCCTCACCGGTCTTACTTTTGCTGTCCTTTGTCAAGGACTCAAAAGTAGAGAGCTCATTGAGCAACTGTGTGAGACTAAACCTTAACTTGTTCATCCCGTAGTTGCTCTTAAACTAATCAAAACTCTTTGGAAGAGTCATCAGTATGATGCTCACTTGACTGGGTTCATCAATGGCCCCGCCATTGACTTCTGCCGTGTTGAAGTAGGACATCATGCTCAGGACATGTTCCTGAACTGATGTACCTTCCTTTATCCGAGCGAGCATAGCGGAACAAACAGCTTCGTGTCGCTTTTGCTCGGAGGGCTGCCCGAACATAGCTTGCAATGACTCCATAATTTCGAATGCTGTAGTCATTGCTTCGTGCTTTGTGACAAGCACGTCTGTCATAGAAGCTAACAGATATGTTCGGGCCTTCTCATCAGATGAGACCCATCGCTGGTATGTCTCACGAACAGTTCGTGTGGCATTGGCAGTAGGCACCGGAGGACATTCCTCTGTAAGCATAAACTTGAGGTCTTTGGTGACCAATATTGCATTAATATTAAGTTTCCACTTAGTTTAGTTATCACCAGTTAATTTGTCGTTTGTGAAAATTTGAAGTAATGCAGAAGACATAATTGCTGAAATAAATAAAACATTCATTCAGTCATTTATTAAAACAAGTGCGAGTGCTTTGGCATAAATTTAAACATGATGCGTGAACATGTTTAACGAACTAGAAATACCCAAAAAACAGTTACTATACCACGATAATCCAGCATACCACAAAGAAGTGCCGCCTTAGGGTCAGTCAAGTCTTTACATGTTGGACCGAGACATTCTCAATCAAATGATATTCTAGAATAACTCTTATTCCATATCATTCGACCATCGTTTATTCAGTCAGGTTTTTAATTAACAAAACTTAATCAAAACCTTCGTGAGTGTAACCCACAATTTCAGATCTCACGAGCTTAACTCGAGAATTGCCGACTTAGGGTCTGTCAATCCCGAAATACCCTCAGAAATCCTATCCGTTAGGAAGTCAACCTTGGTATTGATCTTTGTGGAAACCCTCCTTAGGGAGGACGAAAGCAAAGCCGTCACGAGGCCCCACTTGGATCTCACGGTGTTGAACTAATGATGGAGACTGTGGGATATATATGTCATATATCCCTCTCCCACTCACTATTTAAAAATTAGGGTTTTCTATTATCCGTTAATGCACCTAGACTCTATTGGATCAAACGGCTAACTTTAATCAAGTTATCTAGCGCATTAACAAATTCATTATTAGAAATAAATTCTAATTAACTAATAAATTATTAATGATTTTTAACTATTAAAAATCTAATCTATTAGTGAATAATCTAAGCTTTTGTAAACTATTTACTAAGCTCGGATTATTATGATAGTGTTTACCAAGTTTTAACTATTAAAACTCTAACACTTTATACGGTTCATTTATTATTAGGTCATTAATCATATTAATACTAATTACAATAAATGACCCTATTAATCTAACTTATTAAACACTTTAATAACCAGATTAATATTAAAGAGAATTAACAAGTTTTCTAACAATTAAAAAACTAATCTCATTTTCATAGACAATAATGTATTTACTGATTTTAATCATATTAAAAAAAATACATAAAAAATAGGCTATGATGCATATATGACATATCAAATATATTTGTGTAGGCAAATCTAATCTAAATGACATACGTATGCATGAAAATGCTTTTATCATCACATAATATAAAACATACATGAATTGACCGAGTACTGTGGATTATTTAACCTAACAAAAATAGGAATCTAAAATTACAGAAATATCCCCAAGGCATTCCTTGGTCTTCTTGTAATTTTCGAGTCTTCCGGTCTCTTCAGGTCACTCTGATTCATCTCATGAATCCGAAATAGGAAATCCACATGGAACGCACTAGGCAACACTTGCCAACGGAACCATGCAGAAATATGTGAACAGTGCCCAACAACGTCCGCGTGAACAGTACCCCCGCATGAACAGCGATGGTGAACAGTGTCGTGAACAGTAACGGTGAACAGTACCTGTCACGCGTATTTCGGATTTCGCCCTTCCGAATTCTTGATTTTTCCAGGTCTTCAATATAGGTTACATTTTTTTTATATTACAATAACAGAAAAAAAAATAAAAAAAAAGTTATACAACCCATGAACCCTAAATCCACAGTACCATATAATTAACGATCAATCATATTTTTGTAAATTAACAAATTTAATATACATACAAAAACAACATACAGTCAATTTAAATAGTGCCTACACAATCATACATACATGAGCATCGAAAACAATTTCTTGTTCAGAAAAAAAAAATTGGCTCTGATACCAATTGTTGGAACCTCATTCACTAGTAACGCAGAGGAAATTTGTTTTAAATTTTTTAATACAAATCGTAAACGATCTGGAACCAGTGAACTTGAGACCGTAATTATTTTTCCGGAACTAATACATACATTATGTAAAAACAGGAAATTGTAACCTTACCAACGTTTGGAGGCTCCTTCACTTTACGATATGCTCCTGGTCTGTACCACTGATCTTCCTAGCTATTCCCGGAACTGGTAACTGCGTGTGGGCGCGTCACGTACTCAAGAACTTAGGAGGATGTTGAGAAAAGAAGAAGAAACTATTTCTTCCAAAGAGAAAACCAAAACTAGAACAATTCTAGTTGTTAAAAAAAAATTCTTATATATATATTTGTATCAAATTGTGCACCCACGCACATGTCTCTTTTTTCTCTCTTTTTTGTTGTATGCTCACGCATGCCACCAATTGCTCTCTATTGATGCATGCGGTTTTTTTTATTATTTTATTTAAATTCAAAATCAATTTCAATCAAAAAACAAATCAATCTAATCTTTTAAGATATCAAATATCTTTAAAGATATTGATTAATATTTATTTTATTTAATATGATTTGAATTCAAACTATTTAAATTCAAAATTCAAAATATAATTTAATATAATAAAATAATCATATTATCTTATTTTATTCAAAAACAAATATCAACAAACATCCTCCATTTAGTGATTAACAACATGATTAAATAATCTTATTATTTAATTTATTTAATCACCATTATTCATTAATTAAATAATCTCATTATTTAATTAATTCCCGAATAAATACGTGTCACTTTCGTAACACAATTAATTGAACAATCCAATTAATTAACCATGACTTTTGTTACCTAAATCGATCGGGCTAGCAAGGGGACCTAATGGACCCACAGTATTTTGAGCTCCAATAATTTTTGGAATCATTAATTTAACTCTTTAATTAATATTCCTTGATTATTTACTCCGGTGTTATTCCACTAAAAACCCGAAGCTGCACTCTCTCAACTGCAGACGTTTTTACACAGACCGATACAACTCGGTGTCCATCGATATAGCTATTACACATGGTGTGATCCTCCACAGTAGTTCATAATTAAAGTTGGGTCATAATGTCCGTTATACCCCTCTAATTACATATATCCTTTAAGTACCGTTGATTCTCTAATGGACAATAAATCCTATTTCCTCACGGAATTAGGAGAGCGCTCATGTTGTCCAAGCCCCGAATCAACCCTTAAGGGAACTATCATCTACTTCTCACAAGAAGGAGTGGATTCCACTATTGTGTACATGTCTTCCCAGCCACAAGCCAAACCGCAATCCTAACATACAGAGTATATTGATCAGGAACTGCATCTGACCTCACCCATGGTATATCAAAGACCACGATCTAACCTGAAGGAGTCGATAAGACACCCAGGATTAAGATCACCCACATATAGCCATCATTAGTTGATATATATGAATCTCATCAGTAAATGGATCTTGGTCAGAGATTCATATAGATCATGGCCCAATCCTATATAATCACATCATACAAGGTGCCTCTATTCCTATATCTCATATGAATGATTCAGGATAGAATCACCGTACATTACGGAATGGACTGCAGCTATAGATTAACCACAAATAAAGTACCTAGCTTTATTTGTTATCTATGGACTCTTTAGATTGCACGTCTCTTACTGTATTCATCCGTATATGACACTCATATACACAGTTCGAGATTACATCCGGCAATCTAGGATGTTAATATATAAACTAGTTATAAAATAAACAACACAACAAGAATAAATTGAACTTTTCTTTTTATTTATTTTATAAATCCATTTACAAATTACATCTTTAGGGCATAAACCCCAACAATCTCCCACTTGCACTAAAGTATGTGAGGCATGTCTCGTAACCCTAGACCATCTAGGTGACCCGAAAACACTTTAGTCGGTAAGGTCTTCGTAAATAGATCAGTATGATTGTCTTGTGAGGCTATCTTGGTGACGATCACATCTCCTCTCTTCACTATCTCTCTAATAAGATGATACTTTCTCTCTATAAGCTTCCCTCTCTTGTGGCTTCTTGGTTCTTTGAAATTAGCCATAGCACCACTATTATCACAATAAAGTGTGATGGGCTTATCCAGATCTGGAACAACTTCCAGATCACTCAAGAATTTACGGAGCCAAACAGCCTCTTTAGCAGCTTCACAAGCGGCTACATATTCGGTTTTCATGGTGGAGTCAGCAATGCAAGATCGCTTTATACTTCTCCACACAATGGATCCACCACCTCGGGTGAAAACTGATCCAGATATGGATTTTCTAGAATCCCTGTCTGACTGAAAATCAGAATCTGTGTATCCTAATGGGATCAAATCCTGTCTTGAATACACTAGTATATAGTTTCTCGTTCTCCGAAGATACTTGAGAATAATCTTGACAGCAACCCAATGATCCAATCCTGGGTTGGATTGGTACCTGCTGACTACTCCTACTGTATAGCAGATGTCCGGTCTCGTGCATAACATAGCATACATGAGACTACCTACTGTGATGCATAGGGTACACGTCTCATATCCTCAACTTCTTGAGGTGTCTTAGGACACTGTTCCTTAGACAAGTGAACTCCATGCCTAGAAGGTAAATTACCTTTCTTGGAGTTCTGCATCAAAAAGCGAAAAGAATCTTGTCGATATACGATGCCTGAGACAGTGCTATGAGTTTGTTCTTACGATCCCTTATAAGTTGGATCCCTAGAACATAACTCGCCTCTCCCAAATCTTTCATTTGGAATTGGCTAGCCAGCCAGCCCTTTACATCAGATAACACTCCCACATCATTCCCAATGAGTAGGATGTCGTCCACGTATAGGACTAAGAAAACTACCTTTTTATCAATGACGCACTCTTAGACAAAAGGCTCATCGACGTTCTGCTCAAAGCCATAGGTTTTGATCACATCATCAAACCTGATGTTCCAAGATCCAGATGCTTGCTTAAGTCCATATATGGACCTTTGCAACTTGCAAACCTTTTGCTCTTGATCTGGAGACATGAATCCCTCTGGTTGCATCATATAGATGCTCTCGTCAAGATTGCCATTCAAGAATGCAGTATTGACGTCCATTTGCCAAATTAAATTTTGAATTTTGAATTTAAGTAGTTTGAATTCAAATCGTATTAAATAAAATAAAATAATCATATTATCTTATTTTGTTCAAAAAATAAATATCAACAAACATCCTCTATTTAGTGATTAATAACATGATTAAATAATCTTATTATTTAATTTATTTAATCACCATTATTCATTTATTAAATAATCTCATTATTCAATTAATTTCCGAATAAATACGTGTCACTTTCATAACACAATTAATTGGACTTTCCAATTAATTATCTGTGACCCTTGTTACCTAAATCGATTGAGCTAGCAAGGGAACTTAATGAACCCACAGTATTTTGAGCTCCAATAATTTTTGGAATCATTAATTAAACTCTTTAATTAATATTCCTTGATTATTAACTCCGGTGTTGTGCTGTAAATATGGGCCGGGCCTGGAGGGCCCGGTCCGGCCGGCCTGCCAAGGATGGAGGGCCGTGCCAGGCACGGCCCCCATTCTTGGCACGTGCCGGGTCAGGCTTCCAGGCACGGCGTGCCGGCCCGGCACGGCACGCCAGCACGGCGTGCCAAGCCCAACAGACGGCACGGCGTGCCGACCGTTGGGCCCGCAGAAATATATATATATTTTTTTAAATTTAACTATATTTTTATTGTTTTTTTTTTAAAAATAACCGTTGGCTGACGTCAGCCAACGGTTATTTTTTTAAAAAAACATTAAAAATTACAATTTGCCCCCTCAACTCTTGTATTTTATATTTTTACCCACTTTTCTAATTTTTCTATAAATACTCCCACACATTCCACTTTTCATTCACTTTCTCTAATTCTCTCAATCTCTCCATTCTCAAACTCTCTATACAATTTCAATTATTCTTAATTTCATTCTTACTCTCTCTCTACTATTCTACACTACTAATATACTATTATAATATTTTATTAGTAATTTACTATTATTCTCTAATCTCTCCACCAAGACACCAAAGTTCAAACTTCAAAGGTACATTTTTATTTAAGTGTTATATTTTAAATTTCATATGTTTGTTTAGTTAGTAAATTTATCATTTTATGTTTATATCAGTTATTAATTTTATTTATTTAGTAAATTTATCATTTTTATGTGTAGGGGTTAATTTTTATTTTTATTTTTAGTAAATTAATCATTTTATGTGTAGGAGTTAATTTTAATATATTGTTTTAGTAAAATAATCATTTTATGTGTAGGAGTTAATTTTAATATATTGTTTTAGTAAAAAAAAAATCATTTTTATGTGTAGGGGTTAATTTTAATATATTTTTTTAGTTAAAAAATCATTTTATTTGTAGTAGTTAATTTTAATATATTTTGTTTGTAAAATAATCATTTTATGTGTAGGAGTTCATTTTAATATATTGTTTTAGTTAAAAAAAATCATTTTATGTGTAGGAGTTAATTTTAATATATTTTTTTAGTAAATTAATAATTTTTATGTGTAGGAGTTAATTTTAATATATTGTTTTAGTAAAATAATCATTTTATGTGTAGGAGTTAATTTTAATATATTGTTTTAGTAAAAAAAAATCATTTTATGTGTAGGAGTTAATTTTAATATATATTTTTAGTAAATTAATAATTTTTATGTGTAGGAGTTAATTTTAATATATTGTTTTACTAAAATAATCATTTTATGTGTAGGAGTTAATTTTAATATATTGTTTTAGTAAAAAAAAAATCATTTTATGTGTAGGAGTTAATTTTAATATATTGTTTTAGTAAATTAATAATTTTTAAGTGTAGGAGTTAATTTTAATATATTGTTTTAGTAAATTAATAATTGTTATGTGTAGGAGTTAATTTTAATATATTGTTTTAGTAAAATAATCATTTTATGTGTAGGAGTTAATTTTAATATATTGTTTTAGTAAAACAAAATCATTTTATGTATAGGAGTTAATTTTAATATATTTATTTAGTAAATTAATAATTTTTATGTGTAGGAGTTAATTTTAATATATTGTTTTAGTAAAAACAAATCATTTTATGTGTAGGAGTTAATTTTAATATATTGTTTTAGTAAATTAATAATTTTTATGTGTAGGAGTTAATTTTAATATATTGTTTTAGTAAAATAACCATTTTATGTGTAGAAGTTAATTTTAATATATTGTTTTAGTAAATTAATCATTTTATGTGTAGGAGTTAATTTTAATATATATTTTTAGTAAAATACTCATTGTATGTGTAGGAGTTAATTTTAATATATTGTTTTAGTAAAAAAAAATCATTTTATGTGTAGGAGTTAATTTTAATATATTGTTTTAGTAAATTAATAATTTTTATGTGTAGGAGTTAATTTTAATATATTGTTTTAGTAAAAAAAAATCATTTTATGTGTAGGAGTTAATTTTAATATATTGTTTTAGTAAATTAATAATTTTTATGTGTAGGAGTTAATTTTAATATATTTTTTTAGTAAATTAATAATTTTTATGTGTAGGAGTTAATTTTAATATATTGTTTTAGTAAAATAATCATTTTATGTGTAGGAGTTAATTTTAATATATTGTTTTAGTAAATTAATAATTTTTATGTGTAGGAGTTAATTTTAATATATTGTTTTAGGAAATGGATCTCACCCATCCTTATTTTCCAGACGGTCTAAACATGCTGAACGATGATTTTGATCTCTCCGGACCGGCAGAAACCGGAGCGGGACCTTCTGGTTCCGGCGCCACACCGACATCACGTACCAAATCTAAGAGGTTAACATCAGATGTATGGCAGTGTTTTGACGTAGTAGAAATGACACTTCCAGACGGTACGGTCGGCCCCAGAGCCAAATGTAAGTTTTGTCCTAAGAACTATACCACTACTAAGGGTGGAACCGGTCATTTGAGAAGACATATGCAAAAATGCATGCCCAAACACGTACAGGTACCCAATACAACCCAGACACAACTGCAACGGCACCCAGACGGGTCGGTTACGACGTGGCATTACGACGCCGCACATGCTAGAGAATGTTTGGCACGGTACATTGCACAAACTGATCAACCTATTAATTTCGGTGACTGTGTTTTTTTTCAAGAATTTATAACATCTGCATTTTGCCCCCAAATGCAAATTGTTTCTAGAACCACCACTAGGAACGATTTGATAAAAATGTTTAAAACCCAACGAGATGACTTGACGGCTGAATTACAGCATCTAACTGTCTCAATTGCATTAACTTCCGATATTTGGAACGCATGTTCCAAACAGGACTATTTATGTGTCACAGGACACTATTTAGACTCTGAATGTAAGATACAAAAAAAAATTCTTGGTTTTCGTCCTATGGATTTTGCACATACCGCAGACAATATTTTTGCTGTCATTCTTTCTGTTTTAGAAACTTATGACATAACTCATCGCATCCTCTCTATCACATTAGATAATGCATCGGCAAATACTAAGTCTATTGCATTGTTTACTGAAAGAAACATCCCGCAAGCTGGGGGTTATTTCTTCCACCAGCGTTGTGCATGTCATGTCATAAATTTAGTTGTACAGTCTGGTTTGAAGAAAGTAAGCAATCGTATAGAACGCATCAGAGATGCCATTTCTTGGATCGGTAGCTCTAATCCAAGATTTCAAGAATTTGGCAGACACTGTACATTAAACGGTCTACGACCCCGACGATTCCAAACTGATATGCCGGTAAGGTGGAACTCTACTTACTTAATGCTGAAAAATTGTTTGGAATATGATACAACTATTTTGGGTTTTTATAACATGAAATTGGCCGAAAGTGGCTGTCCACCTGCTCAATCACTGACACCAGACGATTGGTATGTGGCAAAGATTTTTGTTGAATTTTTACAGGTTTTTTACAATGCCACTGTAACCCTTTCTGGGGTCTACTACCCCACATCTTCCCAGGCAATCCATCAGATTGTGGAAATGTCTGACATGTTAAACACTTATAGGGAAGATGACTTGCTTGGCGATGCAGTTGTTGCCATGGAGACCAAGTTTAAAAAATACTGGTCTGAAATGCCTTTCCTTTATGCCTTAGGTGTTATAGTAGATCCTAGAATTAAATTAGCTGGTTTAGAATATTTGCTTGAGTTTACTGGTAATAAATTGTCAATAGATTATTCCGAACAGATTACTGACATTCGAAACAAGTTGTTCGAAGTTTTTAGTATTTATGAGCGCAGGTTTGGCGGCATTCACACGGAACCATCACCAGAACCGGACAGACAACCGTTGCCGACAAGTTGGAGCATTCTCAAACGCCGGAAAAAAGACAAATCAGCAAGTTCTTCTTCTTCAACTACACGATCTGCTGCATCTTCTGGTGCCGAACTGAATAGGTTCCTTGAAGCATAGTTTGATGCCGACGAAAACACGGAGAATTTTGATCTGTTGTTATGGTGGAAGACCTATAGCTACAGGTATCCGGTCTTGTCACACTTAGCACGTGACATACTGGTTATCCCAGTGTCCACTGTGTTTTCAGAACAGGCATTCAGCACGAGTGGACGAATTATTGAACCAAGAAGAAATTGTTTGACTCCAGAGATGGTGGAAGTATTAATATGCATTCGGGATTGGGAGCATGCTCGAAAGAGGATGCAAAATGAAACGGTAGATGAACAATTTATTCAAAATTTCTCCAATTTATATGTCGATGAGGGTTCCGCTAGTAACCAGGTCCAGAACTAGGTTGTACATGTACATTTACTTGTAATACGATTGCACTCTTTTTCCCTTACCAAGTTTTTATCCCACTGGGTTTTCTTGGTAAGGTTTTTAATGAGGCAATCATATAAATATGTAATACTGAAAGTCCGAAATAAATAAAGAATTCTTCATTTCATATTTTTATCTACTTTTTTTTTCTTTCATGTTTTATCTTTATTTATTTTTTGAATTAATTCATTAAATAAAATAACAAATGTATCTATAATCTATTATTAATTTATTATAAACATTTTTTTATTATATAAAAATAATAATATATAAAAAAATTTAAAAAAAAAAAATATGGGCCGGCCCATTTGGCCCGCCAAATTGGCCCACGGGCCGGCACGGCACGGCACGCGGCACGACACGGAAGGGTCGTGCCGGGCCCCCATTTAGGAAAATGGGCCGTGCCTGGCACGGCCCGTTTTCCTAAACGGGCCGGGGGGCCGTGCCGATGTGGGCCGGGCCGGCCCCTTTTTACAGCACTACTCCGGTGTTATTCTACTAAAAACCCGAAGCTGCACTCTCTCAACTGCAGACGTTTTACACTGACCGATACAACTCGGTGTCCATCGATATAGCTATTAAACATGGTGTGATCCTCCACAGTAGTTCATAATTAAAGCTGGGTCATAATGTCCGTTATACCCCTCTAATTACATATATCCTTTAAGTACCGTTGATTCTCTAATGGACAATAAATCCTATTTCCTCACGGAATTAGGAGAGCGCTCATATTTTCCAAGCCCCGAATCAACCCTTAAAAGAACTACCATCTACTTCTCACAAGAAGGAGTGGATTCCACTATTGTGTACATGTCTTCCTAGCCACAAGCCAAACCTCAATTCCAACATACGGAGTATATTGATCAGGAACTGCATCTGACCTCACCCATGGTATATCAAAGACCATGATCTAACCTGAAGGAGTCGATAAGACACTCAGGATTAAGATCACCCACATATAGCCATCATTAGTTGATATATATGAATCTCATCAGTAAATGTATCTTGGTGAGAGATTCATATAGATCATGGCCCAGTCCTATATAATCACATCATACAAGGTGCCTCCATTCCTATATCTCATATGAATTATTCAAGATAGAATCACCGTCCATTACGGAATGGACTGCAGCTATAGATTAACCACAAATAAAGTACCTAGCTTTATTTGTTATCTATGGACTCTTTAGATTGCACGTCTCTTACTGTATCCATCCGTATATGACACTCATATACACAGTTTGAGATTACATCCGGCAATCTAGGATGTTAATATATGCACAAGTTATAAAATAAACAACATAACAAGAATGAATTGAACTTTTCTTTTTATTTATTTCATAAATCCATTTACAAATTACATCTTTAGGGCATAAACCCCAACAATCACCAAGGGAAGATTCAGACCTATCTGGACAAATAGGAGGAAGCTCGTCGAAGCCCCATTACCACCGAAGAGTGCCCACAGCTCCAAGGGACCTGGAAAGGTCAAACCAATCTCCTAGTACCAAGACTAGGGCATGGATCTACCTCGCTCTACGAAAAAGTAAACGCTATACTCGACGACCTCTATGAGAAATCATGCCAGGAAGGAACACGGGATCATATCCACACCCCAATGAATATTGAAACGCTGCATACGCGTAGAGCAAGTGATGGAAGCCAAAAAGGAAACAAAATTATCTCCACCTAAGATATTCTCAAATCCGTTATTAATCCAAAGTCAATGACTTTTAAATAAAAGATCTGTCTAATAAGGAGGGAAGGGATTCAAAGAATTATGGCGAGAAAGTCGCAAATTGAACCTATCGAGACTGTGTATAAAGGGACCAAGCATGAGAGAGTTAGGGAGATCTGGCCTAAATTCTGTCTTGAGAACATGGCCTTGGTGATTATCTACTTTTTGATAGGCACGAGATTGTCACCCTACTATACCCTAGAGAGATTGAGAGTAATTGAGAGATTTTGAGAGATTTTTGTACAATATACATGATTGATAATGAAGCCATTATATTCTCTTTCATCTCATGTTAGCATTAGTTTTTGACATCCATCGCCGTTCGAACAAAGTAGGCACCAAAAGTGCCTACCCCCGGCCATCACCTCCGTGGTACTGGTCTTGAGGGTGTTAACAAAGATTTCTCACCCCGAGTAAATTTTCTGTTAACACTTTCTGGCACCGTCTGTGGGAAAAACCACACTTAGTCAATCAAATCAACAGTTTACATTTTTGCTGTTTTACAGGAATCATGAAGCTCCTCTCCTCCCAAGGACAACCTGAGGCTTTTGAACAACCCTCGGTTGCATCATCGTGAAAGGCCCTAAGAAAGGGGAGAAAATCTGAGCACCGCAGCCAAGTTCCGATCCAGACAGCCACTGCGCGGGCCATTGGCCCTCCTATGATAAGCCAGGCAACGCTCGACCAACAAACGCCGGCCTTCATGGAAAACGTCCACCTCCGCCTGATCGTTCAGGGCATCACGGTCCAGGCAGCAAATCCCAATACTCATGGAGAGCCGAGCAAGCCCGGAGCCAGGCAACCTGCTTTTGATCACCTGAGACCTCCTTCTCTAGAGCCAGCCCATGATAGGACCGGGCCTCAACCTTCGATCGGTAATAAGCTAGGGCTCATACCCCCAATTCCTGGAAGACCATCACACTACTAGCCCAGATGAGTTAAATCTGCAGCGAACGCTCTGACCCAGGAGAAACGAGAGGCTCCTCGCTTGGCGGCTTCAAAGAGAGAAGTCTGGGCTCGAGAGGAGGATAGCCAGCAAATCCCTCCAGTAGATCCCACTCATAAAGAAAACCAGGCAGAGGTCACAAGTTCTTCGGAGGGATCCAATAGTGAATGTCCGAGGTCGACTCAAAGAAACCTGGGAACAAACGACTGAGAGATCAATTGGCAAAGCTGCAGAAAGAGATCCACCAGATAAAAAGGGGAAAGAATAAGGAAGACAAGAAGGATCCTTTGAGTGAGATGAACGCTCACTTCACCAAAAGGATCCTAGAAGTGGACTCCTGTCGAAGTTTAAAATGCCGATAGATAAATTCTCCTGAATAGAAGACCCCTTGAGTCACTTGGAGAGCTTCGTCCAGCAACTGGAAGTCCAGAATACCACCAGGGCTGCTATGTGTAGGATATTCCCTACAACCCTGACCGACTACATAAAAACTTAGTTTAGGAAGTTATCGGCTGGTAGCATGGATTCTTTCACAAAGTTGACGACATATTTCTACTCACAGTTCCAAGGGGTCAAACCGCATCCGAATGATCCCATACATCTTCAGTATGTGGTTCAGGAGCGAGGTGAGACACTTCGATCATACCTGGAAAGCTTTCACAAGGAAGTCATCCAGATAGAAGTCTTCACCAAGAAGGAGACCCTCGCCAACTTCAGGCGGAACCTATGGGCGGGAAAGCTTTTCCGATCCTTTGCCAAGCGACTTTCAGAGACCTAAAAGGAAGCTTATGACCGGGCTCTTGAGTAAGTAGAAGTTGACAAACAGCTCAAGGTAAAGATGGAGTATGACGTGTTAGGATTATGCTCAATAGCAAGAGTGTATTATTGTAATTGACAATCTTTTAATATTAATAAAGTGATTTCTGGTTTTACAAAATCTTATAGCATTTATAATGATAATTGTCAAAGTAAATAATCATAAGGTCAAAAGACTATGAGAAAGGAAGAATTGTTTGTACATGTAAATATATATGAGGTAGACACAATTCTTTAGTTAGTCTTGAATAAACATTCACAACTTAAGTTAAAGGTTGGGCACTTTTATCTTGATAAAGTTGTAGAATTCTTTTGCTAGCATTTGAGTGGGATCAAATGAGTTATGATGAGTCTAAAATCATCGAAATGGTCTTCGAGTAAAAGAATCTAGTGCACTGGGTGCATTAAAAAGGATCACACTGAAATATTTTATCTAGAACCGTCAGTAGATTCAAGTCTTTTCATTATGAGGACAATCGGAGAGTCTATCTTAATCCTGAGATAAATGATGGACTTATGATTGCTAGTGTTATCATTTGATTTATCAATGAGTACGATTATATGGCATAGTCTATCCTCGATAGTTTGGTGGTATTCATTTGTTAATCGATAGAGGACTTCATTTATAGATATGGACATCGTGGCTCAATTTATTGAATGACAGTATAATATTATCATATGGATATTTTGAGGTATTAGATATTAAATCTCAATGTTGAGTTTTCGATAATGTCTATTGAAAACATGGCTTCTAGACAAGTCAAAATATCCAAGTTAAAAACGTGGTCATATGAGTAAATATGGTAACTAGGAGAGCTATAGGCGGTCTATGAGCTCTTGGCAATTACTGATATTATACACGAGGATACACTATCTCCAATAAGATTATCTAGGGTATGGATGAGAAACATCTTCTTATTCTATCTTTATATAAGAGTTCAATTTTAACTCTTTAGTGGAATGAGCTAAAATTAATAGATCGGACCTAAGTGAATCATTTGTTGATTGTGATTACATTATATCTATTGAAGCTTAAATTTAGATAGCCCGCCAAGATCCCCAATCCACATGGACTTGCATGGATCACTTGATATATTCTACCGGACTAATTTATGGGTCCATCTAGAATTGTATTTAATATATTAAGAATATAATTTGCACATTATTTATTTAATGGGGTGCTCAAATTATATTAATATATTAATGAGAGGCATGTGGGTTTGTTTCTTTTAGTATATTCCACAAGAGGTTTTACAACCTAGTCCAATTGTAAGTTCCACTCCAACACAAAATCAACAACCTACCATTCCTCGTCGTAGTGGGAGGGTTAGTAAACAACCCGAGAGATACATCGGTCTGGGAGAATCAGTGGAGAATCTCCCACACGACGATGATCCCTACACTTTTAAGGAAGCAATGGAGGATGTTGATTGTCGTCATTGGCAAAAGGCAATGCAATCTGAGATTGAATCCATGTTCGATAACAAAGTGTGGTCCATTGTAGACTTGCCTAAAGGGATAAAACCCATTGGGTGCAAGTGGGTGTACAAGAGGAAAATAGGTATGGATGGAAAGGTGGAAACTTTTAAAGCTAGATTGGTAGCTAAAGGTTACACACAGAAAGAAGGTATCGATTACGAGGAAACCTTCTCTCCTGTGGCCATGCTTAAATCCATTAGGATACTCTTATCCATTGCATCATCTTTAGATCTAGAGATTTGGCAAATGGACGTCAAGACAGCTTTCCTTAATGGAAATCTTGTCGAAAGCATCTATATGATGCAACCAGAAGGATTCATTGAAAAGGGCCAAATGGAAAAGGCATGCAAGTTGCAGAAATCCATATATGGATTAAAACAGGCATCCAGATCCTGGAACATAAGGTTCAATCAAGTTACGAAAGGTTTTGGATTTATTCAGAATCTTGACGAACCTTGTGTATATAAATGGATAAAGGGCGACAAGTTGGTTTTCCTAATTCTTTATGTTGATGATATACTACTCATTAGAAACGATGTAGGTGTATTGACATCAGTAAAAGAATGGTAAGCAAAACAATTTGATATGAAGGACTTAGGAGAAGCTAGTTTTATTCTAGGTATCCAAGTAATAAGGGATAGAAAGAATAAAACAATTGCATTATCCCAAGCTTCATACATAGACAAAATATTATCTAGGTTTTCAATGCAAGATTCCAAGAAAGGTATGTTACCTTTCAGACATGGAATCAAACTTTCTAAGGAACAAGTTCCTAAGAATCAGCATGAAGAACAATTCATGAGTAGAGTTCCATATGCCTCGGCAGTTGGAAGTCTCATGTATGCAATGCTCTGCACTAGACCAGACATTTGTTTTGCTGTTGGCATAGTTATCAGGTTTCAATCGAAACCTGGTCCTGATCACTGGACGGCAGTCAAAAAAATTGTCAAGTATCTCAAGAGAACAAGAGATTATATGCTTATATACTCTGGAGGGGATTTAATTCCCATTGGGTATACAGATTCTGATTTCCAGTCGGATTCTGACTCCAGAAAATCCACATCAGGATCTGTGTTTACTATAGAAGGAGGAGCAGTCATATGGAGGAGTATCAAGCAATCCTGTATTGCTGATTCCACCATGGTAGCTGAGTATATTACTGCATGCGAAGCTGCCAAAGAGGCTGTTTGGCTCTGCCAATTCTTGATTGACTTGGAAATAGTTCCTTATACGAATAAGCAGATCACTATCACTATTTACTGTGACAACAGTGGAGCAGTGATGAGAAGGTTTTTACCGTCAGAAAACCGTCCGTCAAAACAATTTATAAAACCTATGTGATGCGTTCACAAGTAGAATACAAGTAAAGCAGTAAGCACGGGTGTCGTCCACTGAGATCGGGGTAGCGGTGATAAGATTAGGATTAATATAACTAGTATGCATAAAAGTAAAGTGATGGTGAATGAAGATACAATATAAACTAAACTTTGAAAGCAAATAAAATGGATGACAACAGAGTGATGAATGAATGATGATGGAACTATGGAGTTGATGGACTCGTAAGTGAATATTGGGGCAATTGCAACAAACTCTCAATTAAGCACGTTTTGACAAATGTAACCAACCTAGGGTGTATAGTGTTGGTATATATCTATAGCAAGAGGTCAACCTAGGGTGTATAGCGAAGACTTCCTACAAGAGATTAATCCCTCCTAAGCAACCAACAATGGCTAGTTACTCAATTGGGACTTGTTCCATGAATGCTCATCTATCTAGCTATGGCTCAACCTATTACTAATGTAGCCATCCTAGGATGTATAGTGATGGCTTCCAATTCCCTCACAAGTGGCCGACCTAGGATGTATAGTGAAGGCCACCCGTTTGAGATTGGATGAGGCTTTAGGTTATCAACCGAATTCTACTCGAAGGTTAGTTCTCGTAGAATCACTAAAGTAGCCAACATAGGGTGTATAGTGGAGGCTTCTAATTCTCTCACAAGTAGCTAACCTAGGATGTATAGTGAAAGCCACTAATTCAAGATTAGATTAAGGGCATGGTTTTAGAGCCGGATTTCCGGAAATCCTTCCATTCAATAGAGCATTAGACAACCTAATTGCCTACTCAAGTAATCCAAATCAATCATGCAAAGAGGGTGTATCCAAGCAAATCAATATGGAAATCAATTCAAGCAATGGAATAAAACATAGAGATAGAATAAATATAACACATAGAGTTTATTTACAAAGCCCAAATATCCATCATACAAATAACATCAACCCCATAGTGAGGTATTTTAGCTACTCATGTTCTATTACAAACAAATAAACTAAGAGAGAGTGTAGAGAGAACCCTTGAAGATTGATCTCCTTCCTTGAAGCTTGAATCCAAGTCTCCTAGTTGCCTTTGATTAAGTAGAGATGGTTTGGATGATAGGGAGATGTGTTACTAGCTTAGAATACAAGTGTTGGGAGGTATGGTGATTGTTTTGGTTCGTTCCCATCCTTTTCTATTTATAGAGGATGGAAAAATAGGTCACTTAAGCTTGAAACCAGAAACTGTCGCGCGCAGAGTGCGGGTGGAGTGCGGGTGAATTGCCCGCACTGTACCCGTACTATATGGGTTTTCTTCATCTTCAGTTCTCTGATTTGGGCAACAGTGCGAGTGGAGTGCAGTTGGATTACCCGCACTTTACCCGCACTGTACTCGCACTCTGGTGTCAGGTGTAAATCAGCTCCTCTGTCTTGAGCAACAGTGTGGGTGGAGTGCGGTTGGATGACCCGCACTGTTCCCGCACTTTAGTGTCAGGTGCAAATCAGCTCCTCTGTCTTGAGCAATAGTGCCGGTGGAGTGCGGTTGGATGACCCGCACTTTACCCGCACTTTATCTTTCCTTCATGATTCAGGTCCCGGCTGTGGGAAGGAGTGCGGTTGGAGTGCGGTTGTGACCCGCACTTGACCCGCACTGTAGAGCTGCTTATGATCCTTTGTCTTTCCTTTTGCCCTTTTTTTGTCGGAACCACTACAATTAGCTTCTAACACCAGAATTACATCTATTGTCTGCAATTAGCACAAACGAGCCTATTAGACATAAAATATATTGAAAATACACACAAGAACGAGACAAAGGAATAGGAATGAGGGCCGAAATATACAACAATTTAGTCACGATCAAGCAGTGGCTAATTCGACAGAACCAAGAAGTCATAAGAGAGGTAAACACATTGAAAGGAAGTGTCATCTTTTAAGGGAGATTGTGCATAGGGGTGACATGACAATTACCAAAATCGCGTCAGCAGAAAATCTACCGGATCCATTCACAAAGGCTCTACCTTAGAAGAGTTTTGATGGGCACCTAGAAACATGGGAATGAGAGATATGACACACTTGTTATAGCGCAAGTGGGAGATTGTTGGAATTATGCTCAATAGCAAGAGTGTAATATTGTAATTGACAATCTTTTCATATTAATAAAGTGATTTCTAGTTTTATAAAATCTTATAGCATTTATAATGATAATTGTCAAAGTAAATAATCATAAGGTCAAAAGACTATGAGAAAGGAAGAATTGTTCATACATCTGGATATGTATGAGGTAGACACAATTCTTTAGTTAGTCTTGAATAAACGTTCACAACTTAAGTTAAAGGTTGGGCACCTTTATCTTGATAAAGTTGTAGAATTCTTTTGCTAGTATTTGAGTGGGATCAAATGGGTTATGATGAGTCTATTATCATCGAAACGGTCTTCGAGTAAAAGAATCTAGTGCACTGGGTGCATTGAAAAGGATCACAATGAAATATTTTATCTAGAACCGTCAGTAGATACAAGTCTTTTCAATATGAGGACAATCGAAGAGTCTATCTTAATCCTGAGATAAATGATGGACTTATGATTGCAAGTGTTATCATTTGAGCTATCAATGAGTATGATTATATAGCATAGTCTATCCTCGATAGTTTTGTGGTATTCATTTGTTAGTCGATAAAGAACTTCATTTATAGATATGGACATCGTGGCTCAATTTATTGAATGAGAGTATAATATTATCATATGGATATTTTGAGGTATTGGATATTAAATCTCAATGTTGAGTTTTCGATAATGTCTATTGAAAACATGGCTTCTAGACAAGTCAAAATATCCAAGTTCAAAACATGGTCATATGAGTAAATATGGTAACTAGGAGCACTATAGGCGGTCTATGAGCTCTTGGCGATTACTGATATTATACACGAGGATACACTATCTCCAATAAGATTGTCTAGTGTATGAATAAGAAACATCTTCTTATTCTATCTTTATTTAAGAGTTCAATTTTAACTCTTTAGTGGAATGGGCTAAAATTAATAGATCGGACCTAAGTGAATCATTTGTTGATTGTGATTAGGTTATGTCTATTGAAGCTTAAATTTAGATAGCCCGCCAAGATCCCCAATCCACACGGACTTGCATGGATCACTTGATATATTCTACCGGACTAATTTATGAGTCCATCTAGAATTGTATTTAATATATTAAGAATATAATTTGCACATTATTTATTTAATGGGCTGCTCAAATTATATTAATATATTAATGAGAGGCATGTGGGCTTGTTTCTTTTAGTAAGAATGGGTCTGGTTCACATGTGGGCTTTTATTTAAAGCCTGAATGGATTAAATAAAATAAGAAAATAATATTTGGCCTATATTTTTGTGTGTGGGCGGCAAGGCTATAATAATAGCCTAAAATATTATTTTATTTTATTGTTTGATTAAATGGAAATTAATTAATTATTTAATTAAAAATCAAAATCATTTTCTGACTAGGAATTATGTTTCCTAGTAGTATACTATTATAGTAGTATAATAAATATAAATGACTTAATTTGGTAAGTAGATAATTAAAGAATCTATTTATCTAATCAAATAAGGAAGTCTGTAATATAATCACAAATACACTTATGCGTTGGATTACGGTTAGGATTCTTGAGTTGATAGGAATTTAGGTAAAGCACAAACCCTCTTGAAGTGAGGAATTCGGCCAACCCTAGAATTCCTATTAAGAGAATTCGGCCAACCCTAATTAAATTAGCAATAGAATTCGGCCACCCTATAAATATGATGGGATAAAATTCGGCCATAAAAAAAATGCTTCTTGCTAGAGAGATTTTTCTTTTGCTTAGAAGATAAAAAAAATCCAACTCTAGAACATAGTGAAATTTCGGCCAAGAGGAAGAGAGAAAGATAGTTCTAAATTCTATATTGCACTTGCAAGCCTTTCCATAAAAAGGTTTTGTGCACACTTTCGATTTAGGTTCACGTGAGTTTCAATCATAACGATTGTGAATTCAAAAGTGACCGGAATGATCTTTCTAGGCTCTTGGAGTTTTTGTGATTAACGATCAGGAAAGAAGATTTCGTTTTTCCATTCTCAGGTACGCAATTCAAAGAATAGGGAGACCACACTCCTAGGTGATTCACGTTCATGATCGGATTGGAAGATCTTACGGATTACCATCGACGCTAAGTCAATCGGATCACACGACAAGAGGTATGATATCTTTTGAATATATATATATGTTTAATTAATTAAAGGGTCAAGGTTCAAATATTGGAAAATTTTTAAACTATACTAAATTCGTTTTTAGTCTCGCTTCTACTGCGTTTTTTGTATTTTTCCCTACATGACGATATGAAAACGAAAAAGCGACAAAAAAAGGAAGCTCCTAAGCCTGAGCCAACTCATAAAAATCAGAGCAAACTTCCCAATAAATTGACATACCGCTTCCCCGTTTCTCAGCTCAGACAAGAAAGGTATCCAGCAAGACGAACCCCTCCGCGAGTTTCGCCTCCTCGTAGGAATGTAGCCCTCGTAATGCGAGATGAAAAAGGGTATGATTACTACACTCCCCTAAATTCTTCCCAAGAAACAATCTACCTCGCTATACGGGACAAGGGGCTACTCTAGAAGCTCGCACCCATGAAAGTCCCAGTCGATAGGAGGAACCGGTACAAGTACTGCGACTTCCATTAGGACGTGACCCACAACACTTCAGAGTGTTGTAACCTGCGTAACCAGATCGAGGCTCTGATAAGGGGAGGATGTTTGATAGAGTTCTTGCAACAGGTCAGGGATAATATTCAGACTGGAAAGGAGGTACAAGCCGAGATCCGCGAGCATATTGAGAAGAGAAAGGGGAACAAACTGATTTAATGCAGCAAATCCAGGTGATACATACCATCAGCATGGGCCCCACACTGGCTAGCACCTCTAATAATTCCATAAATAACCATGCAAGGAAGATTCCCCGTGTAGATAAAGCTCGGGGTATCTTCAAGGTCAGTCAAAGCGCGGCTGGACCCTCCCAATCAGCGCAGATTATTTTCACCGAGGCAGATGTCTTCAACACCGTGCAACCTCATGATGATCCCATGGTGATCACGGTACAGATTGCTAACTACGTGGTCCACCGCATGCTCGTTGACACAGGCAGTAGTGTAGATATCCTCTTTAAGGACACCTTGGAAAGGTTGAATTTGAAGCAATGGTTTTACAATACCTGCACAACCCCGCTCTATGGATTCAATGGGGATTTGATCATACCAGTGGGATCAAAGATCCTCCTAGTGATCACTGGAACCGTACCTCTCCAACAAAACGTTATGATGGACTTCGTTGTGGTTGACATCCCATCGGCCTACAACGCCATACTAGGGAGACCATTCCTATCTTCCTTGAAGGGAGTCTTGTCCATCTACCATAATGTCCTGAAATTCCTAGTGGGGACCAAGGTAGGAGAGGTACGTGGGGACGAGCAAGCAGCCAGAAAGTGCTATGCAGTGTCTGCCAATCCGATAGCTTTAGCAAAACAATTTGTACAAGTTGCAACGATCCAAGATGTGGAAGCACTACAGATGACCCAGAAAGATATGGAACTCACAGATCGTCCAGAGAATGAACCCATGGTGCCAGATAAGGAAGAACAGAGCAAGGAATGGGCCAGCGGACAACCCGTGGACAAACTAGAGGAGATACCCATCAGAAATGACGATCTCTCCAAGGTTGTCAAGGTCGGAGCGACCCTCGAACCGGAAGTGAAAGAAGGTTTGATAGAGCTTTTCAGAGAATTTAACGATATCTTCGCTTGGAGTCATGATGAGTTCCCCGGGATCTCAATATCATTAGCTGCTCATCGATTAGCAGTGGATCTAACCTTCAAGCCCGTCAAGTAGAAAAGGCGTCACTTTAGCGCCGAAAGAAACACTGCAGTTCAGGAGGAAGTGGACAAATTGATCAGAGCAGGTTTCATCAGAGAGGTGCGCTACCCTGAATGGATCGCCAATATGGTCATGGTCACGAAGGCGAATGGAAAATGGTGTATGTGCATCGACTACACCGACCTCAACCGGGCATGTCTAAAAGATAGTTTTTCTCTACCAAAGATCGATCAGTTGGTCGACTCCACATCCGGGAACTAGCTCCTAAGCTTCATGGATGCGTTTTTAGGATACAACCAGATTAAGATGCATCCAGCTGACTAGGATAAGACCAGCTTCATTACTTGATAGGGTCTGTACTACTACAAGGTGATGTCGTTTGGCTTAAGAATGCAGGGGCTACATACCAACGGGTAGTTAATGGACTGTTTAGGCCCAAAATTGGAAGGTCGATGGAGGTATACATCGACGACATGATTACAAAATCACCGACCGTAGAAGGTCATCAGGACGACCTTCGCAGGACTTTTCTGATAATAAGAGAAAACCAAATGCGATTGAACCCCTCCAAATGTGCTTTCGAGGTAACTTCAGGGAAGTTTCTTGGCTTCATGGTTCATGTAAGAGGCATAAAGGCTAACTTAGAAAAGATCAAGGCCATCTTGGATCTACAATCCCCCACATCACTTGGACAGATGCAAGTCTTGACAGGGCGTGTAGCAGTGCTCAACAGGTTCATTGCTCGCTCCACTGATAAGTGCCCCATTTTCTTCAAAGCTATCAAGCAGGGAAGAAACATGAAATGAAACCAGGAGAGAGAACAAGCCTTTCAAGCCTTGAAGAAGTACCTCACAAGCCCTTCATTGCTGGTTAAGCCAATTCCTGGAGAGGAACTGCAAATCTACGTGGCTGTTTCAGAAACTGCAGTAAGTGGAGCTTTGATCAATGAGTATGGAGACAGGGTTCAACGGCCCATATACTACGTGAGTCATGCTCTAACCAAGCCAGAGAAAAACTATACTCTCATAGAGAAGCTCGCCTATGCTCTGGTGACCTCAGCAAGAAAGCTTCGTCCCAGCTTTCAAACTCATTCAATAGCAGTGGTGACGGACCAGCCTCTCAGTCAATTTTTACAAAGGATGGATGCATCCGGAAGGCTAGTTTTATAGGCCCTAGAGCTCACCCAATTTGACTTGAAGTATATACCCAGGACCACAATCAAGGCCTAGGCTTTGGCAGACTCTGTGGTAGAATTCTTAGCGCTCTTAGGCCAAGCGACCTCTTTAGCAACAAATATAGCTCCTGAGAAGATTTCAGAGACGACAGCTGGCCGGAAGGTTGCAAATCTTGGATCCTCTACACAGATGGAGCGTCTAGACAAGCTGGGAAAGAGCTGGCATAGTTCTAATAGATCCAGAGGGTACTGAATTCTATCACTACTTCAGATTCTAATTTAAGGCCACCAACAATGAGGCAGAGTATGAAGCCTTCCTAGCCGGGATGAAAGCAGCCATCTAGCTTAGGGCCGACTATCTGCAGATCAAGAGTGACTCGTTGCTTGTAGTTAATCAGGTTTCTAGGATTTACCAGGCAAAAGAAGATAGCATGGTCGCCTACCTGAAGCTAGTTCATCTGCTTAAGAATAAATTCAAGGGATTTAAGATCGAGCAGGTGCCTCGACACCAGAATCACCGTGCAGATGCCCTAGCTAAGGTAGTTGCGAATGGTGGCCAAGCATTACCACGAGGGGTTCCCCTCCAAGTGATCTCCCAACCAAGCATAACAGCGGGAAAGGAAATCTACCCATTGGATTGTCAGCCTTGTTAGATGGATCCAATAGTCACTTATCTCCAAGAAGTTAAGCTTTGCGAGGAGCCTGATCTAGCCCAAAGAATGAAAAGGATCTCTGTCCAACATTGCCTAGTAGACGGATACCTCTACAGGAGGGGAAAGTCCCTCCCTTTGCTTCAGTGCTTGTATCCTGATGATGTATAATGGGAGTTGAGAGAGTTTCACTCTGGGGACTGTGGGAATCATATCGGTGGTGAAGCTTTAGCATACCAAGTGCTCCGTATGGGGTATTACAGGTCAACTATCCATTGAGACGTAATGGGCTTTGTACAATCTTGTGAGCCGTGCCGAAGGACCTCGAACCTGAGTCACCTCCCACCGGAGCGGCTGTGGTCTCTCAGTTCACCCTACCCCTTTGCCATATGGGTGGTTGACCTAATCGGACCGCTTTCCACCACTCTTGGGCAAGCTAAGTATGCTATCATGGCAATCGATTATTTTACAAGGTGGGTCGAAGTAGGACCTCTTTCCCGAATATCAGAAAAGAATACAATGAGGTTCATCAAAACCAACGTTGTTTGCAGATTCGAGACCCCTCTCATCATTGTAGCCAACCTAGGCAAGCAATTTGACAATGCCCGATTCAAAGACTTTTGAGAAGGTTTGGGAATTGACCTCAGGCTCGCTTAAGTAGTCCATCCTCAGACCAACGGGCTGGTGGAATCCACCAATAAGACTATCAAGAAGCTGTTGAAGAAGAAATTACAGCAGAAGAAAGGAAAATAGGTTGAGGAACTTCTCGAGGTTCTCTGGGCATACCGGACTACAAAGAGGATAGCTACCGGAGAGACACCCTACTTTCTAGCCTTCGGTGTTGAAGCGGTCCTTCCCATCGAGCATAAATTGACCTTTTTCAGGGTGCAACACTTTGAATCTGAAAGCAAAGAGGTCAAGCTTCAAGCTTCTATAGATCTTCTGGAAGAGAAACAAGACCGGGTAGCTGAGAACGTGGCAATTTACCAGAGTAAGATCGCTAGGTATTTCAACAGAAAGGTCAGAGCCCAAAACTTCAAAGAGGGGGATTTGGTGCACAAGAAAGTGACTTGGAATACTAAAACAAAAGTCGGATGGAGTCCTAGGACCATACTGGGAACGACCATACTTGGTAAAAGTAGTTGCTCGCAATAGGGCATACAAGCTCGAAGACATGGATGGTCGACCCATCGACCACACCTTGAATGAAGATCACTTGAGGAAGTTTTACCCCTAAGCAGGGGACTCTTGAGCATATTACGCCCCATCTAGGTTTCAATAAAATCCTCAACAACAGTGTACTACATTTCAATCATCAATATAGTCTGCTATTTCTCTATCTCCGATTATGTTCTACATTAATTTCTCCATATCCGACTAGGTTATCCACGAGTAAGTTCGTCGTAATCGCTTTAAGACCAAGGATTAGCAGAGGAAGCCCCCTCGCTGCCCCTAATGCCTCGGCCGCGCACCACCCCCCGCCAAGAAGGGTCTGAGTGTAAGAGCATAGCCGCCAGCCAGATCTCGAGACCAGAGACTAGCCGGGGAAGCCCCCTAGCTACCCCTGATGCCTTGGTCGGGCTACCACCCCTAAGAAGGGTCTGAGTGTAAGAGCATAGTTGCCATCCAGATCTGGAGACCAGGAAATAGCTACAGTCCTCCTGATGCATTGGTCGGACTACCACCCCCAAGAAGGGTCTGAGTGTGGTAGTCCGACCAAGGCACCTGGTTGACACCTGGTTGACAACGCTGGTGAGTAAACTTGACAGATTCAGGTACCTAGCATTCCTGTTCGAGGAATCTTCGTTCCTTGATGATGGTGAATGTACTGGCGTACAATCTTGCAACCTAGGTACCTTATATTCTTATTCTAGAAATCTTGGTACCACGATGAATAATCTGGCAAACCTGGATACCTTGTATTCCTACTATAGGAATCTTGGTACCATGGCAAACAAATCTGGCGAATAAGGGTACCTCGCATTCTTGTTTGCAGGGATCTTGGTACCTCGACGAATAATCTGGTATCTGGCCTTGTATTCCTACTCTAGGAATTTTGGAACCATGGCGAACAAATCTGGCAAATCTGGGTACCTCTCATTCCTTTTTGCAGGGATCTTGGTACCTTGGCAAATAAATTTGGCAAATCTGGGTACCTCACGTTCATGTTCTACGATCTTGGTACCGTGGCAAACTTGATAGAGAACATTGTAAGTTCCTCATATTTTGATTGGCTTATTTCGTTGACAAACCACATTGGGGATTATTCTTTGTAAGGGAATTTAGGCCTCTTGAGTGTGATCAAGCTTCAAGGACATCATCTCTCTCAAAGAGCACTTCAAAGGTATCTCACTAGTTTAACTTTCTTTTAAGAGATCTAGTTGCACACACTCACTTGCATGCATTATGTTTCTATCTTCATGTAATTGAATGATGTATTGTATGCCTCTTTTCACACTCCACACTTGCACTTTTTACACATCACTTAGTGTGTTGAGTTTGCCCAGAAAAGAGAATTTCTTCTCTTAGCGCGGCCTAGACCACTTTGCATGACTTGCTTGCACCGCGGCATACAGAGCGGTATACCTCAGCAGAGTCATGCTTCATGTACCGCTTCCTGTACACTTGCACGCAAAGCGACCCTAGTCGCGGTGTTGTCCAGTAAGCCTCTGTTGCCCATACCGCGGCCTGTGCACCTGCATGCACAGCGACCTGCACCGCGTTATTGTCCAGACGGTGCACTGCTGTGTGTACCGCGGTCTGGACACTTGCCTGCGACGCGGTCCATCTAGCGGTATTGACGGGATTTCGTGCCCTAAGTTCAAAACTGACGCTGTTTCAACTAGGGCTCCTATATATATGCTCTATCTTCTTCCTTGCTTGTGTCTATGAGTTCAAGAAGCCATTTTTGATAGGCTAAGCTTCCATTAGAGAGAGAAACTCCCAAGAACTCATTTTTACTCAACCAAACACAAATACATGTGCATCTAACATCTTCAAGCATCATCTCATCATGGATTCTTCTTGTTTTCATTAACTAGGTAACTTGAACATGCCCTAAATCTCTTTGTACTTATTTATGTTCTTGTTTGCCTAGGGTTAGCTCTTTTATGTGATTTTATTGCATATCTTTATGTTTATTGGCATTTATAACATGATTGAGTTGTTGGTTGTTGGTTGAGAGCTTTGTTCATTAATAGCTAGCATTTAGGACGATTTTACCCTTCTAGCTAAATCTTCATGCATTTGCATTTAGATATTGATATCTAGGATTTGCATTTATTGATATCTTTAAATCCTTAGATAAGCATTTATTGTTGCCTAGCATTAATTGCATGTTTGAATATCTTTTACATATTCACATAGGTTGTTTAACCTCTTCATTGATTGTTAAGCTTTGTGACTAAGTGAGTTAGTGCACAAGCTTGTGGTCAAGAATCACTATTAAAGGCCCGTTGGGTAGATTGAAAGGGTTAGTGACCAAGTAGGTGTGACTTGAGGTCAACCTAGGTTGTAAACTTTCATTCAAATAGTGGATTTGAGGACCGTATGTGGCTAGAAGGATAGCCCGTGAGTTTTGCCCAGTTGGAGGGTTTCTCACGTAAATCAATCCTTGTGTATTTATTGTTTTCCGCATATTTATGTTGGATTGATTGATTGTTAATATGGAGTAGGATTATTAAAAATTGATTAAGTCGAAAAGTTGGTAATAAGTCAACTAAAACCTATTCACCCCCCCTCTAGGTTGTATTAGACACACTTTGTGTATTTTCAATTGGTATCAGAGCGGGTTCCTAGATACACTTAGGTGATCCGTGCTCGTTGTGTGTCTTGCCTATTGTTTGTGTTTGTTGCATCATAAACATTCATCTCATTCATACCCAAACACTATGAGTGGGAACGGAAGTGGTAATGAGGGAGCCTCTAGCACAGGACCCCCTTTGCTCACCGGAATAAACTATGCCTCTTGGAAAGGCAAGATGGAGTCTTACATTTGCCAAATAAATGACCGAGCATGGATGGCAATTGAAGACGGCTACACTCTTCCGGTAAAGACTCTTGAAGACGAAAGTGTAGTTCTCAAGCCAAAGTCGGAATGGTCAACTCAAGAGTTTGAAGCATCCAAGTGGAACAACAAGGCTATGCATGCAATTCTTTGTGCAATGGATGACAATCAGTACAAATTGATCCAAACAACAAGAATTGCAAAAGAGGCATGGGAGATTCTAGAGACGGCCCATGAGGGAACCGAGGTCGTCAAGGACTCCAAGCTTCAAGTCCTCCAAACACAATTCGAGCAAATTAGGATGGAGGAGGATGAGTGCTTCAACGACTTTCAAGTGAAGATGATGGACATAGTCAATCAAAGCCATCAACTTGGTGATCCCTATTCGGATAGGAGGATCAAGCAAAAAATTATGAGGTCGCTTCCAGCAAGATTTGAGTCAAAAGTGACGGCTCTTAAGGAGAATAGTGACTACAAGAATATGAAGCCAAGTGAAGTTATTGGAAGGCTTCTAGCATATGAGTCTAGATGGACTCCCACACCTACACCTCAAAAGAAGCAAAAGAGCATTGCTCTGAAGACTTCTAAGGTTGAGAAGGAGGAAGAAGACTCAGATGAAGAAATGGCCCTCATGGTGAAAAGATTCAAGAAGTTCATCAATTTTGAGAAGACGGGATTTGGATCCAAAGGAAAGGAAATAAAGAAGAAGACTCCTTTCAAGAAGTTTGAGTCAAGTGAAGACAAGCCCACAAGAAAAGGGATTCAATGCTTCGAATGTGGAGGTTTCGGACACATCTCCACGGATTGTGGAAATTTGAAAAATAAAAAGAAAGGAAAGGCCATGGCCGCCACGTGGAGCGATGGTGATGAATTGGAAGAAGAAGGAGAGTCCTCAGATGATGAGGATCATGTGGCAAACTTTATTGCATTCGCATCCTCTCTCAAGAGTAAGGAAGCAATAGATGATGAAGAGGTAGAGAAACAAAGTGAAGATGACTCTAGCTATGGTGACTCTTCATCCCATTCAACAAATATGGATGTAGGAGGAATGGATCTTGAAGGCTTCATTGAGCATTTTCAAAGCTCAAGATTGAAGATGAAGAAGGAGATTCAAAGGCTAAAAGGGGAGAATCTCAAGCTATCCACCGAAGCTACTCACTTAAATAAAGAAGTGAAGATAGCCAAAAGGAATGAGGAATTGATGGAAAAGGAGCTTGAAGAAGCTAGAGAGATCATTGCTAAGATGACTTCAAGCACGAATAAACTTGACCACATGTTGGGAGTTGGCAAGAGGCCAAGTGATAAGAAAGGTCTTGCCTATGAAAATGACAAGGAGACCTCATCCTCAAGCAAAATTGTGTTTGTTAAGGGTTTGGATAACAAAGAGCCTTCACCCCCACAATATCCTAGGAAGAAGATCGAACTAGGAGAGTGCTCTAAAGATCCTCAAGTCAAGGTAGCACAAGGGAAACAAGCTCAAGCTCAATCAACAAGGGTGCATCAAGCAAGTTTCCCTCAACCGAAATACCATCAAGCCAAAAAGCAATTCATGCAAGGGCAACCAAGGAAGCAATTCGCTCCAACTCAACAACAAAGAAAAAGAGAACCAATCCAACACAAAAGACAAGCTCAAATGCATGGGAAAGCCCCTCTGTATTCACAAGGGCATGGTATGTCTTCTTATTTTATTCCCACTTGTCACTTTTGTGGTGTTGATGGTCACATTAGACCAAATTGCTTTAAATACATTGAAATGTGTAGAATCAAGAGCATGATTGAAAGAAATAGAGCTAGAGCTAGAATGCATGTTCCTAGGAAACCCAGAGCAAATTTGCATGATCCTAGAAAATTTAGAGCCAATGTGACTAATACCACTAGGAATGAGAACATTACACCTAGGTGGATTAGAAGGGATAACTATTCTTGCTATGTGGCTCAAATTGCCTTGAAGGCAAATGCCTCTAACACTTGGTATTTGGATAGTGGGTGTTCTAGGCATATGACGGGGAACAAGAGCTTCTTTAAATCCCTTGTCTTGGAGGATGGAGGATTTGTCACCTTTGGTGATGGATCCAGAAAGAAAGTCATAGGGAAAGGAACCATCTCCATTCCCGATTTACCCTCCTTGTCAAATGCTTTACTTGTTGATGGCTTACAAGCCAATCTTATAAGCATTTCTCATCTTTATGATGACGGACTCTCTGTCTTGTTTAACAAAAATGATTGCTCTATTTTAATGCCAAATGGACAAACCTTGCTAAAAGGAAAGAGATCTAGTGACAATTGCTATTGTCTTGAAGCTAGTGCTATCTCTTGCAATATGTCCAAATGTGAGGAAATTGAGTTATGGCATCAAAGACTTGGCCATATGAACTATCGAGATTTGAGGATCTTAGATAAGTTCAAGGTTGTGCGTGGCCTCCCTAAGCTTGGGAAGAAAGTCGATGGCGTTTGTGGACCTTATCAACAAGGGAAACAAACCAAAAGTATGCACAAGAAAGGCAAGTATCTCGCCACCAAGGAGCCATTAGAGCTTCTACATATGGACCTTATGGGTCCCATGCAAACCGAGAGTCTCGGTGGCAAGAGATACATTTTTGTTTGTGTTGATGATTTTTCTAGATTTACATGGACATACTTTTTTAGAGAAAAATCTGAAACTTTTGAAAAATTTAAAATGCTTTGCACTAAAATTCAAAATGAAAAGAACTCACACATTAAAAGCATTAAAAGAATTAGGAGTGACCATGGGAGGGAATTTGAAAATGCTTGTTTTGAAAGCTATTGCAATAGCTTAGGCATTTCCCATGAGTTTTCGGCTCCTAGAACTCCTCAACAAAATGGGGTTGTTGAGAGGAAGAATAGGGTCCTTCAAGAGATGGGCCATGTGATGTTGCTTAGCAACAATGTCCCTAGGAAACTTTGGGCCGAGGCCGTCAATACAGCTTGCTACATAGGAAATAGAGTCTTCCTAAGGCCCGGTACTAGGCAAACCTCCTATGAATTATGGAAGGGTAGGAAGCCAAATATTAGCTACTTCCACTCATTTGGGAGCAAATGCTATATTCTAAATGACCGAGATCAACTTGGCAAGTTTGATGCCAAGAGTGATGAGGGGATTTTTATTGGCTATGCCCTTAATAGTAAGGCCTATAGAGTTTTCAATTTAAAAACTCGAAGTGTCATGGAATCATCTAATGTTGTCATAGATGATTGTAGGCCTAAGACTAGAGACCATGATGAGGAGGTTATTGTGCTTGATGATCCTCTCTTGGAGAAGAATGGTGAGACTTCAATTGATGTGAAGTCAAGTCTTGATGAAGAGGTCATCCAACCTCTTGATAGAGATCCATCTTTGGACTCTAAAGAACCCGCTCCATGGGTTAGACATCTCCACAATAAGAATGACATTCTTGGAGATATGAATGAGGGTGTTAGGACTAGGCGTCAATTAGCTAATCAAATTAGCTATACTTGCTACACCTCTCAAATTGAACCCAAAAAGGTTGATGAAGCCTTGAATGATGAGTTTTGGGTTCTTGCCATGCAAGAAGAGCGAAACCAATTTGAAAGAAATGAGGTTTGGACTCTCGTTCTTAGACCCAAGGATACTAATGTCATAGGCACAAAATGGGTATATAGGAACAAGTCGGATGAAAATGGCAACATTGTGCGCAACAAGGCTAGACTTGTAGCACAAGGATACTCTCAAATTGAGGGTATTGACTTTGAGGAGACCTTTGCTCCGGTTGCCCGTCTTGAGTCCATAAGGCTTCTTTTGTCCATATCATGTGTGCACAAGTTCAAATTGCATCAAATGGATGTTAAGAGTGCCTTCCTCAATGGTTTCCTGCATGAGGAAGTGTTTGTTGAGCAACCCAAGGGGTTTGTGGATCCACACCACCCAAATCATGTCTATAGCCTCAAGAAGGCTTTATATGGGTTGAAACAAGCACCTAGGGCTTGGTATGAGCGCCTCACTCAATTTCTTGTTGACAATGACTACACTAGGGGTAGTGTTGACAAAACTTTATTCATCAAGAGGAACAAAGATGAGCTTTTCATAGCTCAAATCTATGTTGATGATATCGTTTTTGGCTCCACCAACAAATCCAAAGTCCAACAATTTGTTGATGTCATGTCTCATGAGTTTGAGATGAGTCTTGTTGGGGAGCTCAATTACTTCCTAGGTTTTCAAATCAAGCAATTGCATGATGGGATTTTCATATCCCAAGCTAAGTATGCTAACAACCTAGTGAAGAAGTTTGGCCTTGAGAATGCCAAACATTGTGACACACCCATGAGTACCACCTTGAAACTAAGCAAGGATGCTAGTGGCAAGAGTGTGGAACAAAGTCTTTATCGGGGTATGATTGGTAGCTTGCTTTACTTGACCGCAAGTAGGCCCGATATAGCCTTTAGTGTGGGTGTGTGTGCTAGGTACCAAGCTGATCCCAAGGAATCCCATCTCTCCTCAGTGAAGAGAGTCATTCGATATGTGAATGGGACTTCCAACTATGGGATATGGTACTCTTTTGACACTAATGCTAGCTTAGTTGGCTTTAGTGATGCAGATTGGGCAGGAAATTGTGATGATAGGAAGAGTACATCGGGCGGTTGCTTCTTCCTAGGCAACAACTTGGTCTCATGGTTTTGCAAGAAACAAAATTCCATCTCTCTATCCACAGCTGAAGCGGAATACATAGCCGCCGGGAGTGCTTGCACACAACTCCTTTGGATGAAACAAATGCTTGTGGATTATGGCTTTGATCAAGGTATTCTTACTCTTTATTGTGATAACATGAGTGCTATTAATATTTCAAAGAATCCGGTTCAGCACTCTAGGACAAAGCATATAGACATTAGGCATCATTTCATTAGAGAACTAGTTGAAAACAAATGCATTGCACTTGAGCATGTGGGCACAAATGATCAACTAGCGGATTTATTTACAAAGCCCTTAGACTCAACTAGGTTCAAGTCACTTAGTAGGCCTATTGGGATTTGTCATATGCCTTGATGTGTTTTGGTGTTTGACCCCTTATGGGGAACTCAAGCAAAGAGAGCAACCTTGCATGTTGGAATAAGCAAAAACTTGATCAACTTTATGCTTCTTTATTAATTGCTTGAGTATTCTTGGTTGTGCTTATATATTCTTATATGGTTTTTTATTTAATAAGTGTGCCTTGCTTGATTTGTAATCCATGTCACCTCTATGTTCAAAAAATGCATTTTTGGACTAGGAGATTTTGATTGGGAAAGTACACTTGAATGACCCATAATTTAACTCCATAACATGAGAACCTTTAATGACATGCTCAAAATAATATACATGATATGCTTTTGATTGCTCTAGTGCAAAATCTGTGTGAAAGCAAATGAGAAGACTAAACCCAATAAGGATCTAGTATCCTTGCAATAAATACGGATGTCTCATCCAAATTTAGTATTCTCTCTCTTTATCAGTTGAACAAGACTACTATCATACGGGTATCCTGCCCGGAAAAATCAAATAGGGTGCAAAAGTCACTCATGTCTTGTTTTGCTCATAAAGTTTGATATAGTTGCTCTTTAAATTGAAATTCATTTTGATAAACTATATCTTGTTTGCTTATAACAAAAGGGTATAAATTGGTTTGAATTCTTTTGGAAACCCTTTTGATGTTTGCTTTGCCAAATACCATTTGCTTGAACCATGATGTTACATGTCTTACATCCAAAGCAACTAAGTCACACATTTTCTTCTAAACAATAAAACCCTCAATGATTCTCTCTCAATTAATTGAGTTGCATAAAGTTGTTGTATATGATTATGCACTTATCTTGCTAATAGCTCTCTTTGCTAAAGTGACCCGGTTGGGGAATACTCCTTTGCCTATCTCATGACAAAAAGGGGGAGTAATGTGGTTTTATTTAAGGGGATTGCATATTTGGAGAGATTGTCCCATTGAGGGGGAGTAACCTATATAGGGGGAGAGCATTTGCATGTTGCATGTTGAAGTTTTCTTTTATTATGCAAATTGCTCTTATTTATCTATCTCTCTTGATCACCTCACATACACTTGTCTTGGAAAGTGTAGTCTCTTTGTTTTGTAGGGATTGGCTATTCTACAAGAGCTTGAACTTTTAAAGACCTAGTAACTAGGTATCTTTTTGTAATGTAGAATATCTATTTGTTGACCTTTAGTTTTTATTTTTTGTGAGGATGATTTGTGAGTGGTGGTTTTGTCACGAAATAGCCAAAGGGGGAGATTGTAAGTTCCTCATATTTTGATTGGCTTATTTCGTTGACAAACCACATTGGGGATTATTCTTTGTAAGGGAATTTAGGCCTCTTGAGTGTGATCAAGCTTCAAGGACATCATCTCTCTCAAAGAGCACTTCAAAGGTATCTCACTAGTTTAACTTTCTTTTAAGAGATCTAGTTGCACACACTCACTTGCATGCATTATGTTTCTATCTTCATGTAATTGAATGATGTATTGTATGCCTCTTTTCACACTCCACACTTGCACTTTTTACACATCACTTAGTGTGTTGAGTTTGCCTAGAAAAGAGAATTTCTTCTCTTAGCGCGGCCTAGACCGCTTTGCATGACTTGCTTGCACCGCGGCATACAGAGCGGTATACCTCAGCAGAGTCATGCTTCATGTACCGCTTCCTGTACACTTGCACGCAAAGCGACCCTAGTCGCGGTGTTGTCCAGTAAGCCTCTGTTGCCCATACCGCTGGCCTGTGCACCTGCATGCACAGCGACCTGCACCGCGTTGTTGTCCAGACGGTGCACTGCTGTGTGTACCGCGGTCTGGACACTTGCCTGCGACGCGGTCCATCTAGCGGTATTGACGGGATTTCGTGCCCTAAGTTCAAAACGACGCTGTTTCAACTAGGGCTCCTATATATATGCTATATCTTCTTCCTTGCTTGTGTCTATGAGTTCAAGAAGCCATTTTTGATAGGCTAAGCTTCCATTAGATAGAGAAACTCCCAAGAACTCATTTTTACTCAACCAAACACAAATCCATGTGCATCTAACATCTTCAAGCATCATCTCATCATGGATTCTTCTTGTTTTCATTGACTAGGTAACTTGAACATGCTCTAAATCTCTTTGTACTTATTTATGTTCTTGTTTGCCTAGGGTTAGCTCTTTTATGTGATTTTATTGCATATCTTTATGTTTATTGGCATTTATAACATGATTGAGTTGTTGGTTGTTGGTTGAGAGCTTTGTTCATTAATAGCTAGCATTTAGGACGATTTTACCCTTCTTGCTAAATCTTCATGCATTTGCATTTAGATATTGATATCTAGGATTTGCATTTATTGATATCTTTAAATCCTTAGATAAGCATTTATTGTTGCCTAGCATTAATTGCATGTTTGAATATCTTTTACATATTCACATAGGTTGTTTAACCTCTTCATTGATTGTTAAGCTTTGTGACTAAGTGAGTTAGTGCACAAGCTTATGGTCAAGAATCACTATTAAAGGCCCGTTGGGTAGATTGAAAGGGTTAGTGACCAAGTAGGTGTGACTTGAGGTCAACCTAGGTTGTAAACTTTCATTCAAATAGTGGATTTGAGGACCGTATGTGGCTAGAAGGATAGCCCGTGAGTTTTGCCCAGTTGGAGGGTTTCTCACGTAAATCAATCCTTGTGTATTTATTGTTTTCCGCATATTTATGTTGGATTGATTGATTGTTAATATGGAGTAGGATTATTAAAAATTGATTAAGTCGAAAAGTTGGTAATAAGTCAACTAAAACCTATTCACCCCCCCTCTAGGTTGTATTAGACACACTTTGTGTATTTTCAAACATGTTGGCAGCAAGATCCTGGTTGGCGACTAAGGCCACTTTAACACCAGGTCTTTCTCAGTGGGGGGTAGTACCCGACCAAGGCCTAAATCTGCCAGGCAACTATGCTCTTACTAACCAGACCCTTCCTAGCGGGGGGTGGCACCCGGCAAAGGCAGCAGGAAGGCTATATGGTCCTTTCTGGTCTTGAGGCGATCATTGGCTGAAATAAGGCAATCATACTGGCAACAAGATCCTGGTAGGCAACTAAGGCCACTTTAGTACCTAGTTTTTCTTAGCGGGGGGTGGTGCCCAGCTAAGGCCTTGATCTGGCAGGCAACTTTTCACTTATTATCCAGACCCATCTCAGCGGGGGGTGGTGCCCGGCCGAGGTTTTATCCGTCGGCCAACTATGCTCTTACGCATCGGTTCCTTCCTAGCGGGGGGTGGTGCCCGGCCAGGGCATCAGGAATGCTGTGTGGCTTATCCTGGTCTCGAGAAGATCCTCTTGGAGGATTAATCTAGTCCAGGGCAACATGAGTGCTATGTAGCTCTCCTAGTTTAAAGGCGATCCTCCTGGAGGGATTTACCTGGTCCAGGGCATCAGGAATACTATGTAGCTCTCTTGGTTTTAAGGCGATCCTCCTGGAGGGATTTACCCGGTCCAGGGCATCACGAATGCTATGTAGCACTTCTGGTCTTAAGGCGATGATCATGACTGATTCAATTGGTAACATAAAGTAGATAGATGCAGATAAACGTAGACAAATGTAGATGGAGAAAGAAACCTTTTTATTAATGATCAAAAAAGAGAATACAAGTACTCACGATTACTAACATCTTCTAATATTCGTTTCTAGGCAATCCTAACTGATTTCTACTGTGTGGCTTATGGGTAAAACCTCTTGAGGTGATCAGCATTCCAAGTGTGGTCTACTGGATGTCCATTCATATCGTCCAACTTATAGGCCCCGCCATGGATCACTACTTTAATTAGGTAGGGACCTTCCCAATTAGGTGACAGTACCCCGTCCGACCTCTTTCGGGTATTCTGAGTAACCCTCCTGAGAACCAAGTCCCTTTCTTTAAAGCTTCGGTTCCTGATTTTCCTGTTGAAGTAGCGGGCAATTTGGCTTTGGTAGATTGCTACCCTTTCCGCAACCCTGTCATGTTTTTCTTCCAGGAGGTATAGGTTAGCTCTTAATTTATCCTCGTTTCCTACTGGGTCAAAGTGTTGAACCCAGAAAGAAGTGAGCTTATGCTCGATAGGAAGGACAGCTTCCACCCCGAAAGCTAGTGAGTAGGGGGTCTCTCTAGTAGCGGTCCTTTTGGTGGTGCGGTAAGCCCATAGCACACTTGAGAGCTCATCTGCCCATCTACTCTTCTTTTATTGGAGCTTCCTTTTCAAGAGCCTCTTGATAATTCTACCAGACCGTTACTCTGAGGGTGTGCTACGGATACAAAGCGAAGCTCGATCCCTAGATTCTCGCAGAATTCTCGAAATATGGCATTATCAAATTGCTTACCCAGATCTGTGATGATGACCATCGGGGTCCCAAACCGACAAACTACATTTTTCTTAACAAATTCTGTTGTATTTGCTTCGGTAATTCTAGAGAGGGGTTCCGGTTCCACCCACATGCTAAAATAATCAATGGCGGCAATTGCGTGCTTCTGCTGACCAGGTGTGGTCAAGAGGGGGCCAATTAAGTCTATTCCCTATAAAGAAAATGGATAAGGAGAACTAATAGTAGATAGTCGTTCTGGAGGTAAATGGTGCAAGTTGGCCATTTTCTGACATGGTTCATAAGACTGCACGAATTGCCTAGCAGCAAGGTGTAAGGTTGGCCAGAAATATCCCATGTGCAATTTCTGGTAAGCTAGTGCTTCTCCCCCGGTATGATTTCCACAGTCCCCCAAGTGCACTTCTCTCAGTGCCTAGTTCGCATCATCGGGATGTAGGCATCTGAGCAAGAGGAGTGACCTTCCTCTACGGTAAAGGTGTTCTTCTACCAAGCAGTACCGGACCGAGGTTCTCTTGACCTTGAGAGCTTGATCAAGGTTTTCAAGAAGCTTTCCTGATTGGAGATAATCCACGATGGGATCCATCCAGCATGGAAGTCGTTCCACGGGGTTGACTTCCTTGCTTTCAGCTATGCTTGATGTAGTGATTATCTGGAGCGGTACTCCTTTTGGCAGTGCTTATCCTCCACTTGCAACTATCTTGGCTAAGACGCGTCAGCTCGATGATTCTGTTGCCTAGGTATCTGCTCAATCCTGAAACCTTTGAAGCGGGGCCACAGCTCTTGGTCCTTTTCAAGGTAGGTTGCCATGTTATCTCTTTTGGCCTGGTATAGACCTGTTATCTGATTAACTACCAGTTGGGAGTCGCATCTGGCAAGGAGGTAATCAGCCTCTAGCTCTACTGCTGTTCTCATTCCTGCTAACAGGACTTCATATTCAGCTTTGTTGTTGGTGGTGCTAAACTTGAATCTGAAACAGTGATAGCACTCAACTTTTTCTGGGTCAGTTAGAATGATCCCACCCCCGCTTCCTGCTTGATTGGATGCCCCATCGGCATATAAGATCCAAATTTCTCGATTGGTTGGCCAACCTGTAGGCTCTTGCTCCTTCTGAGGAGCTTCATCCAAGCTCGGGGTATCACCCTGATCAGGGACTGTACTAAGTTCTACCACGAAATCCACCAAAGCCTGGGCCTTTATTGTAATTCTGGCTTTATATTTGGTGTCGAACTAGGTGAGCTCAAGGGCTGACCGGACGTATTTCTAGTGTCATTTTAAAAGAGCAATCCGTCAACAATATTTGTTAAAACCTCACGAAGCCTAAATTAGTTTGAAAACACAAATATGGTGGCAAGTGGGGTGTCGTCCACAAGGAGCGGAGTTAGCTAAAATTAGTTATTGCTAAAGTAATGTTAATGTATATATATAATAAACGAAACATAAAATGGTGAAAATGTAGATGGTGAATTATCCTATTAATAACAATAAATTAATTAGGCAAACTAAAGTGGGGGAAAATGAAATGAAGGATACATATAGATGATGAAAACTAAGGAGTTAATGGATACGAAAGTAAATACTGGGCAATGCAACAAACTTGTCAATAGCACGGCTATTCAAGGCAACCGACCTAGGATGTATAGAGTCGGTTATTTATCCCTAGAAAGTGGCCAACCTAGGATGTATAGTGCGGACCACCTAGTAGGGATTAATCCATCGAAAACTACCAACCTAGGATGTATAGTGTTGGTGGTTCGTCGGATTCTGAAAATGAAACTCGTCTACCTATCAGTGACTCAACCGATTGTAAATGTAGTTAACCTAGGAAGTAGGGGTGGGCGTTTAATGGATCGGTTCACTTTTGGAGTGAACCGATTAAAAACCGATAATGTTCGGTTTTTCAAAAAAGTGAACCGATCCGATCAACTTAACCATTATGAACAGATCAAAAACCGATTAAATTTGACCGGTTCGGTTCGGTTCGGTTCGGTTTTTTCGGTTTTGGGCCAATCGGATCATATTTTTGGGTTTTAATTATTACACATATTTTCATATTTTAATCTTTTTGGGTCTTGAACCAAATTAAGTTATGGGTTTGAACAAATTGAAAATACTAGTTTAAAATAATATTCATAAAAAAAAAACTAAGAAAAAAAATATGATGTGACACACTTTCATAGTTTTATAGTTTCATGGACTATTAAACATTAAAACTAAGGTTTTTTTTGTTATATATTGGATCTCGGTTCGGTTTTCCGGTTTGGGATAACGAACCGGATAAAAAACCGATCCAATCGGTTTTCAAAAAAATGAACCGAACCGAACCGAACCGGTCAACATAAGAAACCGGAAAAAAAACCGATTGGATCGGTTCGGTTCATCGATTCGGTTCGGTTTATTGGTTTTTTGCCCACCCCTACTAGGAAGTATAGTGATGACTTCTAATCCTCTCACGAGATCCGACCTAGGATGTATAGTGCCGGAAACTCGATCAATGTTAGATTAAGACCGCGGTTTAAGAGTCGGAATTCTTGACGTTCCTTCCATTCATTAGAGCAATAAACAACTAAATAGGATGTATATCTAGATGCAAAACTCATACATAATACAAAGAGATCTTGCAAAGAGGATGTATCTACACAAGAAATCAATGGCAAACATTCATAACAAGAATAGATCAATGAAAGATAGACATGAATATCAATATAACATCAAGTTTATGTACAAGCCCAATATTCAACTAACTACTCCATCAACCCCTTAGAGGGGATTTAGCTACTCATTACAACTAGGAAAATAAGAGAAAGGAAAGTGAAAGAACCCTTGGAGAACATCTCCTTCCTTGAAGTGGCTTCAATCTCCTAACTTCATTGAAGTTGAGTAGAGAATGTAAGGATGTGTGTGTGTGAGAGAGAGATTCTAGATCTAAGTGTGTAAAACCTCTGAAAAACTGAGTCAAAGGCTACTCAAAACATTTCCATACTATTCTATTTATACAACATACAAAAATAGGTCACTTAAGCTTCAAAAATCAATCTGGCGCGCGCGGAGTGCGGGTAGAGTGCGGGTGAATTGCCCGCATTGTACCCGCACTGTATGGGTTGTCTTCATCTTCAGCTATCGGATCTGGAACTAGTGTGGGTGGAGTGCGGTTGGATTACCCGCACTTGACCCGCACTTGGAACCGCACTGTGATCGCACTTGAGTTGCACTTCACTGTCAGGTGCAAAATCTACCTTCTGTCTTGAGCAACAGTGCGGGCAGAGTGCGGTTGGATGACCCGCACTTTACCCGCACTCTAATTTCAGGTGCAACTTGAACTTCTCTTGTTTGGCAATAGTGCGGGTAGAGTGCGGTTGGATGACCCGCATAGTACCCGCACTCTAATGTCAGGCGCAACTTCCAACTTCTCTGGTTTTCTCTGGTTTGGTATTAGTGCGGGTGGAGTGTGGTTGGATGACCCGCACAGTACCGGTACTTTAATGTCAGGTGCAACTTCAACTTCTCTAGTTTGGCATTAGTGCTGGTGGAGTGCGGTTGGATGACCCGCATTATACCCGCACTTTAACTCTTAACTTTGCATCAAGTCCCGGGTGTGAGCATGAGTGCAGCTGGAGTGTGGTTGCGACCCGCACTTGACCCGCACTTTAAGCTGTTTGTGGTCCTTTGTCTTTCATTTTTCCCTTTTTCTACAGGAACAACTATAACACGCTTCCAAACCCCTTATTGCACCATTTCCTACAATTACGCATAAAACAACCCATTAGAGATACAAAAATGCACGAAAACAGAACACAATGTAAGGATTTGAGGGCCTAAATATACTACATATTTGGCCCGATCAAGTGCCCACAGCACAAGTCTTCCCAATACGTCATGCCTTTGGAGAAATTGATGCAGTGGTTGATTAGTGACTACTGCGATTGTGTGAGCAAGGAAATAAGGGTGGAGCTTCCTGGCTGCAATAACCAATGCGAAGGCGAGCTTCTCCGGGAGAGTGTAATTCTTTTCTGACTTGGTCAGAGCGCGGCTCACATAGTATAAAGGTAGCTGAATCCCATCTTCACATTCTTTTCTCAAAGCCCCGCTAACAGCCGTCTCAGATACAGCCAGGTACAGTTGTAGCTCCTCTCCTGGTACTGGGCTAGCCAGTAATGGGGGGCTAGCCATGTATTTCTTCAATGATTGGAAGGCTAACTAACTGTCTTGGTCCCACTTCATATGCTTCCCTCGTTTGATGGCTTTGAAGAAGGGAATACACTTATCAGTTGATTGTGATATTAAACGGTTCAATGCTGCTATTCGTTCGGTCAAACCCTGCACATGTTTGAGCGAGGTAGGCTATTCAAGATCCAGGATGGCTTTGATCTTCTCCGGGTTTGCTTTGATTCCCTTTTCATGGACCATAAATCCGAGGAATTTCCCGGCTGTAACCCCGAAAGCACACTTGGCAGGGTTTAAACGCATCTGATTCTCTCTGACAATCTAAAAAGTTTGACAGAGGTAATCCTGGTGCTGCTTGGCTACCTAGAATTTTTGATCATGTCATCAATGTATACCTCTATTGACTTCCCTATTAGATCTCTGAACAAACGATTGACTAGGCGTTGATAGGTAGCCCCTTCATTCTTGAGTCTGAAAGGCATAACCTTGTAACAATATAAGCCTTGTCCAGTTATGAAGTTGGTTTTATTCTGATCAGCGGGGTGCATCATAATCTAGTTGTACCCTGAGAAGGCGTCTGTTAGGCCTCTCTGATACCCTACGGATGCCGAACCAAATGAGTCACCGTACCACATCATCCGAAGATGAAGATCCACCGAATATGGCTGAAGCCTCTCGAATGAAGTATCGGATACCTGACCATCCGCCTCGAACATCGGAGGTTAGCCGCGTGGCGACATACTTCTAACACGCCAGAAACACCTGTCACCATCCAGCCAATCGCAGGTAGCCAAGAAGTCGCATGTGTCAGAAGTCAAGCCTATATATACCCCACTACTTGTACCAAGTTGGGGGCTTTTTGCAAAATTTTAGGAAAAGAGATATTAAAGAACACTGATCGGGATTTCTTCTATCAGTCTGTAATCTTGTAAATTGTATCCGATCAATATCATAGCCTGATTCAGACCATCGTTCAGGCATTCTATCTGAGACACATTTTTACATCTAACAGTTGGCACTAGAAGGAGGGGGTATGTCCAGCACCTTCGCAGCATAAATCAGCATAAATGAATCTGAACCAGGGGGTTCAAGACCCCAACCTCTACTTAGGACTCCAGCCCCCAGGAGGCCATGAACCAAACGCGGCTCAGCAAGGACAGCAGCCTGAACCGCATCACCTTCCTTATCAACCCCCTACGCATACAGGGCCAGCTATCCTGCCAACGCCCCAGAACTCGGGTTACGGGTACTATCCGTATCAGACGCAATATGCGCCCCCAGGGTACCAGCCAGGGTATCAACCAGGGTTGCAGCCCGGATTCCATGGACACCCATCGTATTATCCTCCGGGGTTCCATAACCCCTACTTCCTTACAGGACCTCCACCGTTGTACGTCCCGCAGCAAACTCACCAACTTTTCCCGCAGGCAGACGATCCAGTAATACGTGGGATTACTAGCCGATTGGACACGCTGGTGCAGAACATTACTAGGGTGATTAATGTAGTTGACGGTGGGGGACACTAAAGAGACTCAGACGAGGTCAACTCCCGGGCGGAAGAAGGAAATACTGGAAACCCTCTAGGAGGAACCGGGAGGAACCAGGAGGAACTATCAGCACACCAAGCAATTCCAACTAAACCCGGGGGAACACATGAATCTACAGCAGCCACAAAGAGTGGCGGGGACTACCCGCAGGAGAAAGGAGCGCGACAGCCATGTCTAGGAAGAAATGCCTCGGCGGATAAGGCACCGGCAGGAACTAGGTGAGAGAGTGGAGCAACTTAACTTCGACACTGAACGAAATACCTTGGCCGACCCTGAAGCCTTCCGCATCCTTCAAGACCAGCTCGCGGAGATACAAGATCAAATCAATCTCGGGAGAGTCCATTTACTGACGAGATCACCACCACAGCAGTCCCAACGAACTTCCGATTGCCACGAAAGGACATGTGCGGTTTTACCGGCACCGAGGACCCCGAGGATCACCTCGACACCTAACTTGACTGGATGAACATGCATGGGGCAACTGACGCTATCAAATGCAGGGTCTTCTCTCTGTCGCTCTCCGGTGATGCGCGAACGTGGTACGGTGGGCTAAAGAGACAGAGCATATCATCCTTCCACGAACTTTCAAAAGAGTTTCGTAGCAGATTCGCCGCAAGCCGATGAAGACGTAGGCACATGGTCCACTTGAACTCCGTCAAGCAGACAGGCTCCGAAACCATTAGGGAGTACACGAAGAGATTTAACGAAGCGGCGAGGCAAGTTCAAGACTTCAACGAAATCGGAGCAGTTATGGCTTTCACCCAGGGGCTCCAACAGGGACTACTGAGTTGGTCGCTCTGTAAAAAAAGGCCCTTCTCATACCGAGAACTCATGGAACGAGCGGAGAAGTATGCCACCGCTGAAGATGTAAACCAGTCTAAAGTATCGTCGACCCCCTCCGAGCCGGGTGGATCGTCAAAAAGATGGTCCAGGCCAAGTAAAGACAAAGGGAAAGAGCCACAAACCCCGAGGCAGGTAAACGTAGACTCTACGGGCCGAGTTACCCTGTTCCCGAGAAGTATGTTCGACCGATACACCCCTCTGAAATTCACAGTCGATAAAGTGTTCGAGATTGCATCTCGAGGAAACCTACTCAGGTGGCCAGCACAGCTACAATCAGCCCCCGAGAACAGAAATCAGAAGGTCCACTGCAGGTTCCATAAGGATCACGGGCATGAAACCAAGAACTGCCGCGACTTAAAGGAACAGATAGAAGAATTGATCCAAGAAGGAAAGCTCCAAGAATGCATCGACTCTAATAGCCACACATTGTGTCAACGAAAATGGGTGTTCCCCCAGGTAACCGGTTACGCAACCCCGATCCTAACTCAGATGACGACAAACCGATTAACTTTATCATCACCGAGCCATTGGCTGAAGGATCTACCTCACACAAAAACACACTGGCTATAGTATGCTTGACATCAGTCCCCGAGGATCCCCCCAGGAACTGGGACCCACTTGTCTTCGCACCATCTGATTCAGAGGGAATCAGATACCCGCACTGCGACGCTCTCGTCATCTCAGTGAAGATAGGGGGTCGTACAGTAAAAAGAACCCTCATCGATCATGGGTCGTCTCTAGACATCATCCATTGGGATCCATTGCAAAAACTCGGATACACTCACACACAGCTGCAAACCTCCAGGTATTGTATCAGGGGAATATGAGGGCACCGTACGACACCAATCGGACAAGTCGACCTCCTGATCAGATTCGGAAGTCGTCCACAAATTCGAACGATATGGGTAAGTTTCCAAGTGATCGACATACCGTTCCCCTTCAACATCCTGATCGGAAGACCAACCCTCTACGACCTCAAAGCAGTCAAGAGTGTATACTCCCTACGAATGAAGTTCCCGACCGACAATGGGCAGGGGCAGGCCAGAGCAGACCAAGAAGAATACAAGAGGTGTATCTAGATCGGATCTAACCCAGTACTCACAATCGGTAATCAGATAGCAAACCCAGGTGTCAACAGGTTGAGTAGGAAAGTCCGGAGACCGAAAAGGAAACAGATCAGAGACATAGTAGAAGCACAAGCGATTGAGTTTTCCTCGTCTAAAGAAGTGAACATCATAAGTCTGGATCCGTGAGAAATAGGATCCCGACCAACCGGAGAACCGACGGAGCAGCTCATAAAGGTTATCCTGAGTGTCGAAGAGCCCGACAAGACAGTTTTCATTGGTGCCAATCTCTCCCCCCGACTCAGGGGAGAAATAACTCTTCTCCTTCGAGAGTTCTCTGACATATTCGTATGGGGTCACACGGATATGTCCCCTTAATGTCGATCCCACCTTCAAGCCAATCTCCCAGAAAAGGAGGTCACTCAACACCCAGAGATGTGAAGCGGTGTCATCAGAGGTAGATAAACTCTTGAACGCGGGCTTCATCAGGACTCTCAACTACAACTAGTGGCTGTCGAATGTCGTCCTAGTGAAGAAGAATGACGGAAGGCGGAGAATGTGTATTGACTTCACGGATCTGAATAAAGCGTGCCCGAAGGACAGCTTTCCCCTACCGAGGATTGACCAACTTGTTGACGCAACGTCTGGGCACAAACTTCTAAGCTTTATGGATGCGTATTCAGGATACAATCAAATCCGAATGAACGAATAGGATGAAAAGAAGACCGCGTTCATCACCGACCGCGGAGTGTATTGCTACCGGGTGATGCAATTCGGACTGAAGAACGCGGGAGCCACGTATCAGAGGCTCGTGAATCGGATATTCGTCCAACTCATCGGGAAGACGATAGAAGTGTATGTGGATGACATGCTCACTAAATCCATTACCTCCGCCGAACACACTCAGAACCTCTGGCAGACGTTCCTACTGTTGAGGATGTATCAAATGTGACTAAACCTCTCGAAGTGTGCCTTCGGAGTGTCTTCCAGAAAGTTTCTCGGGTTTGTCGTCCATCAACTGGGAATCGAAGTGAACCCCGAAAAGATCAGAGCAGTGATAAACCTCCAGCCCCCCAAAAGGACCAAGGATATTCAGAGGTTGAACAGCATGGTTGTCGCCCTCTCCAGCTTCATATCGAAGTTAACGGATCGGTGTCTCCTATTTTTCAAGGCCCTCCGTAAAAAGGGTGACTTCTGCTGGACTCCCGAATGTTAGATTGCCTTTGAAGAGCTGAAAGTTTATTTGCAAAAGCCTCCGATGCTCGCCAAGCCCGCACCGGGAGAAACCCTATACCTTTACCTGGCAATATTTGGGGTCGCGGTCAGTTCGGTCCTGATCAAACAAGAGGAAGCAACTCAGAAAGCGGTATACTACACGAGTAAGAGCATGACGGATCCCGAAACAAGGTACCCAAAAATCGAGAAACTGACCCTCGGCCTCATCGTCGCGTCAAGGAAACTTAGACCATATTTCCAATCACACCCCATTGTCGTGTTGACTAACCAGCCAATGTGGCAAGTCCTTCAGAAGTCGGAAACGGCAGAAAGAATGATTAAGTGGGCCATGGAGCTCAGCCAATTTGACATTCAGTTCAAACCTAGGACGTCAATAAAAGGCCAGGCGGTGCCCGAATTCATCACTGAATACGCTAGATCAGAGGTTTTAAGTCTCTAGAACTAGCCAACTCCGAGATGGGAGATGTTTGTTGACGGATCCTCTAACAGGCACGGAAGTGGGGCCGGAATAATCATTAAAACTTCAGATGGGAGCACCGTCCAGATGGCCCTCCGGTTTGACTTTAAAGCCACCAATAATGTCGCAGAATATGAGGCTCTAGCCACCGGACTGAAAATTATTCTCAATATGGAGCTGAGCACGTCACGGTATACAGCGACTCCCAGTTGGTGGTCAATCAAGTAAATTAAGATTATTAGGCTAGAGACAACGAAATGGTCAGCTACTTGAGGCAAGTTAAGAGTCTGATGTCGAAATTCACCAGATGCGATCTCTTCCGCATATCTCGAGACTATAACAGTCAAGCAGACGCACTGGCCAAACTCGCTTCAACAAGCAACATGAAATTACCCCGAACGGTCACGGTTTTTCCGCCTACCACAGTCCAGCATTAACGAAGAGCATCACGCGAACGTCCTAACTCCCGATGCGGAAAGTGTAACAGAAAACTGGATGACCCCCCTTTTGATATACCTCCGGGACGGATCTCTCCCTTCAGATAGGACGGCATCGCAGAAGATCAGAAGACAGGCTCCCCGTTACCTCATAATTAACGGTATCCTATACCACAGAGGGTTCTCATTGCCATACCTCCGATGCATAGCACCCCCGCAGACACACCGCGTCTGGGAAGAAGTACATGGAGGAACCTGCGGCAGTCATTCGGCCTGACAGAACTTGGGCCACCGAATAATAAGGCAGGGGTACTAATGGCCTACTCTCTTTATGGATTTCAAAGAGCTTGCCAAATCTTGTGATCGGTGCCAGAGGACAGCCCCTATTTCACACTACCATCCCGAGCCGTTAACACCGATGACATCTCCGTGGCCGTTCTCCAGATTCGGGGTTGATATCATAGGTCCGCTTCCGAGAGAGGCCTCAAACTAAAGATTCGCCGTAGTAGCGATCGACTATTTCACCAAGTGGGTTGAGGCGGAGGCTCTGCAACATATTACTAAAGCCAACACAACCAATTTCATCAAGCATTCCATCATCTTCTGGTTCGGTGTACCAAATACCATCGTCGCCGACCATGGAACCCAGTTCGATAACGCCAACCTCCGGCGGCTATGCTTGGAATACAATATCGACCTAAGGTTCGCCTGCCCATCACACCCTCAGAGCAATGGACAGGTTACAAGGTCATCAAAAACCTACTCAGAAGGAAACTGCAACTCAGAAAAGGGGCATGGGTCAACAAGCTCCCCGAGGTTCTATGGGCAATACGCACTACCCCACATTCTACTACCGGAGAAACCCCCTACTCTCTCTCGTTCAGGTCGGAAGCGGTTATTGATGGTGAAAATCGTGTTATTAAAAACTATACTCGCAAGTGCACGAATCGTGAAGATAAGCACAACAGCAAGTAAGGATCGTTCCCACGAGGAAAAGAGATTTATTAATTAAAACTAATTCTAATTAAAGTTAAATTAAAGTAACCAAAGATTTGTTGATGATTTTACTAAAACTAAATTAAATTAAGCTAAGAAAACAATTAAAGAAAATATGGTTGTGATCAAAAGATAGAAAACACTAAGTCATCAATGATCCCCAATTATGAACACTCGATATATGGAATTAATTTGTAAACAAGATTCAATCAATTCTAGGGTTCATTCTTTGTCTTTAATGTGACTATTACCGTATGGTCATGGGATGAGTCACGTGCTCCCAACCACTATTCACCCCTGGTCTATGGTGTGAACAGTGATCGGAAACCCTTTAAGCGCAAGAATTAAGAACCAAATTCTATACTCTGCTTGGCCTATGCTAAAGATAAAATTCATTCATTCAAAAGAGCATTAATCAAGATTAGGTTTGGTCTATACTCTAACCCTAATTCTCAGATAGTCTTAACCCTAAAATCATGCCAAATAGTTATTCACCCTTGGTCTATGGTGTGAATAAATATTAAAACTAATGAGGATTAAGCAATTAAGAACAATGAATAAATCAAGAATTAAATTGATGAAATAATAATTAATCCACATATGAGCATTCACAAAAGGTTCACATTGATTCCCTAGTTATGGGATTAGTTACACATCATGGAAAAATAAAGAAAAGAGATTGAGTAGAGAAAACCCGAGATGATCATCAAAGGGCTCCTCCAATTCTTCTTCGTCTTCTTCTACAATGGATGGATGGGTCTTGAGGTGATGTGTGGTGACGGAGTGATGGGGGATGGCCCCCTTGGTGGCTTGGGACTTGCCTTAGCTTGTCTCTCGAAATTAGGCTTCAAAGGGGTTTAAATAGGCTTTAGATGATAAGCCAAGTCCTTAAACAACAAGGAAATTGGTTCCCTTTTGGAACTCTATCTTTTTCGGGATTTAATTCTTTCCTAATCCACTCAAATTGATTACTTATTGAAGGATGATAAGGATTAGGTGTCAACTTGCTTTCCAAGACTCACACTCATGTCCAAGAAGGTAATATTTCCCATTCCGACAACTTGCAAAATAAATCTCGTCACTATTTACGGAATTATGACTGATCTGACCATCGGATACTAAAATAGGCATAACCTCTCCTAGGACTATTGGAATTGCGATCCGAAAAGTGCGCCGGAAACTAGACCTCCGGGGCTTTCCATCCATAGGTGGTAGGACACACAATTCAAACCGAGGAGAGAGATATAGGGCCCGCAATCTGGGTGATCTGCACTGGCCGAAATTCAGCTTTTTGCTCCTTTTCTTCAAAATAACTTCTAACACCTCTTTCATGGAATGTGACCTATAAATGCTCAACAAACACATAAAATACCTAATTTCACCCAAGAACAAAGCACAAATAATAGGAAATGGGGACCTAAACTATGTATAGAAATAAATCGATCAGTTATCCTGACCGAAACAAATGTTCCGACTCCCAGAGTTTCCTGCTACAATCCTGGCGACATTGAAGAGGAACTTCGTCAATGCTTGGATGAGCTGGAAGAACGAAGGGACTTACCCATCTCTGTCTCTCTGTTTCTGTTTTTCTATGTTTGTGTACACTGTATGTGTATATATATATGTATATAAATTTTGCCAGAATCAGAGATGCCCATCGTCAACAACAGGCCGCCAAATATTACAATACCAGGGTCCGCACCAGAAGATTTGATCCGGGGGATCTGGTCCTCAAAAAGGTGATTCCCAGTACTAGAAAGCCAACCTCAGGTAGCCTGAGGGACAACTGGGAAGGACCATACATCATAGACTTTGTCTCCCTGAAAGGTGCCTACAAACTCAAGACAGAAGACGAAACCCCCTTGAAGAACCCTTGGAACGCTGACCACCTGAAGAGGTACTATCAATAGGTACGAATTATATGTATCTTTTAGTCAGAATGTTTTGAACACTTAGTAACAAGAACATAGCTTATGTCGGGTATAATGCCTTGTGCAACAACAAAGACCTCCTAAGCGGAGGCACGATGTATCTCCGAGGGTCAAGACCCCGAGATAATCACCAATAGTGCAACGAGCACCAAGAGTGCAATAACAAAGACCTCCTAAGCGGAGGCACGATGTATCTCCGAGGGTCAAGACCCCGAAATAAGCACCAAGAGTGCAACAACAAAGACCTCCTAAGCGGAGGCACGAAGTATCTCCGAGGGTCAAGACCCCGAGATAAGCACCAAGAGTGCAACAACAAAGACCTCCTTAGCGGAGGAACGATGTATCTCCGAGGGTCAAGACCCAGAGATAAGCACCAAGAGTGCAACAACAAAGACCTCCTTAGCGGAGGAACGATGTATCTCTGAGGGTCAAGACCCAGAGATAAGCACCAAGAGTGCAACAAGCACCAATAGTGCAACAACAAAGACCTCATAAGCGGAGGCACGATGTATCTCCGAGGGTCAACAGCCCGAGATAAGCACCAAGAGTGCAACAAGCACCAAGATTGCAACAACAAAGACCTCCTAAGCGGAGGCACGATGTATCTCCAAGGGTCAAGACCCCGAGATAAGCACCAAGAGTGTAACAAGCACCAAGAGTGCAACAAGCACCAAGAGTGCAACAACAAAGACCTCCTAAGTGGAGGCACGATGTATCTCTGAGGGTCAAGATCCCGAGATAAGCACCAAAAGTGCAACAAGCACCAAAAGTGCAACAACAAAGACCTCCTAAGCGGAGGAACGATGTATCTCCGAGGGTCAAGACCCCGAGATAAGCACCAAGAGTGCAACAAGTACCAAGAGTGCAACAACAAAGACATCCTAAGCGGAGGCACGATGTATCTCTGAGGGTCAAGACCCCTAGATAAGCACCAAGAGTGCAACAACAAAGACCTCCTAAGCGGAGGCACGATCTATCTCCAAGGGTCAAGACCCCGAGATAAGCACCAAGAGTGCACACAACAAAGACCTCCTCAGCGGAGGCTCTCTTACTGTCATTGATAAATAATATATTAACGCAAAACAATAAAATGGGGCACAAAGTCCGAAAAAGTTTCATTCCAAAAAATTTAAGTCGAATAACAAAGCAGGGCATAAAGCTCCAAAAATCCTCACACATCCGAGGCTTACACGGGTGAAACCGAATAACAAAAGAAAACAAAGATATAAAAGGAGTTCAATCTTTGACCACCGCTTTTCCCTTGTCCACCGGACCTTCAGCCGTGCCGACCAACCCCTTGTCGTCATTCCGATACCTCTACAGGCTCATCATCTGAAAGATGTACCTCGGCAAAGGCTGTAGAAATATCTTCCACATGGTCTTGTTCCGGTCTCTCTCAGGATTCTATAGCCCTCTGCACCTCCCTTTCGAATTCAGTAAGGTCAAAGCCTGGGTAGGATCGCAGCAGCATCTTCTTCAACTCTTCTACCGCGTGGTCAAAGGTCTCTGACTGTGAAGCTTAGAATTCATCCGAAGCTAGAAACACCTCGACCGCGTTCTCTCTGAGACCCTCCTTCAATCCCCTGATGGTTTCCTTGGCTGATCTTACGCGGTTGCGGTAGTCACAGATTTTGGCATGATTCTCCCTGCATCTTGCCTTCGCCCTCCGATATGCCGCAGACAGCCTCCCCATATGGGTTTTCAAAGACTCACCGATGCCTAGTGCCGTCTGCAGTTTATCGTCGACTTCGTTCTTGGCCGCCACCAGCTCCTCATACTTCTCCTGTTTGGCCTCGTATCTTTTCTCCATCTCCAAGAGATTTCCTATGGCCTGTCCATCGAAATAAAAGATAATCAGTACCCGAAGTAATTGACCCACTCTCGAGGCCCCAAATCAAAATATTTACCTGCCAAAGTGTGCCCTGAGACTTGCATATCCGATCAGCATTCGATATCTTCCCAAAGTAGCTGGTTTCCCGGCTCCTCAACATGTCTTTCCAGTACGAACACATGAACTGCACACCGGTGTCGGGAGTGATAGGACTCTCCCGTGGGTCAAACGTAAGAGCCGGAGGATCCATGTAATAGTTTGGAGAGATCCTCGGATCACACATATAAAGCTTGGGGAGTGTGTCTTTATAGGACTCCACGTCGACTAGAAGCGTGGGCCCTCTCACCAGCGCCTCGGCTGAGGCAACCAAAGGAATTCAAGTCGGCAGCAAGGCCCCGAGCTCAGATATAGTAACGGCAGATGCCGAAGCGCCACTGACCCGGGATCTCTTCTGCAGCATGTGCTCCGTGTCGGATGATGCTGTCTTCTTTAGCAAGGACGGACCCGTGGGGATCCGTCGCTTCTTCCTCCGAGACTCCAGTATCCTGCCCACGATCCGCCATCCTCTTCTTTACTCCGACAGTCAGTTTTCCTGCACAGGTTCACGAAAGGTGAGATAACATGAATGCTCATATCCCCGAAAAAGTGAATACTGGAGTATACTTACTCTTCTTCACCAAAGTCCTTTTTACAGCTTCCTTCCTCTCCTCCGATAATGCTGGGATGAAACCTAGTGCGTGTAAGTTCCGGTCATAGAGCAAGACGTCAATATGTCTTCCTTCCAGTGGAACAGACCAAGCCGTCTTAATATGAATCCGTTCCTCTCTCGTAAGGTCCTCCGGTTGAACTCGCTCCCGCGCAGCTGCCAAACAAAAACCACACAATCAGATAATAACACCGAAATTCAAACGAAAAAGAAAAATACCGATGAAGTACAAGGGAACCCTTAAACACCTGGGAGATTGAACACCGAACGAACACTCTGACGTTTTCCACCGAGCTCAATGTCTTTGCCCCAATCTCCGTCCGCTACAAACCAGGTTTTTTCCATTCTTTATTGGAAGACGGTAGCCCGGTGATCAGAGGTTCGCCCTCCTACTTGTCACAACAAGCGAGGCCCCACCAGCCGTCACCCCCCGATTTATGGGAGAAGAGGCTGTAGCAGTGTCCAATCTCTGTAAAGGTGGGGGCAGGGAAACCCCGGCTTCTCCATAGGGCAAACATCCCAATCAGGATCCTCCACCCATTCGAGTTCAACTGCGCAGGAGCGACCCCGATTTCCCTTAGCATCCTCCTAATGTAAGTATGAAGGGGTAATCTCACGCCGATCTTTAAGAAAGCCGGATGAAATGCCACCGAACATCCTACAGGGTTGTTAGCCAGCTCACTATCGGAAGGCAGTCTAAGGCCCACCGACTCGGGTATCGAGAAGTTCTTCTTGATCTGTTTAATCTTCGCATCAGTTATCCTGTTTTCAACTTGGTTTATAGCGAATCGAGTGTGGTCCATACGGTCCCGGTAGTACTCTTCAGAGTTGTAACCCGCTTCGTAAGCGCCCTGCGCCATGCGCGCTATCGACGCGTCAACCGAAACTTCGACAAGCGGTGCTTCGAAGGCACCGGCGGTGCTGCTACCCTCCGATGTATCCCTAGAGGATGACTCTGAAGAACTCAAAGGGGTAGCGATCCTTGAGGGGCTGGTCTTCCGAACCATGATACCGAATACAGAAGGTGGAATAAAATAAAAATAAAAAAAGAAGGAAGTCAGTCCCGGAGGATAACCTTACCCAGCAGATGTGTATTCGAAACGTCCCCCGAAGTATCGTTGATTGCTTGAAAACTTGCTAATGAAGAGCCTGGCCCTCTAAACCCCTATTTATAGGCCTCAAGCAAAAAACTGAATGGCACGGTGGTTCACTCCCCTAGATGACAGCTAAGCGAACCCCTCCCACTACTCGCCACGTGGGGTTACCAGTAGGAAGCAAAGAAGTGGGCCTCAACTGTAAGGGCCCAAAGGGCCCAGTGATCAAGCCTGTGGCCCACCATCCTGCCATAGGATCGCTCTTATCCCGACCGATAGGCTTGAGAGGGAACGATTAGGCTTCTCTGATACCCTACGGATGCCGAACCAAAGGAGTCACCGTACCACGTCATCCGAAGATGAAGATCCACCGAATATGGCTAAAGCCTCTCGAATGAAGTATCGGATACCTGACCATCCGCCTCGAACATCCGTGGTTAGCTACGTGGCGACATACTTCTGACACACCTGAAACACCTGTCACCATCTAGCCAATCGTAGGTAGCCAAGAAGTCACCTGTGTCATAAGTCAAGCCTATATATACCCCACTACTTGTACCAAATTGGGGGCTTTTTGCAAAATTTTAGGAAAAGAGGTATTAAAGAACACTGATCGGGATTTCTTCCATCATTCTGTAATCTTGTAAATTATATCCGATCAATATCATAGCCTTATTCAGACCATCTTTCAAATATTCTACCTGAGACACATTTTTACATCTAACAGCGTCCATAAAGCTTAGGAGTTTGTTACCCGCGGTCGAATCAAACAGCTGATCAATTTTCAGTAACGGGAAACTATCCTTCAGGCGGGCGAGGTTGAGATCAGTGTAGTCAACGCATATGTGCCACTTCCTGTTTGCTTTGGTCACCATGACTACGTTGGCAATCCACTCGGGGTGTCGAGACTCCCTGATGAATTTTGCCTTTAGTAATTTGTTTACCTCCTCTTGTACCATGGCATTTCTCTCTTGGTTGAAATGCCTTCTCTTCTGTTTGACTGGCTTGAAGGCGGGATCTACCGCCAACCTGTGAGCTGCTAAGGTAGCTGGTATCCCTGGCATCTCTTTATGACTCCATGCAAAGATGTTATTATATTCTTGTAAGAGCTTTACCAGATCTTCCTTCATTCTTGCCTCTAATGTCAAACCTATCCTGACTATCTTAAAAGTGTCATCCTTCCTAATGGATATTTCCTCCAACTCTTTTGCAAGATGACCATTTGCCCATTCTTTGTCTTCTTCTTCCCTGACCTTCATACATGGGGACTCTACCTCAAGCTCCTTCTCTACTGAATTCGTTTCACCTTTAAAATCTTCCTCTGAGAACTGGTGATCTCGATTAATGGTTATCTATATACATAGCTTAGTCAGTGCTGCTGGGTTGGTAGATACCGCGTAGCACTTGCGTGCAGCCTGCTGGTCCCCTCGCACTTTGCCCACCTTGTCTCCTACTGGGAATTTCATGATGTTATGGTATATCGACAGGACCCCCTTGAGGGCAGACAGAAAGGTCTTCCCAAGATGGCATTGTAAGCGGACGGGGTGTCTACCACAACAAAGTCTGTCATCAGGTTCTGCTGGAGCGACGTTGTCCCTACTATCACTAGTAGGATCATAGATCCGGTGGGAATCAATGAGTCTCCTGTGAACCTGTATAATAGGGTAGTGCAGCTGTGGTAACAAGGTTTATTTAAGTTGAATTGCTCCAAAGCACTCTTGAAGAGAATATCAACGCTGCTACCTGTGTCAATCAAGACACGATGGATCAGATTGTTAGCTATTGCATAGTGATGACCATGGGATCATCATGAGACTGCACGGTGTTGTATACGTCTTCTTCAATGAAGATAATTTATGCAGCACGAGAAGACCGGGGTGAACCCCTGGTAACCTTGAAGACATTTTGGCCTGCTTCTACCCTGGGCACTTTCCTTGCATGGCTCTTCCGAGAATTATTGGAGGTTCCTGCTAGGGTGGGACCCCCACTGATGGTGTTAACTACGTGGATCTACTCCATCAGATCCTTCCCTTTCACTTTCCTTCCTTCTTCAAACGCTTTAATCTCTGCTTGCACCTCCTTTCCGGTACGAATGTTGTCCCACACTTGTTGGAGGAATTCCTCCAAGCAACCTCCCCTCACCAAGGCTTCAATCATGTTCTGCAGACTATAGCATTCCGAGGTATTATGGCCTACATCCTCGTGGAAGTCACAATACTTGTAGCGGTTCTATTGATCGACCGATGCCTTTATTAGACCCAGCTTTCTGAGCAGTCCTTTGTCGCTGATGGCGAGGTAAATAGTCTCACGAGATGCGTTCATGAGGGTGTAGTGGGAGTGTAACTCTGTGTGGAGTCTGCCTGACTAGGTATCGGTTCCATAGAGGCTGGTAGGGTGGTGACTGATACGTAGACTTGTTAGAAGGTTTGTTATAATTTTTCTGAACTAGTGCAGGCTTGAGTGCCTCTTTCTTTTGGCATTTGGCAGTTCTCATATCATCGTGCTCCATCTTAACTCAGAGCTGTTCATCTATTTCCACCTGCTCTAAAGCTCTATCGTAGGCCTCCTGGTAGGTCTCCGGGGGATGCTTGGTGAATGATCTGAACAGTCTGCCTGCCCATAGATTTCTTCGTAAATTGGCCAAGTCTTCTTCTCCGTGAAGACCCCCATCTGAATTACTTCTTTGTTAAATCTCTCCACGTAGGCTCTGAGTGATTCACCCAGCTCCTAGATCATGTATTGGAGGTGAATGGGATCCTTGAGGCGAGGTTTGATGCCCTGAAACTGAGCACAGAAGTCAGTAGTCAACTTGGTGAATGAGTCAATGCTCCCTACAAGTAGCTTCCTGAACCATGTCTTGGCATAGTCTGTTAGAGTGGTAGGGAACATTCTGCACATGATGGCCCTGGTAGCATTGTGGACCTCCCTCTGGTGAATAAAACTTTCTAGATGACTCAGGGGATCCTCGGTCCCAGAATATTTGTCGATTGGCATCTTGAATTTGGGAGGTAGTTCTGCCTCCTTGATCCTCATAGAGAAGGGAGCATTCATCTCTCCCAAGGGGTCTTTCCGGTTTTCCTAGTGCTTGCCCTTTTTCAACTCTTGGATCTTTTTCGCCATTCTGGCAACCTGGTCCCGGAGATGTTTGTTGCCATCATTCTCAGATTCCACTTCAGAATCCTTGTCGTCAGACCCCTCCGATGTCGCAGAAGCTTCATCCTGGTTCTCTTCCTGAGGAGGGTCTTCTCCGACGGCCCTGTTGCTACCTTCTGCCATTGAACGAAGGCGCCTCCTGATCACTTCCGGTTGAGGCTGTCTAGAAAAAGCTTCTGGTTGGACCACGTGGTGGCGCTCTTTAGGCGGGAGATCGATGACGGATCTCGCGCGCCGTGGTTGATAACCTGTAGGTTACCCTGGAACCGGGGGCGTTGGCCCGAGTCTGTCATAGACCAATGGTATCGGAGGTATAGGCCGAGTCTGTCATGGACTGATACAGGAGGCGGTGGTCCCAACCTGTCGAAGGGAGGTACCCTAGTACCTTGTCTATAGGCATCTCCCCTGGGATCTGGTACCGCTGGCTGACTGGTACTACCTTCAGTGACCATTTGAAGGTGAATGCTTTCTATGAAGGCCGCGACTTGTTGGTCTAAATTGATAGGTCTAGCTGCAGGGGTAGTAGGTACTTGGGGGTAACCGGCTCGGTAGCTGATGGCTTCGAGGCTTCTGACCCTTTTGGGTTGAAGCGTTTGACTGGTGTCTCGACGGGTCGAGATGATCCTGAGAGGATCGGAGCTTCATTATGATAGTATAGTAAGAAAACGAGACACACTGGCTTTCTTTTAAGGGTGTGGTTTCACAGACGGCGCCAAAAAGTGTTAACGGAAAAATTTTCTCAGGGAGGCAAATTTCAATTAACACCCTCGTCCCCTACCGGTAGGCGGTAGCAGGATAGGTACCTTCGGTACCGGGGTCCCTTCCTATGTTGAAGATTGATACTGACAAGTATGAAGGAACCAAGAAGATGTAAGTGAATACAGTTTTATTGAACAAAAACTTGTATAATGGTTACAACACTCATTCTTTACTCTCTCTAATACGAAATGGGGATTAAGAATGCCGTTTATGTCGACAAGTGGATATATCTCTCCAGTGATCGTCAGTGGACTCTTACTGGCTTCAGAGAATTCAAATGAAATTCTGATGGGAATTAATTTCTCTATCTTTTGTACTGGCGAAAAAATCCTCCCCTTCTTTACTCTTCAAAGCTGTATATATAGTACTCCAAAGAATCCCCTCAAAATCTGGTTGCATTGATGAGGATTATTGAAAGTCCTATTTCAAGCGTTGAAAGGCATTGTGTAGGGCTGAAGGCGCAGGATTTGATCTCGTTAATTACGCTCGAATTCAAATTCTGATTTGGTTGACCATTTGGTCTTATTAATAGCGCTTTATTTTGGCGATGGAGTCAACTTTCCTTCTTCGTGGAGCTTGGAGGGAAATTCTGATTCTGAACTTTGGCGGAACGAGGTACTGGTATATCAGTCTGATCCTATTGTTATTGAGCTTGCTCTACTTCTTGTTGGAGTGGTGCTTCCGTCTTCACGATCACCTTCATATTGTTTGGCAGGTAAAGTGCCTGCCCCAGATGGGCTCCGAGTAGATATCGAGGTACTAGGTACTAGGTAGAACTCGAGGTAGTATTAAGGCAGGTATCATGGTACCGGGTACCTTGGTTGGTATTAGGAGCTTCGATAAATGTGAGGTGCATACCTTCGTTAGTTTGCGGTATTGGTGTCCTATCTAGGTAGGTAGGTAATCGAGGTCGTATCCTTACCAAATATCGGCTCCATCTAGGTAGTGGTATCGATCTCGTTGGTCACCCGGAAGCTGGGACTGGTCCCTATCAGGTTGATACTAGTTAGAAAATTCTCCTTTGATCCCTTGCCAAAAAACCCTATTAACACAAAGTTATTTCGGAGGTCACATCATGGTCAAGATCAGGAATGAAGCAAATAGTTCTCAGTCAAGTTGGAAGCTCATAATCATAATTAGACAAGACAAAAGTGAAGGAAATCATAGCAGATTTTCATTAATGATGAGGGAGCCTATCCCTTAGTAAGGCTACATTCATCAAGCAAGGAGCCCAATCTCCGGTTCCGGGCTATAAAAAAAATAATAAAAAATAAAAAATAAAGATTGACTAAACTGGTCATGAGTAAAGCTGGGGTGCCCACCCCTTTTTTCCGAGCAATCAAAGCAGGTCATGAACAGATCGCATCAAGCTTCGACATCCTCATGATTCCCCCTTGCTACTTCTCCTTTATGATGATCCTCGCCCCCAACTCCTCAGTTAGGTGGGTGCCCGTCTTGGTCACCCTCGCCAACTACCTCTTCCTCCAAAGGTTCCTCGACTGCCTACTATCCAGTTGGGCCCTCCTCTAAGACCTCATTAACCATAACCATAACCTCAGAAGGGATGGCCACATCAAGAAGGGTAGCCATGGACTCTGTCCTGTTTTGTTCAACCCCTAACTCTACTCTAGGGGGTTCTTCTAGGCGGTCTCTTGCCCCCTCATGGGCTTCTGGTTGACCTCCCTCGGACTGCGCGGGCAGACTTGAGAATTCCCTAGGAGCAGAAACGGGGAAGATAGAAGGGGGAATGGAGGATCTGCCTCGACAGTTTGTTTCCCGGCTCCAGCCAGGCTAGAGGAAACTGCTCCATCACCCTCAGAGCGAGACATTTATACGACCTTGGCTAATATCTCCTCTCTATCCCAACCAGCGATAGTCTATAGGTTGAAGGGAAGAGGAGGAGCCTCTGCAACCTAGAAGGAGGCATAGAAATACCCGTCGCTGAAAGAGGTATCCGCCTTAGCTTGCAGCTTGGCCACCTGAGCATGCATGTCTTGGTTCTCGATGTCCAATTTCTTGGCCTCAGCTTTCCAGGAATCCCTTTGCCTAGCCCGTCATTTAGATTTGAGGATTTCTTGAACAAAAGATCATTTTTTCCTCTTGTAATCGCAGCGGAGCTCTGTTAGCTCATCCTTCATCCCCCTTTGACTGGAGGTTATCTCCTGTACTAGTGTCTGAGCTCGCGCGAGTAATCCCATGGCCTTCTCAGCTTCGGCCTCAGCCTTCATGGCCCGATCACAGAGGAAGGCTACCTGGTGACCCATAGCTACGTTGAATTTGAATGCCTATAGGATGCAGAGCCAAGGTTAGGAAACGCTTAAGCTAACAGTTGCAGAAAAAAATACAAAGGAAATAGTTACCTCAGCCAAGAGAGCGGACCCATTGGTAAGTAAAACGTCGATGGGCATTGAAGCCATCCTGCAGAGCCCACCACCCGGACAAGACATAATAAATTGCTGCAAGACCTCATCCTACCCCGCCGAACTCGACTGATAACGGGAGCAGGCAGGAGGAATCTCTGCAATGCTAGTCTCGAGGTCCTCCAAGGCTCGAGAAGTGGGAAGCGCAGAGACATCGAGTAGGCTAATCGTGAGAGCAGCAGTAGTAGTGGTGGTAGCAGAAGGAACAGAAGGGGCAGAGGTGGTTGTATCAGCAGCTTGGGAAGCGGAGGCTCCCATATTTAACACCCTGGAAGCCAACGATGCTAGGATGGCCATCTTAGACCCAGCCTGGGAAAGGGACAGAGTGGGAGCAGGCACAACCCTAGCAGAGACAGTCAGTCTTTCCTTCTCCGAAGCAACAAAAGAAACCCCCAACGTCAATTTGGTAGAAAGAGGAGGAAGACAAGCTTACTGGGATTGCTGGGCTTCGCGAGAAGCTGGTTCAACAATAAAAACTGCTAAAAAAAGGACTTCAAGACTGAGCTAGTCAACAAACTAAAGTAAGATAGTTCAACGTTACTTACGAGGAGTAACATCGGAGATCCGCAGGTATTGATTCACCCTACGAGAGTCGAAGGAACCAGCGGTTGGGAACTTCAGGTTCAAGTAGTACCTCGAAAGGATAGCCTTCAAAACAGTTTCAGATTCAGTTGGTAGAGAATCCCGGTCCCACGTTGGTTTATCATTGCAAGCTGTGGGGACTGCGAACTCGTGCCCGCCAATGATGACCGAGCTTCCCTAATCATACCCTACTAGGATCCACTCCTTCTTCCAGGCTAGATCCTTCTTCGAGGCATCGAGAATGATGAAGTTGAGCTTGTTTTTAGCTTTCGCATAGAATTGACCTTGGGGAGCACCGGATAGGCTTTCGATCTGAAAGAGGTAAGCCAGCTCCTCTACTCCGGGCTCCCTAGTCACCTTGCTCAGCTCTCACTGTTCCCTCCACATCATGAGAAAGCCGATCAGATGCCTCAAGAAGCTGGGCATCAGCTAGAGAGGAGCTAGATGTAGGGCGTTGAGAGCTCGTCGGAGGGTAGGATGAAGGGGAAGTCTGACCCCATTCTCGAGAGCTGCCACATGAATTGTAAGCAAGCCTTTAGAAGGATTGAAGACATCACAGTTTTTAGGAGGAACCGAGATAGAAATACTATCAAGGATGCCATATTTGGACCTCAGGCGACCGATCGAATTCGGGTTGATGGTAGAATCTGGAATGACCCTGAAGTCATAGGGAATAAGCCTCTTTAGATGAGGACTGAAAGCCGTGACCTAGCCCCTCCCAGTAACATCATCTTTGTTCTATCTGTCAAAGTCTTCGTTGACCAAATCCAGAGGGTAATCAGGTCGGTTAGAGAACCCAGTTCTGATGGCCACATTTCTGTTCGACCGCCGGCGTTGCGGATTTGGGGGAGATCATCGCTGTCAAAGTTCTTTCCTGCCCGTTTTCCATGGGCGAGACTAGCGACCTCCTCACTATCGACAGAGTCGTGGCTAGTTTTCGACATGGTAGAACAAGGTTTGTGAGGTCGACAAAAGAAAAGAGGATGAAGATACTTCTCGAGAGGGAATTTCTCTTCGTTGAGAATTTGAAATTTGAAAGAAGATAAAGTATGAGGAAGGCGGCAAAACATCAGAGTTTAATAGATATGGATGGAGCAATGACATCAGCGACACCGAAGTAAAATCTTCGGTAAGATTGCCACGAATCACGGGAACGGCCGTAACGCAGCCGGATTGTTTTGGGGAATGCATCGGTCTACGCTTGCCACGTCACTTGTGTAATTAATGAGAAAATTTCCACTAGGATTTTGGTAACGATAATGGAGGGAAAATTTCCCAATTAAAATAGGAAATCTAACTCCAACCCTAACTTAATCGTCGGTGTTCAAGTCAGAGAGGACTTCTGTTAATAGCCAAATTTGGTTAGGGACCAACGAGAAATTCTCCACCCTCCTAGCCCGAATCCAGGCCCAAGATTACCCACCATGGAACAGCGGGTCCCAGGGTCGAGCTATGGAGCCACCCCGCAGAAACGAAGAAAGGTCGTCGTGCTCTGGAAACATCCGAGATAGAGCCCGACACAATCAGATCGAGCTCCTAACACCGAAGTGCAAGAATTCAAGGACAACCAGACGCATGACGATCCAGGCTCCCCAAGGTCAAGATTACCTCGCAACCTTCCCTGAAGCCCGCCATTCTCTCCAAGCTCAGAGAGAACCTATTAGGCA